>JABTTQ020002168.1:0-600000 GCA_016081115.2 Rehmannia glutinosa | reverse complement strand
CTTGAACAGGAGTAAGTGGAGCATGTTCATCCTCAAGTGTCCGTGCATCAGTTTGAGGGGACTGAACAACTAACTCCTCAGACTGGTCAGCTGTGTCTGCTCCGTGTTCCTCAGTTGTCTCTCTAATAGCTATTTATTTTTCAATTTCCTGACCCTCGTCAGCTATCTTCTCTGCTTATGTGGTGATTACTTCACCACCCTCAACTTCCTTAGACTGCTCTTCTTGAGCTTCAACAGTCTCATTCGCTGGTTGAGTGCCAGATTCAGCTTGCTTCTCAAGAGGAATGTCGTCCTCTTTAGCTTCTTCGATGGCTTCTGGCTCTACCATCTTTATCTTTTTGGCTACAACTGGCTTGCGAGGCACAACTGAGCGGCTTTTCTTCACGACCGGAGAAGATGCAATCGTATCCTTTTCCATCTCGGCTGCTGGGGTAGGTGCAAATTTTGGGACAGCTGCAGGGGCGGGTCCTTGTTTAGGTTTGGCTGCTGGGGCAGGTGCATGCTTAGCTGCAGCAACTCTCTTCTTCTTCTTCTAAGATGGCTTCAGAGAAGGAGTTGGGACGGTTGCAGCAGTGTCCTCAGAGACAGGATCAGCTGACTCATCTTCGCTGGTGTCAGCTCTGCGTGCATATGCTTACCTCTGAGCACCGGATACATTGGCTTTGAACATCTTCTTGTTGACATGGAATGGCTTCCCATGCCTATGTGCAATTCCTTTCACATCCATGAGATGGCCAATGACCAGGCCATACCCTAGTAGCTTACAAACTGACCATTATCAATAATGGTCTTGTTTAGGACATTATGGCAGATTCGGCTGAAGATGAACTCAGCCAAGTTCACCTTCTTCTCTTCAAGAATAGCAGCCATAACATTCAGCCTCGTCCTAGACAGCTTATTGAAGCTGCCAAATTTCATGTCCACACAATTGGACAAGATATCCATCAGCTTATGATAGTCGTCCTTGATCAACGAATTATTGGCTGTGTAAATAGCCTTAGCAGCAGACTCTTGCTTGGCAATCTCCTTCCATGTCGCAGCCAGGTTTACGTCTTCTTCAGCAATGCCCTTCATTCCTTCCGAAGGCAGATGACAAAGTTCAGCTAAGTCCGCAGCAGTAAGTTTCAGAACTAGGGTTTCACTGGTTTTGCAGAGAAAAACTTGAATTGTCTTGCTGGAGAAGAGAGTGTTGTGAGGAGAGAGAAAAATTAAATTTGGTATGTAAGGGAAGTGTGAGGATGATTTTTGGAATTTAAAAAGGTTGATCAAGATCAATGGTCAAGATTAAATATTTGAAACCGCATTAATTTCCTCGCATTAAATGCAACAACATTTATATCCAATCATATGCTAGATGTGTACAAGCTTTATTCTGACACAATAATTACGCTGACGTAATGCCCAAAATATTCCCGCTCGTAGAAAATGACTGTGTTTTGTCACTTAGCACATAAATAACTCAGCTATCTTCCAAAAGTGACTTAACTCTACTTCTCTCTTCACATGATTATCACTCAGCTGTCAGCTAACTCGATATAGTTGATTTCCTATCTTGGCCGTTTCACTTGGCTGGAAAGTGAAAGTTTGCAAATTTTCATTTCTCTATTCTTTAACTTTGCTTATTGAGTCTTCTGAGTCTCCTAACTCAACTCAATCAAACCTAGCTCATTCTTAAGCTCTTCAAATCTTGATTCAAATTAAGGCTTAGTGAATATGTCAGCTAATTGTTTATCAGTTGATATATATTCCAACGTGATGTCTTTTTTTTCAACATGATCTCTTATAAAATGATATCTGACATCAATGTGCTTTGTTCTGGAATGCAATACTAGATTCTGAGTAATAGATATAGCACTTGTGTTATCACACATAATCGGAATCTCTTTTTCTTCTATATCATAGTCTCTCATCTACTGCCTCATCCATAGAACTTGGGCACAGCAGCTTGCCTGCAGCTATGTACTCTGCTTCAGCTGTGGATGTAGCTATTCAGTTTTGTTTCTTGCTGAACCAAGAAAGCAATCTATTTCCAAGCATTTGAGAGATACCTGATGTACTCTTCCTATCCACTCTACATTTAGCATAGTCTGAGTCTGAGTAGCCTACCAGCTTGAATACTCCATCCTTTGGAATCCCATTGACAAACTCAGTTCCTCTATCAGACCTTATCATTATAATGGTTTGACTATTCTCATTTTGAACTTTTCCCATCAGCTGAGGCAATTTCTGCAATGTCTCTTTTTTTTTACACATGAAAATAGTCCATATATATCTTGAATAATCATCTACCACCACTAATGTGTATTTCTTTCCACTGATGATGGCTGGTTCAATAGGACCAAATAAGTCCATGTGCAACAGATGCAATATCCTTGTTGAAGAAGGACTTGGCTTGTCCTTAAAGGATGATTTGATTTGTTTTCGCATCTGGCATGCATCACAGATTCTTTATTTCTTGTACCCTGGCCAGGCAATCCTTCGACAAGATGATTCCTTGCAAGCGGGTTGATTGTCTTGAAATTTAGATGACTCAACTTCTTGTGCCACAACCAACTTGATTCGATTGTACTCTTTGTTAGAAGACATGTGCTTGGTGTAGCAGTTGACCAATCCACTACATACATGTTCTTCTGCCTTGTTCCTTGAAGCACAATTTCATTTGATTCAGCATCTTTGATCTGGCAAACTCCCATGTTAAATCCCATATTTTAGCCTTTGTCACAGAGTTGGTTGATGCTTAGCAGATTGAAGTTGAGGCCTTCAACATATCCAACATCTGTGATCTCCATTCCATTTTTCTTTATGGATCATGTGCCTTTGATTTCCCCTGGAGCTTTATTTTCTCCAAATATAACTTTTGCACCTTTGATTTCCTTGAACTTTGAGAAATTTCTCTTGTTTCCTATCATATGTCTGGAACACCCACTATCCATGTACCAGGTTCCTTGGCACTCAACTGTTCCCTGAACCTGCAATCAAGGAAATTAGTTTTTAGGTACCCATACTTTCCTGGGTCCTGAGGGGTTAGTGCTATAAGATGCTCCAACCAATGTATAGCTAGATGATCTGACTCTCAGAGGTTGGCATCTATCAGTTCCATAATCATGGTGCACATTAGAAAACTGCTTGGGGTTTTTAGGATCATACTAGTTGTCTCTTTTGTCTGTATGCCTGTGTATTTGTTTGAGCATTTACTTTATTGGGGTAATAGTGGAATCTTTGTGCTTGATGGGTTTTGTGCCTGGGTGCATATGTGTATTGATGATAGCTCTTTTGCCTTGGGAATGACATGTAGTGAGGTTGAGGTCTTTGCCATTTTGGATTTTATCCCATAGGTCTTGGTTGATATCTCACTTGATTACTCCAATCAGCTTGGTTTGGATAGTTTCTACCATTCCCTTCACATGATTTTCTTTGCTAAAATCTCTGGGGCTGTTGGTAGCTTTGTTTAGCTTTCACATAGTATTTTCTATTTGGAGTCTGCAGATGGACTTTTCTGAATTTGATTTCAACTATCCTTTCAGCATACTCTACTGGCTTCTTGCCTTTACCCATATATCCAAGGCCAGTATGATTGTGATTGTGTTTTTGTGAGTGTTGGTGCAACATTTGGTGTTTTGGATTTTTGGACTCCTTCATTACTTGAGGATCATTTTTCCATAATAACTCTAGGAACTTGGGCATGCACAAAGGAATTGAATCCTATGCCTGTCTTATCTCTACACTCTTTTGATTCACTATGAGTTCATTCAATGATTTGGATGCCTTTGTAAATGAAGCAATCACATTTTTAAGATCATATTTCCTCTTTTCTGTAGCAGCTAACTATGCTTGGATCTTGGCAATTTCAGCCTTCAGCTTTGTATTCTCATCAGCTATGTGACTTAGAGTACTCAGCTCTTTAGTCAGCTGTGAGTTTTGGCAATTAAGCTGGCTGTTTTCCTCATTTAATAGTGTGTGTGAGGTTTTGATGTGCTCAAAGTCCTTCATCATTTTACCAATTGAATCATAAAGATCTTTGGGTGATGAAGTGTTTGTGTCACAATCACTATCACCAGAATCTGAATGAGATGAGTTAGAGTGTACCTCATCTTCTTGATCTTTTGGATCTTGTTATTTGGCCATGAGGCAGGTCATAGCCTCTTCATCAGTATCACTGGAGTAGTCTGATTCACTATGATCTGAGTCTGCTGGTTTCTTGCACTTGGCTGTTTCAACAGTCTCAGCAGCCAACATGGTTTTCTTCTTTTCTTGTGTCCTTTCTCTGAAGACTTTTCTATCCTCTTCATTTCTGTATTTATTGACTAGTGGATAAGGATAGTCAACAACAAAATGTCCTGGTTGTCTGCAGTTCCAACATAGGTTCTCAGCTCTATGCAAGTCAGCTCTCTCAGTCCTCTAATTATCAGCTCTCTGATATTCAGTTCTTTGATGTTCAGCTCTTATGGGTGGCCTGCCCTCCCTTGCTTTGGAGGGTGATTATGTCTTCTTGAGGATTCACCCTTGTTCCTTTTGTAGTTCTTAGAAAAGAACTTGTTAAACCTTTTAACCAGAAGGGCAATTTCCTCCTGGTTTGTGGTTTCCTTTGGCTAAGCTTTCTTCCCTTCACTGGCCATTAGAGCAGCTGTCTTTGGCACAGTTGTTTCTTCTTGCTCCTTTCTTCTCAGCTCAAACTCATATGCCTTGAGGCCTGAGAATAGCTCGTGGTTTGATGTTTTGGAGAGGTCCATGGAATGTCTCAGGGCCATGACCTTCATTTCCCACTCAGCTGGAAGAGACCTTAGGATCTTCATACACATCTCCTTCTGTGTGTACTCCTTTCCCAGAGTTGAAAGCTCATTGGTGATTTTTGTAAATCTGGCATCCAGCTGATCCATACTTTCACCTGCAATCATTTTAAAATTTTCAAATTTTTTGACTGCAATAGTTAATTTATTTTCTTTGATTTGTTCAGATTCTTCACAAATCAAAGTAAGTTTTTCCCAAATTTCTTTGGCTGATTTGCAAGATTTGACTTTGTTAAACATAGCCTTATCCAAGGTTTTATAAAGGATGATATTGGCAACATTGTCAAGATTGTATCTTTTTCTGTCTTTGTTGGTCCATTCACAACGAGGCTTTTCAACCATATAAGGTTTGGGCTCTGCTTCAGCATCCTCTCCTTCAGCTGGAGGTGTTCTTCTTACAGCAGTGTTGACCTTTAGAATTTGCAGTGGCCCATCCTTTATCACTAGCCACATCTCATCATGCAAAGATGATAGTTGAGCCAGCATACGAATTTTCCAGTCATCAAACTCTTCCACAGTGAACATGGGAATGCGAGTTAGATTTGCTTCCATGATAACGACTTTGCTTTTTAAATAAAAGCTTTAAAAACTCAAGTGTTGTTTCTTTCGAAAAGACTGAGATCTAGTTTAGTAACCAGTGCGGAAGGCTCAATGAACCAACCGCTCTGATACCACTTGTAGGTCCCAAGGGGTGAGTAGTAAGGTTTAGAAGGGGGGTTGAATAAACCTTACCAAATTTTTGATTTTAGTCCTTTTAAATATTTTTAGAGTTAACATAAATCAGCTGGGTCCTTGAGGGACAGCTATGTTGGCTTACTCAGCAAAGTTACCCACTCAACAGACTCGACTGAGTTGTTAATAGTATAGCTCAGCTGGTACCAGCTAACACTTAAATTAGCAGTTAATTTTGTTTTTGTTCAGCGGAAGACTTCTCACCCTTGTTGTTTTAAACTTATTTTTCAACACTTGTTTTTAGCAATGGTTATTATCAGTTGAGTTTAGCAATTATAACTTAACATCAAATATAAAATATATGCAAGAAATTAAAAGTGTTGTAAGTAAATAAGACACAAGTAATTTTATAGTGGTTTGAGGATTCTGTAATTCCTCTAATCCTCTCTTCTCCAACTCCTGGAAGAATCCACTAAGTAACAGATTTTGGTTACAAAGTAGTCAACAGTACGAGTCAGCCTTGATCACACAGCTGCCTGCTTTTGGGACTCAGCTTCTTCACAAAACGATTGTCTTGTTACTTCAGCTTCCTCGAACTCTTGGAATTGATCACACAGCCTTCCAACGAGCCCAAATCTTCTGGTTTGAACTTGAACCATACTACTTCTCCTTCAACCTTGGAGAGTAGACCCATTTCGTTCTTCAAACAGTTTCCTCTTCAACTTGATGAAGTAATCTTTCCATCACTAAGTGTGTTGGATTGAGTTCCTTCGATTTTAGGCTTGAGAAATATCTTTGAAAGTTTGAGAGTATTTTGCAGGTTTTGCTTGCTTCAATGCTTGATAGTCTTATAAAATTCGTCACCTTCTCTCACTTACTTTCTCAGCCTTTTTATAGTGCAGATTCAAAAATATGTTCGTTGAAGAGATAGACATATGTTTCAAATCTCACTCGTAGGTTGTTGGCTTGTCTTGTCCTTGCAGCATTAATGAGGATCTTACCATGATTTTAATGCACTGCAACCTTTCCTTGGTCTCTGCAAGTTTTCAGGTACATCTCATTGGTTCCTTGCTTTTTGCACTCTTTCAGCAAAACATTTTTATTGCTGGTAGCCTGACACAGGCCTATTTCCAGTAAAACCTTGACTTGTGTTGACAACGGATCTCTATCAGCTTTCTTCAAGTCTTGTCTACTGTAAACCTCTTTGACATTTGATTCCAATCATTTTGGAATGACTTAGTTGTCAGACAGTTGACTGAGACAGGTTTTGTGTCACTTGATTGATCATTCACTTGGCTTCACACAGCTGACACACAGATGGGTCTTCTCTTCAATCTTCAGTCGACTCTTGTAATCTTCAACTTAGCTGACTCCAACTCAGCTCATGCAGTCCTATCTATTACAAGTTGAAATACAAAGAAAATGGGGTGTCAACTTCCTATTCTAAGTTTTACATGATATCATCAAAATCTAAACATAAATTTTCCTAACAGTGGTTCTTGTTGAACAACTTGTTGAATCTTTTTACTATAAGGGCAATCTCCTCAGGGTCAATGGTTTCCTTTAAGTCAGCTCTTTTAGATTCTCCAGCCAACAGAGCAGTTGTCTTAGGTACAACTATCTCTTCTTGGTGTTTCCTTCTGAGCTTGAATTCTTAAGCTTTCAAATTTGAGAATAGCTCATGGTTGTAGATTCTTGTCAGGTTCATGGAGTGTCTCAAGACCATCACATTCATTTCCCACTCAACTGGGAGTGACCTCAATATCTTCATACACATTTCTTTCTGAGTGTATTCCTTCCCAAGAGCTGAGAGCTCATTTGTTATTTCTGTGAATCTGGCATCCAGCTGATCCAGAGTTTCACCTGCAAGCATTTAAAGTTGTGAAATTTTTGTACAACAATAATTAATTTATTTTCTTTAATTTGTTCGGATGTAATAACCCGAACATTGCATTTATATTATTATGGTTAATCTTTCATAAGCATAATTACATGCATTTTTTTCGGTATTTCACATTCACATTATTAATCATAGAAAGTGGTGAAATTTCAAGTTCTAGCATAAAATTACACGTGGTAAACTTAGATGTGATTCGTGTCATCAACATGTCTACTGGATAACATATATGAGAATTAATATTTTACTAAAACACATGAAAGATAGTGGGATATTAAATTTATATAGATACAAGATTATAGTTTAGATAATAGTTTTATTAAAGAATGATGATAATGATAATAAAGTATCAAGAAAAGAAAATGAGACTAGAATTACAATATTTGCTATTAGATTAAAAAGAAAATGAGACTAGAATAATGGCTGAAACGAACTGAAAGGGTTTTGAATTTGATGAAATGTACTCCTGAAGAAAGTTTGATTATGCAGTATCACTCCTTCAGGGAAATGCTTATGATAGGTGGGAGACTCGATAGTACTGTTCAACCACCTATATTGACCTGGGATGATTTTCTGAGAGAATTTCA
The DNA here is from genome assembly GCA_016081115.2 of Rehmannia glutinosa. NCBI lineage: Eukaryota > Viridiplantae > Streptophyta > Magnoliopsida > Lamiales > Orobanchaceae > Rehmannia > Rehmannia glutinosa. The sequence continues at coordinate 592,057 of JABTTQ020002168.1, read as the reverse complement.
TGATACATACTTGCCAGAAGTTTATTGGGATCAAAAAGAAAAAGAGTTTCTTGAACTTAAATAGGGAAGTCGATCAGTTGCTGAGTATGAAGTAGTGTTTAATCAACTTTCTCATTATGCCCCGCATATGGTAGCCACGGAAAAGAAGAAATGTACAAGATTTGAATCTGGACTTCGGTTTGCTATTCGAAATCGTATTACACCTACGGATTTGGAGTCCTATAGTAAATTGAAAGCTGCAGTAATACGTGCTGAGAAATTGGAAGCTGAATCAAAACAAAACTTTCAGTATAATAAGAAGAGGTAGGGTGACGAAATTGGAGGAATTAGAAATAGAAAGGAATTTACTGTGCCTGCACATATGAGCTTTCCGAGCAGTTCAAAAAATGGTAGTTTTAGAGGTGCAACATCAGCCAGTAAGAGTGTTGGTTCTACATCACCAGTTCCCACATGTGCGCATTGTGGTAAGAATCATTATGGAGAATGTAGATTGCTTACAGGAAAATGTTTTCGATGTGGTGAACCTGGACATATAGCAAGGAATTGCACAAAACCACGCGAAGAACCCACAGTTGAGCAAACTAGGTTTAGTGGTTTCAATCCTAATAGAGGTAGAGGTCGAGGAAGATTCGGTACAGGAAGGGGAACTAGTGCAGAAGAAAGTCAAGCAAGCAGACAACAAGGTCCAACTCGAGTTTTTGCTATGACACATGAAGAAGCTAAAGTTGCACCAACCGTAGTTACCGGTAATCTCTCAATCTCTAATACAAATGCTTATGTTTTATTTGATCCAGGAGCTACACATTCATTCGTTTCACAATCATTTGCATCACAATTGAGTAATAAACCGGAAATATTAGGCTATGATTTACTGGTTCGAACCCCAGTAGGGAATGTGGTGATTGTAAATACTGTATATCGTGATTGCAAAATTTTGATCGGCGAATCAGAATTGAGTGCTAGTTTATTTGTCATGCCCTTAAGAGATTTTGATGTGATTTTGGGTATGGATTGGTTAATCGAACACCATGCTAAATTGGATTGTTTTACCAAAGAGATAGCGTTAGAGCTTCCTGATCAGACGCAGGTTGTATTTAAAGGGGATAGAGAAATTTTGCCAACATGTATAATATCTGCATCTACAGCTTTCAAGATGATTAAGAAAGGTTGTGAATGTTACCTAGCTCACGTAATAGACACACGATTATATGGTTTGAAACTTGAAGACACTCCAGTGGTTAGAGAATATCCAGATGTGTTCCTAGATAATTTACCCGGATTACCTCCAGATAGAGATATATAGTTCACCATCGAACTACAACCAGGTACTGCGCCTATTTCTATTCCTCCCTATCGAATGGCACATGTTGAACTACAAGAATTAAAGACGCAGTTGCAAGAATTATTGGATAAAGGGTACATTAGACCAAGTGTTTCGCCATGGGGTGCACCTGTGTTGTTTGTTAAAAAGAAAGACGGTACACTGAGATTGTGTATAGACTATCGGCAGTTGAATCGAGTAACAGTAAAGAATAAATATCCATTGCCTAGAATAGATGATTTATTTGATCAGTTGCAAAGTGCTAGAGTTTTCTCAAAGATTGATTTGAGATCAGGATATCACCAGTTGAAAATTGCAGAGGCTGACATTTCAAAAAAGAGCGTTCCAGACTAGGTATGGCCATTACGAGTTTTTGGTAATGCCTTTTGGATTGGCTAATGCACCCGCTATATTTATGGCATTGATGAATAATGTGTTTAGACCCTACCTAGATAAATTTGTCATTGTCTTTATTGATGATATCTTGGTATATTCTGAATCTGCCGTGGAACACGAACAACATCTGAGAATTGTGTTGCAAACCTTGTGTGAGAAACAGTTGTATGCAAAACATAGTAAATGTGAAATTTGGTTAGATCAAGTAATCTTTTTGGGACACGTTGTTTCCGGTGACGGGATTAAAGTTGATCCACAGAAAATCGAACCAGTAATCAAATGGGAAAACCCAAAAAATGTTACAGAAGTTCGTAGTTTTCTAGGTTTAGCCGGATACTATCGACGATTTGTTGAGAATTTTTCGCTTATTGCAACTCCACTGACAAAATTACTACGAAAAGGTATTCATTTCAAATGGACAGATAGTTGCCAAAAGAGTTTCGAAGAACTGAAGAAAAGGCTTACCACTGCCCCAGTCTTGACTATTCCTTCAGGTACCGATGGATTCGTTGTTTACAGTGACGCTTCTTACCAAGGTTTAGGATGTGTTTTAATGCAACACGGTAAGGTTATTGCTTATGCGTCTAGACAACTTAAACCATAAGAGATGTCTTATCCTACTCATGACCTTGAGCTAGCTGCGGTTGTTTTTGCATTAAAGATATGGAGACACTACCTATATGGTGCCACATTTCAAATTTTCACTGATCATAAAAGCTTGAAATACTTATTAAGTCAGAAAGAGTTGAACATGCGTCAAAGAAGATGTCTTGAATTGCTTAAGAATTATGATTGCACTATTGAATATCATCCAGGGAAAGCTAATATTGTCGCTGATGCTTTGAGCCGAAAATCTTATGGTAGTGTTTCTTCTCTGTCAGTGCATTCTTTACCACATCTTCTAGATTTGAGGAAGATGAATGTTGAATTGAATGTAAATGACATGGGTGTTAAATGTGCTTCGTTGTGTATTCGTCATGTGATGATTGAAAGAATTAAACAAGAACAATTTCGTGATGATAGACTGACCAGTATTGTAGAAAAAGTGAAATAAGAAAATAGTACATCCTTTGTTCTGAATAGTGATGGTAGTTTGACGATCAATAATCGACTTTGTGTCCCTGATGTTGATGGCTTAAGGCATGAAATAATGGAAGAGGCTCATACTGCACCATATGCCATGCACCCAGGCAATACAAAAATGTATCAAACTTTAAAAAGCCATTATTGGTGGCCCAGAATGAAGAAAGATGTAGCCGAGTATGTTTCAAAATGATTAACTTGCCAACAGATTAAAGCGGAACATCAAGCACCAGTTGGTAAACTGCATCTTTTACCTATTCCTGTTTGGAAGTGGGAGCGTATTACTATGGATTTCCTTTATGGTATGTCGATGACACCGAGGAAAAATGACGTAGTTTGGGTTATTGTGGACCAACTAACAAAATCAGCTCACTTTTTACCATTTAGATGGGGTTCTACTCTGGAAAATCTGGCAAAAAGATATGTGAATGAGATTGTTAAACTACATGGTGTACCCCTGTCTATTGTGTCAGATCGCGATCCTCGTTTTACGTCTAGATTTGGGGTAGCTTACAACAGGCATTAGGTACTAAGTTACATTTTAGTACAGCATTTCACCCACAGACTAATGGGCAATCAGAGAGGACTATTCAAACTCTAGAGGATATGCTTCGTGCTTGTGTTCTCGAATTTAAAGGTTCTTGAGATGAATACATTGCGTTGATGGAATTTGCATACAATAATCAACATCATAGCAGCATTGGTATGGCGCCTTATGAAGCGTTGTACGGTAAAAAATGCAGGAGTCCAATATGTTGAGATGAAGAGGGAACACGATTACTCGGAAGGTCCTGATCTGGTTCAAGACACAATTGAAAAAGTACAAATAGTAAAAAGTCGATTAAAAACAGCTCAAGATAGACAAAAGAGTTATGTTGATCAACATAGGCGAGAAATGGAATATGAAGTTTGTGAGAAAGTATTTCTTCGTGTTTCACCTTGGAAGGGTATTCTCAGATTTGGAAAGAAAGGTAAACTATGTCCTCGTTACATCGGCCCATATGAAATACTTGAAAAGGTTGGACCATTAGCTTATAGGCTTGCCTTGCCACTTGAATTATCTCAAATTCATAATGTGTTCCATGTTAGTATGCTTCGTCGATACAGATCAGACCCGTCACATGTTCTTCGAGATGAACCAGTTGAAATTGCTGATGATCTGAGTTATGTCAAAGAACCAATTGGAATAGTGGGATACAAAGAAAAACAACTTAGAAACAGGGTGATTCCGCTGGTAAAAGTATTGTGGAGGAATCACTCTAGACAAGAAGCTACATGGGAAACAGAACAACACATGAGAGAGCAATATCCATGCTTATTTACCGATACAGGTACAAATTCCGAGGATGAAATTTTTAAGGGGGGGAGAATTGTAATAACCCGAACATTGCATTTATATTATTATGGTTAATCTTTCATAAGCATAATTACATGCATTTTTTCAGTATTTCACATTCACATTATTAATCATAGAAAGTGGTGAAATTTCAAGTTCTAGCATAAAATTACACGTGGTAAACTTAGATGTGATTCGTGTCATCAACATGTCTACTGGATAACATATATGAGAATTAATATTTTACTAAAACACATGAAAAATAGTGGGATATTAAATTTATATAGATACAAGATTATAGTTAAGATAATAGTTTTATTAAAGAATGATGATAATGATAATAAAGTATCAAGAAAAGAAAATGAGACTAGAATTACAATATTTGCTATTAGATTAAAAAGGACACTACAACAAAAATTATTTATGGAGACACTGAAAAGTGTCCCCATTTGCTACATATTGGGACACTTCTATTTTTTGGGATGCTTAATGTAAGTGTCCCATGTAATGGTGTTGCGTAAAGTTTTGGGACACTTGTTTGGGACATTTAAAATGTCTCTACATGTAATTTATTGAGACACTTGTATATGTCTCTAGAAGTTTTCACAATATATATAAATGTCCCAAGATGGTTTTGGAAATATGATAATAATATCTTATTGAGATACATAAGTGTCTCTATATAGTATTTTTGGGTTATTTAAAGTGCCATTTATGGTATTTTTTGTGACACTTGTATATTTCTATAAATGATTTATCAACACAATTAAATGTCTCAATATGATTTCATACGTATAGTTGTATCATCTTCTTGGAATACTTAAAGTGCTTCTATATAGTCTTTTCAGGACATTTAAAATATGATTTCTATATTACCTTTTTAAGTCTTGTAAAAAGGTTCATAAAAATACTAACATAATCACCATCTAATATTCTTAGAAATAGGAAATCAAAAACGAATTACATAATTTTTCCAACATTATGCCCCAATACATATTGAAAAAACTTTATATTCATGATTCAACAAAGTAACCATCAGTCTCTTACTTTTAGGAAATGCCAACAAAATCCCATCTAATATTCAGAAAATTAAAACAAATCACCACTATAAAAATTCTCATCCAACATAACATTGTGCCCCCAACATATACTCAAACTATCATCAATCCTTATACTTTAGTGAAAGGCAGAAACGCCAAGAAAACACCATTTGATATTCTGAGAAATGAATTGTTTAGAATGCAACCATCACTTCAAAAGTTACTCTCCAGCATTGTTCCCCAACACATGCTCAAAAGCTTCACTTATGTTGCATCAATCATCATTTGATGAAAATCAACCTGTACACAAAGAAAAATAGATAAATTTAACAAGCTAATGCAAATACAATTATTAACAGAATATAACTTGTTTGCACATACCAAAGATAATGTCAAGTTCAATACCAATATCAAGAGAATCATCTTCAAGCTCATTCCATACTTATTTTTATCTAAACATGATTTTCAAGAAAACTAATTAGCTGAAATAAGACAGTGCCCTTAATGAAGATATTTCTATTAAAATTTTAACAACAAAGAATGTGAATTAATCAATAAAAGAACTAACATTTCCAATTGTAAGAGTTATTTTCCCATGTTTATGCCTTTTGCCTTGTGGGACCAGAATTGAGACATGCAGAATATATTAGTAGCAAAATACAAAGATTAGACCAATCCCTTCAAAAGAATCTCAATTACATGTAAACTATGGGGAGCGCAGAAGTTAACTTGTTCTTGTTAAAATGTGTAGGTGCCTGCCAGAAAATATAGTTTAGTTAATAATATGGAACTAAACAGTCACTATCTCTGGTGTGGAGAGTAAACAAGCAGACCCTTTTGGAACAAGTTCTTGATGAAATGTACCATGCTAGCTAATTTAAATTTGAGACTGGGAATAGCACACGAGCAAGATTGAGGAAAAGAGTATTTTTAGATGCTCATTGTATCATCTAAAACCATAAATAGTTATCAAACTCTTCTAGTAAATTTTACATCTTACAAAACACTGATTTACCATTTAAACCATTAAACAAAATAACTCACTGTGGATCCCATTCAAATAATAAAACTTACCTCCTTAACAAAATTCATGGACAACCACATGTTTTTGTGCAAATTCGGTTTATGCTAGCTGGCAACTAGCATTGGCTCACATATAGTGCTATAAATCATTATTAGAACTAGAACATTAATGCCAATATTTCATCAGGAAGTAATTACATGGAAAATAAAGATTGTTTTTTCTCATTGGCACATCACAACAGTTTAAATGAAAATCAAGGAAATTTAGATACTTACACATAAAACAGACCCAAAGCTCAAAATTCTGAATAGCTGGTCTCATGTAAAATAAAATATTCACAAAAATCATAGATCAGGCCAATCTTCTTCTATATGAACCAAAATTCCTTTGTTTTTTTTATGATTGCGTTTGAAATTTAAATACATTGACTCATATGTATCGCTAATCCCCTCAATATCAAGGAAGTAAATAGAAGACATCAATAAACATACACAAATTATAACTAAAATGAAATATTCATGATGATTTTCCATGAAAGTACATCAGTAACTCTTGGCAACAAGAATCAGAGAACATCAAGTTAGGTTTTCTTAAAAATAGGAGAAGCAAACAAATACACAACATACTGGAAATAAAACCCAGGAAAATTCTCAATGAAAAGAAAGTTGAACAAAAACCTAACAAAAAACCATGATTAAATCATTGCAAAATACCAAAATCCCATTAAATTCAAGCAACCCAAATCATTAATTCTCCAAAACAAAGCCTGAGAAAAGAGAATTTACCGGTAAATGACGGGGATAAGCTTTGACGAACAGATTTACACCTTGGCACGAAAAATTCCCAAAAAAGCAAAAGGGCTAAGGACCTTCTATGTGAGAGTTAGCGTTTGTGGGTTTATATTCTCTTTCTTCTTTTTTCGTGAATTCTCATTTGTACAGTGAAAAAAATAGCGGGTCTTTTTTAGAGCATCCCGCGTTGGTGAAAATTCGAGCGCGTCTTTTTAGTGCTTGCCCACTTTAACAATTTTTTTTGTTTGTAGTTTTTTTCTAAATTCTAATAAATGTCCTATTAAGTAGAGATATTACGCACAAGTTATTAAATGTCCCAATAAAATATAATAGGGACACATAATAATAAGCATCCCAACCAAAGTGTCTCAATATGTGTTATTTGTTGTAGTGACATCATAATAAATGGAAAAAAATAATAAACTATACTTATGAAGTAATATGAGGGAACGGGTAGACACCAGATTCTTTACTAATGTGTATATTAAGTAACATATGTATTATATATATGTATATGTGGTCTGAGGTGTTATTATATATATATATATATATATATTAGTACATGTATATATTGTAATAAAATATATAAATATGTGGGTTTACACTTACCCTCTTAACCTATTCTAGAAAATGGATAAACATGTGGAACATGGATAAAGATATACATTTAGGAAGTTTGGGATTTTTATAAGTTAATTACACACACACGATTTACATATAAATCTGACGCCTATATATGTGCAAAAATATAACTAGTATATATTCTCACACACCACCGCCTTCTGGAAGTAATTAAAGGGATAATTGATATATACACACATAAACACACAAACAAAATAGGAGGAACGAGAAAGTACGGGAGCTAAGGGCAGACGTCCAAAGAGAATTAGCTGGTAACTTGTAGTTCTACTTTCTTGTTTAATTAGTAGTCTTGATACCATTAAGCTAATTTAAATGTGTGTATATATTGTTTTAATTTATAGAAAAGAAAAAAAAAAGAAGATAATAATTAGTTTTGGCTTAGGAACTAATTTCTGGACAAAGGACTTTGAATTGTTTTCAGATTAATGATATTAAGATAACAATTCTTATTTCGATTAGGAAGATAAGCAATAATTGAATGGAAAAGTTCCAACTTCTTCACTTATAAAATTGCTAATTAACTCTTTATTTTCATTAAGTGCCGATTAGACCATTAAGATAAGGGTAGTAGTTATACTGGTAATTGCAAATATTTATCTATGTATTTGTTTGAAGATTACAAAAAGGCAATAAAATCTGAAAGTGAATGCTTTTTTTTCAAACCTTCTCAACGTTCTCAATCAAGCCTGTCTCAAATAATCCATATCCAGCAAGAGTAGATGAAAACATGGGGAAATTGAGATATGCCTTCACTTAAATTAGGAATTATAGCAATTCAAATTCTCTTGCTTATACATGTTACAAATAACATTTTGTTATTGTTAAATGTGATTTTCTATTTGGTTATGTATTTTTATATGCTAATAGGTCTAAATCTTAATAAAGGAGCACATAAAGCCGATTAGGCGAAAACATCGGAATAAGGACACCACTTGTAAGTATAATCTTTTGGCTTGTTATTTGACTTGTGTGATTATATAATTGATATATTCGAGTGAACTGTTTACTTGTTTGGCTATGTGATTAGAAGCTTATCGTACTCTAACATGAATTGTATGATTCTCTGTGGTGATATTGTGATGAAATCGAGATATATGATCTCTATTTGATGAGAATGATATGGAATTGAGATATGTGATCTCCACTGATGTTATAGATATGAAAATGAGACATGTGATCTCTTGTGATTACAGAAAATGCATTCACGAGAGATTAATGGATTTTGTTATGGCCACTAATGACCTTGAATCATGTGTTAAAGAATTACAAATATCCATAAAATCTGGATTTCAGAGTACCGTACGGCCACCCCGAGTTCACTGAACTCTACATGAAACAAAGAATTACAGAGTGCCATGGCCATCTTCATGATCACGATTCATTCTTGGTATTAGCTGGCCCATAACAGTAAAAGAATATGACCAAGCACATGCATTTTATGTGTTTATGAATATTCTGAGCAAAGTGTGTGAAATGGTTACTAATGATGTGCATATGTGATGTTAAATAACTTGTTATTGGATTATACTTGCTGAGCTTGCAACTCACCAAATGCAATGTTGCCAATTTTTAGTTGTTGTAGATAACAGTTGATCCGTGAGGTATGACAGAGTTTTAAAGCATGGATCAAAGGTCGTCCGGCTGGATTTCCATCCTTCTCCCTCAGCTCATCATTTGCATTTCATATAGAGAGTTTTTTTTTATTTGTATATAAAAGGGCACGTATGATAGAGTTTTTTTTTTATCTGGATAAATGCACGTGTGTAAATATGTGTTGTTAAATCTTTTTAAATGATTCTGCTTGCGAAAAAGGGTTACAGATCATGATCAATATGTTAGTATCATGTGCAATGCAGCCGTGCTGCTTATGAACTATTGTTTTATGCTATATGAATACGTGTTACAAGGGTAAGGGTGTTACATTTGATCCTTCACAATTAAAGTTAGTTTTTCCCAAATCTCTTTAGCCGTTCTGCAAGATTTCACTTTGTTGAACATGGCTTTATCGAGGGTTTTATACAAGATATCCTTGGCAACATTATCCAAGTTGTATCTCTTTCGATCCTCGTTTGTCCACTCGCATATAGGCTTTTCTAACATGGTTGGTCTAGGTGCAACAGCCTCTCCTTCAGCCGCAGGAGCATCACCTCTTGCAGTTGTGTTTGCTTTCAATATTTGTAGTGGCCCATCCTCAGTGACGAACCAAATTTCATCGTGTGAAGTTGAAAGATGTGACTGCATGCGAATCTCCCATTCATCAAATTCCTCAATAGTAAACATAGGAATACAAGTTAGATTTGCTTCCATGATAATATGTTATTTTTAAAAGAAGAATTTAAAACAGCTAGTGTTGTATCTTTTGAAAAAGATTGAGATCTAGTTCAGTAACTAGTGCAAAGGCTCAATGAACCAATAGCTCTGATACCACTAGTAGGTCCCAAGGGGTGATAATGTAAAGTCTAGAAGGGGGGATTGAATAGACTTTACAAAAAAATTTATTTTAGTTCATTTAAATCAGAGTTTAGTCGCAAGTCAGCTTAGTCCTTGAGGAACAACTTAGTTCAACATTCATAGTAGAGAGCCACTCAACAGACTCAACTGAGCTGTTGATAAGATAACTCAGCTGATTCAGATGACCTTTTTAATAAAATAGCAGACTTGGTTTTCCAGCGCAAGTCTTTCACCATTTGATTAAAATATGTTTTCAACACTTGTTTTTGGTTTAGTTATTATCAGTAGATTTAGAAATTATAACAAACAACAAATAAAATATGCAAGAATTAAAGTGCTGAATGTAAAAGACACAGAGCAATTTTTATAGTGGTTCAAGGATGAGGTAATTTCTCTAATCCACTCTTCTCCAACCCCTGGAGGTAATCCACTATGTAATGGTGACTTTTGTACAAAAGGATGACAGTCCGAGACAGCCTTGATCAACACAGTTGGCTTCTCCTAGCACTCATCTTCTTCACAAGACGGTTGTCCTGCTACTTCAGCTCCTTCAGACTCTTGGATTTAATCACGAAGCCCTCCAACAAGTCCAAAGTTTTGCTTCGAATTGGAACCTCACTACACTTTCTTCAACCTTGGATGTGTAGATCCCTTGTCTTTCAACGAATGTTTTCCTCTTAAATAGTTTGAGTTATCTTTCCTTCACTAAGTGTGTTGGATCGATTTCCTTCGAATTTTAGGCTGAGGATAGTATTGAACGCTTGAGAGTAGTTTGCTCTTACTTTACAGGCATGTGTCTATTGCTTGTAAGTCATAACCTTCTCTCAAATGAATTCCTCAGCCCTTTATAGTGCCTGTTTGAAAAATGTATCAGTTGAAGAGATGGATGCATTTTTCAAACAACACTTTAAGGTCGTTGGCTTGTCTTGTCTTAATCTGCAGCGAGTGATGGTGACATATCCTAGTTTAATTGAACTCTGCAGTTTTTCAGGTTCTGACACTTGCTCAGTGCTTCCCATTGGTTTATTCTATTTTCATGCTTCTGGGATGAGAACTTTAAGCACTGCAGTAGGGATGTATTACTATAATGAGTAATTTCCTCGTCTTGAGTGCAACAGATCCATCACAGTCAACTTTGACTTTAACAGCTGCTTTACCCCTTGTCTTGAGTCAGCTCCAGTCATTTTGGAATGACTTGACTGTCTGTCACCGACAAAAATGTGACCTTTTGGTACTTGGGATCGAGACTTGTCTTCACTCCACTCAGATGCCACTCAGCTGATTTTTCATCTTAGTCTCCAGTTGACTTCTACAATCTTTAACTTGGTTGCTTTGACTAAGCTAATAGAACCCTATCCATCACAAGTTGATTTTACAGTAGAATTGGGTGCCAACTTCCTAATCTAAGTTTTACATAGCATCATCAAAATCTATACAATAAATTTTCCCAACAATCGGCTTACTTTCCAGCAACACCATAGGGACAACATTGAAAGAATGGTGAGAGGTCATCTCTCGGACATGGAGTTGTTGTAGATGAAGATGGAAAAGAAAATGGAGGCATATCTTAAGACTAAGATTTGGTCTATGAAAAATCAGATATATACACTCAGCTCCAACCAACATGCAGCCGACTCCGTAACACACAAGAAATTGGTCTCCCTCCTCAAATCATTCCACCCTCTTCAATGTGATAATGCCAAAAAATGGAAGAAAAGCTTGAAAAACCCCCTACGAAGATGATGATAGAAGGCAAAGGCACCACCTCAATCCATTCTCAGCTCCCTCAAGACTTATCGACTGAAGAGAAAGCTACCCTAGCTTTTTAGAAGTCTAAGGCAGAAATTGCAAAATTGGATAAAATTCAAGAGGAGAGAATCCAAAAATTAGAAATCCATTATGGAGGTCCGCCAACTGGCATGCTCCCAAGAGAAGAAGCTACTCCACCTCTTGTTCCCTTGGAAAAAAGGTAGAATGAGGAGTTTGAAACTCTTCTGTCAAAAGGAATTATGAAGGAATGGAGTTAGCTGACACATGGGAATTTTATTAGACGAAGGGCTTAAGAGATATAGAAGAAACTAGGAAGTAGCCAACTCAAGGTAAGTCTTCAAAGAGTCAGCAGTTTTCCTAGAATCAGCCAAGCAGTCAAGTTCCTAAGGGTGGCAGCTAAGCCAGGGGAAGAGGCATAGATTCTAGGTCTGTTGGGAGAGGCGGAAGCTCTCCTCCAAGAAGACTACGTGGAATCATGGCCATCAAGCTTTTAAAAAACGACGATGCTTATTGGATGGGAATGGACGAAGCTCTAAATAGGGAAGTTACACGCAGAACAACTGAGCTAGCTAGAAAATATGAGCAAGATGCTCTGAGAATGAAAAGGATAGAGGAGGAGGAGGATAAGAAAGATGAAGATGGAGAGGAGAAGAAGACGAGATGAAGAAGATCACAGAAGGCGAGAAGAAGAAGAAAGAAGGAGGAGACAGCAGAGGCGATATAAGTTAGTTGTCTAGAAGCTTTGTATTTAGTTTTACAAATTCTTTGTAAATACAAACAAATAATATAAGTGTTGAATTATTCATTAATAAAATGATACGTTCTTTCAATTATTTTAATTTCAGCACTTTATGATGTAATTAAGTTTTGGCATCCTCAAAAACGGGAAATTTGTTAGGAGATTTATTGTATACATTTTGATGATGCTTAGAAAACTTAGAATTAGAAAGTTGGCACCTCATTTGTTGTTTGTATTTCAACTTTGTATTAGTTAGAATATTAGTTGAGTTATCAATCAGCTAAATTGAATATGTAGAAGACATGCTGAAGAAGTGCACAGAAGATTCATCTGAGTCGCAGCTGAGTAGCCAAGAAGAGCTTCAGTCATGTACAACAGTTATGTCTTTCAGATGACTTACAGCAAAGTCATCCAAGAGCCAAGGAGAAGAATCAACTTATGGGGTAAAGCAGCTGAAGAGCCTAGAGAAAGCTGAAGAAGTCTGTTGCAAAGAAAAGTCAAAACTTACCCATTTCGGTAAGAGACAGACCTGCAACCTTAAAAAGATGTCTTGGTGAAAGAGTGCAAGTAGCAGGGACCAATAGAACGCCTGCAGAACCCTATTGCATTTCAGACATCTGCAGGTAGTTAATGCAAAGGTTGGGTCAACATTAAAAGCTGCAAAACAAGACAAGCCAATGAACAAGAAGTGATGATTGACTTTGTCTATCTCTTCAATGGACAAATTTCAAACTCTCACTATAAAAGGATGAGGAATTTTCAGAGAGAGACACAAGAGAGAACACAATGATCAAGTGACACAACAAGATATCAAGCAAACATCTGCAATACTCTCTCAAGAAAAAATTCTCATATCCTTAGGCCTAATCTCGAAGTGACTTTATCCAACACATCCCAGTGAATAATAGAACCCATACTTCAAAGTTGAAGAGGAAACATGTTCTCAAGAACAAAGGGGTATGTTCTTCAATGAAGTGAAGGAAGTTTAGTGATGTTCAAGTTCGAACCTCACGCAAATCCGACGGAGAGCTACGTGATCATGTCCGAATGATTTGAAGAGCAGAAGCAATGAGGCAGCTGCCTTACGAAGAGTTGAGTCTCAGGTGTGGAGCCTACTGTGTGACCAAGGTTTGCTCAGACTGTTTTGTACTTTTGTAACAAAGTTAACGTCGCACTAGTAAATTCCTCCTCGAGCCGGATAAGAGTGGAGAAGAGAAATTACCCCATCCTCGAATCACTATAAATATTTGTGTCATTTAATTTAGCACTTTAATTTCTGCCATTTAGTTACTTGCACTCATATTTGCTATTCAACTGATAATATTAAGATTAAAATAAGTGTTGATAATCAATTTCTTAAAAGGGTGTACAGACTTCCGATGTGAAAAACAAAGAAAACTGAATTTATAAAAAGCTAACTTCACTCAACTGAGTTACTCTATCAACAACTCTCTCAGAGTCTGTTGAGTGATTAACTCTCCTGCTGAAGTTTGACCCAGCTGTCTCTCAAGAGACTTAGTTGTTTTATTGTGATAAACTCTGATTTGTTTTATATCAAAAAATTGGTTATGTCCATTTAACCCCCCCCATTCTAGACTTAACTCACTCCCCTTGGAACCTACACCTGATAGTGAACCTTCGGATACAGAATCTATAATGGTCCTTGTGTTCCCACTTAAACCATTATGGAAGTAATGCACCTGTTGGTAATCAGGATATCCATGTTGTGGGAACTTCCTCAGTAGTTCCTTGAATCTGTCCCATGATTCGTATAGTGGATCACCATCAAACTGCCTAAACTGAGCGATCTCACTTTTTAACTGCAACGTATTGCTTGGGGAAAGTATTTTGCTAGAAACTTTTGACTTAGCTCCATCCAGTTGGCGGTAGGTGGAGTTAATGAAGATAACCATCCCTTGGCCTTATCTTGTAGAGAGAATGTGAAAAGACGACAACGACTGGCATCCTCAGAAACACCATTCATTTTAATTGTGTCTCAAATTTCTAGGAATTGCGCCAGATGCGCATTCGGATTTTCCACAGCTCTCCCTTCAAACTTGTTCTGTGACACCATCTGGATCAACGCCGATTTCAGTTAAAAATTATTTGTGTTGATCGGCTAACGTGCCACTCCCCTAGATCTGAGATTAACTTTCGGCTGGAACTAATCTCTCACACCGCGTCTCACCGGCCTATCTGCTACAAGATTTTGTCCATTACCTGGTGGTATCGACTGACGCTACTCATTGTTCCCATTGTTCCCATTATTCACACGATTCACTTCTTCTTCCATTATCCTTGACTGTTTTCTCAATTATTTCGCCGTTCTTTCAATTTCCAAGTCAATGGATATTAGTTGAACTGATGATGAACGTGTGATCATGTACTATCAGCACTAAACAAAAACAATGTTAGTATCAATTGTAGTAGGTGCTTCAATTAAGATTGAATTACTTATTACTATATTTAGGTTGAATAATTCAATCACCGGCAACGGCGCCAAAAACTTGATCGTGAAAATCTTTTCACTAAACCCCAAGTGTACGGTGTAGCTTATAGATAACGGTGAGCAAGGTCGTGTTCTACATGTATTGATTTCAAATACATAAAGTATAGTAAATATTGTATTCAAATTTATTGAAGCTATCGAAATTAAATAAGAGTATTATCTAACAAATCCTAAAATTAGCAAATCAAAAATTGTCTAAGTATTATTGATCACCAAACTTCACATAATTCTAACAATTACGAAAAGCAATCCTAGGACTATGATCTTAACATGCTTCATCAATATTAATTTCAATTAATATTTTATCAAAACCCGTTTCCGTGTATCTATGGGTTTAATTCATAAGGTAGTCTATTACCTCCGCGAAGTGAACAAACGATTAATTTATAAGAATTGCTAGTATCCCTACTCAACAATTAATATCAAGTCCCAAAAGCATATAGAATTAAAGAAAACCCCCACAAATATTGTGAGCCTCCCGACTCTACACTGGTTTATGTTATAAATCCATTTATCTAATGTTAGATCTCATCTTCCGAATTATGAACTAAAAAATAAAACATGCAAATTATAGGCCAGATAATCTACAAGGAATAAGCATATGAACTCATAAATAGAACACAAGAAACCAATTAAGAAGAAACAATCAAATTAGAATTAACATGAATCCACAATTTCGATAATGTCCTAAAATCAAGAGATTTAGCCTAACATACTTGTTTGCAAATTCATAGACAAATCTAAAAACAAATAGTTAAACATGGAATTAAGTGCAGAATAAAAGCCATAAACTATGATAAAAGAACCCTCTTGTGTAGATGGATCCGTCTTCACAATCTCTAACATTCGTGCCTTCGTGATTGGTAGAAGTCTTGTGTTATTCTTCATTGTGTTGTGTCTTTTCTCTCTTTGATGTGTATTTTTCTCTCCCAAGTGTGCCATATCAGATTTTAGGGTTAATTCTTCCTTATATAGTTGCCTTGTGAGATCCCTTGTAGAGTCCCGACAAAATTAGGAAACAAATGGTAGTCAGTCTTTGTTTTGGCTCGAAGCAAATCCCATGATTGTGTGACTTCAAATGGGTGGACAGTGGAAATTGTTCTCTGAAAATTCCTCTTTCGCTGTTCGCACGCTCATGTAACCAAACCCACGGGCATAATCCACGACCATGTAAAATGACACGGTCTGGTTGTGTGGTTCATACTTATTCATTTTCTTTGCGCCATTGATTGTCCCTTGGCTTCCGACATTCTGGTCAGGGTCGTTCCATTGATACCTTTTCATATAAAGCTTTATTTCCTACAAAAATTTACAAGAATATGCAGTATCACACCCAATAAAGGAAACTAATCTAAACACACTAAATATCCATGAAAATGTATCAAATATATACTCAAATAAACTTCTAAGTGCATGTATATTGCACACATATCATATCTAGGCACCCAACTGAGCCATCCCAGAAGACTGTTGTTGAGACTACAGGGTTTAAAACAGCTGCCCGGAATGAAATTGTCATAGAAATGATTGATGAATAAGTTGTTATATTGGAGACCAAAGACGTTCCAGTGGTTGAGACTACTGAAACCGAGGTAGAGGAGGAGATTTTGGTGGATTCTCCAGAGGTTGAGACTACTATGAGAGAAGGAGATTTTTCTTAAGACCCAATAGCGGTTGAGACTGTTGCATGGAAAGGTATCTGTGATGAATGAACAGGTTGTCGAAATAGAAAATGTTCAGAATCTAGGTGAAGAGTCAGTTGAGCCAGCTGCAGAACCGGTGCTTGAGAATGAAACAACTGAAATAGAGCGTGAAAATATTCAGAATCCAACTAAGTTTGAAAGAGAAGGATTAGAGGCAACTGACATGACCGAAGATGAAACAACTGTTGAGATGGATATCAATAACACAGCTGAATTCAGCCCAAATGAAGGTAATCAAGAAGCAGGGTCCAACTTTTCACAATATGGTTTTGTGTTGATTGGCGTACCCCCTCGAGCTACTAGATCACTGATCGGTAAAATCTTTTAAGTTAAACCGCAAGTCTACGATGTAGTTTACAAACAGTGGCAAGCAATGTTGTATTCCTTAGGGATTGACTAAAATCACATAAGTACAACAAATATTGTACTCTAATTTTATTGAAGTGTTCATAAAACAAGGTGATTTCCTAATTACTCCTAATCTATACTTCTATAAAAGTGTGAATAGCTTTCAAGGTTTTTTGAAAAAATTAATTTGCCAAAAATATCCTCATGGCAAAGTTATCTCTAAGGGCAATTAAGTAGTTTTCTATATTGATTTGTTTTTATTTGTTTAATAATATGATAAGTGTCTCTTTGTATTCTAAACTCTTTTTATTTACATTGTTTCAATTGTACCTCTTAGAATATTTTGAATTTTTAAAAAAATATATGTTTCATATTAAACTGCATATCGAAAGCTTTCTAACCATATGTCATAAGCATATATAAAGACTTCATATAAGAAAATTTTAACCGTTTAAAGTTGAGTATAATGCTAAAAATCTACATTTATAATATTTTTCTTTTAATTTTCTTAATAATTGAATTCATCGACAACAAAAGGAAAAATAGTATAATTTTACAGTGGAATGAAGAGAAAAAAAGTAAATAAACAAAATTAATTTATTTTTTTTTATTATAAATAAATAGCAGGACAAATATATTTTTTAAACTTCACTTTTGGTTGCAAATATAAAATCATAACTTTATCATCTATCACTCTCACCATATTGTGGGATAATATTTTGTTCGCAGTGGAATATATGACACATTCTTTTGTAGGAGAAGATAGGAGTTTGAAACTATTGAGAATTTCAGGGAAGTTTATGCATTTTTTCATGGAAAATATTTATTTTTAATATTAGTGAAATATAAATTATTACTAAAATTATGAATTTTTTTTTCTCCAAGCTTTTATCATTTATTTTATCTATATTTTTCGGTAAAAATAGATTTACGATTTAATATGATTTAGATTTAATTATCAATTAATTTAATTCATATATTCTTTTGATTAAATAAATTCAATCTAGTTGTGATAATGTAAAACTAAACATGAAAACAAACATATCATAAGAATATCCTCAAACAAAAAGAAAAAAAACTGGCAGAGAGTTATATGTTTCAAATTAATGAAGTGATATTTTAAATTTCAAGGTGTAGTGAATTAAATAAGAGAAATATTTGTTATATTTTAATTAAAAAAAAAGAAGATAAAAATATACACAAATTTTATTATAAAAATTAGCTTACTATGTTGAACTATAAACAATACGTATAGGATTATTTTAACTTAAGGTTTGAATCTTTGTCAACCACATCCCCATATTTAGAAAAAAAATATATGACAATTTTGTTTAAAGATCGATATTCATATTGCCATCTTTTGGGGAAAAAGGCATGGCAAGGTAGTAGTTATCTATAATATATTTATAAAAATAGAATGATTGAGACCAATTTCAATTATTGCAGTCTCTTGATCAAAAACATAAGGTATTAGATAATTTTAATATATAATTAAGAGTAAATATAATTTTTATTATTATAGCCTATTTGCTATGTGAGTTTGCTGCTATTATATCTGATTCCGATTAAGTTGCATTTGAATTGATGAATTTGAACTTAAAGGAGGAATTTGGAGAAAATAATAAGGATATATATTTACTTACAGTAAAATAACAATTAAAAATTAAAAATATTAACTATATAAACTTTGATGTTACATAAATTCTAAGATAAGCAAAATGTATGTAAGATGCTATAAAAATTATATTAAAAATATATATTGGTATTTAAGTTAAAGTCGCATCGATTAAATATTTAATTATTTATTATTTATAATAACAAAATTTAAATTATTGTACTTGTGTCGAAAAGTATTCTTAATTTACTAAGATTTACAAAAATGTCATTTAACAATTGGGGTTCAATACATTTTAGCAATTTATTTGATAATATGTACTAACAAATCAATTAGAAGTTGATCATCCAATACATAAAACAGAATATACTCGCTTTAATTTAATCTAAGAAAACTACTTGTATCTAATTAGTAACCTACTAAAAAGGGAAAATAGATTACCACTACAAAATAAAAACAAACACAAATAGTTACTTCAACAACTTCACTCAAAAAGAAAGAATTATAGTGAAAAAAAATGGACAACTATTATTTAACTATATTTAACACATAAAATGATGATTATATAATTAAGTAAAGAAATTGAATAAAAGGATGTAAAAATTTTAATGCTCGATGCACTTATTTCATGATGCAAACAAAACGAAACAATATATTGAGATAATAAATAAGAGAGTAACTAACAATAATGAAATGGAGCACAAAGAATAACATAATATTAATAGGAACTAAAACTATAGGGAAAATATTTGTCAAAAAATGGTGAGGGGAGATAGAATAATTAACGTGTGTAATCTTATATAAAATAATAAAACGTCTTGGTTGGATTCTAGTACTAGTAAAACTTAAATAGAAATATGTTCAATATATAAAAATAAATAAATAACTAAAATGAAAAGGATCGTAGGACATGATTATGAAAACAAATACATAGCTAGATAATGAAATTTTAGTTAGAACTGGAGGTGGGTTTTGTAAGAAAAAAGAAGTTGGGGTGGGATTAGGGGGTGGGGGCGGGGGTAGGCGCCTTATACGTGTCTCCTCCAATGGTTGAAAATTTAACAATCATATCGACAATGTTATACCTGTACTCGCGATATGTAGATATCTTGTGCAGTATATAACTAATTTCATTTATATGATATGTATTATTGTTTCAAGGGAATTGTTGATAAAGTGGAAACAAATCGTACATCCTCATGATATGATTGTTTTAAAAAATTTGCACCACTTTTCAAAAATAAAGAAAATGTCACATGCAATAAATGTAATGAGAAAGATGTTGAAATAATACCGATTTATTAATCATATATCATGTACTTAAATATTTTATTCATCAATCATATACTAATCATTATCTCATGAATTTTTAATATAAAATATTATTGAATTTCGTACAATGTGCTTTCATTATTATATTTGAGGAGCTAGCGGCTAAATATATCGGATGTCAAATAAGTTAATAATTAAAATTGATTGAACATATAAGAATATCATATTATAGATGACTTTTTTTTAATATTTTTACTTTTCCTTTTTCGTTGATGTATAGTTTGCATAGCTGATGAAAATGGATTGTTGTTCAACCATTTATGTCATATAAAAGTGTGATTTTTCTTTTAATTTGAATTAATTTATTGACCATTTTCAATTATAATTGATAAGTTCTTTATCTTCGTTTCTAATTATATATATAATATTTAATTTAATCAGGGATTAATTTAATCAGGGAGAACATGATGAGTCAAAATATTATTATGAGCTAAACTTCTAGACAATAAATGGAATTTCAATTTCTCATCGCTCTTAGCAAGAACACACGGATAGTGAATGGAAAAATGAATGTTGTAGCTGAGCCAATTCAAAAGATAACACCAATTTCAAAGATGAAGAAAATGAAGAAGACATTCATATGTCAACCAGTCATGTTTGGGCTAAGAATGCATTAAAAATTAATTTACATAAAAATCTCAAAGCCGAGTATGAAGAAAAATGAGACAAAAATTAAAACAAGAAACAAAGTTATACAAAATAAGTTCGTGGAAATTATTTTATTAAACTTATATTACACTTGAGTTTTTATATCCATTGTACTTTCTTCAATGATAATATCATTTAAGTATAGCATTTTTGGGTTCAAAATATCATAACCATATTTCACCTACTAAGAAGTTTAATTTTAATCTAGCAAGTTTAATTTTAGGATCAAAACACGTGAGCGAGATTTACTATGAATAAAAATAATTTAATCAAAAATAATTCTAACTATAAGTTTTGATTTTAATTAAATTAACAAAATTATTTGGATAACGTCCAACGCACGTACACCTTACTAGTATTACTAAAATATATAATTACTTAAAAATTGTCAAACTTGTGCATCTGTTTTCCTTGTTTTCTTTGTGTCTTTGTTCATCCCTTGGCTCTTGACATATCGGTCCTGGTCATGTTACGGATATCATTCTAATATGGCTTCATTTCCCACAAAATTATCCAAGAATATGGAGTATCACTCCCAACAAGGGAAAACCAACATATATTACTTAATATACATGCAAATGTGCCAATTATATACTAAAATATACCCCTAAATGCATGCTCATTCACTTATCAAATCCTCCCAAACTTAAACCATGGCACGTCCTCGAGCAAAATAAGAAAAATAACTGCATGCAATGGGGTAGATTACACAACACGAGAATGCCACAAATACACAATGTCATTAAGGACTCATTCCTTCATGCACATGTCAATCGTTCTTAAAAAGTTCTCATTTACAAATTAGGCATAGTCAATACTCGTTTGGGTATTTGGCATCACCATTCACCACACAAATGTATCACTCACACTCTCAAAGTAAGGACGTGTTTACTCTCAAAATTCAATGCTGCAGAACTACAATAAGCATGCAAATCATCACATATCTCTACCATTCAAGTGTGCGCAATCATGAATCTAAAAGGACTTTCACATTTGGTTGTAACGGAAGCTCTTTGGTTAGAGTAGGAAAATATGGATTACGTGACTCAAACTTGAGCAAATAGAACTATAAGCATTAACAAACTCAAATCACCTATCCACTCTATACGAGTAGCATCAACTTAAGAATTCACATTTAATCCATACTTCTCAATTCACCGTTTTTTTATAAATTGGCTATTGCCTTTTCCTTTCGCCTTTCCAAGCACAGTTTTGTTTTTCAAACATGACTCAATTTTTCAGTAAACTTTCTGAGTTATCTTCCTTCACTTATTCACTTATCATCCCTATAACCAATCTTCTTTTCAAATTCCTACCACATCTTCCATCATTGTTGTCACTTCTATAAGCTCAAATTTTAGGACAAAAATAGATCATGTTATGGCTTCTAATGTGTCTAACAATAAATCAATGCTCAAGATCAAATTGGCTAACTAGGGAATCATGTGTTCATCGGTAAACTTTAGGCTAAAAAGGTAACAAAAATAGCCTTAAATCATCTTTAAAAGCTGCACAACACGTGGTTTCGACAAAAATACCAATGCAAATTCTAGAGTTCTAGAAACAAGAATAACACACTCAACAAAATAAGACTGCATAAGATAAAAGCAATAATAGGCACAAAGCCCATATGCAACAGTACAATATTGTGCATTCTTGGCAACCTCCCACCCAAACTTATGAAATTGTACGTCCCAAAAAAAACAAGAAAGTTATCAAAAGAAAAAAAAGCGCGATAAGTACTTACATCGGTCTACTGTGGTGGAGGTGGAGGAGGATAGTGACCTTGATGAATGTGCCACTGATCCATGTGGTAGATCATGTCGTACATCTGTTGTTGGCATTGATTAATGTTGCCAAACTGTTGCACATACTCTGCGTGATATTCGTCAACCATGGCGGCCAACTGGTACGACTCATCCATGAAAGTTCCCATATTGGACTCCAACCTTTTAATTTTATCATTCATGCCTTCCATGGACCAACCTCCTCGAAGTGAGGACTCTAGTCTATCAGTCGTAGCCCGTGGCTCATCCCTTGCTTCTATTCTGGAGCCGCTAAAGCTGGTGCCTACTGCATAAGCTAGTTTGTCCAATTTCTAATTGCGGTGGCTTCTGGGTCAGGGAGTTTAAATCGAGTGTTGTCCCCATGTTGCAACCAATAGCCACACCCATCAAATTTAATCATCTTCATCGCGATCAGGTTGTTCAATTCAATCCATCTACCATCGGTGGCATTCGCCCACGTTAAAATGTTCTACAATCGGCATAATTAATCCTCCCACACAAATCTCTCCTTTAGTCTGATTATGTATCCTCTCTAGTTGTCTTGCTACAAATGCCCCTGCATTGGGAAACGTCTTTGCACCAGAAAGCATACACCACAGTATAAATAATTCATCAGTCTAGGGCATCACCTTGTTGTCCCCATGAGCAAACATAGTCTCCGCCAAAGTCCACTACACATACCAGAACACTGAATTTCTAATGAGCGAGGCTTTGGAGACCCCACCCGTATAAATACGACGTCTGGTAATATCTCTCCAGAAATCTATAATATCAAAATCCTCATGCTCCTCCACCCCATGGACTGGTGTTTGATATATTTCGTTTAATTGGTCTGTTGTAAGCTCTCTCGATTCATTCACAATTCGGAACCGAATACACAACAACTTTTATTTTTGCCCTTCTTTAATCAATTTTAATGTGCTAAAAAATTCAAGCGTCAATACCTCATATGACCTCCAATGTCCATTCAAAAATACATCCCAATCGATTCTACCGCACAACATACAAAAATTATCTAAAAGGCCCAATGCAGTAAGACAATGATTATCGGGGTACTTTGTGGCGATTTGTTTGCAGAGATAAAGATAATCCCAATGAGTCCATTGCACTTGCTCACTGGCTTTGATATTATAGTATTCCGGCATATTCATAGTGATGTCGGGAGATGGCTTTCTTCTCCTTCTCGTGTTCCTTCCGGACCGGGAAGTCATAGTTGCAATGAAATTCCACTAGCAAACTTGATAATTACCATTCGAAATTCACTCCCAACCTTGATGATTAGGAATGAAAGATTGAGAATTTGAAAGAATATGTGGTGAATATTTCTTGAGGGGAAGTGAAGATATGAACCCCATCTTATGAATTGAAGAATGATTGTGAGAGAATTTGGAGGTGGGGAGAGGTTTTGCAGATGGGAAATTAGTTTCTAGGGTTTGAGTGATGAAAAGTGAGGATAAATTTGGAGCGTTTGGCTTTAAAAGAAAAGAAACTCATAGCATGATGTTGCGCACACGACCCATACGCAAGGGCATGACCGGGTCGTGTGAAATATCCGCCATCTCAGTTTTTGGCTCACACGCCGTGTGCAGGGGAACGATCGAATAATGTGAGTATGTTCTGTCCTAAGGAAAATTGCGGAGGCACACGATGCGCAAGGGCATGACCTGGTCGTGTGCATGTACTCAACTCTCTATTTTTTGTATTTTTTGGGCACATGAATGTGTGCATGGGCACGACGGGTCGTGTGCATGTGCACCCAATATTTTTTCCAAATCTGGAGTTTGTCGTGACGCTTTCTACACAACAACTCATAATAAAAACAACCAAAAATAAAAATTAAAGTTAGTAAAAAAAGAAAGAAAATCCAAGTGAAAAGGCGATTAAAAATTGGGTTGCCTGCCAAAAAGTGCTAAGTTTTATGTCTTCATCCAGACGCCTGATTTTATTAAGGCTCGATCAAGAGGATTGTTGTCACTTCCTGCTTTGTTTCTTGCTCGTAGTAGAGCTTTACTCTTTGCCCATTTACTATGAAAGTTCGCCATCTTTTGCTAACAATTCATTGGCCCCTGCAGGTAGTACCTTTTTAACCACAAACAGACTTGACCAATGTGATTTGTATAACAACACCACTTGTCAGGGTAAAAACTCCCTTGGCAAAATCCTTTTGTCATGCCATCTTTTTGTGCGATCCTTATAGATTTGAGCATTTTTATATGTGTCTTCGCGGAACTCTTCCAATTCGCTGATTTGAAATTTTATCTTTTCTCCCAAAACGGACATATCAAAGTTTAACTTTTCACCGCCCAACACGTTTTATATTCTTATTCCACCGGAAGCTAGCATGACTTTCCAAAGACTAACCGATAGGGAGACATTCTCAAAGGTGTTTTGTATATTGTACGATAAGCCCACAAAGCAACATCATGCTTTAAAGTCCAATCTTTTCGATTCATACTGACCGTGTTTCTCAAGTATCTGGTTAATTTCTCTGTTAGAAACTTCGGCCAGATCATTAGATTGCGGGTGATAAGCCAAAGTGACTCTATGTCTCACTTTATATTTCTCCAAGAGATTATTGAATAGCTTATTACAGAGATGAGAGCCCCCCATCACTAATTAACGCTCATGGAGTACCGAAATGTGCAATGATGTTCTTTTGCAAGAAGTTCAATACAATCCGTGCATCATTTGTCTTTGTTGGAATTGCCTCTATCCATTTGGACACATAATCCACCGCAAGGAGAATATGCATGTACCCACATGAAGAAGGAAACGACCCCATGAAATCTATGCCCCGTATATCTAATAACTCCACATATATCATGTTCGTTAATGGCACTCATGTCACCTCGAAATTGTTCCCATTATCTGCACCTATCGCACTGTAGAATAAACCTGACCAATTTTTAAAAATTGAAGGCCAAAAGAAACTGAAATGTAGTATTTTTTCCCGCAATATGCATTGGCCTAAAGTGGCCCCTGCTTGGCGATGAATGGTAGTGTTCTAGGATGTTTTCCCACTCTTATTGAGGCACACATCTCCTAATTACCAAATTTGAACATCTCTTGAATAACAGAGGTTCATCCCACATAAAATATCGCACATCATGAAGGAATTTATGCTTTTGGTTGTATGTGATATCTGATGGTAAAATCCCATCTGCGTACCATGGAATACCCGCCTCAACTATCAGGATTAGTTCATCTGGAAATATTTATTTGATGGTTAGGTCTTTCTTTTCCTCATTAGCCATATGCTCTAGTTGTGAGAAGTGGGCTGCCACCACATTCTCACTTCCCTTCCGATCTCGAATCTCAATGTCAAACTCTTGTAACAATAATATCCACCGAATAAGCATATGCTTTGCATTCTTCTTCGCAACAAGATACTTAACTGTTACGTGGTCTGTATGTACTATCTTCTTCATCCCAATCAAGTATGCTCAAAATTTATCAAATGCAAATACCACTGCCAGCAATTCTTTTTCAGTTGTGGTGTAGTTCTGCTGGGCAGAGTCTATCATTCGACTCGCATAATAAACTGCTCTAATAAGTTTATCGTATTTTTGACCCAACGCTGCCCCCAATGCAAAATCACTAGTGTCGCACATTCTCTCAAACGGCTGACTCTAATAGGGTGTTATAAAAATTAGTGTGCTCACGAGAGCCTTATTCAATAAATCGAATGCCTGCAAAGAATCAGGGGTGAAAGAAAAAGGTACATCTTTTTTAAGTATATGGGAGAAGGGCTTAGTTATTTTTGAAAACTCGATAATAAACCGCCTATAGATGCCTGCATGTTCCAAGAAATGCCTTACTGCTTTCTCATTTGTCGATGGAGGAAGCTTCTCAATTGCCACCACCTTCGCTCGATCAACTTCTAAACCTGCAAAAGAAACATGGTGACCGAGTATAATACCATTTGGTACCATGAAATGGCACTTCTCCCAATTTAAGATTAAATTTGTCTCGTCACATCTCTACAAGACAAGGGTTAGATTATGCAGGCAATGATCAAACGAACTACCGAAAACCGAGAAGTCATCAATGAAGACTTCCATGATGTTTTCTATGGAATGCCAAAATATCGTAAAGACATGTAAATGCAGTCTTCTTTTGGTCTTCGGGTGCGATCACAATTTGATTATACACCAAGTAACCATCTAAGAAACAATAACACTTGTATCCTGCAAGACGATCTAGCATTTGATCCATGAAGGTGAAGAAAAAGTGATCTTTACGAGTTGTTGTGTTTAACTTCCTATAATCAATGCAAATAAGCCAACCCGTGACAACTTTAGTAACCATGATTTCATCGGTTTTGCTTTTAACTATGGTCATCCCCCCTGTCTTAGGCACAACCTGCACCGGACTAACCTAATTAGTATGAGATATACCCATTATCAAGCCATTTAAACTTTTTTCTTAACGACCTCTTGCATGATTGGGTTCAATTTACATTGGTGATGTACAAAAGGCTTACAATCATCCTCCATACAAATTTTATGCGTGCATATAGATGGGTTATACCTTTAAGATCAGAGGTTGGCCAACTAGTAGCAGATTTATGTTCCCTCAAAACTCTAAGTAGTTTATCCAACTAAACTGACATAACCGAATAGGTCTCGTTTGCACCCAAGAATGCATAGAGAAGGTGATCCGAAAGAGGTTTACGTTCTGGTGAAGCAGGGAGTTCGTCCATCGAATTTGAGTGCGGCGAAACATTCCGCATGACCGGATCGTGCAAAAGCGCATGCACTTTGGTTGTTCCATATGTTTTATGTATTCATGCATTGGATCAAAAATTGAATTGTGTTTTTTTATTAATGTTGTTTCTATAATATTTTTAATTTGTTTGGTTTTAATATGTGCTGTTTTATGTGTATATTTCTTGATTTTTAGTATAAAATGGAGTATTTAACGGGTGTAAAATTTATTTTCTCACTAATATTTTATTGGAAGAAACATGTTTGAAACAATCTTGAAACAACAACGTAAAAAAATCCGAAAAATTTTGGTGGGAGCGTAAATTTGTGTAAGAAAGGGCGGTAGCGTAAATTTGTCCAAAAAAGTATCGGGAAGCGTTAAAAGCTGTCATTATCTCCAAAAAGTGGGGCAATTGTGTAAAAAAACCCTTATTTTATACATTCATAAAGTCCTACCGAAACAAGGGTCAGCCTTTAGCATAGAACGTCCGCCAAATTACAATAATTGAAAACCTCACGAGCTAGTCTATTCTAAATCCCGCCTCGGGGTAGTTTTTGTAATTATCCCTAAAAGTGATGTGTTTATTTTTGTACTTAAACATTTTTACAGCTTGATTTACCAGCTTATTTACACACTTGCAGTTATGTTCATCTATTTACACTATTCGAACTGCACCAGGCCCGCTCCACCTCTGTATGCAAGTGTTTTAACTATATTTTCGGTGTATAAGTATGTGGTTCATTTGACTTGTTCTTATAGGTCTACACCCTTTGGAACATATCAGTGAGCAGCTCACTTAACATCTTACTTAACTAGCATAAGATATTAAGATGTTAAGATTATCAAAGTAGAAGAGTATAGGTTCGAACGACAATGGCATTTTGACACAGATTTGTAGTTCAAGTAAAAATTTAGAGAAAATGTGATAAAAATGCAGATGAGAATAATGATCAACTTTAAACTATCATACCTTGCTTTTACGAAGTCCTCTGTATACGCATGATATTTATGCTATTTATAGTTATTAATTAAGGATAAAGTAGGCAATTTCATAAATAAATAAAAAAATCAAATTATTTATCCATATACATTTATAATAGTAGAGATAAAGAGATAGACATAGAAAAGTAGACACTTATTTACCGCTTGCCTACAAAGTTGTGCATTTTTTTAAGCACGTGTCCTGGGAGGGGATGGGATCGGAATAGAACACCAAATCTCTAGTGTGGGTTAGACTCTTAACCAATCGACTACTATCCGATTCTCAAGAATATACTTGTATATTTGAAGCTTTTATGGTGATAATTTTCATAATTAAGCCAAACCCAAGGGTAGATAGATGTAATTATTTCAAGAATTAACACTCCTCAAACTTGTACAAACAAATAAAAAAAAAATCTCACTCACTCTTAGACAAAAACACAGGTGGTTTGTATATACAAGTAGAGAAACCAATAGAGGCTACCAAGTTAAAGGGCTAGTAATTAAACCTAGCTATCTGATCACAATCTCATGAGCTCTCAGAAAATTTCTTAATCAATTCCAAAGCAACTCTTATCTGATCATGGAAATCAAAGAGCAAAAATCTTGTTCATCACAAGGGAGAGTTATCCCTGTATCATGATGAAATCCAAACTCTTCTTCTGCTCTTTGCAACAAATTCCGAAAATCCGGATGTCCCAAAAACGTTATTGGAACGACGTACCGTCTCCTATTTTCACCCACGTACACTGCAAAATGCCCTTTAGGAATATCGTTTCTCTTGCCAAAACTCGAACATTTCTTGAGGATTTGCTTCAGGGCTGCTGCATTTGGAGTATTACTATAGTTGTTTTTGTTTGTTTTCCATATACCCATTGCTTTTTTTTTCTCTTTTTTTTTTTTGTGTGTGTTTTTAGTAGAGAAGAGGAAATGAAAAGAAATTATGGCTTTTAGATTATGAAGGGGAGCAAAGGTATTTATAAATAAATGTAGTTGGCAGAAATGAGAAGTTTGCAAAAGAACCAAAACATGTGGAGTGTGGGGGCAAAGAACTAATTGTTGCATGGATGTTTTGTACAAGGCATAAAAGCTTATCCACCATTACTAATATATGCCCTACCTTGCTATTACTTATTAGGACAATAGGACCAGTGTTTATTCTCATTTCTCTCCCTACTCCATCTCTCAATGCATTCACAAGCAGACACACATTGATCTAAATTATTAGGTACAATGTAAGTACTATTTTCATGTGTGGCAACAATTACTCTCCTAGTCAACTACATTTAATTGATACATTATTGATCTCCTGCCGGAATTACCGTAGAAACGTGTTTTTTGAGGAGTTATACAACTTAAGACTTGAGTTACACAAATGATAACACGCTTTAACTAATGCACTCGGTTGGACAAGTGTCCTTCACTTGGATGTCAAATGAGAGTAGGCTCATCGTCATTAATTGGTTACATGTACATTTATTTAATTAAATTGTTGCATGTATTTTATAAATCATCGCAGCATGTTTAAATAAATTATTGGGTGCGTTGGATTGGTATATATAATTCATATTAATTCTTCGTTATACTATGATCATCCAAGCCAAATTTCTTTTTATTTGCTTAATTGGCTTCAAAGAGTGTTTTCATAAACTCCCAATAGTAAATATTTAGAAATATTATGAGTAATTACCTGAGGCTTCATTTGGATGGGTGAATTGAGGGTATAGATTTCAAATTCATAAAAACAAATCTATTGAGCTTGTAATTGGAATTTTACAATGGATTTCAAATCATTAACATCCTACTTTGGGCATTTTTTTTAGTCATTGTGGTTGATTTTAATTCCATTTTGCATGGATTAATTTGGAATTATTTTCTCAAATTGTCTCCTTAAATTTAAATTCCTTCCAAATGCAGCCTGAAGAAATTGCATTGACTTGCCATAAAAATCCATTTTCTAAATTTCAAGGAGGTCTACTTATTCTTTTCAGACCGACCTTTATCTCTTTTTGCTCTGAGTCTTTTTGCCATCAATTATCAACCAAACATGTTTTTCAGAGTTTAACAAAATTATCAAAAATTGGTTTCTTTTTCTAACAACAAAAAAGGAAAAGGAAAAACATAGCTAGATTTAGCTGCAGTTTTGTTGAGATATGTCACTTGTGAGTTATCCCATATTGATTGATTAAGGGAAGAGAGTCCCTTTATAAGCCAAGTGATCTACTCCTCCTACCACCAATTGGAGGATGGAACCTCAGTGAGCTTGAACACTCTCTCATATTGGATACGCTTCATGTGTGGGACCATACCAAATCCCCCGAATTTAACAAGTTTCTATGTATTATAATAGAATTATCATGAAATCCCAGAGAGTGAATCTGATCACGACTGCCTCCTGTTTTGGTGCTGTGAAAAACGTGATTGAAAGAAAGAAGAAAATGTTCCAGAGTGTCCACATAAATTATAAAGATCAGTGTTAGGACTAACCATCAAGTTCTTGATTATTTTGCTTAATCTTTCTTCTTTTTTTTAAAGGTTATACATTTCCTTTTTAAATTTATAGGTGGATTAATTCAGATCAATCATTAATTAAGATCCGGATTATCACCATGTTATGAACAAAAATCCTTTGATTAGTTTTTTTTTCTTCCTTTTTTCTCTTAGTGTTTTGAAGTGAATTTTTATTATTGAATTAAATTTATGTAAAAGTAAAAAAAGATTTTAGATAGCTATTGAGTTTTTCTTTATACATTTTAAGATAATAATAATAATTATACTGGGTCAAGAAAAATAATTGTTTGTTTGACGCGGATGGAATCTACGAATAAACGAACAACGAACAAAAACAATAGAAAACTTCGCGAAAAAACATAGATTGCAATGAAAAGTACTGATAAATCTCAAGTTTTTAATATCAATTCAACCACCCTAAAAATAATAATAAAGCAAGTATTTATAAGATTAAACTCTTACCACAATAAAACTCATGATTATTGAAAACTCTTAAAAGATAGTAAAACAACCTACTAAAACTAATCCTAATAGATATTTAGATCTTGTCTCCATCATTTTTTTAATTATTTATTCAAAAAAATAATAATACTTAACTAGCTTGTGAATTTTAAAGTTTGACATGATATCAATACTAAAGCTTGACTTCACTTTCGGTAAATATGCGTCTAAATATTGAAACTGATGACTATAAGTATGAGAACAAAATAATACTTTTATTAAATATGAAGAAAAAAATATATTTTTAATATCTCTAATCACCTTATTTTACATCTTTTAATTCAAGCACATACCCAATTCATTTTAAAATCTGAAACTTGACGTCCTAACAAAATAATTTGCGAATCCATATTATCTTTATAAAAAATAGAACTAATTTCAGACTTATTTTCTTACGAGCACATAATTTCATTTAGGATAAAATTCACTTTACCACTTGTGTCCATTTTGTATCTAATACCCCCTCTACTCTATACATTTAAAATGAAAGCTTATTAAGGGCGTCCAGGAAAAAAAACGAGTCTCCAGATGCGATGTATAAGTTCTTTTCTGCAGAGAGTAATGAAAACAACTATGTTTTTCTCTAGTCAAAACATTCAGAAAAGCCCATGTATTCACATTAATTGTGTTCTTTTGAAGCAATAACCAACCCATTCCTATTCTTGCCCCTCCCTCTCTTTGGTGAGGAGAATGAAAGCGAAACCTTCATAAGAAGATGGTTACATGGAAAACATTTTGCAAGGAAAAAGAAAAACTCTATCACAATCAATCACAGCTGTGGACCAAACCATCTTCCGTGATGAACCATAATGCTACGTTGCACTTAAGTACTTCTATCCTTGTTGTTCACACATGTATGTTCTCAACTCATTAGAGACGGGTACAAAGATAAATTTCAGGCTTTTCCAACTAACCATGTGCCCACCCACGAGCTTGTAGTTCACGTGGTATCACTTACCCTTTCTAAGGGTATTGACCAGGGTTCGAACCTTGTATTTTTCAGTTTCTTTGAAATTTATCCCCCCTTCAACCACTACTCTCAACTTATTAAAAAAAACTAACCATGTGCCCATGCCAAACCCTAATTAATCAAACATCGAAAAGGAAGTTCGTTCCTAAACAGTTTTTGGCCCCTAACCAAGAGAAGCAGAGGAAAATTCACTTTTGGTCTCATTAGACTTACCACCCGATGGTTTTAGTCCCATTAGACTCACTTTTAGTCCCAAATCGACATTTTGTGCCAAAAATCGTCCCCTAAGAATTAGAAACAGAAATTTTGTGATGTCTCCGTTAAAAAATTAACGGGAAAAAGCATGTGCCTCTCACGTGTACTAAAAACTGTTGGAACATGAGATAATCACGTGACTCTTGCCAATCTTCAAATGTTCTTGTTCCCCCAAATCAGATATTCGAAAACCCTAACCTGGATATCTTTCAAACATCGATCATCCAACCCAAACCCCAAAATCTTTCAAACATCGATCAACCAGCCCAAACCCCACTTGCTTTCAGTTATAATTTGAATTTGCAAATTTATAGAAGTTAATATTGTATTCATACAAAAAGCGAGGGATATGGAGCAAAAGTGATACAAGCCACCAAGAGCAAAAGCGATTTTTCTCTACCGCATCTTGCTATCCAATTCCCATGCCCACAGATTCGAGATGCAAATATAAGAAAAATTGATTAAGTTCAAATCAGGGCACCTCCTCCAATGGCATTTCATCCTCTTGAACCCCAACCCTCAACTGCACCTAACACAATTGAAGGGCTTAAGGTAATCACCAAAGGAGGCAAAAAGTTTGTTACCATATCAAGCTTTGTCCCAAATTAAGCAATGGACAAAGAACAAACACAAGCATTGAAGAAGAAAAATTGATAAATGTGTTGCACTCTGGCCTTTTGATTCTAACCATTTTTAAAGTCTTTTTTTTGGTACTCTAAATTGTGCACTCTGGCTTCTTGCAGTTAAGCATTTAATTATGGTATTTTGTTATGTTTAGTAGCGCATCAAACTCAACAACGGGAGTTGCTTTCCACATTTCGCACACCTAACACCAAGACGCGTGCCTTTGCGCGTGCGGTCGTGATCCGCATGATCGTGGGATCGCGATAATCGTGGTGGGGGTTTACGTCGTTCCCCTCCCATTTTCTTCGGCGACGCGCTTAAGCATTTAAATGTGAAGCTTGGTTGGGTGCGCTATAATATGTTTAGGCAAATTTTATGAACTTGAATTTGCTTTAATGTTCAATGCAGTTGGCTGAAATTTGCTTTCATGTTGATTTTTTTTTTAGGTTTACTTGCTTTAATATGTTCATTGCAATTGGCTGGAAGTTTGCTTTAATGATAACAAAATGCATAATATCATAAAATGAAAATGAGGCAGTGCACTTTCTTGATTAACTTGAATCATTACATTACATAACAGAAATTGAGGCACTGCACCTTCTTGGGTTCACATGAATCATTACATAACCAACTTAAGCAAAAAAGGAAACCAAGAAACTACAAGTAAAGCCAGAAAAATATTTTTCCTTCTCCTTAGGTCTGAAATTTCTGCAGCCATCTTCTTCAATTCAAGCTCTGCTTTTTGAAACTCAACAATTTCAGCTTCCAATTTATTTATTTTTCGCAACAAACCAGGAATTATCAACTTGGATCTTGCACACACAACCTTATCTACCCACTCAAAAAACCCACAACCATTACCATTAAGAGAATTGGCACAACACAAAAATCTTCTTCCGGGTTTTCCTTATCCCAAAAAAAGAGGCACTTGGCGTATGTGTGTTGACAAGCGTCCACGAAGTCCGCAATCGAGCAAAATTACCACAATCACACAAGACTCTAGATTGTGTTGAGGAGGAGCTAGAACTCATCTTGAAATTTTTTTCTTGATTTTTTCGAAAATTTAGTGAGGAACAGATGTGGTTCTTTGTGAAGAGAGGGAGGGATTTTATGGTTGTTGAAAGACCTTCATTTCCCTCCAAAATGAGGCCAAGTTGGTTCATTTCCCTCCAAAAAGACCAAACTAACGGACTTGACTGTTTGACTGTTAGATTTTTAACGGTGGGACCAAAAGTGAAACGAGAAAATTCTTACGGGACTATTTTCAAGACATGAGACTAAAATCATCAGGGGGTAAGTCTAATTGGACCAAAAGTGAATTTTTCTCAAGAGAAGCACCACTAGAAACGCAGTGTGTATTTTGGAGGCATACTAAAGGAGTGTTCGAAACCACTTCTGCTTATGGAGAAAGTGATTTATTGCAGCGGAATCAGCAAGTAATTGAGAATCAAAAGTTTACAATGTTTACAAATATAAGCTAAAAATTGATTAAGTTAAAAGAGAGTGTTTGGCGAATAAGTTACAAAAAGAATGTAATATTTGAGCGTCAAAATCAAGCGATAAAGAAGAATAAAAAATTTAAAGACCCCTTACCACCCTCGGACTTTTGTCAATCGATTCGATTAAATGAAAAATATTAAATCTTGGGATCTCAAACATAAAAAATCGCGGCCGCGGTATTGTCCCTTTGAAGTTGTTTGATTCTTTGCCCTGACGGGCGCCCGGATTGATTTGTTTTTGCAAACACTAAAAAGTTATTTTTTTTCCAGCTAGAAGCTGAGGATCACCTTTTTTGTAGTATTTGCAAGCAGTCCCTAATAGTTGTTTCCAATGTACTGAAGACCAGGGAGCTGCCTTGTTAGTCTTCCATTTCGCCCACTCCATGCAAATTAATCGTTGTTCTTTGTCCCAAATTAAGCAATGGACAAAGTCTGACTTGTAAACTACCCCACCCCCTACCGATATCAGAGAATAGAAGTTTAATTTCATTACAAGCCAAAAAGGATATAATAAAAAGTGGAGTAAAGGATCATATTTTACTAGGAGCCAAGTGCAGGCACAGTTAATTTTGAAAAGTGCATATCATAATTGGTGAAAATGACAATATTTCAAACTTAGCATGTGACACAGTGACAGTATGTTACTCTTGCCTACAGAAATTTCTAATAGAGACAAAACGGTACAAGGCTGCTAAGAGAATTCCAACTCAAACACATCTCCCCTTCATATACCTAAGGAATCTGCATTAAATGCTATACAACTATCAAGAATTCCTCTTGAAAGTAATCCCAGAAAACATAGGTAAGGAATGATACTTTTCAGTGTTATCAAACCAGATATCATACTACTATCTTCTTTCAGAAAACCATCATCCGCCCTCCAATACAAGAAACCATCAGCCCCAACCCCCAAATTGCAATGGAGAGCGTATGGAGGGTAAGATACGGTGGGAAAATATTATCAATGCTAAAAACTTCCATGCTCTAAGCTGCTGCATATATACAAAATTCATGGCAACTGTGCCAAGTCTTCTTACTGTGATGTAATCGTCTACGTCACTGACTCGAAGCAGGATTTCATGACTGTAACGGAAGCCCCTCTATGAAGCTTAATTGCCTTCTTAGCTTGATAATATGGCTTGGACCTATCAAAATTAAAACAAACTCAGAAGGCTGTCCACAGAAGTTCAAAATCTGAAAATCCAGACATTAATGTCGGACCGTGACGGATATGAGGCAGCAAATATCACCCCTGGTAATGTGAAACTAGATAAACAACTTTAAAAGTAAACAGCTTTCAATTTGTCAAATAAGATCCAAGAATTGCGCTCAAAAGAGAGCTCTACAACCAAAGCAGGCCTCTACTTCAAGGCGTGCCACGGGAATTTTCTTTTTACTCATACATAACATGAAATCGAAAAATGAAAGGAAAAAAGAAAAAGAAAAATGAAGAACAATGTAAAAAAGACGGAGGACACAGGTAGAAAAGGAACATATTGAAAACCAATTTAATATTTACACATATAGTAAAAAAGGGAAATGGAAATAGAAGCCTATGCAAGAAGTAATCAGGCAACGCAGTAGATGAAAACAAGACCGTTCCTCAAATTGCAGTGTTGCAAACACTGCAATTTCTAAATGCCATCTCTTGTGATGACTGATCAACATTTTCTTGCATTCCAATTGCCAACAACAAATGCCAAAGTATAAAATCAAATAACTCATTTATATACAAGTTATTTTCCAAATCAAACATAGAAAAAAAAAATATCATGGTGTTTAGACAGTCACATAACATACTGTTGTCAGGCCATTATATTGAGGAAGGGTTTATTCCCAAATTCATCACACCACTAATACCACAAAAATAAGGTTGCTTTTGGATTGGGGGATTTGAGAGTGGATTTGAGATGAGGGATTTGAAAAGCCAAATCAATGCATTTTAAATCCCTCTTTAAGTTTTAGTTCA
This sequence comes from Rehmannia glutinosa, assembly GCA_016081115.2. Lineage (NCBI taxonomy): Eukaryota > Viridiplantae > Streptophyta > Magnoliopsida > Lamiales > Orobanchaceae > Rehmannia > Rehmannia glutinosa. Next base: position 555,505 of record JABTTQ020002168.1, on the reverse strand, counting down.
TTTTTAAAATATTTTAAATCTTCGTTGTTCGGGTAATACTTTTGTCACAACCACATTTATTTGTAAAAATCAAAAGGAATGAAAAGCAAAGAAAAGTAGAGAAAGTGGGGATAATGGAAGAGAAGGTGAGAAAAAGAAAGAAAGAAAAATATAAGTGGAGGAATTAGTGGGTGATAATGGGAAAGAAAGTGGAAATAAAAATAATAAAAAGAAAGAAAGAAGAGATGATGGGGGTGAATTAGTTTGAGAGGAGATATCGGACAAGTGAAGAAAGAACAGAAAAGAAGAGGAAAGAAAGAAGGAGGAAAGACAGAAGAGAAAAGAGAGAAAGGAGGAAAAAAATAGAAGAAGAATCAACGGAAATACAAGAAACAAAATACGATTCGCGATATAAAACACCCGAAAAAGTTTGAAGGTTTCATAATTATTTCTTTATTTTAGTTTTATATTGAATTTAATTTGGATAAGTTTTACTAATCCTATTATATAATAATTTATGTATAAATTTTACTAGGTAGAAGGCAAAGTGAATTTTACCATAGTTGATTCGACGAACCAGACAAGTAATCTCTTTAGTTTTCATATAGAACTAGTATTTAAGTTATTATTGTATAACTGAACGGTTTGTCGTCTAATGTATATGCATATATGCGTTTGTTTGATTTATTCAGAATGTCACTTGATGAAGTTAGACTATTTTTTTTTTTTGTTGAGTGAGTAGAAGGCATTTATGTGCTAATATATATATATATATATATATATATATATATATATATATTTTGAAAAAAAAATTATGTTGAAAGTGACGAAAATTTATTTTCGAAAATCAATGTGTTTAATCAAATATATATCTTTTATGAATTTGAAAATAGTAGTTCAAGGGGTTATAAAACCATACATTAATATGTGTTGATCCCTATCCAAATGGCATCTATTATGTGCAATTAATAAAGAAATAGTCTAAAGTTTGGCATATTTCTCTTCTTCTGATTTGATACTACTACACATGGACATTCATTAAAAGTTAATTCTCTCAACCATTGTACATTCTGGTTACATCTTAAAATATAAAAGTTTAATTATTATAGTATAGATTAAATAAGTATTATAGGTTCTATTTTCTTAAGTGAGAATATGTAATAATTGATAGGATATATAGTATTAGTCTAGTGTTTTATTATAACAACTCATTAAGTTTTGAGTCAATTATTAATATTTTATTAGTGAATAAGATTTAAACTAATTATTATCTAAGTTTACTAATATGTATTCGTATGCTAATAAACTATATAATATTGACCCATATAATAATTAAATGTGATTGATTAACTTTCAAATTTGTAAAAATTTACTTATAAATTTATAAGCTAAATCTTTATTTAAAACTCATGTGCATAAGCAAATTGTATATCATCAATTGAAAAACTAGCTTTCGGTTTCTTTCCAATAAACTGATCCTATTATATTAGTAAATTTAATTATAGAAAAAACACAATTTACCTTAGAATTATAATGATTAGAATTTTTCTAATCACATTATTAAATCATATTATACATGCTCAATTCAATTTAATTGATATGTTTTCTGCCTTGTCAATGTGCTTGAATTTATTTTCGTATTTTCGATTAAAGTTGTATAACTTAGGTTCAAGCATCATGATAATTATGCTCATAGCATTTTAAGAAAGTTAAATTATTAAGATTTAGTTAGTTATTTTTTTTAAAAAACGAAATGGGTGTATATTGTGTCTATGATGGGAGTGAGTGGGCAATGGGCGCGGGAGACCGGTGTTCCGACAATGTGCCGTTTGAGGCTAAAGTTAATGTTTATGAAAATATGCTTTCGGGCAAATAAAAGCAAATGCTACCGGTAGACTATGTTGATCGAGTTGCAAATAACAACACCCACTGCGACCCTGAATAGAACAATTTGCCACCAATTGAGCTCGTGTCCTAAGAAAGTTTTAAGAACTTATAATGAAATGTTTCAATTAATGAAAGAAAACATTTTAAGTAATATAGATGAAACATTTTTAATCAAAGAAAACCAAAACGTATTAGAATAAATGTTATAATATTGCATTAGGCATACATTCATGCATGAGATTACTTGTTGAGTTTCTTTAAACTCATCCCACAAATGTTTAATATTTTCAGATGAGAACCCATATGAGGAAGGAGATGGCGCAGCGCAGTGACTCGCGAACCCACGTCTTTCATGATTTTCATGTCTTTCAAGTTTTCTAAAAAAAGAAAATGTTTGAATTTTAATTTCTATTGGGATGTTGACTGTCATTTTCATTTCATTATGGATGTTTCTGGAATTATAGTTATTTAAATTATTAGTTTTTATTTTCGTTGCAGTCTTGAAACGAAGTAATGTTTTTATTATTCCGTATTTTTAAGAAATCTTTAAAGTATTTCTATTATAATTACTTATTTCCGCATTAAATTCAATAAGCTAGAAGGTGCTACACCTTTTTCCTATCAAAATTGTTTGAAGCTAGCTCAGAAAGAACACTAACTATATGGTTCACACGGAAAGTTAAGTTGAAACGGCTTAATCGAGCCGTAAGCCATCCCATATAATAAAATTTACGGTAACCAACTGTTAATATATGGATTCCCATAACGTAGTCATTTGAAATCCATCATTTTCTTTTCTTTATGCACACTGGCATATTCACACACACACACACACACACAACACACACTTTACACACACACTGCACAGATACACACATTTTCTCCTCTCTATCTCACAAACACACACACATTGCACACTACACTACACATACAGTTTCACTCTCTCTCACACACAAACCATTGCACACACTATCTCTCACACATTTTCACACACTATCTCTCACACACATATTCACACATAATAAAATTTATATATTTCATATTTTTATTAGTGTATAAAATTATAATTATTTTTAAAATGTAATAAGATTATATCTTTTTTTTATTTATCAAATACCAATTAAGAAAATGGTTAGAGCTTTTAAACTTTTTATCAAAAGACAACTCCCAGCGAAATTCTCTCTCTAGGGTTTGGCTCTCAACCATGCGTCTTCTTCCTGCTACCTTGGATTCACGTCCGTTTCTCTGGTGACTCTATGGCAGAGTCACCCTTTCATGGACTAACATCCATTTTCAGCCCGTAACCCGATCTCAACCTTCATCTTCTTCTCCAACGGTTTCGTCTAATCTCTTACGATTTCTCCCGTCGAATTTTATACCATCCTCAACAACCTCCTGCACGACCCTCTCTTGATAGTACGTCTACAGGTTAAGTTCTGCCAGAATATTACTTGTCATCTTCATCGTCGGATCACGGAGAAAAATCTGACATGGTCAATGGTATTGGAAATAGGGGCGGCCACTCCCTACTCCTTGCATGCGCCATCTTATGGGGGGCGCCCACTCCTCTTCCCCCATGGCAGCCGCTAGCCATGGGGGGGCCAGCCCCCTTGTGGAGCCTTATGGGGGGGCGGTTGCTCCTACCTCCTCCAAGGCATCCACCCCCCCAGGGGGGATGGCCCCTGGGCTACTGTCTACCATCTGCATGGAATTCCACCGGCATGCCTCCCCAAGGATGTTGCTCCCAAAGATGCTGCTCAGATTGCTGGAAGCTCTTCTCCAATGGCCTCCGCTCATGACTCAAACCCTCGACTTTCGGCTCATAATGCTAATGCTAATACTCATATTAATTTGGGTAACACTTTTGCGAAAGTCATTTCAGGTAATACCCATCCGATGGATTCTACTATCCCCCAGGCCCCAGGTAATCCTTCTTCATTTTCTCATATGGTTTCTGGTAAGATTCAATCTATCCCTAAACCTGTTAGGAAGGGAGATTATTATTCTGTAACTATTGATGAAAATATTTACCAACAACATCTTGTCGAATTCTCTTATTCTTTGATTTGGCGGGTTATTTAGGGAAAAGGTAACAAGCCATGGCCGATTATGCTTCTACATAAAAGGTTATCCGAGCTATGGGGCATTAAAAATGACTGGAAACTAATTCCCTTGGGAAATGGATATTTTTGTGTTAAATTTTTTAATGTACAGGATCGAGCTCGCGCTCAGCTACGTATCAATTGGGCGCTTAATCCGGGTAATATTCGGCTTTCTCCCTGGGTCACGGATTTCAACCCTTACAAGGTTCACACTTTGGTAGCCAATGTTTGGGTTCGCATTTTTGAGCTCAGTTTGGAATACTGGGATCCTAATACTATTTTGGGGATCGCCAGTGCTATTGGTAATCCGATTCAAATAGATCAACGATCTCTCGATGGATCTCTAGGGCATTTTATTCGTGTGTTGGTTGATATAGATCTCGCTAAACCGTTGGAGGATCATATTATGGTGGAACGGGTTGGCCAGTGCTCGTTTGTGTCGGTTAGCTATGAGAAACTCCCAGAGTTATGCTCCAAGTGTAATGTTACGGGACACTCGACTGCTACTTGCCGTCTTACTACTACGGGGACTTCGGCTACGGAAAGACGGCTTAGTCCTACTCAAGGACGATCCAGGGCTCCGGGTGGACGCCATACTTCAGCACCAAGAGGTCGTTCAAGAGTTCGCAAAGTCTATCCTCCAGTGCAGCAGACTACAGACTACGGACAAGGGCAAGGCCGTTGATAACTCAATGGGAAATACCGATTCGACTATGCGTCCAGGCTCCCCATCATGTGCCATAGTCACTTGCCCTAACAACATCCACCTGTGTAAGGCCTTTGAGGCCCTTGCCACGGATGACACACCAGAACAACATTCAACGGATTCCCCTCTGGTACTTCCAACTCTTCATCCGATCCCCAAGGCTCCGGTTCCTAACACGGGTTCCGTTTCTACAAGTCCGCCTCTTACTATTCAACACTCGTTGGAGAAGCCCATTCGTGCCCTTAGTCAAGCTTTCCGGGACAGCTCCCTTGCTGCGGCCAAATCCAGGTTACTTCAGAATGTTGCTCGGGGCCCTTCTCCGGCTATTCATGACCTCACGATTGAGTCGGACCACCCAGGGCCCAATGAATTAGATTTTGCGGTTTCATTATGCTGATGAAGTTGCTAATGCTTAATCGTCGGATTCTAAGACACACCACACTCCTGTTTTTACCGTGTGCTCGACACGGGCTGCCCCACCCCCTCCGTCTCAATGAATTGCATCTTCTGGAATATCCGGGGGATTAGGAACATTGCTTCTCGTAATGTTTTTAAGGCTTTATGTCAGAAGCATAACCTTCGATTTTGGCTATCTGTGAGCCTAAGGTGGACATTTCTTCTATATCGGCTTCCTATTGGAGTAGTCTGGGTTTGAGTTTCGTGGCTCAAAACTTTCATTCTATTGGTTGGGCTGATATTTGGGTATTCTGTGATCCTGGCATCTCTATTTTGCAACAGGTTTGGATTTTTTCTCAGTGTATTGTTCTGCAGGTTTAGTTGGGTTCTCTGGTTTATCATATTGGCTTTGTTCATGGTTTATGTAATCATATTGCTCGGCGCACGCTTTGGCTTGATTTGAGAAATTTGGGTCTTGATGATTTATTGCTTATCGGGGATTTTAATGCTGTTTTGGGTCATCATGAGCGTTCGGGCAGTGGTATTTTATCCCAGGCCTCTTGTCAGGACTTCAGGGATTTTTAGGTGGATGCTGGTTTGTTTTGTGTACCGACTACGGGGAACTCGTTCACTTGGTACTCTCCACGTACGCATCTATCCCTTCTCCAGGCTAAATTGGATCGACCCTAGCAACGTGTCGATTTTTCTCTCTTTGGCAAGTTGTCAAGGGTTTGGTTCTTCCTCGCATTGGCTCGGATCACCATCTAATTTTGGTCTCTTACTCATCTTCTATAAGCAGGGGTCCGGTTCCGTTTCATTTCCATCGTATGTGGGTTTATCATGACTCGTTTTCAGATCTAATAACTTCTTCTTGGGCCCTTTCATGCGCATCGCCTAACCCTCTGCTGCGCGTCATGTGGAAGCTTAAAAGGTTGAGGCAGACTATTAAGGTTTGGAATAAAGACATCTTTGGGGATGTTAATCAAAAGGTGGATAGTCAGATGGAGAAACAGGCGGATATTGAGACGTTGGGTTTCTCTGCTGCACGTCGCGATATGGAATTTGAAGCCCAAAATAATTTGTCCCACACGTTATTGTTGCAATCTGAATTCCTGAGGTAGAAAACTCGTTCAGCTTGGCTTAAGGATGGAGATCGTAATACTGCCTTTTTTCATCGACGTTGTAAGATTCGGGGTAGCCATTTGGGTATTCAGGGTTTGATGATTGATGGTAATTATTCAGACGATCCTGGTGTTCTTGGGAATCATATTACCTCCTTCTAAAGGAGCTTTTCCCGGACTCAGGGGGCACCATTACGAATTATTCTATGGTTGATCAGGTGATTTCTCCGATGGTGGGAGTCATGGATAATGCTCTCTTAACAGGTATTCCTTCGGACTTAGAGATTCGGGAAGCGGTGTTTGATATGGGATCGGACAGCTCGCCAGGCCCGAACGGTTTTACTAGGGCTTTTTATCGTCACTGTTGGGACATTCTATCGGCAGATGTTACTACAGCAGTTCGGTTTTTCTTCACTAGCTCGACCCTCCCTTTAAGGTTAAATGCTAGTTTTATGGCTCTCATTCCGAAGACAAAGGATGCTAACACTATTAACAACTTCCGTCCGATCATTATGAGTAATTTTCTTTTCAAGATTATTACTAATATTTTAGCTACTCGTTTGGGAACTATCATTGTTGCCTATCTATCACCCACGCAGCTTGGATTTATTCCGGGTAGGCAGATTCATAACTGTATAGCTCTGGTCTCTGAGGGCTTTACTGAATGGGATGTTTATGGGATACTTATCTTGCTTTAGAGGTGTTAGACAGGGAGACCCTCTATCTCCTTTGCTCTTTTGCATCGCGGAGGAGGTACTAAGCAAATTTATTGAGACCGCGGTAACTCAGAATCAGCTAAACCCGTTCATTGCGCCGAGACATGTTATTTTTCCATCTTCCATTCTTTACGCTGATGACATTGTTATTATGTGTGGGGCATCTGCAGCTAACGCCCGTACCCTGCTTCAGATCCTCACCTTTTATGTGGATATCTCAGGCTTTCAACCCTCGGAAATCTAAAGTTTACTTCAGCTCCCGGGTCTCGAATCATGTGCGTGGGCGTGTTGAGACAATCATGGGTATCCAGTTAGGGGCTTTCCCTATGGTTTATTTAGGAGCCTCGATATTTAAAGGTGCCCCTAAGGCTACGGATTTACAACCCGTTTATGATAAGGTGATTCCCAAATTTAGAAGATGGAAAGGGTCCTCTTTATCTCTTGCTGGTCGAGAATGCCTAGTTAATTCGGTGATTACTAGTTCGTTTGTGCACACGATGATGGTGTAAGTCCAAGCGGCTACGATAATCTAGAGGGGGGATGAATAGATTATCTCTATTTTCTCGATTTAGCCCTTTTTTTCGAATCAAACAATCCAAAACAATAGTAAATGTGCGGGAAGTAAATAACACGCGTCGATTTATAGAGATACAACCCAGCTAGGGCCTAATCCTCTACCACCCCAGTATCTCCGGGATGGATTTCAAAAAGAAAAAACGATTTTATTAATTACCACAATTAATACAACAACACCTTACAACACCTCTTTTGAGATTACCACAATCTCACTTGAAGATTACCACAATCTTCAACGGCACCTTGTGAAGATTACCACAATCTTCCGACTTGAAGAGTACCAAATTCTTCAACACCTCGAAGAGCACCACACTCTTTAATAAGAAGATCACCACAATTTTACACAGGGCGATCGGTCGACCGGTCGACCCTGTGTCCAGCCGGTCGAGCTCAACAAAAGATTGGTACGGGAGTTACCAAGCCATTCTATCCCGGCAAGTCGACCCTGGCACGGCCGACGGTCGACGCACCCGGTCGGCCGATCGAGTGTTCTCTGTTTCAAAACATATCTCAGGTACGGTTGCCCTATAGGGCGACCGGTCCAACGCAAAACGGAAATGTTGTCCAATTTTTATCGAAAATAAAATTTAAGAAATACTCCGAAAAATTAGTAAAAATATTTTAAAACAATCGGGAATATTTGGACAACATTTGAAATATTGTTTTGATGTAAAAACCCATTAACACAAAATCATCAAAAGTGTTGTCCAATTTTTGTCGAAAATAATCTTTAAGAAATACTACGAAAAATTAGTAAAAACATTTTAAATCACTTTGGAGTATTTGGACAACATTTAACAACATTGTTTTGGTGTAAAAACAAAATCATCAAAATCATGATAAAAACATTTATCTAACAAACTCCCCCTTTTTGATGATTACAAACCAAAACAATATAAAGAGGTCGATTTTGAAAACAAAATAATTTTACCGGTTAAAAATAAACTATCCGTTGTGAGCGACAACATTCCACGCAATATAATCACAAAGATGGGAGTATAGATTTTCAAAAACATTTTTGCAAAAGCTCCCCCTATAAACATGCACAACAAGAGTAATGTGGAAGCAATCAACCAAAAGCTAAAAGCTCAGCTTTTACATATTGAGCTTAAGAATCAAGAGCTTATAATCTCCCCCTGTCAATAAAACATCATTAGACATGTAAATAAGTCCAAATGGACTAAGTATGATCCACAACTTTTGGCTTTTAATAGCCACAACTTATAGCTTCTTTCTCGAGACGGAATTAAACACATCTCAATTTTGTGTTTAAGAAACGCAATCCCTTAAAAATGTAGAATCTCAATATATTAAGTTTGATTATAACAAACCACATTTTGAGTAATTTTTATCACCGGACTTGTTGTCCCGAAAAATATAAACGCTTTTAAAGACTATGGATAAGCAAGCCATAATAGGAAGTGCCTTTCAAATATTTGAAAATTTCTTTTATCGGCACTTTAATGAGATTCGTTGGGATTGTTTTTAAGTCGAGCATATAGACATAAGGCATAAAAAATATCGAGTCTATGGGAGTAATAAAAGTTAATGAACATATCTCGAATATGTTTATCAACCGATATGCCTTCCTCAACCTTTGTCAATCTTTACATTCGTTGCCATAGAGGTTGAGATGGTTCTTCCTTCTTCAATGCCTAACTTCTTCAAAGGTTCTATTGTATACTTTGATTGTGAAATATAACCACCTTCTTGGCATTGTTTAACTTGAAGTCCAAGGAAGAAATTGAGCTCCCCCATCATGCTCATCTCAAATTCATCTTGCATCAACTTAGAAAATATCTTGCCTTGTTTTGAACAATGTTGCCTTGATCATCGAGTTTATACCAAAAAATTTCTGCAAAATCTTAACGGGATATATTGCACAATAGCATGGTAATATCGAATAATATATTAAAAAAAAAAGTAACACATACTATGCATTAAAGAAAATCATCAATAGTTCAATAAAAACATGTAAGTTCAAATATGCTTATAGAAAGCTATATATTTGAAAATCCGAGAGCATATAGTCGAGACCTTATTTAAAAGAAGTATTTGAACAAGAGTTTTTGACAAAGCAAATAAGACTAATGACATGAATATGTGCAATCAAATGCATAATTTTGAGAGAAGGATGAAAATCAAATATTTTATCAAAATAAAGTATAATCCTTTACAAGTCTTGGATAAAACAAGCTTTATCGAATAGTGCCTTTCAAAAATAAAAAAATCCTCTTAATGGCACTTGTACGAAATACTTTGAAATATCTTGAAAAGCAAGCACATAGGCATATGACAAAAATATATCGAGTCTATGAGATGAATACCAATGATGAGCGTACCTCGATAATTTATAGTTCTCTTGACACATTATGACATAAATAGCCATTGGTGAAGATATATATATCCTACACAATTCTTAAACAAGACTTGCACAAAACAATATGATACAAGTGTAGGCTTAAAGCAATAAGATATATCACTATGCCATAAAAATCCATAAGATATAATAAATCACAATAGTCATAGTAAATACACAAGAGATTTAAAAACATCATGCAAGGTCTCCTTTCCAAAAGATTAACAATACAAGTATTTATTGAAGACCTTATTTTAAAAATAAATATTTGAAAACTCATTTTGACAATTAAGGCACAAATAAGAACATGCATAATAACAAAATAAAATGCATATTTAAATAGGGAGATACGGTTTACCAATTTCGCCATTTCCATGGGTTGTCTTTCCCATTGTTGATGATATCTTCCTCTTTGAAAATCATCTTGTTGATGATGGCTTCTCCAATTGCTCCATTTCCAAGGATTGTGTCCTTCCCATTGTTGATAGTGTCTTTCTCTTGGAAATTCATTGTGGTGATGTCTTCTCCTTTGATCAAATGAGACGGCCATTTGATGTCTTCTAGGCGGTATGAATTTTCCTTGATTATTATTCCGCCGGTACCTAATATGACATTGCTTTGTGGTACCCTCAACTGTTTGTGTCCTTTGGGATTAGCTTTGAGACTTTTAGGTCTCCAATAATAATTAGAGCTATTTCTGGCCCGACAAGTATTAGCCGTATGACCCTTTTTACCACAATAAAAACAAGTAGTAATTCTAGGAGAATAAAGACCAACATGCATAGAGACTTGATTCTTTTTCATATGATTGACAACATTAGGCTTATGATCAAGTTCTAGTTTCAAATTATCACAATTATGAACATCAACAATTTTGGTCATTTTATCGGTACTCAAGTTGAATTTTAATAAATCCTTTTTTATGCAATTTATATCCTCAACAAGAGTACTATTTTCTTTTTCAAGGTTTCTAACCTTATCAAGAGTGGTAACGTGAGCATATGAAAGTGATTCATAGGAAGTAAATAAACTATCCTTATCAGTTTTCAAAACATTGAATTCCTTTTTCAAATATTTGTATTTAACAAGCAAGCTTTGGAATTCATTTTGAAGCTCATCAAAATCATTTTGCAAATCACTATAATTATTTTGTAATTCATTATCATAGGAAGTAGAAGGTTTAGAACTTACCTCGTTTTCTTCTTTGAAGACCACAAGACATCGTTCGTTTTCATCGTCGTCGGAAGTTGTAGGAAGCTCATCCCATGTTGTTGGATTTGATGTTGTATCCAATTGAGAAGTAGATGCTTTTGAGTTACTCCTTTCATTTGCATATACTTCTTCTAATTTTCTCCATACTTCATGTGCCGATTTAATTCCTACAATATAATCATATTCCGAAATGGTAAGTGAACAATACAAAATATTAAGAGCTTTACCGTTTAAGGAGATGATCTTCTTTTCTTCATCATTGAGCTCCTTGAGGACTTTGGAGGTGTGAGGTGTATCTTTCATCGGAATGGATTCTCCATTAATGACCGTGTTCCAAATATCGAACCCGCAACCTTGTAGATAGCATTCCATTATTTCTTTCCAAAATGTATAATTTTTGGAATCAAATAGTGGTGGCTTGTTGGTGGAGGCGCCGGTAAGGTAGACTTTATTCGTAGCCGATGATCGTTCCTCTTTACTCGCGATGTGGAACAAGCCAAACGGCTACGATAATCTAGAAGGGGAGTGAATCGATTATCTCCATTTTCTCGATTTAGCCCTCTTTTTTGAATCAAACAAGCCAAGACAATAGTAAAGGTGCGGGAAGTAAATAACACGCATCGATTTATAGAGGTTCAACCCACCTAGGGCCTAATCCTCTACCACCCCAGTATCTCCTGGATGGATTTCAAAAAGAAAAAAAGATTTTATTAATTACCACAATTAATACAACAACACCTTACAACACCTCTTTTGAGATTACCACAATCTCACTTGAAGATTACCACAATCTTCAACGGCACCTTGTGAAGATTACCACAATCTTCCGACTTGAAGAATACCAAATTCTTCAACACCTCGAAGAGCACCACACTCTTTAATAAGAAGATCACCACAATCTTCTTGCACCTATCATCTAGATCATCCAAGTGTGTTCTTACCACAAGAACACTCACAAGGATATCTTGTGTTGAATGATGACCAACAAATTCAAGATTACAACTGAATAATGAATAATACAAATTTGAGTGCAAGTGTAATCAAGAAATAAAGCCTAGACCTGAAGATGTGAAAGTGATAAGCTAGGCAAATTACAACAAGAATAATAACAATGAAGAACAATTGTGTTTGCTTGAATATATCTTGTTGTGTTGTAGTATTCCCTCTTGTTGTGTTGCTTCAAATCTTCCTCTATTTATAGGAGATGATTGATCATTGATAGGCTCCTCTTGGTGACTGATTTCTACAAAACAATGCAATTAAAATCAAGATTATAGCTGTTAGAAGTCAACCCCATAATTTAGGGAAAAGTTGTCTGCTGCACAACGGTTAGAATTTTGTTGTCAAACAAAAGGGCGACCGGTCGCGCACAAATAAACGTTTGAAAATAACACCACAATATTACATAGAGCGACCGATCGATGGGGGGTCCGACCGGTCGACCCTGTGTCCAGCCGGTCGAGCTCAACAAAAGATTGGTCCAAGGAGTTGTGTTTTAAGCCATTCTATCCCAAGCACCAGTCGACCCTGGGGCGACCGGTCGACGCCACGGTCGACCTGCTCCATTTTAATTCCGTTGCGTTCTCTATTTCAAAACATATCTCAGGTACGGGTTGACCTATAGGGCGACCGGTCCAACGCGAAACGGAAGTATTGTCCAATTTTTATCGGAAATAAAATTCAAGAAATACTCCGAAAAATTAGTAAAAATATTTTAAAACAATCGGGAGTATTTTGACAACATTTGAAATATTGTTTTGATGTAAAAACCCATTAACACAAAATCATCAAAAGTGTTGTCCAATTTTTGTCGAAAATAATCTTTAAGAAATACTCCGAAAAATTAGTAAAAATATTTTAAATCACTTAGGAGTATTTGGACAACATTTAACAACATTGTTTTGGTGTAAAAACAAAATCATCAAAATCATGATAAAAACATTTATCTAACAGATGGTTTAGAAATGGCCTAGGTCCTTGCTCAAGCAAATGGAAAAGGCCATGCGTAATTTTATTTGGACTGGGGATGTTAACTCTAAAGGTTCGGTGGTGGTCAATTGGAATCGATGCTGCGCGCCTCGAGCTAAAGGGGGCTTGGGCGTGAGATCTATTATTGTGACTAATATCGCCTTCCTGATGAAGCTGGGTTGGAAAGTTATGAATTCAGATTCAGTGATTTTCAAAACTCTCAGATAATGGTATTTGACATCGGACGGTTCAATCCGTAGGTCGTTCGTCCCCTCTTCTATTTGGACCGGGATTAGGCCTTGCATTGCGGATTGCTTGGATGATTCTCGTTGGATCCCTGGGTGTAATTCCGAGGTTTTATTCTGGCTTGACAACTAGTTGGGTTATTCTATTGCAGACAGGATTGGTATTCCGCATGAGTACAAATTTTATTTGGACATCGCATTTCGGAGTACTTCTATGCAGAGTCCTAACACTTCACTTTCTCATTTGTTGAGACTTACTTGGATCTGATCCGGATATTGTTCGGGTCCCCATCGCTCCTTCATCGCAGGACAAGGGGGTCTGGTTGAACTCTGATGATGGGAATGTTACCTCAAAAGCGGTGTATTCTCATATTCGCCCCCATTCCCCGGTGGTCCAATGGGGTACTTGGATTTGGTCCCCTCACATTCTGGAACGTCGGTCGGTTGTGGCGTGGCGTGCCATCCACAATCGGTTGGCAGTCTTGGACTTATTGCGCCTTAGGGGGAGTTTCATCGGCCCATCAGTCTGTGCTTTTTGTTGTGCCTCCGCTGAATCAGTTGACCATTTGTTTGTCTCTTGTGTCTTTGCAGGGGCTCTTTGGCATTAGATTTTTATTCATTTGACGTTCACCTCTTTATGGCTTATAGCTTTAATGAATTCCTGGTGCGTTTAATGAATTTTCGTTTTAGTGAGCAGGTTCATTTCTTATGGCGAGTGGTTGTTTTGTCTTGCATCTGGCTCATTTGACATATCCGGAAGAGTTGACCTTTAACAATAAACTCTGGACGGTGGACGTGGCAATCCTTCATCTTCGTGTTCTTATCGTCGAGTCTGCTTCCTCAGATCGGGGATACATGCACAATGATCAGCAAGACCTTTTCATCCTTCGTAGACTGTGTTTTCCGAGGCGGGCTAGACAAGCCCCGAAGATTGTGCAAGTTAATTGGCAAAAACCCCTTCCGGGCTAGATCAAGGTGAATACGGATGGTAGCGCTTCGGGGGCGCCGGGAAGTTTTACAGCTTCTGGAGTATTCCGGAATTGCAGAGGCTTCTTTTGGGGTTGTTTTGTGGAGCGTTGTGGCGCGGGATATGCGTTTGAGGCTGAGTTAGTAGAAGCAATGTGGGCCGTTCATTATGCATTCACTAAGGGCTGGACACAACTTTGGCTGGAGTCGGATTCTGTTTATGTGGTGAACTTGCTCCATAAGAGATCCATTGAGGTTCCCTGGCGTTCACCTTAGCAAGTGGCCTTATACTCTTCATCTGCTTTCACAAATGGAGCTGGTGGTCTCACATATTTATCGGGAAGGCAATCAAGTGGCAGACATTCTGAGTAACAAGTTGGACACTAGGACTTGGTGGGGCGTCCCGCCTGCGGATATCGTGCAGTTTCTCACAGAGGACTATGTTGGTCAGTCCAATTATAGCTTTGTTACTTAATACGTCCGGGATTCTATTTCAATATTTTTGGACGCCTTCATTTCTTTTATGGGGTTTACTCTTTCTCCTACCAAGGGTTTTTCCCACAACGGTGGGTTTTACCTTGAGAGGTTTTAACGAGGCCCCAACCATTCAGCTATTTGGTCGGCTAGTGACCATTTTGATTTACTTTCGTACTTATTTTCAGGCTTATTTCTTTGGTTACCTGATCAGCCTGTGATCAGGATCACACTCTTTTTTATTTTTTATATGTATTTCGATTCATTAAAAAAAAACTTTTTTATCAAAATTTTATGAAGGATTTGAAATTCTTACAGAAATCCACATTATCAGAACAAGAGATGGGTTTCAAATAAAGGTATTTGAAATCCAGTCATTTTTCAAATACATTGAATTTGAAATCCCTCAATCCAAACACACCCTAAATGTTGTCAGATCAACCACGGATCATCCTACTAATAAACCAAATAGGGTTTTGACAGATTATGAGAAGCAACTTCGGAAACAGGATTTGAATCACCATCATTATCATTACAGAGTCATCAACATAATGATAGTGTCAACAAAAAAATCATATTGCTGTACAAAAACGACTTGATTAACACACGTTAAGCAAAATTACCAGTTATAGTCATTTTTAGAGATTTAAAACTCCAATTAAATCTTACAAATAATTAGCCACAAATACAAAAAAAAAGTGAAGAAACCATAGTAAATATCTGAAGAAAGATTGTAAACCAAAAGACATGAATAAATTGAAACCAGAAGCATGTTTCCAGCCAACTAACAAGCACCAGTAAAGGGGGGAGAAATCTCTCTCTCTCTCTCTCTCTCTCACACACACACACACACACACACACAGAGAGAGAGAGAGAGAGAGAGAGAGAGACACCAATGCATTGAATAAAGCAGAAAAATTCAGAAAAATGTGAGGTTGGAATCAAGAAATAGCGACTTTAGAAATAAATTCTCATTCCATTGCTGTTAATTTATATGTAAATGATTATAATTAGCAGTGCGCGCGCGAGAGAGAGAGAGAGAGAGAGAGAGAGAGAGAGAGAGAGAGAGAGAGAGAGAGAGAGAGAGAGAGAGAGAGAGAGAGAGAGAGAGAGAGAGAGAGAGAGAGAGAGAGAGAGAGAGAGAGAGAGAGAGAGAGACCAATGCATTGAATAAAACAAAAAAATTCAGAAAAATGTTAGGTTGGAAACATGGAAGCAAGAAATAGAGACTTTACAAATAAATTTGTTTTCCAATGTTGTTAATTTATATGTAAATAAGTCCAAGCTGCCATGTCTTAAAATGTTTACACCAGAAACGTGCAAAAGGAATAACCCAATGGGAAGCACTGAAGCTAGTGTTAGGCCCTGAAAAGCTGCGGAGTCATTTAATACGAGGAAGGGTCACAATCACAATGCTGCAAGTCAAGAAAAGACAAGCCAACGAACAAGAAAGTGTCATTTGAAAATAGCTTATCTCTTCAACGAGCAAATTTTCAACTGAGCACTATAAAAGGCTGAGGAAGCAAGAGAGAGAAGTACGAATTACACACGAGAGATCAAACATTCTAAGCAACTGAAAGCAAGCAATACTTGCAAATATTCTCTCAAGCATATCAAGAAATTCCTCAAACCTAAAACTCGAAGGAACTCGATCCAACAACTTTGTGAAGGAAAGAATACTTCAACCAGTTGAAGAGGAAAAAATTTTAAGAACGAAAAGGGGTTTACTCTCCAAGTTTGAAGGAGTTGTAGTAAGGTTCAAGGTCGAACCAGAAGTTTTCAAGCTCGTTGGAAGGCTGTGTGATCAATTCTATGGGTTTGAAGGGAGCTAAAGTAGCAAGAAAGCTGTCTTGTGAAGAAGCTGAGTCGAAGGAGGAGCCAACTGTGTGATCAAGGTTGTCTATAGACTGAAGAACTACTTTGTAACCTGATCTGTTACCTAGTGGATTCCTACAGGAGTTGGAGAAGAGTGGATTAGAGGAATTACCCCATCCTCGAACCACTATAAAATTTACCTGTGTCATTTACTTATAGCACTTTACTTTCTTGCGTACATTTATATTTGCTGTTAAGTTAAATTACCAACCCAACTGATAATAACATTGGAAAAAAAATTGTTAAAAACGCGTTTAAAATTTACAAGGGTGTTAAGTCTTCCACTGTATAAAACCAAATCTACTAAAAATCTAAGTGTTAGCTGACGTAGCTAAGTTATACTATCAACAGCTCAGTCGAGTTTGTTGAGTAGGTAACTTTGCTGAAGTAAGCCAACCTAGCTGTCCCGCAAGGATTTAGCTGATTTGAGTCAACTCTGTTGAAATATTTTAAAAGGACTAAAAAACATTATAAGGTTTATTCGAGCCCCCCCTAAACCTTACATCAGACCCCTTGGGACCTAAAAGTGGTATCAAAGTGGTTGGTTCATTGAGCTTTTCGCACTGGTTATTGAACTAGATCTCAATCTTTTTCAAAACATATAACACGTGTGTTTTCAAAGTTTTTCATTTCAAAAGCAAGGTTATTATCATGGAAGCCAATCTAACTCGTATTCTAATGTTTATTGTGGAAGAGTTTGATGACTTGAAAATTCGGCATGCAGGCTCACCTATCAGCTTTACAAGATGAAATGTGGCTTGTGATAGAAGATGGGCCACTACAAATATTAAAGGTTAATACTGCTGTAAGAAGAGTACCTCCAGGTGAAGGAGAGGATGCTGCAGCAGAGCCTAGACCAGCCATGGTTGAGAAACCTCGTTGTGAATGGACAAATGAAGATAGAAAGAGATACAACCTAGACAATGTTTCCAAGGATATTATCTACAAGATATTGGACAATGTTATGTTCAATAAAGTCAAGTCATGCAAATCAACCAAAGAAATCTGGGATAAGCTAACCCTGATTTGTGAATGATCTGAACAGATAAAAGAAAACAAACTAACAGTTGCTGTTCAAAAATTTGAAAATTTTAAAATGCTTGCATGTGAAAGTCTGGATCAGCTGGATGTTAGATTCACAGAGATCACAAACGAGCTTTCAACTCTTGGGAAGGAGTACACTCAAAAGTAGATGTGCATGAAGATTCTAAGAGCCCTCCCGGTGAATGGGAAATGAAGGTCATGGACCTGAGATACTCCATGGACCTCTCAAAAACATCAAATCATGAGATGTTCTCAGATCTCAAAGTCTATGAGTTTGAGCTGAGAAGAAAAAAATAAGAGGAGACAATAATACCCAAGACAGCTGCACTATTGGCCAGTGAAGGGAAGAAAACTGAGCCAAAAGAGACCATAGACAAGGAAGAAATTGCTCTCATGGTAAAGAGGTTCAAAAAGTTCTTAAACAAGAACTATAAAAGAAACAAGTATGAGACCTCCACGAGACATTCAACACCTTCCAAAGCAAGGGAGGACATGCCACCCAAAAGAGCTGAACATCAAAGAGCTGACTATTAGAGAGCTGAAAACCTGTGTTGGAATTGCAGACAACCAGGACACTTTGCTGTTGACTGTTCCTATCCACCAATCAACAAATACATGAATGAAGATGATAGAAAGGTCTTCAGAGAAAGAAGACATGTAAAGAAGAAAGTCATGTTGGCTGCTGAGACTGCTCAGCCAACCAAGTGCAAGGAAGCAGCAGACGCAGATAGTAGTGAAGCAGACTACTCAAGTGATACTGAGGAAGAGGCTATGATCTGCCTCATGGCCAAAGAACAAGATTCAAAAGATCAAGAAAATGAGGTAAAATCTAACTCATCTAATTCAGATTCTAGTGATATTTGGAGGAAATCTGGTACATTGATAGTGGTTGTTCTAGACATATGACAGGGAACAAGAAAAATCTGTCAAAATTCAAGGAAATAAAAGGTGCAAAAGTCATATTTGGAGGAAATGAAGCTCCAGGGGAAATCAAAGGCACATGATGCATAAAGAAAAATGGACTGGAGATCACAGATGTTGCATATGTTGAAGGTCTCAACTTCAATCAACTAAGCATCAGCCAACTTTGTGACAAAGGCTACAATGTGGGATTCAACATGGGAGTTTGCCAGATCATGGATGCTGAATCAAATGAAATTGTGCTACAAGGAACAAGGCAAAATAACATGTATGTAGTGGATTGGTCAACTGCTACACCAAGCACATGTATGCTTGCCCACCAAATTATTATTGGTACTAAGTGGGTATTCAGAAACAAGATGAATGGGGAAGGATCTGTTGTTAGAAACAAAGCAAGATTGGTAGCCAAAGGGTATTGCCAAGAGGAATGTATAGATTTTGATGAAATCTTTGCTCATGTTGCTAGATTGGAAGCAATAAGGATGTTTCTTGCTTATGCCGCACATAAGAACTTCCTTGTATATCAAATGGATGTGAAGAGCGCATTTCTAAATGGACTTTTAGAGAAAGAAGTCTATGTTGAAAAACCTCCAGGTTTGAGTAGAAAACTATTGGAGATAAGGTCTACAAGCTCAAGAAAGCATTGTATAGATTGAAACAAGTACCAAGAGCATTGTATGACACATTGTCTTAATTTCTAATTGATAATGGATTCACCAAAGGCAATGTTGACAGAACACGCTTCAGAATCAAGATGGAGAGAGTATATTGCTTGTTCAAATATATGTGGATGATATCATCTTTGGATCCACAAACAAAGAGCTGTGTGACAAATTCTCAAACCTCATGCAATGGAAGTTTGAAATGAGCATGATGGGAGAGCTGAATTTCTTTTTAGGACTTCAAGTCAAGCAATTGAAGGATGGAACCTTCATAAGTCAAACCAAGTATACAGAGACTTGATGAAGAAATTTGGTATGGAAGAAAAGTCATCAATGAAGATACCTATGAACACTTCAATCAAAATGGATATGGATGCAGATGACAAAGTTGTTGATCAAACTAGATATAAAGCCCTCATTGGATCATTGCTATTTTAAACAACAAGTAGGCCAGACATCACCTTTGATGTAGGTGTATGTGCTAGATTCCAATCTGCACCAAAAGAGAGTCACATGACTACAACTAAGAGAATCCTAAGGTACTTGAAGGGATGCCAAGAAGTTGGCTTATGGTATCCCAAGGAAGGAGGATTCAAGCTTATAGGCTACTCAGACTCAAACTATGCTGGATGTAGAGTGGACAAGAAGAGTACATCAGGTACTTGTCAAATACTTGGAAATAGATTCGTTTCTTGGTTCAAGCAAGAAACAAAATTCAATAGCTACATCCACAGCTGAAGTAGAGTACATAGCTGCCGGCAGCTGTTGTGCCCAAGTTCTCTGGACGAGACAACAGCTGAGAGACTATGATATAGAAGAAAGAGAAATTTCAATTATGTGTGATAACATTAGTGCTATTGCAATTACTCAGAATCCAATATTGCACTCAAGAACAAAGCACATTGATGCCATATATCATTTTATAAGAGATCATGTTGAGAAGAAAGACATCACCTTGGAATACATCTCAACTGATAAGCAGTTAGCTGATATATTCACAAAACCTCCATGTGAATCGAGATTTGAAGATCTTAAGAATGAGCTAGGATTAATTGAGCTGAGTTAGGACACTCAGAAGGCTCAATCAGCAGAGACAATAAAGTGAGAGAGAAAATAAGCAAGGTTCACATTTCAGATAATTGAAGATGTTAGAGAACAAGTAAGAACCAAATCCGGAACCCAACATGAATCCATGTTCACTTGTTTCATTTGCCATATTAAGCCTAAAGATGTGTCACAAGCATTGGATGACACACATTGGATTCTATCTATGCAAAAGGAGCTGAATAAATTTGAGAGAAATAAGGTTTGGGAATTGGTTCAAAGGCCTACCCACCAAAACGTTATTGGTACTAAATGATATTTAGAAACAAGATAAATGAAGAGGGATCTGTAGTGAGAAACAAAGAAAGATTTGTAGCCAAAGGGTATTGCCAAGAAGAAGGTATAGATTTTGATGAAACATTTGCCCCTGTTGCAAGATTGGAAGCTATAAGGATGTTTCTGTTTGATACATGTTTTTTATCTTAATTTTGATGATTTTATTTTATCACCAAAACAATGTTTTTAAAGGTTGTCCAAATACTCCTAAATGATTTAAAATGTTTTTTTAATATTTTCCGGAGTATTTTCTCAAAGTTTATTTTCGTCTAAATTGGACAACGCTTTTAATGATTTTACGTTATTGGGTTTTCACTCTCAAACGATGTTCCTAAATGTTGTCCTAATACTTCCGATCGGTTTAAAATGTTTTTACTAAATTTTCGGAGTATTTCTTGAGTTTTATTTTCGACACAAATTGGACAATATTTTTTGTCTGTGGAGCAACCTCCCATACCGAAGATGTTTTTAGAAACAGAAAATGAGACGGAAAGAAAAACAAGTAGGTAAAGCCAGAGTGCCGCTTCGGCGTCGGCCGATCGATGAAAAAGGCGACCGTTATAAGTTTCGTTTTGAAAACAAACAAAACCTTGCATTTTTGAAACAAGAGGGACCGGTTGAAACAGGGTCGACACAAGCCTTGTCGGCCGTCAAAAGTGTTCTCTTTAACTCTTATCTCTCGTGCGACCGGTCCCATGTATTGACAAAAAAATATGACCGTTTGACAGCAGACAAACTTTCCTTAAAATGTGGGATTGATTTCTAACAGCTATATTCTTGATTTTAATTGTATTTTTCTGTAGATTTTCAATCCCCAAGAGGAGCCTATGCTTGATCAATCATCTCCTATAAATAGAGGAAGTTTTGGAGCAACCAATACAACAATTGAGATACAACACAACAAGATACACTTCAAGCAAACACTTGGTCTTTCATAGTCATTATTCTTGTTGTAAAAATTGCCTAGCTTATCACTTTCACATCTTTGAGGTCTAGGCTATTCTTGATTACACTTTGCACTCAAATTGTATCATTCATTATTGAGTTGTAATCTTGATTTTTGGTTATCATTCAAACACAAGATATCCTTGTGAGTGTTCTTGTGGTAAGAGCACACTTGGATGATCTAGGTGATAGGTGAAGAAGATTGTGGTAATCTTCTTATTGAGGTGTTGAAGAATTTGGTATTCTTCAAGGTTGAAGATTGTGGTAATCTTCACAGGTGCCAAGGAAGATTGTGGTAATCTTCAAAGGAGATTGTGGTAATCTCCAAAGGTGGTGTTTAAGAAGAGTGTGGTGCTCTTCAAGGTGTTGTAAGTTGAATTTGTATTAATTTTGGTAATTAATAAAATTCTTTTTCTTTTCAAAATCCATCCCGGATATACTGGGGTGGTAGAGGATTAGGCCCTAGGTGGGTTGAACCTCTTTAAATCGACGAGTGTTGTTTTATTTCCGCATTTACATTCTCGTCTTTGGTTGATTATTCGAAAAAGAGGGCAAAATCTGAAAAGATGGAGATAATCTATTCACCCCCCCTCTAGATTATCGTAGCCGCTTGGACTTACAAGTGGTATCAGAGCCAAACTCTTTGGCAAGCTCGTTTCACATCGCGAGTAAAGAGAAACGATCAACGACTCTGAACAAGCTCATCTATCCGGCACCTCCACCACCAAGCCACCTCGGTTTGATTCCAAAAATTTTATATTTTGGAAAGAAAGAATGGAATGCTACTTACAAGGTTGCGGGTTCGACATTTGGAACACCGTCATTAATGGAGAATCCATTCCGATGAAAAATACACCACATACCTCAAAAGGCTTCAAAAAGCTCAATGATGAAGAGAAGAAAATCATCTCCTCAAATGGTAAAGCTCTTAATATTTTACATTGTTCACTTACCACTTTGGAATTTGATCATGTTGTAGGTATTCAATCGGCACATGAAGTATGGCAAAATTAGAAGCCATCTATGAAGTATATGCAAATGAAAGAAGCAACTCAAAAGCATCTACTTCACAAATGGATACAACATCAAATCCAACAACATGGGATAAGCCTTCTACAACCTCCCATGATGAACAAGTTGAACAATGCCTCATGGGCATCGAAGAAGAAAACGAGGTAAGTTCTAAACCCTCTACTTCTTATGACCATGAATTGAAAAATGAATATAGTGATTTACAAAATGATTATGATGAGCTACAAGATGAATTCCAAAGCCTACTTGTTAAATACAAAAATTGAAAAAGGAATTCATTGTTTTGAAAAATGATAAGGATAGTTTATTTACTTCCTATGAATCACTATCATGTGCTCACACCACCACACTTGACAAGGTTAGAAACCTTGAAATAGAAAATAGTACTCTTGTTGAGAATATTGATTGCATGAAAAAGGATTTATTAAAATCCAACTTGAGTACCAATAAAATGTCAAATATTGTTGATATTCATAATTGTGATAAAGGACTTGATCATAAGCCTAAAGTTGTTAATCATATGAAAAAGGATCAAGTCACTATGCATATTGGTCATTATGCTCCTAGAATTACTACTTGTTTTTATTGTGGCAAAAAGGGTCATACGGCTAATTCTTGTCGGGCTAGAAATAGCTCTAAATATTGTTGGAGACCTAAAAGTCTCAAAGCTAATCTTAAAGGACCCAAACACATGAGGGTACCACAAAACAATGTGCTATTAGGTACCCGCAAAGCAAAAATCGGAGAAAATTCATGCCACCAAGAAAACATCAAATGAACGTTTCATTTGATCAAAGAAGAACTACTCTCAACAAAGCCAATTTCCAAGAAGAACGTATAATCAAAAATGGGAAGAACACAATCCTTGGAAATGGCAAAGACATCATCAACAAGGTGATTTTCAAAGAAGAAGAAACCATCAACCATGGGAAGGTAACCAAACTTGGAAATGGAGAAGTCATCATCAACAAAGTGACTTCTCAATGGGAAGATATCATCATCAACAATGGGAAAGACACAACCCATGGAAACGGCGTAATTGGTAAACCGTATCTCCCCATTTGTATATGCATTTTTTTAAATCTATGCATACTTTTATTTGTGTCTTAATTGCAAAATGAATTTTCAAGTATTTATTTTTAATATAGGTCTCTTACAAATTTATGAATTTCAATTTTTTTAAAGAAACCTTGCATGATTCTCTAAAACCCTTGAGCATTTTATTAGACTTATGTGGCTTATTATCTCTTATGAAATCTTATAGCATAAGCTCTTTTGATATCTCATATTACTTGCCTACACTTGTATTTTCTATGCATATGGTGTCTAAGAATTGTGTAGGATACATACTTCATACTCATTGGCTATTACGTCATCAAGTTTCTTAAATCATCGAGGTATGTCTACTCGTATTTTTCCTTAAAACTCGATTTTATGCTTATGCACATATCTTTCAAGATATTTCATTTTGACCCTTAAGTGCCCCAAATTGAACTTGCAAATTTTTTTTTTTAAAAGGCACTACGTGTTTAGTCTCGATTTTATCATTTATATGTTTTTCCCAAAACCCATATTTGTTGGACATAGTCCAAAATTATATTTTGCAAAGTTTTAAAACTTTTGGGGTGGAAAATCGAATTTTGGAAAAATGCGGGAGAAAGAAAAATCACCTGGGACGGTCATAGCGGGCGACCGGTCGCCGCCGCACCTCGGCCGGTCGCCCAGGGTTATTTTTCAACTTATAACATTCTGTTCTTCATTTCGCAATGAAAGAAGAAAAATCCCCCAAACCCTTATCGTATTACACCCCTTTCTTTAAAATCTTCAATTCTTCATCATTTTTCACGATTCTTGTTGCTAATCTTCTTATTTTCTCAAGAATCTTTCATATATGGCTCCTCCAAAGAATTCCACCGGTCGAAATCCCATCTCCAAGCGTAGAAGGGGCGGAGAGGGTTCGTCAAGAAAATCGGCAAGAGGAAGCCGAACAAAGGGATATTCGAGCCGCTCAAAGAAACGTGGCTCAAGAAGGTGATGATGTTCAAAATCCCATTCTCTCTCGGGCCCAAATTACCGAGCTACGCGGACGATTTCGCTCCAAAATTGCCGTTGGGCGAAAGGTAAAAATCCTTTGTTACTCAAGCCCCTAATTCCCACAATGTTCTTAATTTCATTCATAAATATGCGGAATGGTATTATGAGGACTCGGGAATGGGAGGAAAGTCGATTGCTCGGACTAAAATGTGTCGTTTTAGTTCATTTACGAATGAGTATCCTACGATTAGAGGATTTTTGAAGAGCAAGGTTGGATGTATTTATGGGAACATGCTTATGTGTTGTATGATGATGATATTATCCAACTCTTTTATGCCAATATGTGGGTTGAATATGATAATGATAGAAAGCCGATTGCCGTTAATTCGCTTATAAAGGGTCGTCATTTTAGATGGACTCCCAATGATATTTGCCTGTTAGAGAAGGTGGTTGGGATTATTTCTCTTGCGGGACTTGGAATGATGAAATGTTGGGGTATCGATGAAAGAAGTCAAGACGTATTTGGGAGTATGGCCTAAGTATTCTTTGTTGGCAATGACACTTGAGCATCGCATTTTATCGGTCATTGTCGCATATTGCATTTGTGGTAAGTCGGGAAAGATGCCTAGCAATATGGATTACTTTTTGACTTATAAGATTGCTAGGAGGGAACCACTTAACTTTGGTGCCATACTTATTCAATGTCTTATCGAGTCCATTACTCAAGGTAATAAGAAGTTGGTCATGGGAAATTGGATTTGTAAACTTCTTATTCAATCGGGACTTCCTTCGTCGGAGTTTAACTCGGAAGTTTTTCAAAATGACTTCGACATTGATAATATCACCCAAATAGTCACGATCAAGAATATGGACATCCGACCTACCAAAATGGCGAGAGGAAGAGGTCAAGAGTCTCCCGATCCTAATGACATCTTTGATGACGCCGGGGCCGCAAGATTGGTGGAAGAAGGCGAACCGAGCAATCCGGAGGGTAATACCGGTGCTCAACCGCCTAGGAGGTATAGTCAAGCCGAATTTGATGAGATGAGGGCTTTTCATGAGACGAGGTATGAGGCTTTGGAGCAAAAGACCTCTAAAATGCAAAAGTCTATCGGCAAGTTAAAGAAATTCATCAAGGACTTTATTCCGGATCTTGCTTCTCCTCGGATGAGGAATGATGTTACCCACCCCCTTTACTTTCTAGCATTTTCATTAATGATGTTTTGTATTTTGATGAAACTTTGTAAAACTCATTTGTACTAATGATATTTGCTTGTTTTTCTTAAAAGGGTTAATATTGCAAGTTGATAATGACTTGTGGATGATCATGATTTATGATGGAGTATTTGATGGTAAAAATACTCTAAAGCATTGTTTGATAATTGGTATGAAGTACTTGATGGTAAAAGTGCTTCTTTTTTGCTTTGTTATGCTTAGTTGAATATATTGGGACATTTGATACATGTATTGTTGAAAGCATGACTTATTACTTGATGGTTGCTCTAATTTTTGGCATTTGTAATGCCTTGATCATTCTTAGCTTATCTCAATTGGGTTGAACCCTTGAGAATCTACTTTGAGCTTCTTAAATTGATGAACAAATTATTGCATATGGTGCATATGATTTTTTGAGCTTTGAAATGAGGTTGATTGATGATATGAAAATTTTTTTTTGGCTTGAACCATTTACAAAGGTTATATACAACCTCTTCCATTTTTTACGCACACAAGGTGTTCGATGAAATGTTTCAATGAAAATTTCAACTTCTACATGATTCTCTCGCTTCCAAAAGTCTTCTATACTCATTGAAATCATGTTTTGGGAAATAAAACGAGCGTATGAACTCTTCATGATATATTTCTCCCATTTTCCTTGGTTTTAAGCCTATATTGCTCAATGGTTGATAAACCATTTCTTTGGTGCACTTTGATATACTTCTATGATATTTCTATCATCCTAACATTCTTTTTGATGATTCCAAAGGGGGAGAAACAGGAAATTGGCTCGTTAGCTCAAAGAAGCTAATAAAAGCTTGTCATAAAAGCTATAAGCTATGGCTCATAAAAGCCATAAATTGTGATTTATTTAGTCCAATTGTTGCTTGATGGACCTATATTATTGTTAAATGTTGTTTTGTGACAGGGGGAGCTTATAAGCTCTTGAATAAATTGTAAAAGCTAAAGCTTTTAGCTTATGGATTATTGCTCTTACATTATTCTTGATGTGCTTGTGGATAGGGGAGCTTGTGCTTATTTTTGAAAATATTTACTCCTATTTGGTTGCTTTAATATTTTTGGAAATTTTGGTTGCTTCCAAACGGTCAAATGTTTTTACCGGAAAATCATTTCTAAAATTGCTCTCTTAGTTTGGGTAAAAATTGTTTTGGTTTGTAATCATCAAAAAGGGGGAGATTGTTTGATACATGTTTTTTATCTTAATTTTGATGATTTTATTTTATCACCAAAACAATGTTTTTAAAGGTTGTCCAAATACTCCTAAATGATTTAAAATGTTTTTTTAATATTTTCCTCTCAAAGTTTATTTTCGTCTAAATTGGACAACGCTTTTAATGATTTTACGTTATTGGGTTTTCACTCTCAAACGATGTTCCTAAATGTTGTCCTAATACTTCCGATCGGTTTAAAATGTTTTTACTAAATTTTCGGAGTATTTCTTGAGTTTTATTTTCGACACAAATTGGACAATATTTACGTCTCGTGGTCGACCGGTCCCTATAGGGCAACCCATACCTGAAGATGTTTTTAGAAACAGAAAATGAGACGGAAAGAAAAACAAGCGGTCGGCCGGTGCATCGTCGGCGTCGACCGGCCGATCCGGTCGGTGGGTCGAGTCGGCACTTACCTGCAAAGTTTCGTTTTGAAACAGAACAAAACCTTGCATTTTTGAAACAAGAGGGACCGGTTGAAACAGTCGACCGTCGACCGCCTCCTCGTCGATCGGTCGCCTGTTGTATTTTTCAAAGTGTTCTCTTTAACTCTTATCTCTCGTGCGACCGGCCTCTATGTATGTATTGACAAAAAAATATGACCGTTTGACAATGGACAAACTTTCCTTAAAATGTGGGATTGATTTCTAACAGCTATATTCTTGATTTTAATTGTATTTTTCTGTAGATTTTCAATCCCCAAGAGGAGCCTATGCTTGATCAATCATCTCCTATAAATAGAGGAAGTTTTGGAGCAACCAATACAACAATTGAGATACAACACAACAAGATACACTTCAAGCAAACACTTGGTCTTTCATAGTCATTATTCTTGTTGTAAAATTGCCTAGCTTATCACTTTCACATCTTTGAGGTCTAGGTTATTCTTGATTACACTTTGCACTCAAATTGTATCATTCATTATTGAGTTGTAATCTTGATTTTTGGTTATCATTCAAACACAAGATATCCTTGTGAGTGTTCTTGTGGTAAGAGCACACTTGGATGATCTAGGTGATAGGTGAAGAAGATTGTGGTAATCTTCTTATTGAGGTGTTGAAGAATTTGGTATTCTTCAAGGTTGAAGATTGTGGTAATCTTCACAAGGTGCCGTTGAAGGAAGATTGTGGTAATCTTCAAAGGGAGATTGTGGTAATCTCCAAAGGTGGTGTTTAAGAAGAGTGTGGTGCTCTTCAAGGTGTTGTAAGTTGAATTTGTATTAATTTTGGTAATTAATAAAATTCTTTTTCTTTTCAAAATCCATCCCTGATATCTTGGGGTGGTAGAGGATTAGGCCTAGGTGGGTTGAACCTCTTTAAATCGACGAGTGTTGTTTTATTTCCGCATTTACATTCTCGTCTTTGGTTGATTATTCGAAAAAGAGGGCAAAATCTGAAAAGATGGAGATAATCTATTCACCCCCCCTCTAGATTATCGTAGCCGCTTGGACTTACAGTTTCTTGCTTATGCTGCACACAAGAACTTCACTGTCTCTCAAATGGATGTGAAAAGTATATTTTTTAATGGACTTTTGGAAGAAAAGGTCTATGTGGAGCAACCTCCAGGTTTTGAGCAGAAAACTATTGGAGATAAAGTCGACAAGATGAAAAAGGCATTATATGGTTTAAAACAAGCACCAAGGGCGTAGTATGACACATTGTCTCAATTTCTCATTGATAATAGAGTCACCAAAGGCAAGGTTAATAGGACACTCTTCAGAATTCAAGATGGGGAGAGTATATTGCTTATTCAAATTTATGTGGATAACATTATCTTGGATCCACAAACAAAGAGCCGTGTGACAAATTATCAAATCTCATGCAAGAGAAATTTGAGATGAGTATGATGGGAGAGCTGACTTTCATTCTAGGTCTTCAAGTCAAGCAAATGAAGGGTGGAAACTTCATAAGTCAAACCAAATATACCAGAGATTTAATGAAGAAATATGGTATGGAAGAGAAGTCATCAGTGAAGATTCCAATGAATACTTAAGTCAAGATGGACATGGACGCAAAAGGCAAAGCTGTTGATCAAACAAGATATAGAGCTCTCATTGGATCTTTGCTCTATTTGACAACAAGTAGGCCAGACATCACCTTTATTGTAGGTCCCAAGGGGTGTGAGTAAGGTTTAGAAGGGGGGGTTGAATAAACCTTACCAACTTTTCGATTTTAGTCCTTTTTAAAATAATATAGAGTTAGATACACAGCTAAGTCCTTGAGGGACAACTAAGTTAGTTAACCAGCAGAGTTAGCCACTCAACAGACTCAATTGAGCTGTTGATAGAATAACTCAGCTGTTTAGTCTAAACCTTAACTTGGCTGTGATGAGATTTTCAGCGGAAGACTTAACACCCTTGAATTTGGTTTAAGTTTGTTTTAACACTTGGATTTAGCACTTTGTTAATTATCAGTTGGAATGCAAATTATCAGCAAA
The DNA here is from genome assembly GCA_016081115.2 of Rehmannia glutinosa. Lineage (NCBI taxonomy): Eukaryota > Viridiplantae > Streptophyta > Magnoliopsida > Lamiales > Orobanchaceae > Rehmannia > Rehmannia glutinosa. Next base: position 526,022 of record JABTTQ020002168.1, on the reverse strand, counting down.
TATAAAGTAATATGCAGAAATAAAATGCTAAAATGTAAATGACACAATAAATTTTATAGAGGTTCGAAGATGAGGTAATTCTTCTAATCTTCTCTTCTCCAACTCCTGGAGGAATCCACTAAGTATTGATCAGAGTACAAAGTGGTTATCAGTCTAGATACAAGTCTTGATCACACAACTGACTTGATCCTTTGGGACTCAGTGAGGAGATGCCTGGTCACACAGCTAGCTTCTCGTCCGACTCTGCTTCTTCACAGGGCGGCTGCCTTGCTACTTTAGCTCACTTGCTCAAGCTTCTTGGATTTGATCACAAAGCCCTCCAATGACTTGAGACTGGTTCGACCTTGAACCTTTCTACAATCCTCCTTGGAATGTAGACCCCTTTTGATTCTTCAAAAGTTTCCTCTTCAACAGTTTGAAGTTGTCTTTCCTTCACAGCTTGGTGTTGGATCGATTTCCTTTGAAGTTTAGGCTTGAGGATTTGCTTGAATAACTTGAGAATATTTTTGTAGGTTACAACTCGAATAATAGCTTGAATGTTCGTGGTTCAGGTTACCTTCTCTCAAAGTGATTCCTCAGTCTTTTATAGTGAACTTTCAAAAATCTGCCCATTGAAAAGATAGGCTGATTTTTAAAAGTCACTTGTGTTCGTTGGCTTGTCTTGTTGCAGTCCTTGATGTTGACATTTCCTCGGATTAAATGTCTTGCAGCCTTCCAGGTTCTGACACAAGGTGCAGTGCTTCCCATTGGTTTATTCCTTTTGCACGCTTTTGGGACTGAGCACTTTAAGACATGGCAGCATGGAAGTATTACTTGTTTAGGTAATATTCTTGACTTACGTACCAATGATTTTTTTTCATTGTCTTGACTTGATTTGCCTTTTTTTCCCCAGGCGACTTGAGTCTCTCCAATGATTGAAAGACTCATCTCACTTCTTCAACTTGACTTGGCTTCTTGAGTTGACTTGATGACACTTCACACAATGTATCCCGATACTCCTTCATCGAGTTCTCAACTTCTCCTTCTTGCCATACTCAAATTTGCTTCACAAATGAGTCTTCATTTTAGACTTCAGTTGACTTCTTGCATATCCAGGCATAGCTGACTTGACTCAGCTCGTACAACCCTATCTATTACAATGCAAATTACAAGGAAAATGGGGTGCCAACTTTCTAGTCTAAGTTTTACATGGCATTCATCAAAATCTTATAAACAAATTTCCCAACAATTTCCCCCTTTTTGGTGATGTCAAAACTTAAAACATACATTCAAAATGTAAATAGCAAAGATACATACAGACAATGTAGAAACAGAGAATGTATGCGTAGAATCGATCTTTTTATTGATCATAACATTCTTGTCCTTTACACAACTGTTTACAAGGTGTATCAGAGCAAACATGGCATTCTATATCTACGCAAGAATATAGAAATTCTAGATTCTTATTCAATGTACAGAAGACTTACATACATATGCATTTACAATAGTAAAATACATGAAGGGGTGGACAACAACACTTCATCGCCTTCGCTGCCTCCTTCTTTCCTCTTCAGCTCTGTCGTCTTCTGATCTCTTTCTCTTCTTTTCTTCTTCTTTTCTTCTTCACCGCTTTCTTTTTCTCATAAGCTCTTCCTCGGCAAGCTTCATCTTTTCTTTTCTTTTCTTGTCTCTCTTCCCACAAACTGAGTTTGTCTTCTATTTTCTTCTTCGATTCTCTTTACATATTCAGCATTGTTCCTGGCCACTTGCATGTTGGCTACTTCGTCAAACCCAGCCCAATAGATCCCTCCTTTCTTACCTGGATCTATATATTCGATGTTTTTGGGTAGAGGTCTAGGTTTGAAACCTCTTCCTCCACTGCTTCTTTCTCTTCCTCTGGGCGTGTATTGTACTGGGGCCTTCTTCTTCCCATGGAGTGACCAAAGAGAGGATCGCTTGAGTCTGTGCCTATCGCCTTCTTCGCACAGCTTGAGCCCTTTTTCCCAATACAAGTCCCAGGCTTGGGCCATGGTCATGTTCTTGAAGTATCCCTCGGATGCGAGCATCTTGAATTCATCAACAGATCTAGGCTCGGTTCCGACGTCTGAAATGGCATTTGTGTCTCTTCCTGCCGGAATGCCTCCGTACTGTTTGAGTATGTCCATCGCACGGACATCTATTTTTCTTTCAATCTCCATCATCTCTACTTCTACTATTTTCCTCTTTTCAGACATGGGCACAACAGAGTGTTGGAGCGGCCGAGTCATTGGGAGTTTGCTGATGATGTCAGCTGTGACAAGTCCTTGTTGAGGGGTTCTAGCAACCATTAAAGTCATGTCTTTCGAACCTTCCCCCTCAGCTGATTTTCCCTTTTCTTTCTTCTGCTCTTCATTGTCTTCTCCTTCATAGTTGCGTCCTTCTTCTCAGCTGCAGACCCTTTCAACGTCTTTAGGTATTCCTCTTCCCCCTTTCTGGCATCATCAAAGGAGAGAGGAACCTCTGGGAACATACCAGCAAGCATGAAATCTAGGCGGCCGATAGCCGAGTTCTCGCTGGATTCTCACGGAGTATCTTTGCTCGAAATTCTGAGCGAGTGGCTTTTGATTCGGCTGTCACCAACTCCATTTCAGCCATAAGAAGGCTGAATTTTGCATTCAATGTTTTCCTCCATGCGCAGAAGTTCTTTGCGATGAAATTCTCGCAGCAGTTCCATTTCCGTGGTATGAGAGGCATGCATCCTATCAATATTTTCTTGCATTCTCTTCTTCATGTCAACATTATCAGCGCTCCAGATTAGCATCTTATTGTACAATGCTTTGAAGTATCGAACCTGTTCCACACATTTATGCCCATTTGCCACTATTCCCTGATTCTGACCACTATTCCACGCAGATCGGCTGTATGATTTGCATCTCTGTTATCCAGCCGCATATCCAATGAGGCCTGGTGCCTTTCCATCTTCTCTATCTCCGCAAATATTGCCTTGAAGACTTCTCCAACCTCAGCTGTCACCTCTGTCTCAGCTGGCGGCCAAGAAGCATCAAAATCAAAATCTGCTGGGACGACGGTATCTGTGGGAATGACTGGATCAGGTTTATGGAAACGTCGTTGATCTCTAGCTGATTCTTCATCAAGATCAGGCAGCTCTAGTGAGAAAGGGAACGTTTGTACAAACGCATCATCACGGACATAGGGAATCTATTCAACTATGACTTGTGGCCATGATGTGCCCGGTTGAGTCGAATCTGCTGCAACGTTGGGAGCCTGCGCAGTTGACTATGATTCAGCTGGGGTCTTTTGTGGTATGGACCCAGCTGGCTGAGCCTCAGCTGTCTCAACAGCTTCATCGGTCTCAGCTGGTTTTTCCATTTGAGTTATATGTTCTTCGGCCGTATCAGTAGTGTCATCGGAAGATGATGAGATTTCAAGCGGTGGCTCATCATCGAAAGTGAATGTTTGACGAGTGGCTTTGAGATCTGACTTACTCGTGCTTAGGAGAACATCCTCAGTTGAGTCTTTTGGATTCGCAATGGGGGATGACTCAGCTTCATCTTCACCTTCAGATCCCAAAAAGGTTACATCAGGGTTATCTTAGGAATCATGAAGTGCACTTATCTCCTTCTCAGATGCATCGATGATAACAGGAGGGATGTTCTGTGCTTCTGCCTCTTTACCCTGGGAAGTCTCAACCTCCCGAAGGCCTTCAGTACCTCCTGCAGTCTCAACTACAGCAAGGCCTTGGACATTCCCTTCGACAGACTCAGCTGTCTTAGGGTCTTCTATGGTGGCATCCACAGGAGTCTCAACTCCGTGGATTGCACTTTCATTGCCCAGAGTGTTAACTCCCGGGCGATCATTCTGTGCCTCGATCGCATCGGCGGCGTCCTCGGCTGCAGAGAGCGATTGGAACTTCAAATTGAGATAGTCTCACCTATCCGAGCTTCGTCAGTGACAACTTGCTGTGATTCTGTTTGTTTTTCCTTCTCCACTTCGTCTCCTAGATTCGTTGTGGAGTCATCTGCAGCAACCTCCGACCTAGCTGCAGTGGAGGGAGTTTCCCCCTCAGCTGGCACACCAGCTGAGTGACTTGGATTGAGGTCACCTTCTCCAAACTCCCGGCTGTTTCATGTGAGTGTTCAGCCGTTGAGGCAGGTGGTAAAACACCTTCAGTAGGGGTAGGCTCGACTTGGGTCCCCAAGTTCCCAGTTTCATCGCCAAGTCCCCTAGATCCATTCTCTGAGTGAGCTGGGGAAGTGGTTGCAGCAATAACAGTAGCAATTTGGTGCACCACTCCCAATGGGTCAATTTCCAGCTGAGATTTGGAAGACTCCCCTGGTCCTTCCATCATCACCGTTGCTCTCATCATCATCGGATTCCCGCATGGCTTGCTTCGTTTCTAGTTTTTCTGTATCAGCAGTAGGGTCCAGGTCCTCATCACTTTCTGAGAGTATGTCAAGATGAGGATGAGTATGATCAGTGGTTCCAGTGAGAGGACAAACGCTGGCTTTCTGACGAGCTTTAGCTTCCTCTGCCAATCTCTCCTTCTCCTTATCTTTGAAGATCTGCAAGATAACTATGCAGTTCTCTTTATCCAGTACTTGGACCACTGTGGTCAATCCGAGGAAATTCATCAGTTCTTTCTCTTCTTCAATGAATTCAAGTCTTTGGAACTGTTCCCTTGCGCGACTTAGCTTCCATTTCCTCCATTCTCGCAGACGATTTTGGATGTCTGGATATGGTGGAGATAGCATGATCACATCATCATCATCATCATCTTCCTGCTGTACTCTTTTCTCAGGAATGGAGGGTAGCAGAGATTGCTGCTCTTCACCCTCAGCAGCGTCTGTCGCAGGCGGAGACATAGTCTTGTCGACAGGAGACTTAGCTATCTCAGCTGTTACTTGCTCCTCAGTTGTTCTATCCACAGCTGGGTCTTCGACTTCCCTCTGCTGATCGGCCTCAGCAGACTTGGCAGTTTTATCAATAATCTCTGGAGACTCTACTTCTCCAGCTGTTTCAGCGATCTGTTCCAGCTGAGTAGCAGACTCAGCAGTTTTCTCAAGCTCTGAATGCTTGAAGAGTCTTCTTCTTTTGGTCCTCACCAGAGGAATTTCTGGTTCGGATACAGTTTCCTCAGTCCTCTTCTTGACAACTGGAGAAGGTATTTGAGGTTCTTTCTCAGCTGCGGCTGCAGGGGCAGGTGACTCGGCTGCGGGGGCATGTGCGCTTGTTTTCTTTTTCATCTTTGGCGCAAGAATCTTCTTTCCAAATCCAGTGCGGGGCTTTTCTTCTTGGGAGGGGAGACAACAAATGTTTCTTGGGTCACCGATTCCCCCTCACGTATCCGCTCTTTGGCATAAGCTCTCTTCGAGCTCCGGAAAGATTTGATCGAACATTTTCTTATTGACATGGAACGCCTTTCCATGTCGGAGTGGAACTCCTTTCACCCCCATCAACCGGCCAATCACAAGGCCATATCCCAAGGATCCTCCAAAAGACCCATCTTCCTTGAAAGATTTATTTCCAACATTTTGGCAGAGTCTGCTGTATACAAACTCAGCCCAGTTTACCTTTTTCTCCTCTATGATCGCAGCAATCACGATCAGCTTAGTTTTGGGACACGGTGATTAAAGCTTCCAAATTTGATGTCTACACACTTGGCAACAATGTCCAAAGAACTTGTGGTAATCTTTCTTGAAGACTTCATCATGTCACCGTTGTGTAGACAACCTTCGCAAAGACATTCGAGTTTGGCCACTTCCTTCCATGCAGCATCCAGGTTTACATCGGCCTCATAGATCTCCGGCACTCCTTCCGACGACAGCAAACAATGCTCTGCTAGATCTTCAGCAGTGATTGTAAACTCCTTTCCGTGAACAGACGACTTGATGCCCTCGTCGTGGACTTCAACATTCACGTAGAACTGGGCGACCGCTTCCACATACGTCATCTGAAAATCTATCGTGAGAAAGGGTTTCAGTCCAGATTTCTATACTTTCTCAGCTATCTTCTTCACAAGGGTTTCATCAGACCCCTGTTTGATCATCCCTTCGAAATCCACGGTTGAACCAGTGTGGATTTGCTTTCCCAACTTAGTGAAATCATAAGTAGTTTCCATTTCAGTGATTTTTACCGAATGATTTTTGAGAAACTTGCTTTGAAGATTGATAGGGTTTCGAGAGAAAAATACAGTCTTTGCTTTTGGAGAGATGAACAGTTTTGGTGTAGTGTGAGAGAGAAGTTGAACAAAATGGTATATGTACGGGTTATGAAAGGTCGTGCATACGGTTTTTGAAATTTGATCGAGATCAACGGCTCAGATTTAGCATGCCGATTAGCATTTAATTGCTCGCATTTAATGCGGCAGCATTTATATCCAATCATAAGCTTTGTCGTGCAGCTTTTGACTGTACCTGTCATTATTACGCTGACGTCATCCTTAAAACATTCCCGTTTATTAAAAACGACTGCGTTTTTGTCACTTAGCTCATAAATGACTCAGCTTACTCTTTAGCTGATTCAACTCTTCTTCTCTATGTTCATATAGTGACTCAGCTGTCAGCTAACTCGATACAGCTGACCTTCCGATATGGCTGATTTACTCAGCTGATTCACGAGCTTAGCTCTATTTTCATCTTTTCTCGTTCCATCTCTTTTCCTTGAGTCTTCTGAGTGTCAACTCAGCTCAATTAACCCTAGCTCATGCTTGAGTTCTTCAAATCTTGATTCACATAATGGCTTTGTGAATATGTCAGCTAACTGTTTATCAGTTGAGATGTATTCCATGGTGATGTCTTTCTTTTCAACATGATCTCTTATGAAAATGATATCTGACATCAATGTGCTTTGTTCTTGAATGCAACACATGATTTTGAGTGATTGCAATAGCACTTGTGTTATCACACATAATTGGAATCTCTTTTTCTTCAACATCATAATCTCTCAGCTGTTGTCTCATCCATAAGACTTGGGCACAACAAATGCTTGCCCGCGATATATGTACTCGGCCGGTTGTGGATGTGGCTATTGAGTTTTGCTTCTTGCTAAACAGAAACCAATCTGTTTCCAGCATTTGACATGTGCCTGAAGTGCTCTTCCGTCAACTCTACATCCAAAGATAGTCGAGTCCGAGTAACCAATAATAAGCTTGAATCCACATTCCTTTGGATCCATAAGCCGACTTCCCGGCATCCCTTCAAATATCTTAGGATTCTCTTAGTTACGATCATATGGCTTCCTTTTTTGTGCAGATTGAAATCTTGCACATACACCTACAAAAGGTGATGTCTAGCACATTTCTTTGTTAAATAGAGCAATGATCCAATAAGTGCTCTGTATCTGGTTTGATCCACAGGCTTACCATCTGCATCCATATCCATCTTGACTGATGTATTCATTGGTATTTTCACAGAAGATTTCTCTTCCATACCAAATTTCTTCATTAAATCTCTGGTGTACTTTGTTTGACTTATGAAGGTTCCATCCTTCAGCTGTTTAACTTGAAGTCCTAGAAAGAATTTCAGCTCTCCCATCATGCTCATCTCAAATTTGCCTTGCATGAGGTTTGAGAACTTATCACACAGCTCTTTGTTTGTGGATCCAAAAATAATGTCATCCACATATATTTGAACAAGCAGTATACTCTCTCCATCTTGAATTCTGAAGAGTGTTCTGTCCACTTTGCCTTTGGTGAATCCATTATCTGTTACGAATTGAGATAATGTATCATACCATGCTCTAGGTGCTTGTTTCAATCCATATAGAGCTTTCTTGAGCTTGTACACTTTATCTCCAAGAGTCTTCTGCTCAAATCCTGGAGGTTGTTCAACATAGACTTCTTCTTCCAATAATCCATTCAAGAATGCACTTTTCACATCCATTTGATATACAGTGAAGTTCTTGTGTGCAGCATAGGCAAGAAACATCCTTATTGCTTCTAATCTAGCAACAGGAGCAAATGTTTCATCAAAATCTATACCTTCTTCTTGGCAATACCCTTTGGCTACCAATCTTGCTTTGTTTCTTACCACAAAACCTTCTTCATTCATCTTGTTTCTAAAAACCGATTTTGTGCCAATAACATTTTGATGGGTTGGTCTTTGAACCAATTCCCATACTTTCTTTCTTTCAAACTGATTCAGCTCTTCTTACATGGCCTGAATCCAATGTGTGTCATCCAATGCTTGAGTCACATCTTTATGTTCTATTTAGGAGATAAAACAAGTGAACATTGCTTCTTGTTGAGCTCTGGATCTGGTTCTTACACCATCTCTTACATCTCCAATGACTAGCTCTGGTGGATGGTCTCTCAGCCATCTCACATCAGGTTGGAGTAAGTCAGCTGGGTTCAGTCGTCTTGCAACTGTGTTATCTTGAGCAACTCTCTCGTCATCACTTAGCTGCAGATTTTTCAGCTGTCTTTGAGATTCAACTATCTCATCTTCACCTTGATTGATCACTCCAGCTTCAGCTCCATCATAGGGACTCTTCTGCACAGTTGGCTAATTCAGCTTATCAGCTAACTCCTCAAAGTCTTCTCCATTTACATTAGGTTCATCAAAAACCACATGGATAGACTCTTCTGTGACCATTGTCCTTTTGTTCAGCACTCTATAGGCTTTGGTTTCAGCTGAGTATCCCAAGAAAATACCTTCATCAACTTTAGCATCAAAAGCCTTTAGATTATCCTTGCCATTGTTGTGGATAAAGAATTTTAAAATATGCAACATTTGGCTTTCTCCCTGTCCAAATCTCATAGGGAGTCTTTGTCAGCTGTCTATTTATCATGCATCTATTTTGAGTATAGCATGCAATGTTTATTGCTTCAGCCCAAAATCTTTTAGGCAGCCCTGCTTCAGCTAACATGGTCCTTGTTGCTTCCTTCAGAGTTCTATTTCTTCTTTCTGCTGTGGAGTCCTTGCTGCAGATAATTCGTGAGCAATACCATTTTCAACACAGTACTGAGTTATTATTCCATTGACAAACTCAGTTCCTCTATCATATCTTATCTTTATAATGGTTTGACTCTTCTCATTTTGAACTCTTTTCATCAGTTGAGGTAACTTCTGCAAAGTTTCCTTCTTTTTACACATGAAGATCGTCCATGTATGAATAATCATCCACCACTACTATTGTGTATTTCTTTCCACTTATGCTGGCTGGCTCAACTGGACCAAATAGATCCATATGCAATAGATGCAAAATCCTTGTTCAAGATGGACTTGACTTTTCTTTGAATAATGATTTGATCTGCTTTCCCATCTGGCATGCATCACAAACACTTTCCTTCTTATATACTGAGTCTGGCAGGCCTTCTACAAGATTACTCCTTGCAAGCTTGTTAATTGTGCCACAGCCAACTTGATTCGGCTGTACTCTTTGCTAGCAGACAAGTGCTTGGTGTGGCAGTCGACCAATCTACCACATACATGTTCTTTTGTCTGGATCCTTGCAACACTACTTCATTTGATTCAGTGTCTTTGATTTGGCATACTCCCATATTAAATCCAACATTATAGCCCTTATCACAGAGTTGGCTGATGCTTAACAAATTGAAGTTGAGGCCTTCAACGTATGCAACATCTGTGATTTCTAATCCATTTTTCCTGATGGATCCAGTGCCTTTAATTTCCCCTGGAGCTTCATTTCCTCCAAATATGACTTTTGAACCTCTAATCTCCTTGAACTTTGACATATTTTTCTTGTTTCCTGTCATGTGTCTGGAACAACCACTATCCATGTACCAGGTTCCTTGGAACTCAGTTGTTCCTTGAACCTGCAATCAAGGAAATTAGTTTTTAGGTACCCATACTTGCCTGGGTCCTGAGGGGTTAGTACTGTAAGATGAACCAACCAACATATAGCCAAATGATTTGACTCTAAGAGGTTGCCATCTATCTGTGCCATAATCATAATCCACTTTGGCAAATTGCTTGGGGGTTTTAGGTTCATACAACTGTCTCTTTTGTCTGCATGCCTGTGTGTGTGTTTTAGCAATTGCCTTCTTTGGGTAATTGTGATATCTCTGAGTGTAGTGCTTGGGTGCATATGTGTGCTGATAATAACTCTTTTGCCTTTGGAATGACCTTTGATGAGTTCTAGGCCTTTGCCATTTAGGCTTGTATTCTATTGGTCTTGGCTGATATTTCACATTATTCCAATCAGCTTGACTTGGGTAGTTTCTACCATTCCCATCATTTGTGTTCCTTTGACAGAACTTCTAAGGATTTTGGTAGCTCTGTTTCTTCTTCACAAAGTACTTCCTGTTTGGAGTTTGCTGAGGAACTCTGCTGGATTTCTTCTTAGCTATCCTCTCAGCATACTCAACTGGTTGTTTTCCTTTTCCTTTATATCCAAGGCCAGTTTGTTTGTGATTGTGCTTTGGAATGAATTTGTGTGCAACATTTGGTGTATTGGCTTTTTGAGATGCTTCATTACTTGAAGATCCTTTTTCCAAGATCACTCTTGGAGTTCGACTGTGCACAAAGGAATTGAATCCTATGCCTGTCTTGTCTCCACATTCTTTTTGGCTCATAATAAGGTCATCCAATGATTTAGATGCCTTTGTGAATGAAGCAAGCAATCACAATTTTGAGATCATTTTCTCTCTTTTCTATAGGAGCTATCTCTGCTATTAGTTTAGCATTTTCAACCTTCAACTCTTTGTTCTCATCAGCTATGTGACTTAGAGTACTCAGCTCCTTAGTCAGCTGTGAGTTTTGGCTTTTGAGCTGGCTGTTTTCCTCATTTAATAGTGTGTGTGAGGATTTAATGTACTCAAAGTCTTTCATCATTTTGTCTAATGAATCATAAAGATTAGTGGGTGATGACGTGTGTGTGTCACAATCACTATCCTAGAATCTGAATGAGATGAGTTAGAGTGTACCTCATCTTCTTGGTCAGGTTGATCCTGTTCTTTGGCCATTAGAAAGATCATGGCTTCTTCTTCAGAATCACTTGAGTAGTCAGCTTCACTACTCTTTGAGTCTGTTGTGTCCTTAGACTTAGTTGTTTCAGCAGTTTCAGCAGCCAACATTGCTCTTTTCTTTTCTTTTCTTCTTTCTCTGAAGACTTTTCTTTCTTCTTCATTTATGTATTTATTGACTACAGGATATGGACAGTCAATAGCAAAGTGTCCTGGTTGTCTGCAATTCCAACACAAGCTTTCAACTTTTTGATCAGCTCTTTCATTTCTTGGGTTGTCAGCTCTTTGATATTCGACCTTTAGATATTCTGCTCTCTTTGGTGGCCTATCTTCTTATGACTTAGAGGGAGCTGAATGTCTTCTGGAGGATTCACCTTTGTTCCTTTTGTAGTTCTTGTTGAAGAACTTGTTGAATCTTTTAACCATCAAGACAATTTCCTCCTGGTCAATGACTTCTTTGGTCTCAGCTCTCTTCCCTTCCTTGACTAAGAGTGCAGCTGTTTTGGGTACAACTATCTCCTCTTGATCCTTTCTTCTCAGCTCAAACTCATAAGCTTTGAGGTCTGAGAATAGTTCATGATTGGATGTTTTTGATAGGTCCATTGAGTGCCTTAGAGCCATGGTCTTCATTTCCCACTCAGCTGGGAGGCTCCTTAGTATTTTCATACACATCTCCTTCTGTGTATTCTTTCCCAAGTCTTTGAGAGCTCATTTGTAATTTCGAAATCTAGCATCTAGGCGGTCCATTGTTTCACTGCAAGCATTTTAAAGTTTTCAAATTTTTGAACAACAACATATAATTTGTTTTCCTTAATTTGCTCAGATCCTTCACAAATTAAGGTTAATTTATCCCAGATTTCTTTGGCTGTCTTGCAAGATTTGACTTTGTTGAACATGGCTTTGTCCAAAGTCTTGTAAAGTATATCCTTGTCCACATTGTCAAGGTTGTATCTTTTTCTATCATCATTTGTCCACTCAGCTCTTGGCTTTTCAACCATAGCTGGTCTAGGAGGAGCAGTTTCCTCTTCTTCAGCCGCCGCAGCTCTCCTTGCAGCTGTGTTCACTTTCATTATTTGCAGTGGCCCATACTCTATCACTATCCACATCTCATCTTGTAAAGCTGATAGATGAGCCTGCATACGTATTTTCCAGTCATCAAATTATTCAATGGTGAACATAGGAATGCGTGTCAAATTTGCTTCCATGATAATAACTTTGCTGTTTTAAAAATGGCTTTTGAAAGAACAACTTCTTTGAAAGATTGGAGATCTAGTTCAGTAACCAGTGCGGAAGGCTCAATGAACCAACCGCTCTGATACCACTTGTAGGTCCCAATGGGTGTGAGTAAGGTTTAGAAGGGGGGGTTGAATAAACCTTACCAACTTTTTGATTTTAGTCCTTTTTAAAATAATACAGAGTTAAATACACAGCTAAGTCCTTGAGGGGCAACTAAGTTAGTTAACCAGCAGAGTTAGCCACTCAACAGACTCAATTGAGCTGTTGATAGAATAACTCAGCTGTTTAGTCTAAACCTTAACTTGGATGTGATGAGATTTTCAGCGGAAGACTTAACACCCTTGAATTTGGTTTAAGTTTGTTTTAACACTTGGATTTAGCACTTTGTTAATTATCAGTTAGAATGAAAATTATCAGCAGATATAAAGTAATATGCAGAAATAAAATGCTAAAATGTAAATGACACAATACATTTTATAGAGGTTCGAAGATGGGGTAATTCTTCTAATCCTCTCTTCTCCAACTCCTGGAATCCAATAAGTATTGATCAGAGTACAAAGTGGTTATCAGTCCAGATACAAGTCTTGATCACACAGCTGACTTGATCCTTTGGGAGTCAGTGTGGAGATGCCTTGGTCACACAGCTGGCTTCTCGTCCGACTCAGCTTCTTCACGGGCGGGCGCCTTGCTTGCTACTTGACTCACTTGCTCAAGCATCTTGGATTTTCCAATGACTTGAGACTGGTTCGACCTTGAACCTTTCTACAATCGTCCTTGGAATGTAGACCCCTTTTGATTCTTCAAAAGTTTCCTCTTCAACAGTTTGAAGTTGTCTTTCCTTCACAGCTTGGTGTTGGATCGATTTCCTTCGAAGTTTAGGCTTGAGGATTTGCTTGAATAACTTGAGAATATTTTTGTAGGTTACAGCTCGAATAATAGCTTGAATGTTCATTGTTCAGGTTACCTTCTCTCAAAGTGATTCCTCATCCTTTTATAGTGAACTTTCAAAAATCTGCCCGCTGAAGAGATAGGCTGATTTTTAAAAGTCACTTGTGTTCATTGGCTTGTCTTGTTGCAGTCCTTGATGTTGACATTTCCTCGGATTAAATGTCTTGCAGCCTTCCAGGTTCTGACACAAGGTGCAGTGATTTCCCATTGGTTTATTCCTTTTGCACGCTTCTAGGACTGAGCACTTTAAGACATGGCAATATGGAAGTATTACTTGTTTAGGTAATATTCTTGACTTCTGTGCAACGAATTATTTTCAGTTGTCTTGACTTGACTGCCTTTTTCCCCAGGCGACTTAAGTCTGCTCCAATGATTGAAAGACTCATCTGTCACTTCAACTTGACTTGGCTTCTTGAGTTGACTTGACTGACACTTCACACAGTTGTATCCAGCTGATACTCCTTCAGTCGAGTTCTTGATTCTCCTTCTTGCCATACTCAAATTTGCTTCACAAATGAGTCTTCATTTTAGCCTTCAGTTGACTTCTTGCATATCCAGGCATAGCTGACTTGACTCAGCTCGTACATGCCTATCTATTACAATGCAAATTACAAGGAAAATGGGGTGCCAACTTTCTAGTCTAAATTTTACATGGAATTCATCAAAATTTAATAAACAAATTTCCCAACATTTGTTGTATGTGTGTGTCCTAGATTGCAATCGCTCCAAAGGAAAGTCACATGACTACAGCTAAGAGAATCCTAAGGTATTTGAAGGGATGCCAAAAAGTTGTCTTATGGTATCCAAAGGATGGAGGATTCAAGTTAGTTGGCTACTCACACTCAGACTATGCTGACGTAGAGTTGACAAGAAAAGTACTTCAAGTACCTGTCAAATGTTTGGAAATAGGTTAGTTTCTTGGTTCAGCAAGAAACAAAATTCAATATCTACATCCATTGCTGAAGCAGAGTACGTTGATGTAGGTAGCTGTTGTGCCCAAGTCTTATGGATGAGGCGACAACTGAGATATTATGATATAGAAGAAAGAGAGATTCTAATAATGTGTGATAACACAAGTGCCATTGCAATCACTTAGAATCCAGTATTGCACTTAAGAACCAAGCACATTGATGTCAGATATCACTTTATAAGAGATCATGTTGAAAAGAAAGACATCACATTGGAATACATATAACCTGATAAGCAGTTAGCTGATATATTCACAAAGCCAGTATGTGAATCAAGATTTGAAGAGTTTAAGAATGAGCTTGGATTTATTGAGCTGAGTTAGGAAGCTCAGAAGACTCAATCAGCAGGGTTAAAGAAGAGAGAAATGGAATTCAGTAAAGTTTCACTTGACAGCCAAGTCAAACAGTCATAAAACCAAAAACTTGTATAAAGCAAAAATCTCAATAAGCAAATAATTCTTAAAAAACCTCACCTAAATCCATAATCTCTTCATCCATTCCAGGCTTGTGTTGTCTCATCCCTAATCCTGAAAGTGTTGCACGATTCGGAGACTTAAGACCTTGCCAACAATGTGGCGAAGCTACATCAAAATAGTTGTTATCATCTGTGTGCTCTGAGAAGGTTGAGGCCTCAAAGTCAAATAATAAGATATCTTAGTTAAAGACTCGATTATAATTGTCAAGAGTGAGAAATAAGCAAATCAATTATACAACAAAATTCCTCTCTTGACTGAATAACCACTCGGTTGTGCAGCTAACTCGATATAGCTGACTAGTCGTCGGCCACCGTTAGTTTATTTTCAAATTTTCTTAGCTATCTTGTAGGATTTGGCTTTATTGAACATGGGTTTTGTCTAAAGTCTTGTAAGGGATGTCCTTGGCAACATTATCAAAGTTGTGCCTCTTTCTATCCTCTACAGTACACTTGCTTTTGAGCTTATCTAACTCAACTGCTGCAGCATCAACATCAGCTGCACCTATCATAATAGTTGTATCTATATTTTTTATCTTTATGGGGCCATCTTCGATGACAAACCACATTTCATCATGTAAGGCTGAAAGGTGTGCTTGCATAGGAATTATCTAATCATGAAACTCGTCAATAGTGAACATAAGGATACAAGCTAGATTTGCTTCCATCTTAGTAACTCTTTAAAAATTTAAAAAGCTTGTTGTGTTGATAGTTTTGAAAAGCAAAGAGATCTAGTTCAGTAATAAATGCGGAAGGTTGTTTGAACGAACCGCTCTCATACCACTTGTAGGTCCCAAGAATGTCAAGGTAAAGTCTAGAAGAGGGTGTTGAATAGACATAATTTATTTTTTAATATTTATCACGATTTCAAACTAAAAATTTCATAAAACAGTTAAGTCCTTTATACAATTAAGCTGAAATTCAACAGGAGAGTTATAACCACTCAATAAATCTCTTGACAGAGCTACCGATAGAGTAACTTAGATAAAAAATTACAACTTTCACAAACTCAGTTTTCTTTTAAAAACAATGGAAGTCTTACACACTTCAAGTTTTTGTCAATCAACACACATTATTTTATAGAGTTATTCAGCAAGCAAGTAAAGCAAAGTAAATAGCAAAAATATAAATGCCGTAAAATAAATGAGACATGAATTTAGAATGGTTCGAGGATGGGGTAACTCCTCTATGTTCACTCTTCTCCTACTCCAGGAGGAATCCACTAAGTATCAAGTAACTTTAGATACAAAGTACAAAACTACAATGCCCCACCTTTTATAAAGGATTTCTTTAAGAGCGTTACTAAAGTAATAATGTGCAAAGTAAATACTACAAGGCCGGTTCAGCATCTTCCACGAAGTCCTCATCTAAAGGTTAGAAAACAGGTGGGGATGAGACAAAAATCTCAGTGGATGGGGTGATCGTGTGCAAGTGTGGCGATATATAGTTAATGTGATAAAACAGTTATATGAAAACGCGTGAGTATGATGCATGAATTCACACACATTTCTTGATTGTCATAATTCAAGAAAGAAATCATGATTATACCTCAAAAATGTACTCACGACAAATAATGGTTGCGCTTTGGACAAACTGGACAAACTCCGTCCCTCGCCAACCAAACGGATTAGGATGATGGGGCCGTGAAGAGTGGAATAGGAGCCAAGACTGCCCTTTTCCATCCAAATCCCCATTCTCATAATCGTGATTATCCATTCATTACTACGAGCTTTCGACACACTCCAAGTTGACTAGGAAGCAAGAAAGTAAATACAAGTTCGGTTTCATAGTCAACCAGCAATCGAGTATTATTGATTCAACCAGTGGAATTATTGATTCAGAAAATTTTTGAAAATTCACGAGTAGAAATATGGCGTTGGTGGAGTTATTTGGATGAAGATAATTATCGGAAGGATAAGCAATCTTCGATATCTTGAAAGATTAGGTGGAACATAAGTCCCGTTATAGATTCAAAATCGCAAGGCGAGGAAGTCGCTCCACGATCGGGTATTAATCAGTCAAATTGATCCGATAAGTTAAAGGTTTTTGGGAAAATAAAATATTTTAATTAAATCTCCAAGTCAGAGGGTCCAGGGCTATTTTAGTAAAAGAGAAAATAATTTGAGTTAGGTCCTTTATAAAAGAAAAATGTCAATTTAGCCCCGTTTTGTAAAACTAACACTTTAGGGGTTAAAAGTTGAATAAATAAATATCCCGACCTTGAAAAATTATGAGGTCAGTTCCTAATTTCTCCAAATTGTCCAGAGATTCAGGTTTTTAAAGTTTTGAGGTCGAGTTTTTGTAAAATTCTCACATTGGCCCCAAATTTGTAAAAATTGTCAATTCGGACCTTAATTTTAAAATAATCGGAACTCACAAACCGGAAGGGCTTTTAATGTGATTCCAATTGGAAAATGTCACTATGGTTGGTAGGATATTGGGACAAAAGCGGTTTGTAAAAAAATATAAGTGTAGGTCCTTTAACTTTTGAAAATATAATTTTTGTCCCATTTTGAAATAATTGCCTTTAAGGCTTTTAGGGGTCCAATTGTTATGAAATTTGAACCTTGGGTCCAAAATATAATTAAGTTATAGTTAAGTTAGTATTTCCAGGTGCATGGGCTGCATAAGTCCTGGAAATTTCATTTGGGTCCTCAAGTTTAGTATTTTACACATTAGTCCCTCAATTTTAGAAAATTTACTTTCCAAGCCCTAAACACTTGGATTTTTGGAATACATTTAAAATGTGTCATTTACAGTAACTTAAGAGTAAAAATTTCAAAATTTAAAGTTAAGGTCTGGTACAGGTTTTAAATTTTCAAAGTAGCCCTTAAACTTTCAAAATTTTACAATCTAGTCCTTGGGCTTTTAAAGGTTGATTTTATTTATCTAAAAACTCTTAAAACTTTATTAAAATGTCCAAAAGTTATTTTTGAACCTGAGTACAGTCCCAATTTTCGAAATTTGCAGAGGGGTCTTTTAACTTTTATTTTCTTGCAATTTAGTCCACCAATTTTCTATTTTTACATTTTTAAGTCCAAAATTGAAATTTAATCAATTATGCTAGACTTGTCCAGGTTATAAGTCATCCAAAACAAGGATTGCAAAGATCATACACATGCATGTCCAATACATACAAGAATTCATCAAATAAAACATTAAATTGCACATGCATGCACCTAAAATTCAATAAATAACAATTTTGAGCAACTCTTGAGAGTTTTCATGATTTGATACATAAAATTGACATGCAATACATAGATTATATATCTCAAGGCTCATAATAAAAATTTCTACATGCAATTTAACAAAAACACCTAATAGTTGGAAAGTATTTTTCCACCCACCTTAAAATTGGAAATTGTGAAATAAAAGGATAAATTTCACAATTTTTGGATGAGGCTTCTTAGGTCAGCCCCTAAGTCAAGAAATATCAAAAATTTGAAGTTAGAAAAATGAGAGAAAAATTAAGGAGAAAAAAAGAAGGAGATAAGAAAATGAGATGGACTACACTTTACCTTGTGTAGTAGGTGATTGGAGACTAGTTGAAGCTTTAAAATTGGAAATTTTGGTTCAACTCCAAAATAACCTAAGGTCAGCCCCTATTTCTCAAAAATAAAAAAGGGGTGTTAAACTTTGAAAAAAATAGAAAGAAGAGGAAAGAAGGGTTCTAGTGTCCAATTCTTACCTTGTAGTCCAAATTCTCTACTAGTTGTTCTTCAATTCTTGAAGTCCTTCTTCAAGATGATGTCAAACTCTAATCCTCAAATGGCCTTCTAAATGTACCTCCAAATCAAATTCAAACTTAAATTAAGAAGGTGGAAGAGATGAACTAGGTGATATCAAAAATGGATTGAAGATAAAATTTCTTACCTTGTAGTATAGGTTTGGTTCGAATTTTATGAAGAATAAGGAGGAAAAATCTTGAAAATTTTCTAAGTGTAGAAGAAGAAAGTAAGAAGAAAGAGTAGAGAGAGAGGTAGGGAGTATAGAGAGAAGGAGGAGAAAATTAGCTTGAGAGGTGAAATTGTTGGATGGAAATGAACAATTTTTGTTCATTTCCTCTAATGTGGCCGTCCACATTGATGAGAGAAGGGGAGGAAATTTTGTTTAATTTGTGTCTTGCATTTTGCATCTTGCATGGGAGACAATTTGAAGGTCAAAGGTATGGGCAAGACATGGTTTGAATGGAATGTTGGAAGACTTCCAACATGTTGGCAAAAATAATATTAAAGAAGTAATGTAAGAGATGATGTGTATAATGTTTGAATTAATGGTATAATTATACACAAGATGACTAATATAAGGTGTAGGTGTACAAGAGTTGGATGATATTTCTACTCCAAAAAATCCCATATTGGCCGTCCACTATAAGGGCATATTGGTAATTCCATATTTTTTTTGTCCCAAATTTGATGATAATAGATGAAATATATCAATCTCCAAAATAATTAGTGATTTCCTTGATCACTTATAAGTCTCATGATCACTTAATCTAAATCAAAATCTTAATTCTATAAGGTAAAAGTCTCTAAAATAAATAGTCTCTTAAACTCTAAGGTGACTAATAAATACAAAAATAGTAATAATGATCAATCAAGTGATCATAAATGAGAAATAGAATTAATGAAGATCATGATCACAAGTAATTAAATAAAATGAAATAAAATACAAAATATATATATATATATATTATTAATAATTACCCGTCAAAGTGACGCGGTAAAATAGTCGATCAAATACATAAACGACAATAAGGATCAATTATAAGCTCGGAAAAATCGGGGCTTCACATCCTCCCCTCCTTAAAAGAATTTGGTCCCCAAATTCTCTTCAGAATAGTTCTGGATATTGATTCCTCATGTCTTCTTCCATCTCCCACGTTGCGTCTTCGTCTCGGTTGTGGTTCTGCCACACCACTTTAACCATCGGAATTTCTCTCTTACGCAACTGTCGTATCTGCTGATCAATGATCCAGATCGGCCTCTCGGTGTAGGATAGATTTTCCATTAGAGGAGGAGTATCACGAGTGATGATGTGTTCGGGATCTGGTTGATACTTCTTCAATCTCGATACGTGGAATTCATCATGCATTCTCGCATATGGTGCTGGTAACTCGAGTCGGTTGGCTAACTTCCCGATCCTTTGTAAAATCTTGTAAGGTCCAACATATCTCGGACTCAACTTGCCTCCTTTCTTTGGATTGATTAATCCTTTTCGTGGTAAGAGTCTGAGAAATACTTCATCACCGACTTCAAATTCCAAATCCTTTCTTCTCTTGTCCGCGTAACTCTTTTGGCGGCTTTGAGCTATGCGAATCCATTCCTTGATCATCTTGACCTTCTCCATGGCCTCCTGAACTAAGTCGCCCTTTGGAATCGAGGGCGACGTTTGTTTCTCTTTCGGAGTCCATTGGTCATCAATCTCCCAGTGTAGTGGGGATCTACATTTTCGCCCATATAATGCCTCGTAGGGTGCCATCCCAATCGTGGCCTGATAACTGTTATTGTAGGCGAACTCGGCTAATGGTAAGTGTGAATCCCAACTTCCTTGGAAATCCAATGTGCAGGCTCGCAGCATATCTTCAAGGGTTTGAATTGTTCGCTCAGACTGTCCATCGGTTTGTGGATGTGCTGCTGTGCTGAAACTTAGCGAGGTACCCAATTCCTCGTGCAAGCACCTCCAAAATCTGGACACAAACCTCGGGTCTCTGTCTGATACTATGTCGACTGGTACTCCATGCAGTCGAATGATTTCTCGGATAAAAATCTGTGCAAGTTTCTGCAAGCTATCAGTTTTCTTGATGGGTAAAAAGTGTGCAGATTTCGTGAGTCGGTCTACGACTACCCAAATAGCATCATGGCCTCCTCTAGTCCATGGTAGATCCATCACGAAGTCCATCGTTATGTGTTCCCATTTCCACTCGGGAATTCTCAACGGTTGTAGTAAACCAGACGGTTGTTGGTGTTCTGCTTTTACTCGTTGACAAGTCAAACATCTCGCAACGAATTTTGCTACCTGGTTCTTCATGTTTACCCACCAATAACTCCATTTCAAATCCTTATACATCTTGTTTCCTCCAGGATGTATAGTGTATTTTGAATGGTGTGCCTCTGCCAGGATTTTATTCCTAATCTGCTCATCATTTGGTACACAAACTCGATTCCGAAATCTAATAACTCTATCTTCCGGTACCGAGAATTCTGATCTTTCTCCTTTTAAGTATCTTTTCCTTCAGTTTTTGAAGATGTGCATCTTTCTCTTGTGCTTCCTTGATCTCATTCAGTAGATCGGATTTAACCGAAATATTAGCACATGAAATCTGAGTATTGGTTCTCGTCAGATCCCAATTGCTCAGCTCTTCTAATGACTCCCACTCTCGAATCATAAGTCTGGCTAAGCTCGCTTTTCTGCTTAGAGCGTCAGCTACTACATTAGCTTTCCCGGGATGGTATTGAATATCAAAGTGATAGTCCTCAATAAACTCCATCCATCTTCGTTGCCTCAGATTGAGGTCTTTCTGAGAGAATAGATACTTCAAGCTCTTATGATCTGTGAAAACCGTGAATGTTGCTCCGTAGAGATAGTGTCTCCATTTCTTTAACACGAACACTATCGCTGCCAATTCCAAGTCATGCGTTGGATAATTGGCTTCATACGGCTCAAGATTTCGTGATGCATAAGCGATAACTTTTCCTTCCTGCATGAGCACTGCTCCTAGTCCTTCCTTTGATGCATCACTGTAGACGACAAAGTTTTCGGTTCCCTTTGGAAGGGCTAAGACTGGAGCTGTAGTAAGTCGTTTCTTCAGCTCTTGGAAACTCGCCTCGCATTTGTCATTCCACTGAAACTTGACTTGTTTCTGGGTTAGTCGAGTGAGCGGTCCGGCTATCTTGGAGAAGTCCTAGATAAATCTTCGATAATATCCAGCTAGTCCTAGGAAACTCCTGATTTCCATTACAGACTCGGGTTGTTTCCATTCAACCACCTGTTATGCAGTACCTTCAAGGATCTCTTGCAAATCCCGGTGCCAGATACTATGTGTCCCAAGAACGCAACTTCACTAAGCCAAAATTCGCACTTGCTGAATTTGGCATACATCTTATGCTCTCGTAGTGTCTCCAAAACGATTTTCAGATGACGTTCATGCTCTTCTCTATACTTAGAGTATACGAGTATGTCATCAATGAATATCACTACGAATTTATCCAAATAAGGTTGGAAGACTCGATGCATCAGGTCCATAAATGTTGCTGGTGCATTCGTCCGATCGAAAGGCATCACTACAAACTCATAGTGTCCATATCGGGTTTGAAATGCAGTTTTGGAAATGTCTTCTTCGTGGATCTTCAGTTGGTAATATCTTTGTTGTAAATCAAACTTCGAGTACACTGTCGCTCCTTGGAGTTGATCAAACAGTTTGTCTATCCTCGGGAGGGGATATTTGTTCTTGATGGTCACGCTTTTAAGACCACGATAATCTATACATAGTCTTAAGGTGCCGTCATTCTTCTTGACGAACAACACAGGTGCTGCCCACGGAGACGTACTCGGTCGGATAAATCCCACATCCATCAGTTTCTGTAATTGTGTTTTCAGCTCTTGTAACTCAAGAGGAGCCATTCTATACGATGTTCTGGCAATCGGGGCAGTCCCTGGTAACACCTCGATGGTGAACTCGACTTCCCTATCTGGAGGGACAATGGTGAGTTCTTGTGGAAATACATCCGTGTATTTTGATACTACAGGTACTTGGTTGATTTGTGTCTCAACCTTGGGTTTGTTAATTACAAATGCCAAGTACCCTCGAGCCCCTCTAGTGATTGCCTTCCTCGCTTTCATTACTGAAATGATTGGGGCAATCTTAACTCGTGCCCTTCCCGAAATTTCCACTTCGGGTTTTCCAGGTTCACATAACTTAATGGACTTGTTATGGCAGTCCATTTGTGCATGGTGTGCAGATAACCAGTTCATTCCCAATATCATGTCGTATTCGGATATAGGTAATCAGATCAAATCGGCAGGAAAATTTATCTCAACAATCTTAACTTCGCATGCATTATAGATAATATCTGTTATCTGACTTGCACCCATAGGAGTTGACACTTCTAGACATATAGGCATATGTTCCATGCATGCATGCAATTTGTGTACAAAATGCGGTGCAACGAATGAATGCGTTGATCCAGGGTTGAACAATATTTTAGCGTAGTGGTTAGATACTAGAAGCGTACCTTCCACCACATCCATTGCCTCCGGAGCCTCATGTCCGGCTAGTGCAAATGCTCGAGCGGGCATCCTTGCCCGATTACCCTGGCCATTTCCTGGCTTCTGCGGCTGTGTTTGTTTGGTTTGGTCCTCTTACATCGGGCAATCTTTCAGCTGATGTTGATTACTACCACAGCGCAAACACCTTCTTTGTTTACGCCAACAGTCATTGGCAGTATGTCCCGGTTTCTGGCAATATACACACAATTGACCCGGCTTTCCTTGTACTGGTCCCTTCTGAAACTTAGCAGAGGTTTAGATGGTTGTCCCACAGCTGTCCTCTTAAGACTGTTCGATGGCCTATTCTATCAATCATCCAATACGGTTCGATCCCGACTCAATGCGGAGAGAGTCGCCTTTACCGCGGCCGAGTAGGTTGTCGGTTCAACAAATAACATTTGTTTCTGCAGTTCGAGTTTCAATCATCGAGTGAACTTGTAAAGCTTATCCTCTTCGGTACTGATTGTCCCCAGAGCATACTTGGACAATCGGTGAAATTCAGACTCATACTGAGCTACCGTCAGGTTCCCTTGCCTCAATCTGTGGAATTCATCTCGGCGCGCCTCTTTCACAACCTGTGGAATATACTGTTCATTGAACTCGGCCAAGAAATTTCCCCATGTTCTGGCTACCCGGTCCTGTTCCCATCTTTCTTTCAATCGCTTTCCACCGGTCTCTAGCAAATGCCGATTCTAGACGAAATACGGCGAGTGTGACTTTCTGCTCATCTGAGTATTGGAGAGCATTGACAATATTCTCCAATTTCTCTACCCATTCTTCTGCCTTTAAATCATCCGGCTCTCCTAAGAAGGCTGGTGGGTCATACCGTAGAAATCGCTCCAACGTGCGATCGTTCGCCTCTCTGGCGGGTTCGGGAGTAGGGGGTTGAGGCTCTGCCTGTTGCCTCATGAAAACCAGTATTTGTTGTAGGGCCTGCGCAGCCAAGTTGTCCCCTGCAGGGGTGGAGGCGGTGGTAATTCAGGGGAGGGTACCCGGTCCCTGGGTACGTCGTCATCCCCTCGTGGAACGCGGCGAGGTCTCCCACGACCTCGATGTTCGGCCATTCTGTATCTTGAAGTGTTAGTTGCGATTCACGAGTAAATGAATACAATAATTATTCGCATAAAGCAAGTATATCGTAGGGAAAGATAAGAAGAGAATAAGGAAAGAATGAATAAAGAAAGTCAGTCAAGAATCAACTAAGTCAAGACAAGTATGACTATGGAATCTCCAAATGCGTTCTAACTTAGTTCAAACATCAATAATACGGTTCTACGCCAATTTGAAATCGATTTCTCACTTAATTGGTCAAGTCTCGGTACTACCCCAAAAGACCGAGGGTCCTATCCTGGGTCAGCTCGGTGTAAGTTTCCATCTTACTAGCCGAGCTCTGATACCACTCTAACTGTCACACCCCAGACAGGGACGCGATGACGATCCACAACTTAAATACAAATAAACCAACAGTCTAGACGAATATCAACGAGAACCCAATGAAACAGAGTCAAATAGCAACGGAAATAAAATAACGTAAGTACGAATTACAATCCACAATCCATAATCCAAATTACATCCTCGAAAACCAACCAATGATAACAGCTTAAAAGTCAAGGGTCCTACGCCCTTCAGTTACAACCGGAATGAAAAGAAAATAAAATAGTCCAACAACAATCAAAAGAAATAAGTCCATCAACAACAACAAGAAGTAGTAAATCCAACAAGCGGAATACAAGGGCTTAATCCAAGGCCGGTTCAGCATCTTCCACGAAGTCCTCATCTAAAGGTTAGAAAATAGGTGGGGATGAGACAAAAATCTCAGTGGATGGGGTGATCGTGTGCAAGTGTGGCGATATATAGTTAATGTGATAAAACAGTTATATGAAAACACGTGAGTATGATGCATGAATTCACACACAGTCCGCAAGCGTCGTGATAAATATATTTAAGTAATATACTTATACAGTTCAAGAAAACAGTTCATGGTCACACAGTACTATGTGATTGATCAAGACAGTAGGATTGCGTGCGGAAATGTAACGCCAATCCCATGCAAGGCAAATAATGGTTGCGTACGGATTTGTAGCGCCAACCAATACAAAACAAGTAGCGGTTGCATACGGATTTATAGCGCCAAACAAACGGGTCCGATAACTCCAGAATCGTGTGGATCAGACAGCGATTCCTTCGTTCTTTCTTGTAACTCCCCGAGCAAGATGGTCCAAGACCTGTCACCTTATCGCTCCATAGGCAAAGACAAATCCACAGTAGAGCTAGCTAGGCCCGGATTGTCATAATCATGATTATACCTCAAGTACTACGACCCGTTTCCCTTGGACAAACTCCGTCCCTCAGTTGCGGGATTAGGACGATGGGGCCAAAAAGTGGAATAGCAACCGAGCTGCCCGGTTCCATCCCCGACGTATCCATTCCGACTGTGAGCTCGACACACCAAGTTGACTCAAGCAGGAAAGTAAATACAAGTTTAGGTAGTTAACCAGGCAGTCGAGTATTATTGATTCAGGGAAGCAGTTCAGGAAAATTTTTGAAAATTTATGAGTAGAAATATGGCGTTGGTGGAGTTATTTGGATGAAGATGATTATCGGAAGGATAAACAATCTTCGATATCTTGAAAGATTAGGTGGAACATAAGTCCCGTTATAGATTCAAAATCGCAAGGCGAGGAAGTCGCTCCGCGATCGGGTATTAATCAGTCAAATTGATCCGATAAGTTAAAGGTTTTTGGGAAAATAAAATATTTTAATTAAATCTCCAAGTCAGAGGGTCCAGGGCTATTTTAGTAAAAGAGAAAATAATTTGAGTTAGGTACTTTATAAAAGAATATTTTCAATTTAGCCCCGTTTTGTAAAACTAACACTTTTGGGGTTAAAAGTTGAATAAATAAATATCCCGACCTTGAAAAATTATGAGGTCAGTTCCTAATTTCTCCAAATTGTCCAGAGATTCAGGTTTTTAAAGTTTTGAGGTCGAGGTTTTCTAAAATTCTCACATTGGCCCCAAATTTGTAAAAATTGTCAATTCGGACCTTAAGTTTAAAATAATCGGAACTCACAAACCGGAAGGGCTTTTAATGTGATTCCAGTTGGAAAATGTCACTAAGGTTGGTAGGATATTGGGACAAAAGCAGTTTTTAAAAGAAATAAGTGTAGGTCCTTTAACTTTTGAAAATATCATTTTTGTCCCATTTTGAAATAATTGCCTTTAAGGCTTTTAGGGGTCCAATTGTTATGAAATTTGAACCTTGGGTCCAAAATATAATTAAGAGGGTGTTTGGCTAAGCTTATTTAAAACATCTTATAAGCTCCTACATCTGATAAGTTGTTTTAGGAGCTTATAAGATGTTAGATCTTATTTTAAAAATAAGCTGTCAAAGTGTTTGGATAAAACAAGATAGTTGAACTTATAAGATGTTTTTATATCTTATAAAATTATTAAGTATATTTTTTGTCTTTTGAATGTTTAAAATAAAGAGCTTATAAGCTCTTTTAAAAAAAGTTGGGGTGGAGGTACTTTTTTTTAGGAGCTTATAAGCTCTCTGACATCTTTTTTTTAGAGCTTATAAGCTCTTTTAGAAAAAAATTACCAAACACATTTTAAGAGCTTATAAGCTCTTAAACATCTTATAAGCTGTTTTTAAGAGCTTATAAGCTCAGCCAAACACCCTCTAAGTTATAGTTAAGTTAGTATTTCCAGGTGCATGGGCTGCATAAGTCCTGGAAATTTCATTTGGGTCCTCAAGTTTAGTATTTTACACATTAGTCCCTCAATTTTAGAAAATTTACTTTCCAAGCCCTAAACACTTGGATTTTTGGAATACATTTAAAATGTGTCATTTCCAGTACCTTAAGAGTAAAAATTTCAAAATTTAATGTTAAGGTCTGGTACAGTTTTTAAATTTGCAAAGTAGCCCTTAAACTTTAAAAATTTTACAATCTAGTCCTTGGGCTTTTAAAGGTTGATTTTATTTATCTAAAAACTCTTAAAACTTTATTAAAATGTCCAAAAGTCATTTTTGAACCTGAGTACAGTCCCAATTTTCGAAATTTGCTGAGGGGTCCTTTAACTTTCATTTTCTTGCAATTTAGTCCACCAACTTTCCATTTTTACATTTTTAAGTCCAAAATTGAAATTTAGTCAATTATGCTCTAATTGTCCAGGTTATAAGTCATCCAAAATAAGGATTTCAAAGATCATACACATGCATGTCCAATACATACAAGAATTCATCAAATAAAACATTAAATTGCACATGCATGCACCTAAAATTCAATAAATAGCAATTTTGAGCAACTCTTGAGAGTTTTCATGATTTGATACATAAAATTGACATGCAATACATAGATTATATATCTCAAGGCTCATAATAAAAATTTCTACATGCAATTTAATAAAAACACCTAATAGTTGGAAAGTATTTTTCCACCCACCTTAAAATTGGAAATTGTGAAATAAAAGGATAAATTTCACGATTTTTGGATGAGGCTTCTTAGGTCAGCCCCTAAGTCAAGAAATATCAAAAATTTGAAGTTAGAAAAATGAGAGAAAAATTAAGGAGAAAAAAAGAAGGAGATAAGAAAATGAGATGGACTACACTTTACCTTGTGTAGTAGGTGATTGGAGACTAGTTGAAGCTTTAAAATTGGAAATTTTCAACTCCACAATCACCTAAGGTCAGCCCCTATTTCTCAAAAATGAAAAAGGGGTGTTAAAATTTGAAAAAAATTGAAAGAAGGGTTCTAGTGTCCAATTCTTACCTTGTAGTCCAAATTCTCTACTAGTTGTTCTTCAATTCTTGAAGTCCTTCTTCAAGATGATGTCAAGCTCTAATCCTCAAATGGTCTTCTAAATGTACCTCCAAATCAAATTCAAACTTAAATTAAGAAGGTGGAAGAGATGAACTAGGTGATATCAAAAATGGATTGAAGATAAAATTTCTTACCTTGTAGTATAGGTTTGGTTCGAATTTTATGAAGAATAAGGAGGAAAAATCTTGAAAATTTTCTAAGTGTAGAAGAAGAAAGTAAGAAGAAAGAGTAGAGAGAGGTAGGGAGTTTAGAGAGAAGGAGGAGAAAATTAGCTTGAGAGGTGAAATTGTTGGATGGAAATGAACAATTTTTGTTCATTTCCTCTAATGTGGCCGTCCACATTGATGAGAGAGGGGGAGGAAATTTTGTTTAATTTGTGTCTTGCATTTTGCATCTTGCATGGGAGACAATTTGAAGGTCAAAGGTATGGGCAAGACATGGTTTGAATGGAATGTTGGAAGACTTCCAACATGTTGGCAAAAATAATATTAAAGAAGTAATGTAAGAGATGATGTGTATAATGTTTGAATTAATGGTATAATTATACACAAGATGACTAATATAAGGTGTAGGTGTACAAGAGTTGGATGATATTTATACTCCAAAAAATCCCATATTGGCCGTCCACTATAAGGGCATATTGGTAATTCCATATATTTTTTTTCATCCCAAATTTGATGATAATAGATGAAATATATCAATCTCCAAAATAATTAGTGATTTCCTTGATCACTTATAAGTCTCATGGTCACTTAATCTAAATCAAAATCTTAATTCTATAAGGTAAAAGTCTCTAAAATAAATAGTCTCTTAAAACTCTAAGGTGACTAATAAATACAAAAATAGTAATAATGATCAATCAAGTGATCATAAATGAGAAATAGAATTAATGAAGATCATGATCACAAGTAATTAAATAAAATGAAATAAAATACAATATATATATATATATATTATTAATAATTACCCGTCAAAGTGACGCGGTGATATAGTCGATCAAATACATAAACGACAATAAGGATCAATTATAAGCTCGAAAAAATCGGGGCTTCGCACGATGGCCCTTGATAGCGACCGATTGCTATCATTTTAGCTGAAATTAATTTTAAATCAACTTTGTAAAATGGAATCTGAGTTTGACAGTGCCCAAATTAATCATTTTGGTTGAAATAAAATGAACCATCAAAATCAAAATAACTTTATTCTAACAAACTCCCCATTTTTGATGATTCCAACTCAAAAACAATTTTGATAGAGTTTCAAAAAAATTTATAAAAGTTTGAAAAATAAAAAAGGTCCCCTATCAATCTAATCTCTCTCTGTCAGAATAAACAACTGCTTGCAATGACATAGACTATCTTTTTATCAAAGTTTCATTATTGCTCATTTAAGAGAATTAAATAATGCAACAATATATTCAAGAAGCTTAAAATCACTTCTGAAAAAAATATAAAAAATTTAACTAAGCACAATAAGCTCT
This sequence comes from Rehmannia glutinosa, assembly GCA_016081115.2. Classification (NCBI taxonomy): domain Eukaryota; kingdom Viridiplantae; phylum Streptophyta; class Magnoliopsida; order Lamiales; family Orobanchaceae; genus Rehmannia; species Rehmannia glutinosa. Next base: position 496,923 of record JABTTQ020002168.1, on the reverse strand, counting down.
TTCCAAAGTCCCTTTATCAAAAAAAACATGCAAAAGATATCATAAGCTTATCAAATTAATAGCATGCCAAAGATATATACCACTAAGAGCTTTTTCAAAAGTTAAGCACTTTTACCAACAAGTGCTTATTTCAAGAATACCAGCTAAGCATATTTGCTTATTTTGCAACAAGTTCACATAACTAGCAACTTTTCTAGCTTTTCCAAATATCTAATTTTTCTAGATTTTCTCCCCTTTTGAAATGATCAAAAAATCATTAGACATTATAAGAAGTGCTTAATCAAAATGAAATCGCGCAACAATATATAAAGAAATTATTAGCATAAGTACTAAAGTTGACAACAAGTTTAAATGTGCTAAAATTAAACAAAAGTACATAAAAGTGAGGTGGGAAAGGGAGTGGGAAGATCAATCCTCGTCCGATGAGAAGCAAACCATAGGTAGAAGTTCTTTAATAACCTTCATTTTACCCTTTATTTTCGTGACTCTTAACTTCTTCAAGTTCCCTCCTCAAAGAAATGATATCCCAGTGAGTATCTGTCTCAATTCTATCCATACGTTAGTTCATAGTCGGGTTACTATCATTTCTATCACTTCCCTCATTGCCATCCCCATCGACATCACCATGACTATCATCATCTCCATCACCGAAATTATCCTCCGGTGCACTATGTTCTCCCCCACCCATCAAATCTTCTATTTCTAAATCATCAAATAAGTCATGATAACTTGGAACTTAGGATTTAGAGGCTTGTCATCTTGCCGATTTAGTCAGAGCTTTAGTCATTGTTTGTCGCATATGAAGCATTTGTTGGATGTTATCAATGTCAAAAAATCCCCCTTATAAAGCTCCAAATTCATCTCGGATATTGGAAAGTGAGATAGTAGAATGCGCTTACAAATGATGTTTCCCAAAGTGAATTGTTTGGAGTTGAGTGTGATAGAATCAATCAAACACTGTATAAACATGGATCCATAATTTACCAACTCCCCTCGTCTAATCTTATAAGTCAAGAAATAATCTAAATTGCTTGGGAGTCTAACATTTTTCCCACAAACACAATATGAGACAATCATAGATACAATTTGAGCTTCTTCGGGCATTGATTGTGTTGTAAAATCTGGCCACAAACCCAACTCGGTTTTAACTTCCTCTAAGGAAGCACCCATTCTAACATTTTCCCAATGAACACAAGAAAATAATCAACACCCGTGTCAATCAACTAAAGCAAACGACAAATATCTTGTGTAGTCCACCCAAAACATCGACCCAACACAAACGAATTAATAGCAATTACGGTGTCCAAATCATTATACTCAATCCACATATTTGAGTAAAAAAGCTTAACAATTTCATCATCATATCTCATGATCGGATTATCCCACAAATTAACCCATCTTTAGGTTTCAAAAAATTTATGAATTGTCGGAAATATATTTGAGAACGTCTCAAAATGACAAATTCTAGTCCTAGCAAAGGATTTTCTCCAATTACAATTATCCTCATAAAACGATTCTCCAAATTTGTGAATAAATTTCATCCTATTTTCATTAGATGGAGGTAATGAGAGTTGAGATTTATTATTTTTTGCCCACTTGGCATTTTCGACTGAAATTCCCATCCTCAATGCAACAATTTCTGCGAGTGTGAGTACGGGATTAATCTCCTCCGATTGATTTTCGTTCGATTGAGCTTGATGTGGATTTGACGAAGTACCCCTTCTAGTCTTTTTTCTTTGTCTTGAGAGATTAGGGCCCATATCGGTTTGGGTAGATGCCATAGAATTGAAAATAGAAGTGAAAGGAGAAATATAGAAATAATTTTCAAGAGATATTGAGAGAAATTGAGGGAGAAGGGATTTTGGGAAGAAAAAATCGCACCTTTAGGGTTTTGGAAGAATGCGTTATGTTCTGGACAGAATTCATTTTGTTTGTTTTAAAACATTAGGCTGACCGATCGCTGAGCAGGGGCACTGGTGAGGGCGATTGGTCATTGTTCATGGCGACTGGTCCCTGTTCTGTTTCAGAATATAGTTTTGAAAAACGAGAATAAAACCTTTGAAAATTGTTTAAACATGTCCAAACAATGATATAAACATTATTCAATATGCATTATGTCTAAACGAGCTCGAATAAAGTTAAAAGACTCGAAGGGTAATAGTTTTGTAAAGATATCTGCTAATTGATCTTGAGACCAGACAAAATTCATCTCAATTTTCCCTTTTGGCACACAATCTCTTAGAAAATGATGTCTAACTTCAATATGTTTTGTTCGTTTGTGATGTACATGATTTTGTGAAATATTTATTGTGGATGTATTATCACATAAGATAGGCATACAACATGTTGAATATCGGGTCCACTAGCAGTTAAATAAAGTAAACTACCAATTATACCTCTATATTTGGTTTTCATCCACGAATTTACCTTATTCATCTTTGTCGAGTTTGATGTTTGTTGCCATTGGCGCATATGTGGTTCTTTCTTCTTCAATTCTAATTTTTTTAATAAGTTCCTTTGTGTATTTGAGTTGAGAAATATATATCTCTTCCTCACATTGTTTTATCTAGAGTCCAATGAAGATATTAAGTTCACCCATCATACTCATTTCAAATTCACCTTGCATAAGTTTAGAGAAATTCTTACACAAAGATTCATTAGTAGTACCAAAAAAATATCATAAACATATATTTGAACTAGAAGGCTATCTTGTCCCTTTTCAAAAACAAAAAGAGTAATATAAACTTTACCTCTTGTAAAACCATTTTCTAAATGGAAAGAACTTAATCTATCATACCATACTTGGGTGCTTGTTTAAGCCATATAAATGTTAGTCCAAGTGCTACAAAAATCTAGAGAGGGGTGAATATATTTTCCCAATTTTCTGATTTGTGCTCTCTTTTCCGAATATGAAGATGGTGAAGAAATAGAAATGCAGAAAATAAATTAACACTTAAAGATTTATAGAGTTTCAACTCACCTAGGGCCTAATGCTCTGCCACCCGGTATGTCCGAGTGGATTTCAAAAAGGAAAAAGTTTATTAATAGAAACCAAAACAATTACAACTTTTACCTTGAAGAGCACCAAACTCTTCTTACAACAACACCTATGAAGATCACCAAAATATTCTTCACCTGGAAGAGCACCAAACTCTTCCAACTCGAAGAGCACGAAACTCTTCAACACCTCAAAGAGCACGAAACTCTTCAACACGAAAAGCACCAAACTTTTCAATCAACCACCTCCAATCAACCAAATGTGTTCTTGCCAAAAGAATACTAACAAGGATTTCTTGTTTTGGATAATGTTACAATTACTATCAAGATTACACTTTGTAAGAAATAATATAACTCAAAAGTGTAAGTGTAATCAGGAAGGAAAGCCTAATAATCAAGACGTGAAAGTGATAGACTTGGGCTATTACAACAGGAATGTTGAAAATGAAAACTTTGATAATTTGATGAATATTTCTTGTGTTGTATTTGATCCTTCAAATTCTTCATCTATTTATAGGAGAGAATCAAGATTAAATTTCCAACATAGGCTCCTTCAACTTTACTTTTTTCTACAAAAGAAGGATCAAAAGATCTAAAAAATGGTTAAGAATTATAAAGTAGATCTATCATATAATGGCTTAACAACGGATATAATCTTGCTGTCAAAAATCATAGGTCGACTGATCGCCATGTTGAAAATTCGAAAATTTGAAACGTTAATCTGAGATTAGACACGAGTTGCCCTATGGGTTGGACAGGTCCACTACATAGGGTGACCGGTCGCCTAGGCGGTTCGACCGTTCCCCTTGGAAACATAGGGATATTTGCAAAAACAACTTCACCCCAAGCACTGGTCGCCCTCACCGGCCACCCTACAGGGGGACCAGTCTCCCTCTATATTTTCAACATACAGGTTGTTCTCTATTTTGACAAAATTTTAGGTACATGTTTTCCTATAGGGCGACCGGTCGACCTAAGTACAGAGAAATTTTCCGAATTTTGTCAAAAATAAACTTCAAGAATTACTTCAAAAATTTAGTTAAAATCATTGACAATGTTTTGAAGTATTTGAACAACATTTTGGGACATTTTTTTGGTATAAAACTCATTTATATAATATCATCAAAATTACGATAAAACATTTATCTAACAAACTCCCCCTTTTTGATGATTACAAACCAAAACAATTTTAAGAGAGCGAATTTTAAAACGAAATACGTTTTTCTGGTCAAAATCAACTATCCATTGTAAGAAACACTTTTCATGATGTAAATCATAAGGATAGGAGCAATGATTTTTCAAAACCTTTTATATAAGCTCCCCCTATCAACATGCTAAACAATAATAAGCATAGAAGAAATCAACTTGAAAGCTAAAAAGCTTAGCTTTTGCAAATATAATTTAAAAGCTCAAGAGTTTAAAAGCTACCCCTTGTCAAAGATAAGTAATTAGTCATAAGCAAGAGTCCATTTTACGAGCAATATAGCTTATAGCTTTTTCTAGCTCATGTGATCTTACCATAATCTTATGAGCTCATTCCATTTTCCTCCCCCTTTGGAATCATCAAAAATACTATTATCACGATAAAAACATCATAAATAGACATCAAAGTGCGCATTGAACCATAATATCATGCGATGAAATGGAAAGCTTAGAATTCCAAAATGTAAGGGCAATCAATAGGATAAATTATATAGAAGCTCATTTGATGGATAATAAAAGATTACCATAAAGGTTTAAATCAATGATAATCAAGAGAGTCATGCAAAAGATGAAATTTTGATTGAGGCATTTTATCAAACATTTGGCATGCATAGGATAAAATCAAAATTGTATATGACATTGGTATATTCAATCATGCCCAAAACTTCAACACCAATCTTAATTCTACAAGCATATATCATCAACATATATAATCCCCATCACATAAATATAAGAATTACAACAATTCATCAAGTTTCAACAAAGTTCTCAAGGGTTCAACCCAATTGAGATTAAAGAGGGAATTAAACTTACCAATGATTGTGGAAGATGCATAATATGGAAGAGAAAGTCTGTGAATTGGGCGAAGGGGTGTGAAAATATGAAAATATAGACGAGAAATCACAGATAATCAATATAAGACACGACATAGCTCAGGGCAACTGGTTGACAAGGGGTGCGACCGGACCCTGAACAGGTCGACCGGTCGACTGATAATTCTTTTAGAGTTCTGTTTCTGTCCGAAATTTGAGTTTAAAATGCGATTTTTCACCCCTATGTTTTAAAAAATGCACAAAATGCAATTATAGACCTTATTCGATATGCATTATGCCTAAGCGAGCTCGAATTTAAGTAAAAGACTCGGCGGCCAAAAGTTTTATAAAAATATCCGCGAGTTGATCTTGAGACGGAACAAAGCGCATCTCAATTTTTCGTTTAGAAATACAATCCCTTAGAAATGGTGTTGAACAATATGTTTAGTTCGGTTATGATGTACCAGATTTTGAGCAATATTTATAGCGGACGTATTGTCACAAATATCGGAACTTTTTTGTAAGAGAATTTGTAATCCACTAGCATTTGTTTCATCCAAAGAAGTTAAGAAGGCATCGGAAATGTATTCGGCTTCGGCCGTTGATTAAGATACATAATTTTGTTTCTTGAAAACCAAGATACTAGGCAATTGCCTAAAAATTTACCTGATTCGAAAGTACTTTTACAATCATCAATATTTCCCGCATAATCCGAATCACTATATCATTTTAAGGAAAAATTTTCATTCTTTGGATAACATAAACCATAAGAAATAGTGCCGTTCAAATATCAAAAATTCTTTTAACGGCACGTAAATGAGATTCTTTGGGATTGCTTTGAAATCGAGCACATAGGCATACGACATGAAGAATATCGAGTCTATGAGTAAAAAAAATAAGTTGATGAACATACCTCGATATTATTTTTGTCGACCAATTTGCCTTCTTCAAATTTGACCAATTTGATGTAGATATTCATTATCCTTTCTCAAAATATTTCCTGCAATATCTTAAAAAGAGATTCCTTGCACAAGGATTAATAGTACCGGATAATATTGACAATGTTGATATGAATTGGAACTCAATTTTATTCCAACAAGTAGCATATACTATACTTTGCAAAATCAAAATAGGTTTGATAAAACATGTAATGCCTAATGTGCTTATAGAAGAGCTATGTAAGGTCTCTTTTGAAATTTGAAAATCCGAGAGTATATAGTTGAGACCTCATTTTTAAGAAACATTTTGAAATGAATTTGACAATTAACAAAAATATGCGCAATAATTATTAATGACTTCAAACAATACAAAATTCAAGAAGAGGGTAAGAGTTACCAATATCGCTATTGTCAAGGATTGTGTCTTTCCCATTGTTGATTATACGATCTTATTGAAGAGTGATTTTTTTGATAATGTCTTCTCCTTTGATCAAATGGCGCGATCATAGATTGTCTATTAGACAATCTAAATTTTCTTTGACTATTACTTCGCCAAGTACCTAACAAGAAATTATTTTGTGGTGCCTTCAAGTGTTTGGGTCCTTTGGGATTAGCATTGAGGCTTTTGGTTCTCCAATAATAATTTGAGCTATTTCTACCTTGACAAGAATTTGCCGTGTGACCACTTTTACCGCAATAGAAACAAGTAATATTTTGGAAGCAGAATGAATGACATGAGTAAACCATGGTACTTGACTCTTTTTCATATCATTGATAACATTAAGCTTATAACCAACTCCTAATTTTAAATGATCACTATGTTGTACAACAAGAATCTTGGATGGAATCAGATTCAACCTATGTCATGGACCTTTTTCGATCTAGGGTAGGTTCTATTCCGTAACGTCTTCTTGGTCATTGGTATTACATTCTCTATTTGATATTCCAGATGAACTTCATTATTTCTCACATTTACCGAGAAGGCAATTGTTGGCGGACTAGCTCAGCAAATACTCAGGAGGGTCCATTTGGTGGGATGCACCTCCAACAGATATTATCTCTTTGCTCACGGATGACTATGTCGGACGAGCACAATATAGATTTGTTAGATAATTTTTTGTTCTGTGCTTTTGATATGGTTGTACTCTTTTGGGGATATAAATATGAGAATTTACGAGTGAAAAAGAAGTTGGACATATTTTTAATCATTACAGATGACTAGGAACACGGAGAAAGAGTTCGGGACGACAATCAAATGCATTTATCTTATGGAAATATAGAGGATTCTTCCTTTGATCTTTTGAATTTAATTTCCGCTATCTTTGTTGACCCATTGAGATGTATAATAACTTTTTCAGAGGGTTTTTGTACATCCATCATGAGCTAAAGTTTAATTTCTAGGGGATTGATGTAACTAACGTTTGAACCTATGTTTTGATATTCTAGTTATTGGTTCGCATGTTATTAAATCTATTTATGCTTTTTGGATTGTTTGCTTTTGTATTATCTAATCAATAATTAGATTGTTTAGCGTATTTGATTTCACATTCGAGAGAGGTAATTGAATACTTGGACTTAGAATAGCATAACTTAGGATTTCATAGAACTGAGAAGTTTATGAGTCTTTCGAAGTCCTTCAAAGAATAATCATTGAGCATGTTAATGTTTAATTTATGATTTTCATAGAGATATTGAAATATGGATTGAAAACTAGAATCATTTGGCACTCGAGAGAGGAAGTGATTACAATAGGAATATTAGGCTTATAGATTGGTATCATGTGATTAATAAACTGGATTGATAATATAGGGAAAAACTAGGTGAATCATACCTCTAAAATTCATATTCACTAAGTGTTTGGCAAATTGTCTGAACGAGCTTTTAGTTTAATTTTAGGTTTATTTTTAGTTTAATCAACACCATCTTTATTCAATTATCTAGATAGAGTTAAGCTATTATAATTACAGTACTTAGTCTAAAATTGATATCAATCCATGTAGGGACGACAACCCAACTCTTCAATCTATACTAAAACTTGACACCGCACGCTTGAAGTTAGAAAATCACGAACAAATTTTTGGCGCCATTGTCGGGGATTTATTTATCTTATTCGTGCTAATATTATTACCAAGTACTCTTAATCCTAATCTTGATTAGCTTAAATACAATTGTTTTGTGTTGTTCATTTAGTTATCTGTTATATGTGAATATCTAAAAGTGCTAACTTACTTCCTTTTGATCCAGAGATTGAAAGGACACTTCAAGCGATTAAAGCAACAAGGGCAGGCAATGGTGACAATGGAAACAATCTTCCCATTGAAAATTCGGGATTATTTATGTCCAATTATGAATAAGAGTTACTCGAGAATTGTGCGTCAGTCCATCAACACAAATAATTTTGAATAAAATCGGCCCTCACAAGCATGTTAAGTAAAATTAGTTTGGGGGAGCGTTGTGGATGGCCCAAATGCCCATTTGGCTACGTTCCTTGAGATATGTGACACCATCAAGTTGAATGGTGTATCTGATGAAGCTATCCGACTGAGGTTATTCCGATTTTTACTTCAGAATAAAGCCAGACAGTGGATACAGACCTTTACACCTGGGAGTATCACCAGCTTGGATGATCTGACTCAGAAGTTCATGGCGAAAATTTTCCCACCTAGTAAGACACTCCAGCTAAAGAGCAAGATAGCTCAGTTCCGATAGATCAATTTTGAGCCGTTGTATGAAGTCTGGGAACGGTTCAAGGATCTATTGAGGATATGCCCATAACACGGTTATGCGGACATACATCGGGTTTAGTATTTTTACAATGGTTGAATGGGAATACAAAGACCATACTAGACGCTGCAGTAGGCACATGGATGGCTAAATCTTCGACTGAGACATTACTTCTACTTGAATAAATGGCCACAAACATTTATAAATGGCCCTCCGAGAGGTTAGTGCCAAGTAAAGTTGTCCGTATTCTTGATCTGGATACTATGTCAGCCCTTGCAGCTCAAATCTCAACTATGTCTAAGCAATTAGCTATCATGAATTCTAATGGAACACCAAAATAAGTTGAAATCCACCCGTAGATATTCAAAAAGCCGCCACGCACTATGCCGAGCAAGCAAAATATGTGAATAACCGAGGATTCAATAATAGAGGTAATCCATTACCAACGCAATATCATCCGATACATTGTAATCATGAGAATTTCTTCTACAGCAACAACAAAAATGTGTTGAACCCACCTCCGGGATACTCTAATCGATCAAGTTCAAGCGTACCCATAGGTGAAAAAAAGCAATCGCTAGAAGAGATACTCAAAACGTTTATCGTGGAGACCAGGAATCGATTAAATAGAAACTGCGCAAATTGATAATTTGGGTATGAAGCTGACTACTATGGACACGCGTCTTAGATTATTAGAGACACAAATGGGATAGTTAGCGACATCCATAAGCTCCCAGTAGAAGAAAGAAAATTTTCCGAGTAATATCAAGGAGAATCCGAGGGAGCACTGTAAAGCCATCCAGTTGAGGAGTGGCACTGAATATATCGGTCCTAAGTGTAGCGCTCTTTCTATCTTACTTGAATTTTAATTCGAAAAATAAGCAATTAAAATAGGAATACTTTAATAGACTACTAAAAATACGGAGTAATAAAAATCTTACTTCGTTCGAAAACATTGCAGCGGAATTGAAAGCTAATAACTGAAATAATTACTTGTCCAAAAACATTCATATTGAAAATAAATTTACATTCGAAATTTAATAAGCTAAAAAGTCAAAACTTTGAAAATAATAAAAATCGAAGGACATGAGTTCCCGAATCATTGCGCCCTGCCCATCTCCTTCCTCCTCATTGTTTTCATCTGGAAAAAAACACAACATTCGTGGGATGAGCTAAAGGAGCTCAACAAGTAACCTCATGCATGAATGCATGCCTAATGCAATAACTTAACATTTATAAGTTGAAAAACAATACTTTTCCTTTACTTAAGACCTTTCACATTTGTACTTAAAATGTTGTCTTTCTTTTCGTAAAATGGTTTTTAGGACGCGAGCTAAGTTGGTGACACATTGTTCTAATCAGGGTCGCAGTGGGCCTTGTTATTTAGAATCTGATTAACATTTTTATTGAAGGCCCATTTCCATTCATTTTGCCCGAAGGCCATTTCCTTAAACATTAACAATAGTCGCAAGCGGCATATTGTCAGAACGCTGGTCCCCCGCGCCAATTTTCCACTCACTCCAGCATCACAGAACAATGCACACCCATTTCATAAAAATATATTATTAATTTTAAACTTTAAGACTTAACTTATTTAATGTTCGGATGCTCGTGAAATGCTATGAACATACATTAACATGATGCATAAACCTAGGTGATGCAATAAATCATTAAATACCAGAATAAACTTAAGCATATATCATAATAATTAAATCATGTTAGCTGAAACAACTTGAGATCAAAACCCCATTCAACTAATAAGGGAAAACCATTCATTCAACTAATTAAGGAAAATCCTTCATTCAACTAATTAGGGGAAAACACTATGCCAAATTAGTTAGGAAAAACCCTACATTCAGTTAGTTAGGGGGAACCCTATAATCAAATGGTTAGTGGAAACTTTATATCCAATTAGTTGAGGAAAACCTTATATTCGGTTAGTTAGGTAAAAACCCTACATTTAATTAGTTATGGAAAACACTACATTCAGTTAGTTAAGGCCAAAATCAACATTCAATTAATGAGGGATAAACTCTATGTTCAACTTATGTAGAAAAATCATACGTTCAATTAATTAGGGATAAACCCTACGTTCAACTAATTTAGAAAGGTCATACATTCAATTAATTAGGGATAGCTTACATTCAATAAATTAAACCTCACGTTCAACTAGTCATTCAAACAATGATACATAATTGATGGCAAGCCAAATACATACACATAGGGTCAATCCTTGTAGCCAAACATGATAAAATGACAAGCTTTTGTAATCAATTATGATAAAGTAATAGACCTTAAATATAACATAATGGAAATCATGTAACAACATTACAAACCTAAATCTACATGAAACTAAGGAGATTACTTGCCTATTCAACTTAGGGATAGTAAAATCCTCTTTCGAATCAATCGTGTTGGGGAAGTCATATCTCTTTCTTCTGTTTTTTCTCCTTTCTTTCTTCTCTTGGTCATTCCTCTCCCTCTGGCCGAGCTCTCCTATTTCTCTCTCTGCACTCTACTTTATCTTGTGTTCTGTTTTCTCTGTGTGTGTTTTACGTGTCTTATATCTGTGTTTTAACCTACTGTTAATTGGACTAGATTTTGGATATATGGGCTTATTATTAACTTACTAACAATATGGGCCATCTTTAATACTCAAAACTAATTAAAGGTCCAATTATTTATTATAAGGCCCAAATTAAAATAATTTCACAGTATAATTAAAAAGACTATTTTATTATCCGTAATATAACAAATTAACTATCTAGTAAAAATCCGAGTCGTTATTAAATTTCTAAATCTCCATTGTTAATCCCTAAAATAAACTAATAACATAATTAACAAAATTTTTGTTAAGACATAAAAATCCGAGTCGTTACATACTCCCCACCTTATAAAAGGTTTTGTCCTCGAAACTTGTAAAATATAAGAAATGTAATTGTAGGTCCCAATGGGTGATAAAGTAAAGTCTAGAGGGGGGAGGGGTTGAATAGAATTTACAAAATTTTTGATTTTGTCCTTTTTAAATTCAGAGTTGTCTCAAGTCAGTTGGGTCCTTGGTGGACAGCTTAGTTTACTTGCACAACAGAGTTAGCCACTCAACAAATTCGACTGAGTTGTTGATAGTATAACTCAGCTGATTCAATTAACTTTTTAAATATTCAGTTGATTTGGTTCTTACAGCGGAAGACTTTCACCCTTGTTTGAAATATATTTTTCAACATTTATTTTAAGCTTAGTTGTTATCAGTTGTCTTAACAAATTTAAACAAACAACAATATAAGTATGCAAGAATAAAAGTGTGTTGAATGTAAATGACACAAGCAATTTTATAGTGGTTCGAAGATGGGGTAATTCCTCTAATCCACTCTTCTCCAACCCCTGGAAGAATCCACTAATGTAACTGTGACTTTGTTACAAAAAGGTGACAGTCCAAGCTTGCCTTGATCACACAACTGGCTCAACTTCAGGGACTCAACTTCTTCACAAAACGGATGTCTTGCTACTTCAGCTCCTTCAAAATCTTGGATTTATTCACACAACCCTCCAACGAGTCTAAAGCCTTTGGTTCGAACTGGAACCTTACTACACCTCTTTCAACCTTGGAGTGTAGACCCCTTGTTCTTTGAAACAAGATTTTCCTCTTCAACCGGTTTGAAGTTGTCTTTCCTTCACTGCATGTGTTGGATTGATTTCCTTCGAGTTCAGGCTCGAGGATATGAATAGAATGCTTGAGAGTGTTATGCTTTGATTGCTTGATTTCTCTTGTGTCTCATATTTGCATTCTTTTTTCTTTTCTCTTGTATTCCTTAGCCTTTTTATAGTGTCTGCTTGAAAAATATATCCGTTGAAGAGATAGATGTATTTTTTAAACTACACTTTGAGGTCGTTGGCTTGTCTTGTCTTGATCTGCAGCAGGTGATGGTGACATATCCTTGTTTAATTGAACTCCAGACTTTTCAGGTTCTTTTACATGCTCAATGCTTCCCATTGATTTATTTTCTTTGCACGCTTCTGGGTTGAGCACTTTAGGCACTGCAGTATGGAGGTATTACTATAATAAGTAATATCCTTAACTTGTGTGCAACAGATCCATCACAGTCAACTTTGACTTTGTTAGCTGCTTTACCCCTTTATCTTGAGTCAACTACAATTATTAAGGAATGACTTAACTGTCTGTGAGCTGACAGAAACAACCTTCTAAGCACTTGACTGAGACTTGTCTTCACTTCACTCAGTTGCCACACAGTTGATTCTTTATCTTGGTCCTCAGTCGATTTCTGCATTCTTCAACTTGGCTGTCCTCGACTCAGCTTATAAAACCCTATCTATTACAAGTTGATTTATAGTATAATTTGGGTGTCAACTTCCTAATCTAAGTTTTACATGGCATTATCAAAATCAAATACATAAATTTCCCTTCCCCCTTTTTGATAATGCCAAAACATAAATAAAACTTAGCTAAGTAAATAGTGCATAAACAGAGAATGATTGTATAAATATGTCATTTTATTGAACACATCATTCTTGCACTTTACAAATATTTACAAAGTATAATGAAAAGAGTATACAAGGTACTTACAAGTGTCTGTGTATTTACATTGAAGTGAAAATACAACATGAACGGGTTTTCAGCAGTCTTCAATGCCTCTGCTGCTTCCTTCTCTCAGCTTCATCTTCAGCTCTTCGCCTATCTTCTTCGGCTCTTTTTATTTTATTTTCTTCTTCTTCTTTCTTCTTCTTCTCATAGGCCTTTTTCGCAGATGGGTCTTCTCTTCTTTGTCTTTCTTGCAATTCATGATCCAGCCTTCTATTTTCTTCCTCTTGCCTCATGACCATCTCCTCATTCTTCCTGGTCACTTCCGTATTTTCAAGTTCGTCAAATCCTGCCCAGTACAACAAGCCTTTCTTCTGGGGATTAATATATTAAACATCTTTAGGCCTTTACGGTGGAGTGCCTCTGCCTCTTCCACCAATTCTTCCTTTTTCTCGTCCAGAGTCAGCTTCTCCTCTAGGAGTGTAGTGTACATGTTGAGCCCTGGAAGTCTGCTGACTACTTCCTGTAGTCTGCTACTTCTCGGCTGATTGACATAGTTCCAAACCTTTTTCGCAATACAAATCCAAAGCCTGCTTCAAAGTCATTCATTTGAAAAATCCTTCAAATTTAACCGTCTGGAATTCCTCTGGAGATCTTGGCTCAGAGCCTGCATCAGGAGCAGGAGCAAGCTCTTGAGGGAGCTTTACTGCTAGAGAGTCTTTATGTAATCCTGCTGGTGGACCATCGAACATGGCTTTCAATCCTTCTATGCGACCATTCCGCCTTTCATCCACTTTAGCAAAGTCAGCTTCGATGGCTTCTCTAGTCTTCTTGCAAGCTAACTCAGGTTTTTATTCAGCTGATAAGTCCTGAGGCAACTGTGAAAGGAGTGACCAAGTGGATAAGCCTTGTTGGGGTTTTGCAAGCACTATTTTCAAGGGGGTCTTCTTAAGGGATCCTTCCCCCTTAATTCCACTTTCTTCCCCTTTACTATCTTCCCCCTTTTTGGCATCATCACCGGGTAAAGTCTTTTGAGAAGATTTTGATAGAATAAGATTCAGTTTCTCATGAGTTTCGGAGTGAGCTGTTCTGTGTTCTAATCGCAGAGCCTTCATTTCTGCTACCATGATATTCATCTCTGCGTTCATGGCCATCATTTTCGTCCGCAGATTGGCTTCAGTCTTAAGAAGGTCTTGCTTATGTTGAGCTTTCGCAACTCCATGTCTGATTTACGCGCCTGGTCTATTATGAAAATATGGTCCCTCTATCTCTGCTAAAACTTAGCACTTTCAGCACTCTAAATCACCAGTTTTGCAAATAGGGATTTGAAGTAGCTGACTTGTTCCCTTGTAAGTGCTTTTGTTTGAGCTTTCCATTCCCTGATTCTTAGAACTGTGCCTCAAATGTGTCCAGAGATTGTTTCATCATGATTGTCCATCCGTTGGTTAAAAGCAGCAAATCACTTCACCATGTTTTCTATTTCTGAGCAGATAGCCTTGAAGGCTTTTCGAAAGTCAGTTACGTCTGTTGACTGCTCTTCTGGCCGTACTACATTGAAGTCAAATCCAGATGACACTACTCGGAGATCATTTGGAGCTTCAAATTCTTCAGGGTGGATTTCCACGGTATACTTGGCACTTTCAGCAGTTGACTTTATTTCGAGGGGTACCTCAACTACAAATGGGAAGTAGTCTGAGAATAGATCATCTGGGACAAAAGGAATTTCTCCCACTCCTCCTTCAGGAGCCTTTCCTTTGGCCTTGATACTTGCTTCAGCTCTATCTGCCTCAATTGTTTTAGTTTCATCGGTAATCCCATCTAACCTGCGGAGTTGACTGGTCCTCAACTGTCTTAACAACTTCATTGGACTCAGTTGTTGTTTCCTTTTGAGTAACCTGTGCCTCAGCTGCCTCAGCAGCGTCTTGGGCTGGTGATGGCACCATAAGGGGTAGGCCATCAACCAAAACAAACTTCGCGAGACCAACATTCTCTCTTGCCTTTCTCATTTTTGCCACAACCTCCTCGATTGTTGGGTCCTTGAATGGTTTTTCTTTGTGAGCGGATTCAACTTCATCTTCTGTATCAAGAAATTCTATAGAGACATTTCCTTCCTCAGAGTCATGTAGTGCACTTATTTCTTGTATTTCAGTTGACTCTGGTTGAGGAGTCGCATTTGTTTTTCTTTTTCGGCCATTTTACCCAAGGAAGTTAACCTCCTTTGGGCCTTCATTACCCTCAAGAGAAGTCTCAACCATTGTGGGGCCTTCTACATTCCCTTTAGCAGACTCAGCTACAACAGGGTATTGGACATTCTCTTCTGCAGACGAAGCTGCATTGGGGTCTTCACTGGCATCCTTCAAGGTCTCAACCTCTTGGATTACACTTTCATGACCAACAGCCTTAACTCCCATGGTCTCTTGCACATCCTTTGCCTCAGCTGCAGCATCAGCTTCATGGTCTGCAGTGCAGTTGGAATTTCAGCTGAGACAGTCTTAACCATCTGAGCCTCGTCAACGCAGTTGGGATTGTTGGCAGCGCAGTTGGGATTGCAGCATCAGCTTCATGGCCTGCATCGTAGTTGGGACTTAAGTCTCCCACAGCCTCCTCTAACCGGCTGTATTGTGTACAATTTCCCTCTTAGTTGGCGCACTAGCCACAAGATGATTCACGGTCAATGGGGTTATCTGTACACTTAAGACTCGGTTGTTTCTCCCCCTGAGTTATCAGCCGTCTGGGTAGTTGTCTCAACAACTATCACATGAGTTGGCTCAGCTAAGCTGCCCTCTATTGCTCCTTCCTTAGCTTCATCGCCGTTTTCCCTGGTTTTTCCTTCGGAGTGCACAGGTGAGGTTGAGGCTTCAATGGTCCTCACCATTTCCAATATATCAGGGTTAGGAGAGATTTGCATGGATGAAGACTCTCCAGCCCCCCATTCGCAGAGTTTGATCATGCAGCTCCTTGGACTCTTTTATGGCTTGCTTCAGCTCAACCTTCTCCACTGGATCACCAGCCTCTAGCACTTCGACATCACTATCACTGATGTGGCTGACTGTAAAGCACTTTTAGTGGCTTCCGTTAAAGCACAAGTGTGAGGCTTTTAGACTCCTCAACCACCTTGGCTTTCTCTATTGCCTTGACTTTTTTATCCTCCTTTCTATCGAAAAGGATGTTGGTGTAGCTATCTTTGTCCAGTGCTGTTCGAACACCAACATTTCCCAAATATTCAAAGAGGTATTCTTCCTCAATAAATTCTAGACTTTGGAATTGAGACCTGGCCATACTTAGCTTCCACGCTCTCCAAATCTGTAGCCTCTCTTGTATATTAGGGTAGGCAGGAGATATTATTTGTAGATCATCATCCTCCTGCATGGGCTCAAGAGAAGCACTTTCTTCCTCTGCAACCATTGCATCTGTCTAAGGAGAATTTACAACTAACTCTTCTTGACTATGGTCAGCTGCATTAGGCTGAGATTCCTCAGCTATTTGCCTAACATCTGTCTCATGTTCCTCAGTGGCTTCAACATCACTTCCTTCTTTCGAAATCTGCTGCTCATCCTTAGCAGCTTTCTCAACTGCTTCAGCTATCTCAACAGCTAAGTTGGAGTATTTTGCCAGTCTTCTTCTGGTCTTCTTTTTCAATGGAACTTTAGTTTCCATATTTTCTTGTTCTTCAACAGTGAAAGTTGTCTCTCCCAGTTTCTGCATCTTGGCTGCAGCTGGCTTGCGAGGCACAATTTTTCGCTTCTTCCTTACTACTGGAGAGGGAGCTGGAGTAGGGGCTTTCTTGTAAGTCCAAGCGGCTACGATAATCTAGAGGGGGGGTGAATAGATTATCTCCATCTTTTCGATTTCGCCCTCTTTTGACAATCGAATGCTCAAACAAAGTAATAAAGGTGCGGAATGTAAACAACACACGTTGATTTAAAGAGGTTCAACCCACCTAGGGCCTAATCCTCTACCACCCCAATGATATCCGGGATGGATTTCGAAAGAAAAAAAGAATTTTATTAATTACCAAAATTAATACAAATTCAACTTACAACACCTTGAAGAGCACCACACTCTTCTTCAACACCACCTTTGGAGATTACCACAATCTCCCTTTGAAGATTACCACAATCTTCCTTCAACGGCACCTTGTGAAGATTACCACAATCTTCAACCTTGAAGAATACCAAATTCTTCAACACCTCAATAAGAAGATTACCACAATCTTCTTGTACCTATCACCTAGATCATCCAAGTGTGCTCTTACCACAAGAACACTCACAAGGATATCTTGTGTTTGAATGATAACCAAAAATCAAGATTACAACTCAATAATGAATAATACAATTTGAGTGCAAAGTGTAATCAAGAATAGCCTAGACCTCAAGGATGTGAAAGTGATAAGCTAGGCAATTTTACAACAAGAATAATAACAAAGAAAGACCAAGTGTTTGCTTGAAGTGTATCTTGTTGTGTTGTATCTCTATTGTTGTTTTGGTTGCTCTAAAACTTCCTCTATTTATAGGAGATGATTGATCAAGCATAGGCTCCTCTTGGGGATTGAAAATCTACAGAAAAATACAATTAAAATCAAGAATATAGTCATGTTAGAAATCAATCCCACATTTTAAGGAAATATGTTTGTCTTTGTCAAACGGTCGAAAATTTGTTTGTCAAAAGATAGGGCGACCGGTCGCACGAAATAGACGTTGGAAAAAACACAAAAAATAACACAGGCGCGCACGGTCGACGTCTACCTCGGCCGGTCGACCATCACCCCAACCGGTCCCCCTCATGGATTTTGCAAAGATCAAGTGTTCTCGCTTTCAAACATACTTGCAGTGTACTGGCGGCCGCACTGGCGGCGGCGGCCGACCGGGACCGGCCGACGCCTGCCGAGCACGGCGGTCGACTTGTTTTTCCTTCCGTCTCATTTTCTGTTTCTAAAAACATCTTCAGTGCGGGTTGCCCTATAGGGCGACCCAGGTCGACCACGAGACAAAATGTTGTCCATTTTTTGTTGAAAATAAAACTCAAGAAATACTCCGAAAATTGTGTAAAAACATTTTAAACCGATCGAGAGTATTTAGACAACATTTAGGAACTGTTATAGGAGTAAAAACTCATTGATAAAAGTGTTGTCCATTTTTAATAAACTTGAGAAAATACTCCTAAAATATTAAAACCATTTTAAATCATTTAGGAGTATTTGGACAACCTTTTAAAAACATTGTTTTGGTGATAAAATAAAATCATCAAAATTAAGATAAAAACATGTATCAAACAATCTCCCCCTTTTTGATGATTACAAACCAAAACAATTTTCACACAAACTAAGAGAGCAATTTTAGAAATGATTTTCCGGTAAAAACATTTGACCGTTTGGAAGCAACCAAAATTTCCAAAAATATTAAAGCAACCAAGTAGGAGTAAATATTTTCAATAATAAGCACAAGCTCCCCTATCAACAAGCACATCAAGAATAATGTAAGAGCAATAATCCATAAGCTAAAAGCTTTAGCTTTTACAATTTGTTCAAGAGCTTATAAGCTTCCCTTGTCACAAAACAACATTTAAACAATAATATAAGTCCATCAAGCAACAATTGGACTAAGAACAAATCACAACTTATGGCTTTTATGAGCCATAGCTTATAGCTTTTATGACAAGCTTTTATTAGCTTCTTTGAGCTAATGAGCCAATATCCTGTTTTTCTCCCCCTTTGGAATCATCAAAAAGAATGTTAGGATGGTGAAAACACCATATAATAATATCAAAGCATGCCAAATGGACGGTAAAAACCGTTTGAGCAATTTAAAGCATAATCATCCAAGGAAAGTGAGAGAATTGAAACATAAAAGATCCATAAGCTCATTAGTATGCTAAAAACATGATTTCAAAAAAATTTAAGACATTTTGAAGCAAGAGAATCATGTAGAAGTTGAAAGTTTCATTGCGACATTTCAACAAACACCTTGTGTGCGAAAAAATAGAAGAGGTTGTATATAACCTTTGTAAATGGTTCAAGCCAAAAATTTTCATATCATCAATCATATGCACCATATGCAATAATTTGTTCATCAATTAAGAAGCTCAAAGTAGATTCTCAAGGGTTCAACCCAATTGAGATAAGCTAAGAATGATCAAGGCATTTCAAATGCCAACAATTAGAGCATCCATCAAGTAATAAGTCATGCTTTCAACAAACATGTATCAAATGTCCCAACATATCCATCTAAGCATAATGAACAAGGCAATAAAAGAAGCACTTTTACCATCAAGTACTTCATACCAATTATCAAACAATGCTTTAGAGTATTTTTACCATCAAATACTCCATCAAAGTCATGATCATTCACAAGTCATTATCAACTTGCAATTTTAACCTTTTAAGAAAAACAAGCAACTATCATTAGTACAAATAAGTTTTACAAAAGTTCATAAAAGTACAAAGCAACTTAAATGAAAATGCTAGAAAGTAAAGGGGTGGGGTAACATCATTCCTCATCCGAGGAGAAGCAAGATCCGGGAATAAAGTCCTTGATGAATTTCTTCAATTTTCCGATAGACTTTTGCATTTTGGAGGTCTTTTGCTCCAAAGCCTCATATCTCGTCTCATGAAAAGTCCTCATCTCATCAAATTCGGCTTGAGTATACCTCCTAGGCGGTTGAGCACCGGTATTACCCTCCGGATTGCTCGGTTCACCCTCTTCCGCCAATCTTGCGGCCTCGGTGTCATCAAAGTAGTCATTAGGATCGGGGGACTCTTGACCTCTTCCTCTAGCCATTTTGGTTGGTCGGATATCCATATTCTTGCGCATCGTGACTATTTGGGAGATATTATCAATGTCAAAGTCGTTTTGAAATACCTCCGAGTTACACTCCGACGAAGGTAGTCCCGATTGAATAAGAAGTTTACAAATCCAATTTCCCATAACCAACTTCTTATTACCTTGAGTAATGGACTCGATAAGACATTGAATAAGTATGGCACCAAAGTTAAGTGGTTCCTCCTAGCAATCTTATAAGTCAAAAATAATCCATATTGCTAGGCATCTTTCCCGACTTACCACAAATGCAATATGCGACAATGACCGATAAAATGCGATGCTCAAGTGTCATTGCCAACAAAGAATACTTAGGCCATACTCCCAAATACGTCTTGACTTCTTTCATCGACACCCCCAACATTTCATCATTCCAAGTCCCACAAGAGAAATAATCCCAACCACCTTCTCTAACATGTAAAAGCCGCAAATATCATTGGGAGTCCATCTAAAATGACGACCCTTTATAAGCGAATTAACGGCAATCGGCTTTCTATCATTATCATATTCGACCCACATATTGGCATAAAAGAGTTGGATAATATCATCATCATACAACACATAAGCATGCTCCCATAAATACATCCAACCTTGCTCCTCAAAAAATCCTCTTATAGTAGGATACTCATTTGTAAATGAACTAAAACGACACATTTTAGTCCGAGCAATAGATTTACCTCCCATCCCCGAATCCTCATAGTACCATTCAGATACTTATTGATGAAATTAAGAGCATTGCGAGAATTTGGAGCTTGAGTAACAAGAGATTTTTACCTTTCGCCCAACGGCAATTTTCGAGCGAAATTGTTCCGCGGCTCGGTAATTTGGGCCCGAGAGAGAATGGGATTTTGAACATCATCACCTTCTTGAGCCACGTTTCTTTGAGCGGCTCGAATATCCCTTTGTTCGGCTTCGTCTCGCCGATTTCTCGAAGTACCCTCTCCGCCCTTTCTTCTCTTAGAAGTGGGATTTTGATCGGTGGAATTTCTTGGAGGAGCCATATATGAAAGATTCTTGAGAAAATAAGAAGATTAGCAACAAGAATCGTGAAAAATGATGAAGAATTGAAGATTTTAAAGAAAAGGGGAAAAAATCGCTGAACAAGGGTTTGAGAAAATTTTGTTCTGTTTCTGAAAGTGAAGAACAGACCCGTTATAAGCTTGAAAAATAACCCTAGGCGACCGGTCGAGGTAGGGTGCGACCGGTCGAGGTGCAGGGCGACCGGTCGCCCCTGCTATGACCGTCCCAGGTGATTTTTCTTTCTCCCAGAGTTTTCCAAAATACGATTTTTCACCCCAAAAGTTTTAAAACTTTGCAAAAATATAAGTTTGGACTATATCCAAAAAATGGGTTTTGGGAAAATATATAAATGATAAAGTCGAGACTAAACACGTAGTGCCCTTTTTTTTTTTTTTTTTTTTTTTTTTTTTTTTTTTTTAAAAAGAAAAAATTTGCAAGATCAATTAGGGGCACTTAAGGGGTCAAAATGAAATATCTTGAAAGATATGTGCATAAACATAATATCGAGTTTAAAGAAAAATACGAGTAGACATACCTCGATGGTTTAAGAAACTTGATGACGTAATAGCCAATGAGTATGAAATATGTATCCTACACAATTCTTAGACAACATTTTCATAGAAAATTCAAGTGTAGGCAAATAATATGAGATAACAAAAAGAGCTTATGCTATAAGATTTCATAAGAGATAATAAGCCACATAAGTCTAATAAAATGCTCAAGAGTTTTAGAAAATCATGCAAGGTCTCTTTTTTTAAAAAAATTTGAAACTCATAAATATATAAGAGACCTATTTTAAAAATAAATACTTGAAAATTCATTTTGCAATTAAGACACAATTAAAAGTATGCATAAAAAAATGCATATACAAATGGGGAGATACGGTTTACCAATTACGCCGTTTCCATGGGTTGTGTCTTTCCCATTGTTGATGATATCTTCCCATTGAGAAGTCACTTTGTTGATGATGACTTCTCCATTTCCAAGTTTGGTTACCTTCCCATGGTTGATGGTTTCTTCTTCTTTGAAAATCATCTTGTTGATGATGTCTTTGCCATTCCCAAGGATTGTGTTCTTCCCATTTTTGATTATACGCTCTTCTTGGAAATTGGCTTTGTTGAGAGTGGTTTCTCCTTCTTTGATCAAATGAAACGTTCATTTGATGTTTTCTTGGTGGCATGAATTTTCTCCGATTTTTGCTTTGCCGGGTACCTAATAGCACATTGTTTTGTGGTACCCTCATGTGTTTGGGTCCTTTAAGATTAGCTTTGAGACTTTTAGGTCTCCAACAATATTTAGAGCTATTTCTAGCCCGACAAGAATTAGCCGTATGACCCTTTTTGCCACAATAAAAACAAGTAATAATTTTAGGAGCATAATGACCAATATGCATAGTGACTTGATCCTTTTTCATATGATTAACAACATTTGGCTTATGATCAAGTTCCTTATCACAATTATGAATATCAACAATATTGGACATTTTATTGGTACTCAAGTTGGATTTTAATAAATCCTTTTTCATGCAATCAATATTCTCAACAAGAGTACTATTTTCTTTTTCAAGGTTTCTAACCTTGTCAAGTGTGGTGGTGTGAGCACATGATAGTGATTCATAAGAAGTAAATAAACTATCCTTATCATTTTTCAAAATATTGAATTCCTTTTTCAAATTTTTGTATCTAACAAGTAAGCTTTGGAATTCATTTTGAAGTTCATCATAATCATTTTGTAAATCACTATAATCATTTTGAATGACAATATCATAGGAAGTAGAGGGTTTAAGACATACCTCATTTTCTTCATTGATGCCCATAAAACAATATTCAACTTCTTCATAATTGGAAGTTGTAGGAGGCTTATTCCTTAGATTTGAGCTTGTATGATCTTGAGAAGTAGATGCTTTTGTTTGACTCCTTTCATTTGCAAATACTCCATAGATGGCTTCTAATTTTTGCCATACTTCATGTGCGGACTTTATTCCTACAATATGTTCATTTTCTAAATTAGTAAATGAACAATACAAAATATTTAAAGCCTTACCGTTTAAGGAGATGATTTTCTTTTCTTCATCATTGAGCTTTTTGAAGCCTTTTGAGGTGTATGGTGTATCTTTCGTCGGAATGGATTCTCCATTAATGACGGTGTTCCAAATGTCGAACCCGCAACCTTGTAGATAGCATTCCATTCTTTCTTTCCAAAAATTAAAATTCTTGGAATCAAATAGTGGTGGCTTGGTGGTGGAGGTGTCGGATAGATGAGCTTCGTTCGTAGCCGTCGATCGTTTCTCTTCACTCGCGATGTGAAACGAGCTTGCCAAAGAGTTTGGCTTTGATACCACTTGTAAGTCCAAGCGGCTACGATAATCTAGAGGGGGGGTGAATAGATTATCTCCATCTTTTCGATTTCGCCCTCTTTTGACAATCGAATGCTCAAACAAAGTAATAAAGGTGCGGAATGTAAACAACACACGTTGATTTAAAGAGGTTCAACCCACCTAGGGCCTAATCCTCTACCACCCCAATATATCCGGGATGGATTTCGAAAAGAAAAAAAGAATTTTATTAATTACCAAAATTAATACAAATTCAACTTACAACACCTTGAAGAGCACCACACTCTTCTTCAACACCACCTTTGGAGATTACCACAATCTCCCTTTGAAGATTACCACAATCTTCCTTCAACGGCACCTTGTGAAGATTACCACAATCTTCAACCTTGAAGAATACCAAATTCTTCAACACCTCAATAAGAAGATTACCACAATCTTCTTGTACCTATCACCTAGATCATCCAAGTGTGCTCTTACCACAAGAACACTCACAAGGATATCTTGTGTTTGAATGATAACCAAAAATCAAGATTACAACTCAATAATGAATAATATAATTTGAGTGCAAAGTGTAATCAAGAATAGCCTAGACCTCAAGGATGTGAAAGTGATAAGCTAGGCAATTTTACAACAAGAATAATAACAAAGAAAGACCAAGTGTTTGCTTGAAGTGTATCTTGTTGTGTTGTATCTCTATTGTTGTTTTGGTTGCTCTAAAACTTCCTCTATTTATAGGAGATGATTGATCAAGCATAGGCTCCTCTTGGGGATTGAAAATCTACAGAAAAATACAATTAAAATCAAGAATATAGCTGTTAGAAATCAATCCCACATTTTAAGGAAATATGTTTGCTGTCAAACGGTCAGAAATTTGCTGTCAAAAGATAGGGCGACCGGTCGCACAGAAATAGACGTTGGAAAAAAACACAGCAAAATAACACAGGGCGACCGGTCGACGTCTACCTCGACCGGTCGACCATCACCCCAACCGGTCCCCTCATGGATTTTGCAAAGATCAAGTGTTCTGCTTTCAAACATACTTGCAGTGCAGTACCGCCGCACTGGCGACCGGCGGACCGACGGACCGGCCGATGCCCGGGCGGCGGCGACTGACTTGTTTTTCCTTCCGTCTCATTTTCTGTTTCTAAAAACATCTTCAGTGTACGGGTTGCCCTATAGAGGCGGCCCCGGTCGACCACGAGACAAAATGTTGTCCAATTTTTGTTGAAAATAAAACTCAAGAAATACTCCGAAAATTGTGTAAAAACATTTTAAACCGATCGAGTATTTAGACAACATTTAGGAACTGTTATAGGAGTAAAACTCATTGATAAAAGTGTTGTCCATTTTTAATAAACTTGAGAAAATACTCTGGAAAATATTAAAACCATTTTAAATCATTTAGGAGTATTTGGACAACCTTTTAAAAACATTGTTTTGGTGATAAAATAAAATCATCAAAATTAAGATAAAAACATGTATCAAACATTTCTCGGCTGTGGGGCAGGTGCTTTCTTGGCTGCAAGGGCAGAAGCTTTCTTCTTTGATGAAGGCTTAGCGGAGGGGGCTTTAGCATAAGCAAATGTGTCCACATGAAAGGTCTCAACTGATTCCCCCTCGCTTGTTTATGGGCAGCAGATAGGTTTACCCAAAACATCTTCTTGTTGACATGGAAGGGTCTCCCATTTTGGAGAGGAACACCCTTCACCTACATCAAGTGGACTAAGATCAGACCATATCCAAGCGAACTTCAAAACATCCCATCTTCTCCAACAATCATGTTCATCACGTTCTGGCACAGCTTGCCAAAGATGAACTCTGCACAGTTAATCTGCTTTACTTCCATAACCGTTGCCATGACAATTAGCTTAGTCTGAGAGAGCTGATTGAACGATCCAAACTTCATATCTACACATTTAGCTACCACATCCATCGGCTTGTGGTAGTCTTCTTTGATCAGCTTCTTCAGGGCAATTAAGTTAGGCTTCGCAGCAGCCTCGGGTATGTCTATCTCCTTCCAGGCAGCAACCAAATTGACATCCTTCTCAGTTATCTCTTTCGTCCCACTGGATGGGAGATAACAATGGTCAGCTAAGTCCGCAACTGTCAGCTTAAAGTCTGTAATGTGGACCGATGAGCGGATCTCATCATCATGAAACTGAGCATTCATGTAACACATAGCGACCTTCTCGAGGTAAGTATGGGAAAACTCCATAGATAGAAATTTCTTGAGACCAGCTTTCTCAAGTTTTTCAGCGATCTTCTTGGTTAAAACCTTGTCCACGCCCTATTTGACAAGGCCATCGATGTCCACCGTTGTGCCTGTGTGTATCTTCTCAGCGAGCTTTGCATAGTTGTATGATGGTGTCATTTCTGTCCTTTGATTGAGATTCAAATGCAGAAAAGAGCTAGGGTTTGAACTTTGTTTGCAGAGAGAAAATGCTTGAGTTTTCTTTGAGAGCAAGAGAGTATGTGAGTAGAGAGAAAATTTAATTTCTCTATATGCGAGCTTTGCATA
The DNA here is from genome assembly GCA_016081115.2 of Rehmannia glutinosa. Classification (NCBI taxonomy): domain Eukaryota; kingdom Viridiplantae; phylum Streptophyta; class Magnoliopsida; order Lamiales; family Orobanchaceae; genus Rehmannia; species Rehmannia glutinosa. The sequence continues at coordinate 471,024 of JABTTQ020002168.1, read as the reverse complement.
GTTGTATGATGGTGTCATTTATGTCCTATATATGCTGATTGGAACCTTCCCATAAACCACAAGCAGATTCCTAAGGCAAAAAAGCCACAATAGCAGAAACCTAAAGGCCAAATCAGGTCATTCCCTATGTATCAACATCAACACACATATGCACCTCGATACAATGTACACATATATGATGTACCTAGATCCAAAGCACAGTTCCATCACCACCACAAGAATGTAAATGCCCACATGCACACTCACATATACAGATAAAAGAGACAATTGTATGTTGCTAATACACCTAGGCAATATGCAAGTATTCATCATAATTATGGAAATAGAAACGTGTTAATATCTTAGAGTTAGACCTTTTGGCTATAGGTTTGTTAGATTAACTTATAATGTTAACCCCTCAGGACCCACAGAGGTATGGGTACCTAAAGCTTAACTTATTTTATGTCGGTCCATAGGACATCGAAGTGCCAAGGAACCTAGTACATAGATAGTGATTGTTCTAGATACATGAATGGGAATATAATTCATCTATCAAATTTCAAAGAAGAAAAAGGAACTAAAGTCATATTTGGATGAAATGAAGCTCCAGGGGAAACCAAGGGCATTGGATCAATCAAGAAAAATGCATTAGAAATCAGGGGTGTTTTCTATGTAGAAGGATTGAATTTCAACTTACTAAGCATCAACCAACTATGTGACAAAGGCTATAATGTTGTTTTCAACATGGGAATGTGTCAAATAAAGGATTCAGAAACCAATGAAATGGTTCGTTTAGGCATAAGAAAAAAGAATATGTACGTGGTAGATTGGTCTACTTCAACACCAAGTATATGCCTTGTATCTAAAAGCACAATTGAAGCAAGTTGTTTGTGGCACAAAAAGCAGTCATCTGAATTTCAAGACTATCAACAAGCTTATAAGAAGTCATCTGGTTCAAGGGATATCAGATTCAGTCTACAAGAAGGAAAACATTTGTGATGTATGTTAAAAAGAAAAGCAAATCAAATCTTTATTCAAAAGACAAATCCTTCATAAATAAGGATTTTGCATCTACTGCACATGGATCTATTTGGACCAGTTGATCCAACTAGAATAAGTGGAAAAAAAGTACACCTTAGTAGTTGTGGATGACTACTCAAGATACATATGGGCCGTTTTTAAAAGGAAATTTTGCAAAAATTATCACAACTGATGAAAAGAGTTCAAAATGATAAGAGTAAACCATATATCAAGATCAGATCAGATAGAAGAACTGGGTTTGTCAATGGGATTTTAGTTCAGTATTGCACTGAAAATGGGATTTCTCATGAGTTTCAACTGCAAGGATTCCGCAGCAGAATGGAGTAGCTGAAAGAAAGAACAAAACTCTCAAGAAACTGCAAGGACCATGTTGCTGAAGCAAGATGGCCTAAAAGATTTTAGGCAAAAGCCATCAACAATACTTGCTACACTCAGAACAAATGTATGATCAATAGGCAATTATCCAAAACCCCCTATGAAATTTGGACATAAAGAAAAATTAATGTTGGATATTTCCATATTTTTTGAAGCAAGTGTTTTATTCACAATAATGGAAAGGATAATCTGAAGGCTTTTGATGCTAAAGCAGATGAGGGAATATTTCATGGATACAATCATCTGAAAGTAAATCATATAAAGTGTTGAACAAAAGGACTATGGTCACGGAATAGCCAATTCATGTGTTTTTGATGAACCAAATATCTATGTTGAAGATACTTATGAGTTAGATGAAAAGAAAAATCAACCAACTATTCACAGTAGTCCATACATTGAAGCTAATTTAAGAAGACTTGATATAGACGAAGATGTATCAGTTCATGAAACACAACTGATCAAAAAAATGTCACTCAAGACAACTTAGTTGGAAACCAAGTCAACCCATCTGGCTTACTCCAACCAGATGTGAGATGACCGAGAGAACATCCACCTGAGTTGATTATTGGAAATGTTAGAGGAGGAGTAAGAACAAGATCAAGAGTTAAACATGAAGTTACATTTGCATGATTCGTCTCATATATTAAACCAAAAGATGTATGAGAAGCTCTTGAAGATACCCACTAGATTCTTGATATGCAAGAAGAACTGAATCAGTTGAAATAAAGTATAAGAATTGGTTCAAAGACCAGCCCATCATCATGTCATTGTACCTTAATGGGTATTTAGAAATAAGATGACTAAATACGGTACAGTGGTTAGAAACTAAGCAAGATTGGTAGACAAAACATATTGCCAAGAACAAGGTATACATTTTGATTAGACCTTTCTCCAGTTGCAAGACTTGAAGCAATAAGGATGTTTCTAGCCTATGCCGCTCACAAGAATTTCACAGTTTATCAAATGGATATGAAAAGTGCATTTCTAAATTAACTATTGGAGGAATAAGTGTATGTTGAAAAACCTCGAGGATTTGAGTAGAAGACTATATGAGATAAAGTGTATAAGTTGAAGAAAGAAATTTATGGATTGAACTAGGCTTCTATAGCATGGTATGACATATTGTCTCAGTTTCTTCACAAACAATGATTTGTGTGAGAAATTCTCAAAGATATGGATTTCTTGTGCAAATCTATGTAGATGACATCATCTTTATCTACAAACAATGATTTGTGTGAGAAATTCAGAGATATTGCAAGAAATGTTTGAGATGAGCATATGAGAGAATTAACTTTCTTCCTATGACTTCAAGTAAGACAAATGAAAGATGGAACCTTCATCAGCCAAACCAGATATACAAGAGATTTAATGAAGAAATTTGGCATGGAAAAGAAGTCATCTATCAAGATACTACTAAGAAATTTATTTGTATAGATTTTGATTATGCTTACAAAACTATGTATTAGGAAGTTGGCCCTCCAATTCAATGTGATTTCTGCTTATGTAATAGATATGATTTTGGCTGACTCAATACAACCAAGTCAACATGCAGAAGACTTGTTGAAGGCGTTTCAAAAGACTCACAGCTAAGTATCAAAGTTTTAGAAGATCATAGTTGTATATTGAAGTTTGAGAAGACTCTCATTAGAGTAATACATGTTAATTCTAAAAAAGAATACTGTCAGAAGTGGCAAATACAAATTCTTGAGATAAAAAGGTCGCACCAAATGGCTCACGGACGGGGATCGCATTACTGAATTTTTCAATAGGAAACTCCGAGACAAACGATCTAAAAGTTATATTACTCATAAGCTTGTGGATGGGGTTATGACAGACAATCAACAAAATATTTGACGGCATGTTACCCAATTTTATGAGATGCTTTTTTTGGATTCGTCGCCTGGGATCATAGATTACGTGATTATGGTCAATGCCACACATCCTACGGTTACTCATGAGGAAAATAATAGGATGTGTGCTATTCCCACTGATGAAGAGATCAAAATGGCAGTTTTTGATTTGGGCCTGGATAGTGCTCTGGGTTCGGACGTTTTTGGAGGTCATTTTTATTAGAGCTGCTGGGATATAATTGTAGGTGATTTATTGACTGTGGTGTGTTCGTTCTTTGTGAGCAATAATCTTCCCTTGGGGTGTAATTCTAGTTATGTGGTCCTGATTCCTAAGAATAATAATGTTGACAGGGTTGAGGAGTACAAATCTATAATCGTAAGTAACTTTTTATTCAAAACAATTATTAAGATTTTAGCTACGAGATTCCAAACAATTCTTAAAAATCATGTTTATGGTTTGCAATTTATGTTCACACCTGGAAAACAAATACATGATTGTATTGCTCTAACATCAGAAGGGGTGAATTGCCTTCTTAATCGGTCATCGAGGCATAATATGATTCTTAAAGTGGATATTCGTAAAACTTTTGATATGCTCCGATGGGATTTCATTATCTATGTATTTAGCCGAATGGGTTTTGACAATGGGTTCGTGAATTGGGTCAACATAATTTTTAGTTCAGCCCTCATCTCTATTCTTTTAAATGGATGCCCAAAGGGATATTTTCAGTGCACTAGAGGCATTCGCCAGGGTGATCCTTTATCACCAATTCTTTTCTGTGATGCGGAAGATGTTCTTGCCCGCACTTTGGATGTAGTCATTCATCAAGGTCGTGTTTGTTATATGCAGATGACATATTGATTCTGACAACAACTTGGGATAATTGCCAGTAGTTGAGGAAAATTTTGATGGATTATGGCAAAATTTCTGGTCAACACTTCAGCCCGAAGAAGACGAAGGTTTACTTTAGGGATAATACACCTCCATGACTTATGCGTCATATTCAGACACACTTGCGGATTAATAGAGGCACACTTTCTTTTAATTACTTAGGTGCCCCACTGTTTAAGGGGGCTCATAAAATTCAATATTTCCAACCCGTACATGATAAAATTTTGTCAAAGTTTAAAATGGAAGGGGAATTCGCTTTCTGTGGCAAGACGTATTACGTTGGTAAACTTTGTGATCACTAGGTCCCTTGTTCATTCTATGTTGGTTTATAGATGGCCGATGATGCTTTTAAAATCTATGGAAAGGGCTATAAAGAATTTTATTTGGTCAGGGGATATCTCCACTAAAGGATCAGTGACTGTTAATTGGGACCATTGTTGCTCGACAAGGGAAGAAGGGGGCTTGGGAGTCAGGTCATTAATTGATGCAAACAAAGCTTTCCCTTATGAAAAATGCTTGGAAGGTGGTTAACTCGGAGAATGAGGTCTTCAAAATTTTATGCAAGAGATTTATGGACGTCGGGCCAAGAACCACGTACATTGGTTCGTCCATTTGGCCAGATTTGCGCCCTATCACTATAGACCTGATTTCTCAGTCTAGATGGATTCTGGGTGATTGTTCGGTTGTTCGGTTTTAGCTTGACAACTGGTTAGGATATTCTATTGCCGATCGCATTGGAATTCCTAACCATATGCGCAACCATTTTGAATATCCCATTTCTGATTATTTCTTCAATGGAGTTTGGCATTTTACTGAGGATTTTTTGGTGGCTTATACGAGCATTGTGATTGATATCATCCGTATTCTGATTTCTCATAATATTGATTATAAACGCATATGGACCTACTCCAAAGAGGGCGAAGTCTCTTCGAAGGATGCCTATAAATTTGTTCGGAATAATTTTCCAGAGGTTGGATGGGGTAAATGGATTTAGTCTACATATATTCCGGCTAGAAGATCAATTGTTGTTTGGCGATCAATTCACAACCATTTGGTTGTGCTTGATAATCTGCGTTTTTGGGGATTTTGTGGTCCTTCAAATGTGTCCTTTCATTATGGTGATTAAGTCATTGATCATATTCTTACTAATCGTTGTTTTTTGCTAGGTATATCCGGAATTGGATTCAAGATGCTTTTGAGGTTAGCATTCCACTGGATGGGGGAGTGAATCATTTGTACACTTTGGCCCTTCAACAAAGATTTAGCCCGCAGGTCTCTTTTCTTTGGAAGGTAGCGCACCATTCAACAATATGGATCATTTGGCATATGAGAAATGAGTGGATCTTCGGAGACGTTAAACCTAACACTACAACAGTTATCATCATGCTTCATGCATTTATCATTGAGTCTTCGATTTTGGATCGGAGTTGTATGTCGAATTCGGTGTATGATCTTCTAATGCCTTCATAGGTTATCATTTGTTGGGCGTCCAAGGCCTCTTGCACATATTAAGGCAGTTCGATGGTATCCCCTTTTGATGGGCTGGACAAAGGTTAATACAGATGGATGTGCATATGGGGCTCTGGGGAGTTGTGTGACAGCGAGCATGTTTTATAACTGCAGTGGCTTTTTTTCTGGGTGTTCTATTCAGAAAGTTGGTATAGGCTTTGCTTTTCAATCCGAGTTATTAGCGGCTATGATGGCTATTGAACATGCTTATAATAGAGGATGGCATAAGCTTTGGCTCGAATCTGACTCAACATATGTTTGCGACTCACTTGGGACAAGATCTCTCAAAGTGCCATGAAAATTCTTTGTCAGATGGAGGCTAACTCTTCACTATAATTCTCATATTGAATTTGTGGTTTCCACATTTTTAGGGAAGGTAATAAGGTGGCTGATAATCTCTCTAAAATGGACATGCACATGTAATGGTCTCACATTCCCCCGGATTCGATTTTGACAGATCTTAATGAAGACGACAAGATTTTATATAGCTTTGTATAGGTTGGCCATCTTCTGTCTTTTTATTTCTATCTTTATGGGGTACTCTTTTTCCCATCAAAGGTTTTTCCCTTTGGGTTTTTCTTTGATAGGTTTTAACGAGGCCCCATTTTTTAAGCTATATGCTTGGGTTCTAAGCAGTTCTTTTCTTTTTGGGGTACTCTTTTTCCTACCAAGGTTTTCCCTTAAGGGTTTTACTTTGGTAAGTTTTAATGTGGCCCCAATTTTTAGACCTTTATATCGATTGATTTGCTTTTCGGCTCTTTTTAAGCTAGTTGCTTGGCTTGTGTAGGTCCCAAGGGGTGACGTGTAAGGATCAGAAGAGGGGGTTGAATAAACCTTACCAGCTTTTCGATTTAGTCCTTTTAAAATATTTTCCGAGTTTCACACAAATCAGCTGAGTCCTTAAGGGACAGCTAGGTTGGCTTACACAGCAAAGTTACACACTCAATAGACTCGACTGAGTTGTTGATAGTATAACTTAGCTTCTTTCAGCTAACACTTAGAATACAGTTGATTTGGTTTTGTTCAGCGGAAGACTTTTCACCTTTGAGATTTTTACACTTATTTTACACACTTGTTTTAGCAAAGGTTATTATCAACAGAGTTTAGCAGTTTTAACTTAGCAGCAGATTTAGAATGAATGCAAGAATTAAATGTGTTGTAAAGTAAATAAGACATAAGCAATTTATAGTGGTTCGAAGATGGGGTAATTCCTCTAATCCACTCTTCTCCAACTCCTAGAGGAATTCACTAAGTAACAAGATCTTGGTTACAAAGTGGTCAACAGTCCAAGTCAGCTTCGATCACACAACGAGTTGCTCCTAAGACTCAGCTTCTTCACAAAATAGTTGTCTTGCTACTTCAGTTCCTTCAAACTCTTAGTATTGTTCACACACCCTCGAACGAGTCTAAAGCCTCTGGTTCGAACTTGAACCTTACTACTTCTCCTTCAACCTTGGAGAGTAGACTCTTCAACTGATGAAGTAATCTTTCCTTCATTGAATGTGTTGGATTGAATTCCTTCGAAATTAGGCTTGAGGATATCTTTGAAAAGCTAGAGAATTTGCAGGTTATTGCTTACTTGAATGCTTGATAGTTTTTATGAAATTCGTAACTTTCTCTCACTTGCTTTCTCAGCCTTTTATAGTGTATTTTTGAAATTATGTCCGTTGAAGAGATAGACACACATTTCAAATCTTCACTCGTACGTTGTTGGCTTGTCTTGTCTTGCGGCATTGATGAGGATCGTACCATGAATTAAATGCTCTACAGCCTTTTCTTAATCTCTACAGGTTTTCAGGTACATCCCATTGGTTCCTTGCTTCTTGCACTCTTTCAGCAAAACAACTTTATTGCTAGTAGCCTGACACATGCCTATTTCCAGCAAAACCTTGACTTGTGTTGACAACAGATCTCTTTCAGCTTTCTTCAAGTTTTGTCTATTTCATACCCCTTTGACATTCGATTCCAATCATTTTGGAATGACTTAGTTGTTAGTTAACTGACTAAGACAACTTTTCTGTCATTTGACTGAGTCTTCACATGGCTTCACAAAGCTGACACACAAGTGGGTCTCCTCTTCAATCTTCAGTCGACTCTTGTAATCTGATGACGCCCGAGCCGAGCTGGAAGAAATTAATCCACGTCATCAGTCCAGCACACGTCCGAGTAGGAGACCTGGGGGTGACGTCAGCAACGGTGCGTGGCGACACATCACGAATTAGGCTCGCCCGCTACCGAGACCAACCGCAACACGGCTGCCGAGCCCCGAGCCCCGAGCCCAAATTTCGACGGGAAACGCATGCGCGACAGAGTCATAAAAATAATCACACGCCCATGCTTAACGCTTTATTGGTATCAGAAACTGCCACGTGTCAGAAAGTTATAAAGAGAAGTCGACAAGTGGCAAGTTTTGACTGACATGCATAGTTAGAGAGGGACATGTGTCTTTCTTTAATTATTTTACTAATTAATGACTAGTTAGTGCAAAGATGACTATTGTAAACCTACTGACTCAAGGGGTATAAAAAGTCTGATAGAGAGAGATTGAAGGGGGACTGAAAAAAAAAGAAGAAAAAGGAGAGAAAAAAAAAGTAAGATTGTCATAAAGACCGACCCCAATAATTCGGCTCGGCATTATGCAAAAAAGGCAGAATTAGCCATAAATAAACACACGTTACGCACGTTTATATTTCCACGTGTTAAATCTTTTACATATTTTTGCTTGTTGACCGAAACGCACGTCAACAAATTGGCGCTAGAAGGAGGGCCCGTATTGGTCCAGTTAGAGTTCCAAGCAAAAGCAAATTAAGTGAAAACCAGACAGAAGCAGGGAACACTACTTTATTTCCTTTCGCTCAGCTAATTGCCAACCCAACTTTTGTACAGCAAATGAACCAACTCATATCACAAACTCTCAAGCGCCTCCTCCACTCCTTGTAAATACTAACCCACTCAATCCACAACTAAATGTTAATATCAATCCTCAAGTTCCCCGGGCTTCCTCATGACGAAGCCCAGAAGCCGATTCGTAATGAACAACGTGTTCTGCCGTGACGAAGCGCGCGAAAGATGAGGAAGGTCAAAGTCGTGTAGCAGAGTCACTACCGGATCCAACAAGACATCGCCATGCCCACTCAGTGTTTGCCGGACGACTGGGAGTTGATCCTTTTCGCCCAGCTCGATCGATAAGTTCCCGACTCAGGTTTCCGAATGAGCGGGAGCAACTTAGGGTCAATCAGATCCAAGGTCCTAGCCTATGGCAGGAACGGGATGTAGAAATACACCGCCTGCGTCGTCGTTTGAACGAATTGGAAGGCGGTCGTAGAAGCGAACAGCTCGAAGACCGCCCCAAGCAATGAACCAACCACAAATGTCATGTCGCCATTTTCCCTGGAATCCTGGCGACCCCATTACTGCCAAAGTTGAAAATCCCCAGTCGGTCTCTACAATGGGGAAACCGACCCGACCACTCACGTCCACAAGTACTTAGCATGAATGGAACTATACAGTCCTAGTGATGCCATCCTCTGCAGGGCCTTCCCACTGACTCTGGGCGGCCGAGCCCACCGTTGGTTTAGGACCCTACCACAGGGATCCATTCGGGCATGGGGGGATCTGGCCTCCGCCTTTACGACGCATTTCTTAACGTCCAAAGTCCGAGCCGCACCTAAGGACTCCCTCGTGAACATCAAACAAGGGAAGGACGAGCCCCTGAAAAGCTATATTTCTCGGTTCAACAAGCAAGTTCGAGAGATGGAACCAGTGTCGGATGATGCCATTTTAATCGCAACCATGGCTGGACTTGCCCCCGAGACTTGGTTTAACTACTCCATCCATGAATCGGGGCGACCTCGTAAAGAATTTCTCCGCCGCACGGAACGCCATATTTGCGCGGAAGAAGCCATGGCAAGTAACCGCCCCGAGCACCGGCAAGGGGGCGTGAGAAAGGACGAAAGGAAAGAACCAGCAGTTGGGCCGGGGTTGGGATTTAGACCGTTTTCGGAAAACCCGACCACCGGATTTAGGGTTCGCCAGGAAGCGCGAGCCGAAGTTGCCACACTGAGGAGTACTTTGACCCACACTCCATCGGCCATATGGAATAAACTACGGGTCTGAATTTGTTACCTCCGCTTGGCCTTTGAAAGTCGAAATGACAAAATTAGATTCACGCGATATTGTGCCTATCATAAATCAATAGGTCACGATACCGATGAGTGCCGAGATCTAATCGTGAGAAATTATGCGGATTGTTCGGCAAGGCGGTCTTAAAAGATACGTTCATGAACTACCGCCCCCCCAAGATCGCTCAAGGTGTCAATCCGGAGCGAGTAACCAATCCAGCTCTCCTGCCGCCACCACCTGCCGAAAACCAGGGTAGGGAGATCCTCATGATGTCGAGTGTAAGTCGAATCAATACTAACAAAGCCGAGGATAGCCGCTCCAACAGAAAAAGGAAAGCTGATGTTAGACAGGTAGCCAACGCCGAAAGGCAAGTTCGGGTGGCGGAAATCAAGGAAGGCCAACCCACCGGCCATTTTGTGTTCTCAGATGCGGATGCCGACCATGTGGTCCATCCTCATTCTGACCCCCTGGTCATTACTGCACCGATTTTGCGTATTCCGGTCCACAGAATTTTGATCGACTCTGGAAGCTATTTGTCAGTCATTTATGTCCGATCTTTTCGAAGATTGAACATGGACGATAGCTATATCCGTCCATGCAACGATAGCATTCTGGGGTTTGGAGGAGGAAGGATAGTCCCGCTCGGGGAAGTTGATTTGCCCATCCAAATGGGACAAGGGTTGCATAAACGGACTGTCATGACAACATTCAAAATAATCAACGCTGATTTGGAGTACAATGCTATCATTGGGAGGCCATTGCTTTATCATATAAAAGCAGCCATTTCAATATATCATTTTTGTATAAAATTCCCAACATCTGATGGCGAGGCTATACATAAAGGGAATCAAAGGGAGTCACGAGAATGCTCTCTCAAACTCCGACCGGTAGAGATTAACGTGGTGGAACGAGGACAAACCAGTGGAAGCACACAAAGCGATCCCCGCCCAGGAGGAGCCCGAGCGGAAAGTGGTGATCGTCGGAGGATAATCCAGGTCGTCGACCGGGAAGGAGCCAATGATGGAAGAAGAAGGCGAGCCGACAGAAACGAGTCGGCATCAAGATGAATTGCCCCTGCGCAGATCAAGGAGGGGCAAAGCAAGAAAAGAAAATGGGCGGAACCAAGAGAACAAGTTGATACAATCAATGCTCCAAGGCGGGGGCGCCAACTACGTATTGGTCATGATCTCCCGAACCATATCGAACCGAGCCGATTGAGTTTTTGGGAAATAATTTTGACGTCTTCGCATGGACTCATGCGGACATGCCTGCACTTGACCCTAAGTATGCATGCCACCGCCTCAATATTGATCTAACGTTCCGCCCAGTTATCCAGAAAAGGCGTAAGCTCGGCCCTGACAGACAAGCCGCACTCGAGGCCTAGGTTAACAAGTTGATAGACAATCAATTCATCCGGGAAGCTCTCTATCCCCGATGGGTTGCCAATCCTGTTTTGGTAAAGAAGAGCAATGGCCAGTGGCGCCTGTGCGTGGATTTTACCGACCTGAATAAGGCATGCCCTAAGGACAGTTATCCATTGCCAAATATTGATTATATGGTGGATGCCACGGCGGGACACGAACTGATGAGCTTCATGGATGCATACTCGGGTTACAACCAAATACGAATGCACCCAGAAGACGAAGAAAATACATCATTCTTCTCTGCTCGTGGAATTTACTGTTACAAGATGATGCCCTTCGGGTTGAAGAATGCTGGTGCGACCTACCAAAGGTTAGTAAATAAGATGTTTGAAAAAATGATAGGTCACACCATGGAAGTCTATGTAGATGACATGTTGGTAAAATCACTGTACATATCCGATCATCTAAACGATCTTAATAAAATGTTTGTTGTTTTGAGAGAGTACAAGATGATGTTAAACCCGAAAAAGTGTACGTTTGGGGTCGGCTTGGGTAAATTTTTGGGGTATATGGTCAGCCAAAGGGGAATCGAAGCCAACCCAGACAAAATAAAAGCCATCATTGATCTAGAACCCCCGAACTCTGTAAAAAGGGTACAAAGCCTAACAGGCCGATTCGTTTCGCGATCCACGGACAACTGCAAACCTTTCTTTGAAATTATAAAAAAGAGCAAAAATTTTGAGTGGACTAAGCAAGCACAGACTGCCTTTGAATCCCTCAAACAACATCTTTCCTCAATTCCTATATTGCAAAAACCTACCCAAGGGGAGGACTTGTATTTGTACTTGGTGGTATCCGAATACGCCATCAGCTCGGTGTTAATCAGGTTAGATAGTTCTATTCAACATCCGGTCTATTACACCAGCCAAGCGTTACATGATGCCGAGCTCCGCTATCCACCAATGGAAAAATTGGCTTATTCGCTAGTCACTGCGGCGCGGAAACTCCGTCCATATTTTCTAGAGCATAAGATTATAGTCTTAACGAACTACCCACTGAAGCAAGTACTACACCGACCCGATACTTCTGGTCGGATGATCAAATGGGCCGTCGAACTCAGTCAGTTTGATATTATATACGAACCACGTACCGCAATAAAAGGACAGGCTTTAGCCGACTTTGTGGCCGAATTCACACCTTCCATACGATTGGAAGTTATGGAAGACCAAGAATGGAAATTGTTCGTTGATGGCTCTTCCACCGCAGGCCGAGCAGGGGGCGGAATCGTGATAATCAATCCAAATGAAAAGTGCTACTGCTCGGCCGTATTTTCTCTTCTACAATGATTTCTTCATGAGGGCTGGCACTTGTTCGTCGACTTTCTTACCTAGGGAAGTCTCCACCTTCACTAGGCCTTCATTACCCTCAGCGATCTCAACCGCTAATGGGCCTTCACTATTCCCTTTTGCAGTCGTAACCGCAATAGGGTCTTCGATAGAAAACACTTCAGCAGAGGAGCTGCTTTGGGGTCTTCGGTGGCATCCATCGGAGTCTCAACTCCTTGGATTGCACTTTCATGGCCCAGAGTCTCAATTCCCATGGCCTCAATGCCATACTTTATCTTGGTCGTATTTGCAGCTTCATCGGCCTTCATGGCATCTGAAGTTTCAGCTGAGACAGTCGAAACTGTCTGAGCTTCGTTAACCTCAGTCTGTTGTTCTTTCAAGGTCTCACATTTGCCTCATAACTTCTCTTTAGTTCGGTCTCCCACAACCTCCTCTGACCCGGCTGTGGTGGTTTGAGTTTCCCTCTCAGCCGGCGCACTAGGTAAGTCTCGAGCAGTGGGGTCACTCGAATCCTGAGACTTGGCTGTGATTCATTTTAATTTATCAGCCGTCTGGGCATGTGTCTCAACACGTTCTTCAGGGAGTGTCTTGGCTAAAGTGCCCTCTACATCACCTTCCTTAGCTTCATCGCCAATCTTCCTGGAATGTTCATCCTCAGAGTGCACGGGAGATGTGGTAGCATCAATTGTTCTTACCACCTCCATTATATATGGGCTAGGAGTAATCATAATAGAGGAAGAATCTCTTAGGTCCTTTGTCATACTCTGCTTGTGCAGTTCTTTGGATTCTTTTGCTTCAACTCAGTTTTCTCCACCGCATCAGTAGGGTCAATTTCCTCAATGTCACTATTAATGTTGTTAGGTGACTGCAAGGCATGTTTTGGGGCCTCTGTGAAGGCACAAGAATGAGGCTTCTTTAAGTCTTCAATAGTCTTATGCTTCTCAATAGCTTTAAGCCTTTCATTCTCCTTTCTGTCAAACAGAATGTTGATGCAGAAGTCTTCATCTAGAGTCGTGCGTACCCCAACATCCTCCAAAAATTCTAGGAAGTACTCTTCCTCCTCAATGAATTCCAGGCTTTTGAATTGGTGCCTAGATAGGCTCAACTTCCAGGCCCTCCAAATTCTAAGCCTCTCCTGAATGTCTGGATATACAAGAGACAACATCACAAGGTCATCATCCTCCTGCATGGGCTCAAGGGGTGCCCTCTACTCCTTAGTTGTTCGAGCATCCATCTGAGGAGAGCGTACAACTAACTCCTCACCTTGGTTACCTGTTTCAACTTCTTATTCTTGAGCTATCTCATGAACAGTTGTTTCTTCTTCAGTCTGCTAACCTTCATCAGCAGTCTTCTCGACAGCAGTGGTGGTTTCCTCACCACCTTCAGCTTGTTTAGACTGCTGCTCTTCGACATCAGCAGTCTCCGTTTCGACTTAAGTGTCAGACTCAACTGGCTTTTCCAAGGCAGATCTTCTAACTAATCGCCTTCTCTTGGTCTTAACCAAAGGAACTTCGGGTTCCACGTCCTCAGGTTCTTCAAATGTATAACCTGATTCACCCGTTTTCAACTATTTTGATGCAGTTGCCTTCCTAGGCAAGGCAGTGCGCTTCCTCCTTACGACTAGAGAAGGTACAAGAGGGTCCTTCTAAGTCTTGGCTGCTGGAGCAGGAGCAGGGTCTTCGATGGCTGCAGGGGCAGGTGCTGGTTCTTGGACGGCTGCGGGGTCAGGGGCATGCTTTGCTGCAGTAGCTCTCTTCTTTTTCTGAATAGGCTTTGGAGAGGGAGCTGTGGCAGTTGCAGCAGTGTCCTCAGGTACAAGATCAGCTGACTCACCTTCACTGGTGTCAGCACTTCTTGCATGGGCTTGCCTCTGAGCACCAAAGACATTTTCCTTGAACATCCTCTTATTCATGTGGAAGGGTTTCCCATGCCTGGGAGGAATGCCCTTCACTTCAATCAAATGGCCAATCACAAGGCCATACCCCAGCAAACTCACAAACAGACCAGCATCATTAATGGTCTTGTTTATGATGTTCTGGAAAATTTAGCAGAAGATGAACTCAGCCCAGTTCATCTTCTTTTCTTCCAGAATAGCAGCTATGACGGTCAGCTTCGTCCGAGACAACTTATTGAAGCTTCCAAACTTCATGTCCACACACTTGGACACAACATCCATTAGCTTATGGTAATCTTCCTTTATTAATGACTTCTTGGTTGTGTAAACAGTCTTAGCAGCAGACTCTGGCTTGGCGATCTCCTTCCATGCCGCAACCAGGTTGATATCCTTTTCAGTCACTTCCTTCAATCCAGACGAAGGAAGGTGGCAATACTTAACCAAATTCGCAGCAGTAATATTGATGTCGGTGTTGTGGATAGAAGACCTTATCTCTCCATCGTGAACCGCAACGTTCACGTAGAACAGCAACCTCTTCAAGGTACTTATGAGAAAACTCCATGGTGAGAAATCCCTTTAGGCCGGATTTCTCCAATTTGTCAGCTATCTTCTTAACAAGGGCTTTGTCATCCCCTTGCTTCACCAAACCATCAAAATCCACTGTAGAACTAGAGTGTATGTTCTCAGCCATATTCACAAAGTCGAAACTTCAAGCCATTTTAGAAAATGAATGGTGAAAACTTGAACTTTGAATGTTGTACGAACTAGGGTTTTTGCTTGATTGCAGAGAGAACCTGCCTTTGCTTTGAGAGAGATGAGTGTATTGTGAGGAGAGAGAATTTTGACTTTTGGGTATATAAGGGATGTAAGAGGATGGTTTTTAGAATTTGAAAAGGTTGATCACGATCAACGGTTTAGATTAAAAGCTTGAAACCGCACTAATTTCCCCACATTAAATGCAGCAACGCATTTATATCCAAATTAGGCTAAACGTGTTCAGGCTTTATTCTGACACCATAATTACGCTGATGTAATGCCCAAAAACATTCCCGATCATAGAAAACGACTGTGTTTTGTTACTTAGCTCATAAATAATTCAGGTATCTTCCGAAAGTGACTTAAATTAGCTTCTCTCTTCACATGATGATCACTCAACTGTCAGCTAACTCAATACAGCTGAGTATAGCCGTCTTGACTGTTTCACTTGGCTGGAAGATGAAACTTTGTTGTTTTTCATTTCTCTCTTCTTTGACTCTGCTGATTGAGTCTTCTGAGTCTCCTAACTCAGCTCAATCAAACCTAGCTCATTTTTAAGCTCTTCAAATCTTGATTCACATAATGACTTTGTGAATATGTCAGCTAACTGCTTATCAGTTGAGATGTATTCCAAGGCGATGTCTTTCTTTTAAACATGATCCCGAATAAAATGATACCTGACATCAATGTGCTTGGTTCTTGATTGCAATACAAGATTTTGAGTAATTGCAATAGCAATTGTGTTATCACACACAATTGGAATCTCCTTTTCTTCTATATCATAGTCTCTCAGATGTTGCCTCATCCATAGAACTTCGGCATAATAGCTGCCTGCAGCTATGTACTCTGCTTTAGCTGTAGATGTAGCTATTGAATTTTGTTTCTTGTTGAACCAAGAAACTAATCTATTTCCAAGTATTTGACGAGTACACGATGTACTTTTCATGTCTACTCTACATCCACCATAGTCGAGTCTGAGTAGCCAACTAACTTGAATCCTCCATCCTTTGGATACCATAAGCCAACTTCTTGGCATCCCTTCAAATACCTTAGGATTCTCTTAGCTGCAGTCATGTGACTCTCCTTTGGTGCAGATTGAAATCTAGCACATACACCTACAACAAATGTGATGTCTGGCATACTTCTTGTCAAATAGAGCCATGATCCAATAAGAGCTCTATACCTAGTTTGATCTACAGCTTTGCCATCTGCATCCATATCTGTAACATCCCAATTTCATAAAAATATGCAATTTGTGATTTTATAAATTGCTGAAAAATAAGCCCAAGCTTGAAAATGTATTTTTAAAGGGAAATAAATACTACAACTTGTCCATAAATACGAAATACTCATGAAAACCATGTCCGGAATAGCAATAGCTTCATGAAATAAATGCAAAAGTGAATGCATAATGTTCAAGTTCCTCATCTCCTTCCACATCTCCCTTTCGTCTCTAATGGCGGTAACCGGCGGCGGGGATCGGTGGTCATGGAGGCAGCCGGCTTCTCTCGCTTCGTTCATTTCTCTTTCCCCTTCCTTAGTTTTTATTTTGGGTTTTGGTTATGGGGCTTAAGGTTTGAGAAGGTGGTGGCCATGATGGAGGTGCCGGTAGCGGCGGCGATGGAGCACGACGGTGATAGTGGTGGCGATTTTAGATGAAGAAGGAGAAGAAGAATTTATCTTCTTGCTTGGTGTAGAAAATTGTGAATAATAACCCTATAGGAGCTTTAAATTTATAGGTCAAGGATACTTGATTTACATGCCGTAAAGGAATATTTGATTTCTTTCACTTTTGAACATGATTTTCCATTTTGTAAAAATTGACTTTTCTTTATTCTAGAAATAAAATTAGAAATTAAAAATCCCCAATTAGAAAATTTTGGGTTTTGAAAATTCCAAATCATTCCCGAAATTGGTTCTAATCAAACCCTACTTTGCGTTTCGTTTGCTTTAGAGAAAAACAATATCTTATCGTCTATCTATATGGCTATAGTCGTTGCATTCATGAATCACATGGATATATATACTGAACATGAAATTTGCAATGCACATGATAAATAATACCTTTTCACTTCAGAGTCAGCGAGGCATGAGGCGGTGGATAAATCGACTTCTTTACTGTTACTATTTTATTTGAAAGTAAAATCATCTTCATAAAAGAAAATTCAAGACCCATTTTTTTTCAAACAATTTGGCAAGTCTACAGGAAAGATAGATCCGCTCTGATACCACTTTGTAACATTCCAATTTCATAAAAATATACAATTTGCGATTTTATAAATTGCTGAAAAATAAGCCAAGCTTGAAAATGCATTTTTAAAGGGAACTAAATACTACGACTTGTCCATAAATACGAAATACTCATGAAAACTGTGTACGAAAAATTTAAAAGCAAAAATCCCAAAAATAACAAATTCTAGCATCATTAAATGAATCAAAATAAGGGGCCCTTTAAATTTCTTGATTAACTTCCACCGCCCCCTTCGCGCAGGCTCCAACTCCTTCATTCATCTGTGGGGAATAAACGTGGGGTGATCATTCATTAGCCTATTAGGGACGCAATGACTAAATTAAATACACAAGCATAATCATTACTGCATACACACCTATGTTTTTCATTCTTTGATCATATAATACCTGGAGGCCAATTGTGGGTGTACAATTAAGTACATTCATGCTTGTACAATTAAGTACCATCGTGTTTATACAATTAAGTACTTTCATGTTGTGTCATATTTAACTAGCAGATACATATAACAATCATACAAGGCATTTAAAATAGACATAGTAAACCCCACATTGAATGCAATAGTTTCATGAAATAAATGCAAACGTGAATGCATAGTGTTCAAGTTCCTCATCTTCTTTTGCATCTCTCATTTGTCTACAACGGCGGTAACCGGCGGCGGCAATCGGCGATCATGGCAGCAGCCGACTTCTCTCGCTTCCTTTATTTCTTTTTCCCCTTCGTTGGTTTTTATCTTGGGTTTGGGTTATGGGGCCTAGGGTTTGAGAAGGTGGTAGCCCGGATGGAGGTGCCGGTGGCAGCAGCGGTGGAGCATGGCGGGGATGGTGGTGGCAGTTTTAGATGAAGAAGGAGAAGAAGAATTTATCTTCCTTATTGGTGTAGAAAATTGTGAATAATAACCCTAAGGGAGATTTCAATTTATAGGCCAATGATTCAAGGAATATATGGTAAGACAATTTGCTGAAATTTTATTACCAAAAATACTTGATTTACATGCCGTAAAGGCATATTTGATTTCTTTCTCTTTTGAACACGATTTTTCCTTTTGTAAAAATTGACTTTCCTTTATTCTATAAATAAAATAAGAAATTAAAATTTCTCAATTAGGAAATTTAGGGTTTCGAGAATTCCAAATCATTCCAGAAATTGGTTCTAATCAAACTCTAATTGATCCCCAATTTAAAAAGAATTACGGGTATTACATTCTACCACCCTTAATATTAATTTCGTCCTCGAAATTCGATTTCTTGCCTCTAATTAGAAAGTCTGGATACTTTGTGTTTCGTTTGCTTTAAAGAAAAACAATCTCTTATCATATACCTATATGGCTATAGTCGTTGCATGCATGAATCACATGGATATATATACTGAACATGAAATTTACAATGCACATGATAAATAACACCTTTTCACTTCAGAGTCGGCGTGGCATGAGGCGGTGGATAAATCGACTTCTTTACTGTTACTATTTTATTTGAAAGTAAATTCATCTTCATAAAAGAAAATTCAAAAGCCATTTTTTTTCCAAACATTTTGGCAAGTCTACAGGAAAGATAGACCCGCTCTGATATCACTTTGTAACATCCCAATTTCATAAAAATATGCGATTTGTGATTTTATAAATTGCTGAAAAACAAGCTCAAGCTCAAACACGCATTTTTAAAGGGAAATAAATACTACGACTTGTCCATAAATACAAAATACTCATGAAAACCGTGTCCGAAAGATTTAAAAGCAAAAATCCCAAAAATATCAAGTTTCTATCATTATTAATTGAATCAAAATAAGTGGCCCTTTAAATTTCTTGATCAACTTCCACCGTCCCCTTTGCGCACGCTCCAACTCCTTCATTCATCTGTGGGGGATAAACGTGGGGTGATCATTCAACAGCCCATTGTGGACGCAATGTCTAAATTAAATACACAAGCATAATCATTACTGCATACACATCTATGCTTTTCATTCTTTGATCATATAATACCCTGAGGCCAACTGTGGGTGTACAATTAAGTACATTCATGCATGTACAATTAAGTACCATCGTGTTTATACAATTAAGTGTCTTCATGTCATATCATGTTTAACGAGCACATACATATAACAATCATATAAGACATTTAAAATACACATAGTAAACCCCACCTTGAATGCAATAGCTTTATGAAATAAGTGCAAGCGTGAATGCATAGTGTTCAAGTTCCTCATCTCCTTCCGCATCTCTCTTTTGTCTACGACTTCGGTAAATCGACGGTGATTAGCGATCATGGCGCGAAATGCTTCTTCTCGCTTCCTTTATTTCTCTTTCCTCTTCCCTGGTTTTTGTCTTGGGTTTTGGTTATGGGGCTTAGGGTTTGAGAAAAGGTGGTGGCCATGATGGAGGTGCTTGGTGGCGGCGGCGGTGGAGCACGGCGGGGGGATGGTGGTGGGGGTTTTAGATGAAGAAGGAGAAGAAGAATTTATCTTCTTGCTTGGTGTAGAAAATTTTGAATAATAACCCTAGGGGAGCTTTCATATTATAGGCCAAGGATTCAAGGAATATATGGTAAGACAATTTGCTGAAATTTTATTACCAAAAATACTTGATTTACATGCCGTAAAGGCATATTTGATTTCTTTCTCTTTTGAACACGATTTTTCCTTTTGTAAAAATTTACTTTCCTTTATTCTAGAAATTAAATAAGAAATTCTCAATTAGGAAATTTAGGGTTTTGAAAATTCCAAATCATTCCCGAAATTGGTTATAATCAAACCCTAATTTATCCCCAATTTAAAAAGAATTACGGGTATTAATTTCTACCATCCTTAAAAATAATTTCGTCCCTGAAATTCGATTTCTTGCCTCTAATTAGAAAGTCCGGATACTTTGTGTTCCGTTTGCTTTAAAGAAAAACAATCTCTTATCATCTACCTATATGGCTATAGTCGTTGCTTGCATTAATCACATGGATATATATAATGAATATGAAACTTGCAATGCACGTGATAAATAATACCTTTTCACTTCAGAGTCGGTGTGGCATGAGGCGGTGGATAAATCGACTTCTTTATCACTTATATTATTTGAAAGTAAACTCTTCTTCAGAAAAGAAAGTTCAAGAGCCATTGTTTTTCCAAACATTTTGACAATTCTACAAGAAAGATAGACCCGCTCCGATACCACTTGGTAACATCCCAATTTGATAAAAATATGCAATTTGCGATTTTATAAATTGCTTTGAAAAATAAGCTCAAGCTCAAACACCCATTTTGAAAGGGAAATAAATACTACGACTTGTCCATAAATACGAAATACTCATGAAAACCATGTTCGAAAGATTTAAATGCAAAAATCTCAAAAATATCAAGTTTCTAGCATTATTAATGAATCAAAATAAGTGGCCCTATAAATTTCTTGATCGACTTCCACCGTCCCCTTTGCGCACGCTCCAACTCCTTCATTCATCTGTGGGGAATAAACGTGGGGTGATCATTCAATGACATTTGTGGACGCAATGTCTAAATTAAATACACAAGCATAATCATTACTGCATATACATCTATGCTTTTCATGCTTTGATCATATAATACCCTGAGGCCAACTGTGGGTGTACAATTAAGTACATTCATGCATGTACAATTAAGTACCATCGTGTTTATACAATTAAGTGCATTCATGTCATGTCATGTTTAACGAGCATATATATATAACAATCATATAAGGCATTTAAAATAAACATAGTAAACCCCACCTTGAATGCAATAGCTTTATGAAATAAGTGCAAGCGTGAATGCATAGTGTTCAAGTTCCTCATCTCCTTCTGCATCTCTCTTTTGTCTACGACGGCGGTAACCGGCGGCGGCGATTGGCGGTCATGGCAGCAGCCGGCTTCTCTCGCTTCCTTTATTTCTCTTTCCCCTTTCTTGGTTTTTGTCTTGGGTTTTGGTTATGGGGCTTAGGGTTTGAGAAGGTGGTGGCCATGATGGAGGTGCCGGTGGCGGCAGCGGTGGAGCACGGCGGGGATGGTGGTGGGGGTTTTAGATGAAGAAGGAGAAGAAGAATTTATCTTTTTGCTTGGTGTAGAAAATTTTGAATAATAACCCTAGGGGAGCTTTCATATTATAGGCCAAGGATTCAAGGAATATATGGTAAGACAATTTGCTGAAATTTTATTACCAAAAATACTTGATTTACATGCCGTAAAGGCATATTTGATTTCTTTCTCTTTTGAACACGATTTTTCCTTTTGTAAAAATTTACTTTCCTTTATTCTAGAAATTAAATAAGAAATTCTCAATTAGGAAATTTAGGGTTTTGAAAATTCCAAATCATTCCCGAAATTGGTTATAATCAAACCCTAATTTATCCCCAATTTAAAAAGAATTACGGGTATTAATTTCTACCATCCTTAAAAATAATTTCGTCCTTGAAATTCGATTTCTTGCCTCTAATTAGAAAGTCTGGATACTTTGTGTTCCGTTTGCTTTAAAGAAAAACAATCTCTTATCATCTACCTATATGGCTATAGTCGTTGCTTGCATTAATCACATGGATATATATAATGAATATGAAACTTGCAATGCACGTGATAAATAATACCTTTTCACTTCAGAGTCGGTGTGGCATGAGGCGGTGGATAAATCGACTTCTTTACTGTTACTATATTATTTGAAAGTAAACTCTTCTTCAGAAAAGAAAGTTCAAGAGCCATTGTTTTTCCAAACATTTTGACAATTCTACAAGAAAGATAGACCCGCTCTGATACCACTTGGTAACATCCCAATTTGATAAAAATATGCAATTTGCGATTTTATAAATTGCTGAAAAATAAGCTCAAGCTCAAACACCCATTTTGAAAGGGAAATAAATACTACGACTTGTCCATAAATACGAAATACTCATGAAAACCATGTCTGAAAGATTTAAATGCAAAAATCTCAAAAATATCAAGTTTCTAGCATTATTAAATGAATCAAAATAAGTGGCCCTATAAATTTCTTGATCGACTTCCACCGTCCCCTTTGCGCACGCTCCAACTCCTTCATTCATCTGTGGGGAATAAACGTGGGGTGATCATTCAACAGCCCATTGTGGACGCAATGTCTAAATTAAATACACAAGCATAATCATTACTGCATATACATCTATGCTTTTCATGCTTTGATCATATAATACCCTGAGGCCAACTGTGGGTGTACAATTAAGTACATTCATGCATGTACAATTAAGTACCATCGTGTTTATACAATTAAGTGCCTTCATGTCATGTCATGTTTAACGAGCATATACATATAACAATCATATAAGGCATTTAAAATAAACATAGTAAACCCCACCTTGAATGCAATAGCTTTATGAAATAAGTGCAAGCGTGAATGCATAGTGTTCAAGTTCCTCATCTCCTTCTGCATCTCTCTTTTGTCTACGACGGCGGAACCGCGGCGGCGATTAGCAAGGATCATGGTATGGCAAAGAAATTTCTTCTCTCGCTTCCTTTATTTCTCTTTCCCCTTTCTTGGTTTTTGTCTTGGGTTTTGGTTATGGGGCTTAGGGTTTGAGAAGGTGGTGTCCATGATGTAGGTGCCGGTGGCGGCAGCGGTGGAGCACGGCGGGGATGGTGGTGGTGGTTTTAGATGAAGAAGGAGAAGAAGAATTTATCTTCTTGCTTGGTGTAGAAAATTTTGAAAAATAACCCTAGGGGAGCTTTCATATTATAGGCCAAGGATTCAAGGAATATATGGTAAGACAATTTGCTGAAATTTTATTACCAAAAATACTTGATTTACATGCCGTAAAGGCATATTTGATTTCTTTCTCTTTTGAACACGATTTTTCCTTTTGTAAAAATTTACTTTCCTTTATTCTAGAAATTAAATAAGAAATTCTCAATTAGGAAATTTAGGGTTTTGAAAATTCCAAATCATTCCCGAAATTGGTTATAATCAAACCCTAATTTATCCCCAATTTAAAAAGAATTACGGGTATTAATTTCTACCATCCTTAAAAATAATTTCGTCCTTGAAATTCGATTTCTTGCCTCTAATTAGAAAGTCTGGATACTTTGTGTTCCGTTTGCTTTAAAGAAAAACAATCTCTTATCATCTACCTATATGGCTATAGTCGTTGCTTGCATGAATCACATGGATATATATAATGAATATGAAACTTGCAATGCACGTGATAAATAATACCTTTTCACTTCAGAGTCGGTGTGGCATGAGGCGGTGGATAAACCGACTTCTTTATCACATTATATATTATTTGAAAGTAAACTCTTCTTCAGAAAAGAAAGTTCAAGAGCCATTGTTTTTCCAAACATTTTGACAATTCTACAAGAAAGATAGACCCGCTCTGATACCACTTGGTAACATCCCAATTTGATAAAAATATGCAATTTGCGATTTTATAAATTGCTGAAAAATAAGCTCAAGCTCAAACACCCATTTTGAAAGGGAAATAAATACTACGACTTGTCCATAAATACGAAAACTCATGAAAACCATGTCTGAAAGATTTAAATGCAAAAATCTCAAAAATATCAAGTTTCTAGCATTATTAAATGAATCAAAATAAGTGGCCCTATAAATTTCTTGATCGACTTCCACCGTCCCCTTTGCGCACGCTCCAACTCCTTCATTCATCTGTGGGGAATAAACGTGGGGTGATCATTCAATGACCCGTTGTTGGGACGCAATGTCTAAATTAAATACACAAGCATAATCATTACTGCATATACATCTATGCTTTTCATGCTTTGATCATATAATACCCGAGGCCAACTCGTGGTGTACAATTAAGTACATTCATGCATGTACAATTAAGTACCATCGTGTTTATACAATTAAGTGCCTTCATGTCATGTCATGTTTAACGAGCATATACATATAACAATCATATAAGGCATTTAAAATAAACATAGTAAACCCCACCTTGAATGCAATAGCTTTATGAAATAAGTGCAAGCGTGAATGCATAGTGTTCAAGTTCCTCATCTCCTTCTGCATCTCTCTTTTGTCTACGACGGCGGTAACCGGCGGCGGCGATTGGCGGTCATGGCAGCAGCCGGCTTCTCTCGCTTCCTTTATTTCTCTTTCCCCTTTCTTGGTTTTTGTCTTGGGTTTTGGTTATGGGGCTTAGGGTTTGAGAAGGTGGTGGCCATGATGGAGGTGCCGGTGGCGGCAGCGGTGGAGCACGACGGGGATGGTGGTGGGGGTTTTAGATGAAGAAGGAGAAGAAGAATTTATCTTCTTGCTTGGTGTAGAAAATTTTGAATAATAACCCTAGGGGAGCTTTCATATTATAGGCCAAGGATTCAAGGAATATATGGTAAGACAATTTGCTGAAATTTTATTACCAAAAATACTCTATTTACATGCCGTAAAGGCATATTTGATTTCTTTCTCTTTTGAACACGATTTTTCCTTTTGTAAAAATTGACTTTCCTTTATTCTAGAAATTAAATAAGAAATTCTCAATTAGGAAATTTAGGGTTTTGAAAATTCCAAATCATTCCCGAAATTGGTTATAATCAAACCCTAATTTATCCCCAATTTAAAAAGAATTACGGGTATTAATTTCTACCATCCTTAAAAATAATTTCGTCCTTGAAATTCGATTTCTTGCCTCTAATTAGAAAGTCTGGATACTTTGTGTTCCGTTTGCTTTAAAGAAAAACAATCTCTTATCATCTACCTATATGGCTATAGTCGTTGCTTGCATGAATCACATGGATATATATAATGAATATGAAACTTGCAATGCACGTGATAAATAATACCTTTTCACTTCAGAGTCGGTGTGGCATGAGGCGGTGGATAAACCGACTTCTTTACTGTTACTATATTATTTGAAAGTAAACTCTTCTTCAGAAAAGAAAGTTCAAGAGCCATTGTTTTTCCAAACATTTTGACAATTCTACAAGAAAGATAGACCCGCTCTGATACCACTTGGTAACATCCCAATTTGATAAAAATATGCAATTTGCGATTTTATAAATTGCTGAAAAATAAGCTCAAGCTCAAACACCCATTTTGAAAGGGAAATAAATACTACGACTTGTCCATAAATACGAAATACTCATGAAAACCATGTCTGAAAGATTTAAATGCAAAAATCTCAAAAATATCAAGTTTCTAGCATTATTAAATGAATCAAAATAAGTGGCCCTATAAATTTCTTGATCGACTTCCACCGTCCCGTTTGCGCACGCTCCAACTCCTTCATTCATCTGTGGGGAATAAACGTGGGGTGATCATTCAATGTTCCCCATTGTGGACGCAATGTCTAAATTAAATACACAAGCATAATCATTACTTTGCATATACATCTATGCTTTTCATGCTTTGATCATATAATACCCTCGAGGCCAATCGTGGGTGTACAATTAAGTACATTCATGCATGTACAATTAAGTACCATCGTGTTTATACAATTAAGTGCCTTCATGTCATGTCATGTTTAACGAGCATATACATATAACAATCATATAAGGCATTTAAAATAAACATAGTAAACCCCACCTTGAATGCAATAGCTTTATGAAATAAGTGCAAGCGTGAATGCATAGTGTTCAAGTTCCTCATCTCCTTCTGCATCTCTCTTTTGTCTACGACGCCGGCGAACCGCGGCGGCGATTATAATCATGGCAAAGAAACTTCTCTCGCTTCCTTTATTTCTCTTTCCCCTTTCTTGGTTTTTGTCTTGGGTTTTGGTTATGGGGCTTAGGGTTTGAGAAGGTGGTGGCCATGATGGAGGTGCCGGTGGCGGCAGCGGTGGAGCACGACGGGGATGGTGGTGGGGGTTTTAGATGAAGAAGGAGAAGAAGAATTTATCTTCTTGCTTGGTGTAGAAAATTTTGAATAATAACCCTAGGGGAGCTTTCATATTATAGGCCAAGGATTCAAGGAATATATGGTAAGACAATTTGCTGAAATTTTATTACCAAAAATACTCTATTTACATGCCGTAAAGGCATATTTGATTTCTTTCTCTTTTGAACACGATTTTTCCTTTTGTAAAAATTGACTTTCCTTTATTCTAGAAATTAAATAAGAAATTCTCAATTAGGAAATTTAGGGTTTTGAAAATTCCAAATCATTCCCGAAATTGGTTATAATCAAACCCTAATTTATCCCCAATTTAAAAAGAATTACGGGTATTAATTTCTACCATCCTTAAAAATAATTTCGTCCTTGAAATTCGATTTCTTGCCTCTAATTAGAAAGTTTGGATACTTTGTGTTCCGTTTGCTTTAAAGAAAAACAATCTCTTATCATCTACCTATATGGCTATAGTCGTTGCTTGCATGAATCACATGGATATATATAATGAACATGAAACTTGCAATGCACGTGATAAATAATACCTTTTCACTTCAGAGTCGGTGTGGCATGAGGCGGTGGATAAATCGACTTCTTTACTGTTACTATATTATTTGAAAGTAAACTCTTCTTCATAAAAGAAAATTCAAGAGCCATTGTTTTTCCAAACATTTTGACAATTCTACAAGAAATATAGACCCGCTCTGATACCACTTGGTAACATCCCAATTTGATAAAAATATGCAATTTGCGATTTTATAAATTGCTTGAAAATAAGCTCAAGCTCAAACACCCATTTTGAAAGGGAAATAAATACTACGACTTGTCCATAAATACGAAATACTCATGAAAACCATGTCCAAAGATTTAAATGCAAAAATCTCAAAAATATCAAGTTTCTAGCATTATTAAATGAATCAAAATAAGTGGCCCTATAAATTTCTTGATCGACTTCCACCGTCCCCTTTGCGCACGCTCCAACTCCTTCATTCATCTCGTGGGGAATAAACGTGGGGTGGTCATTCAACGACCCATTGTGGACGCAATGTCTAAATTAAATACACAAGCATAATCATTACTGCATATACATCTATGCTTTTCATGCTTTGATCATATAATACCCTGAGGCCAACTGTGGGTGTACAATTAAGTACATTCATGCATGTACAATTAAGTACCATCGTGTTTATACAATTAAGTGCCTTCATGTCCTGTCATGTTTAACGAGCATATACATATAACAATCATATAAGGCATTTAAAATAAACATAGTTAACCCCACCTTGAATGCAATAGCTTTATGAAATAAGTGCAAGCGTGAATGCATAGTGTTCAAGTTCCTCATCTCCTTCTCATCTCTCTTTTGTCTCGACGGCGAACGTGGCGGCGGCGGATTATAATCATGGCAAAGAAATGGCTTCTCTCGCTTCCTTTATTTCTCTTTCCCCTTTCTTGGTTTTTGTCTTGGGTTTTGGTTATGGGGCTTAGGGTTTGAGAAGGTGGTGGCCATGATGGAGGTGCCGGTGGCGGCAGCGGTGGAGCACGGCGGGGATGGTGGTGGGGGTTTTAGATGAAGAAGGAGAAAGAAGAATTTATCTTCTTGCTTGGTGTAGAAAATTTTGAATAATAACCCTAGGGAGCTTTCATATTATAGGCCAAGGATTCAAGGAATATATGGTAAGACAATTTGCTGAAATTTTATTACCAAAAATACTCTATTTACATGTCGTAAAGGCATATTTGGTTTCTTTCTCTTTTGAACACGATTTTTCCTTTTGTAAAAATTGACTTTCCTTTATTCTAGAAATTAAATAAGAAATTCTCAATTAGGAAATTTAGGGTTTTGAAAATTCCAAATCATTCCCGAAATTGGTTATAATCAAACCCTAATTTATCCCCAATTTAAAAAGAATTACGGGTATTAATTTCTACCATCCTTAAAAATAATTTCGTCCTTGAAATTCGATTTCTTGCCTCTAATTAAAAAGTCTGGATACTTTGTGTTCCGTTTGCTTTAAAGAAAAACAATCTCTTATCATCTACCTATATGGCTATAGTCGTTGCTTGCATGAATCACATGGATATATATAATGAACATGAAACTTGCAATGCACGTGATAAATAATACCTTTTCACTTCAGAGTCGGTGTGGCATGAGGCGGTGGATAAATCGACTTCTTTACTGTTACTATATTATTTGAAAGTAAACTCTTCTTCATAAAAGAAAATTCAAGAGCCATTGTTTTTCCAAACATTTTGACAATTCTACAAGAAACATAGACCCGCTCTGATACCACTTGGTAACATCCCAATTTGATAAAAATATGCAATTTGCGATTTTATAAATTGCTGAAAATAAGCTCAAGCTCAAACACCCATTTTGAAAGGGAAATAAATACTACGACTTGTCCATAAATACGAAATACTCATGAAAACCATGTCTGAAAGATTTAAATGCAAAAATCTCAAAAATATCAAGTTTCTAGCATTATTAAATGAATCAAAATAAGTGGCCCAATAAATTTCTTGATCGACTTCCACCGTCCCCTTTGCGCACGCTCCAACTCCTTCATTCATCTGTGGGGAATAAACGTGGGGTGATCATTCAATGACCCATTGTGGACGCAATATCTAAATTAAATACACAAGCATAATCATTACTGCATATACATCTATGCTTTTCATGCTTTGATCATATAATACCCTGAGGCCAACTGTGGGTGTACAATTAAGTACATTCATGCATGTACAATTAAGTACCATCGTGTTTATACAATTAAGTGCCTTCATGTCATGTCATGTTTAACGAGCACATACATATAACAATCATATAAGGCATTTAAAATAAACATAGTAAACCCCACCTTGAATGCAATAGCTTTATGAAATAAGTGCAAGCGTGAATGCATAGTGTTCAAGTTCCTCATCTACTTCTGCAGCCAGCTTCTCTCGCTTCCTTTATTTCTCTTTCCCCTTTCTTGGTTTTTGTATTGGGTTTTGGTTATGGGGCTTAGGGTTTGAGAAGGTGGTGGCCATGATGGAGGTGCCGGTGGCGGCAGCGGTGGAGCACGACGGGGATGGTGGTGGGGGTTTTAGATGAAGAAGGAGAAGAAGAATTTATCTTCTTGCTTGGTGTAGAAAATTTTGAATAATAACCCTACGGGAGCTTTCATATTATAGGCCAAGGATTCAAGGAATATATGGTAAGACAATTTGCTGAAATTTTATTACCAAAAATACTTGATTTACATGCCGTAAAGGCATATTTGATTTCTTTCTCTTTTGAACACAATTTTTCCTTTTGTAAAAATTGACTTTCCTTTATTCTAGAAATAAAATAAGAAATTAAAAATTCTCATTTAGGAAATTTAGGGTTTTGAAAATTCCAAATCATTCCCGAAATTGGTTTTAATCAAACCCTAATTTATCCCCAATTCAAAAAGAATTACGGGTATTACTTTCTACCACCCTTAAAAATAATTTCGTCTTTGAAATTCGATTTCTTGCCTCTAATTAAAAAGTCTGGATACTTTGTGTTCCGTTTGCTTTAAAGAAAAACAATCTCTTATCAATTACCTATATGGCTATAGTTGTTGCTTGTATGAATCAAATGGATATATATAATGAACATGAAACTTGCTATACAGTGATAAAATACCTTTTCACTTCAGAGTCGGTGGATAAATCGACTTATTTACTGTTACTATATTATTTGAAAGTAAACTCTTCTTCATAAAAGAAAATTCAAGAGCCATTGTTTTTCCAAACATTTTGGCAATTCTACAAGAAAGATAGACCCGCTCTGATACCACTTTGTAACATCCCAATTTGATAAAAATATGCGATTTGCGATTTTATAAATTGCTGAAAAATAAGCTGAGGCTCAAACACCCATTTTTAAAGGGAATTAAATACTACGACTTGTCCATAAATACAAAATACTCATGAAAACCATGTCTGAAAGATTTAAATGCAAAAATCTCAAAAATATCAAGTTCTAGCATTATTAAATGATTCAAAATAAGTGGCCCTATAAATTTCTTGATCGACTTCCACCGTCCCCTTTGCGCACGCTCCAACTTCTTCATTCATCTATGGAGAATAAACGTGGGGTGATCATTCAACAGCCCAGTGGGGACGCAATGTCTAAAATAAATACACAAGCATAATTATTACTGCATACACATCTATGTTTTTCATGCTTTGATTATATAATACCCGGAGGCCAACTGTGGGTGTACAATTAAGTACATTCATGCGTGTACAATTAAGTACCATCGTGTTTATACAATTAAGTACCTTCATGTCATGTCATGTTTAACGAGAAAATACATATAACAATCATATAACGCATATAAAATCAACATAGTAAACCCCACCTTGAATGCAATAGCTTCATGAAATAAATGCAAATGTGAATACATAGTGTTCAAGTTCCTCATCTCCTTCTGCATCTCTCTTTTGTCTACGACGGCGGTAACCGGTGGTCATGGCACCAGCCGGCTTCTCTCGCTTCCTTTATTTCTCTTTCCCCTTCCTTGGTTTTTGTCTTGGGTTTTGGTTATGGGGCTTAAGGTTTGAGAAGGTGGTGGCCATAATGGAGGTGCCGGTGGCGGCAGCGGTGGAGCATGGCGGGGATGGTGGTGGCGGTTTTAGATGAAGAAGGAGAAGAAGAATTTATCTTCTTGCTTGGTGTAGAAAATTGTGAATAATAGCCCTAGGGGGCTTTCATATTATAGGCCAAGGGTTCAAGGAATATATGGTAAGACAATTTGCTGAAATTTTATTACCAAAAATACTTGATTTACATGTCGTAAAGGCATATTTGATTTCTTTCTCTTTTGAACACAATTTTTCCTTTTGTAAAAATTGACTTTCCTTTATTCTTGAAATAAAATCAGAAATTAAAAATCCCCAATTAGGAAATCTAGGGTTTTGAAAATTCCAAATCATTCCCGAAATTGGTTCTAATCAAACCCTAATTTATCCCTAATTTAAAAAGAATTACGTGTATTACTTTCTACCACCCTTAAAAATAATTTCGTCCTTGAAATTCGATTTCTTGCCTCTAATTAGAAAGTCTGGATACTTTGTGTTCTGTTTGCTTTAAAGAAAAACAATCTCTTATCATCTACCTATATGGCTATAGTCGTTGCATGCATGAATCACATGGATATATATAATGAACATGAAATTTGCAATACACGTGATAAATAATACCTTTTCGCTTCAGAGTCGGCGTGGCATGAGGCGGTGGATAAATCGACTTCTTTACTGTTACTATTTTATTTGAAAGTAAACTCATCTTCATTAAAGAAAATTCAAGATCCATTGTTTTTCCAAACATTTTGGCAAGTCTACAAGAAAGATAGACCCGCTCTGATACCACTTTGTAACATCCCAATTTCATAAAAATATGTGATTTGCGATTTTATAAATTGCTGAAAAATAAGCTCAAGCTCAAACACCCATTTATAAAGGAAAAATAAATACTACGACTTGTCCATAAATACGAAATACTCATGAAAACCATGTCTGAAAGATTTAAAAGCAAAAATCCCAAAAATATCAAGTTTCTAGCATTATTAAATGAATCAAAATAAGTGGCCCTTTAAATTTCTTGATCGACTTCCACCGTGCCCTTTGCGCATGCTCCAACTCCTTCATTCATCTATGGAGAATAAACGTGGGGTGATTATTCAACAGCCCAGTGGGGACGCAATATCTAAATTAAATACACAAGCATATTTATTACTGCATACACATCTATGTTTTTCATGTTTTGATTATATAATACTCGGAGGCCAACTGTGGGTGTACAATTAAGTACATTCATGCGTGTACAATTAAGTACCATTGTGTTTATACAATTAAGTACCTTCATGTCATGTCATGTTTAACTAGCAAATACATATAACAATCATATAACGCATATAAAATCAACATAGTAAACCCCACCTTGAATATCATAGCTTCATGAAATAAATGCAAACGTGAATGCATAGTGTTCAAGTTCCTTATCTCCTTCCGCATCTCTCTTTTGTCTAGCACGGCGGTAACCGGCGGCGGCTATCGGCGGTAATGCCAGCAGCTCGGCTTCTCTCACTTCATTTATTTATCTTTCCCCTTCCTTGATTTTTATCTTGGGTTTCGGTTATGGGGCTTAGGGTTGGTGGCCATGATGGAGGTGCCGGTGGCGGCAACGGTGGAGTACGGTGGGGATTGTGGTGGTGGTTTTAGATGAAGAAGGAGAAGAAGAATTTATCTTCTTGCTTGGTGTAGAAAATTGTGAATAATAACGCTAGGGGAGCTTTCATATTATAGGCCAAGGATTCAAGGAATATATGGTAAGACAATTTGCTGAAATTTTATTACCAAAAATACTTGATTTATATGCCGTAAAGGCATATTTGATTTCTTTCTCTTTTGAACACGATTTTTCCTTTTGTAAAAATTGACTTTCCTTTATTCTAGAAATAAAATAAGAAATTAAAAATCCTCAATTCGGAAATTTAAGGTTTTGAAAATTCCAAATCATTCCCGAAATTGGTTCTAATCAAACCCTAATTTATCCCCAATTTTAAAAAAATTACGGGTTTTACTTTCTACCACCTTTAAAAATAATTTTGTCCTTGAAATTCGATTTCTTGCCCCTAATTAGAAAGTCTGGATACTTTGTGTTCCGTTTGCTTTAAAGAAAAATAATCTCTTATCATCTACCTATATGGCTATTGTCGTTACATGCATGAATCACATGGATAAATATAATGAACACGAAATTTGCAATGCACGTGATAAACAATACCTTTTCACTTCAGAGTCGGCGTGGCATGAGGCGGTGGATAAATCAACTTCTTTATTGTTACTATTTTATTTGAAAGTAAATTCATCTTCATAAAAGAAAATTCAAGAGCCATTTTTTTTTCAAACATTTTGGCAAGTCTACAGGAAAGATAGACCCGCTCTGATATCACTTTGTAACATCCCAATTTCATAAAAATATGCGATTTGTGATTTTATAAATTGCTGAAAAATAAGCTCAAGCTGGAACACGTATTTTTAAAGGGGAATAAATACTGCGACTTGTCCATAAATACGAAATACTCATGAAAACCGTGATGGCAATAGCTTCATGAAATAAATGCAAACGTAAATGCATAGTGTTCAAGTTCCTCATCTCCTTCTGCATCTCACTTTTGTCTCTGACGACGGCGAATCGGCGGCGGCGCGATCGCGATCATGGCGGCGTGACCGCTTTCTCGATTCCTTTATTTCTCTTTCCCCTTCCTTGGTTTTTATCTTGGGTTTTGGTTATAGGGCTTAGGGTTTGAGAAGGTGGTGGCCAGGATGGAGGTGCTGGTGGCGGCAGCGGTGGAGCACGGCGGGGATGGTGGTGGCGGTTTTAAATGAATAAGGAAAACAAGAATTTATCTTCTTGCTTGCTGAAATTTTATTACCAAAAATACTTGATTTTCATGGCGTAAATGCATATTTGATTTCTTTCTCTTTTGAACACGATTTTCCCTTTTGTAAAAATTGACTTTCCTTTATTCTAGAAATAAAATCACAAAATTAAAAAACCCCAATAAGGAAATTTAGGGTTTCGAAAATTCCAAATCATTCCCGAAATTGGTTCTAATCAAACCCTAATTTATCGCCAATTTAAAAAGAATCACAGGTATTACATTCTACCACTCTTAAAATAATTCCGTCCTCGAAATTTGATTGCTTGCATCTAATTAGAAAGTCTGGATACTTTGTGTTTCGTTTGCTTTAAAGAAAAACAATCTCTTATCATCTATATATATGGATATAGTCGTTGCATGCATGAATCATATGGATATATATACTGAACATGAAATTTGATATGCACATTATAAATAATACCTTTTCACTTCAGAGTCTGCGTGGCATGAGGCGCTGGATAAATCGACTTCTTTACTATTACTATTTTATTTGAAAGTAAAGTCTGTTGGGAAATTATTTTGTAGATTTTGATGAATGCCATGTAAAACTTAGAATAGGAAGTTGGCACCCCATTCTTGTTATAAATTGCATTGTAATAGATAGGGCTGGTAGAGCTGAGTCAAGTCAGCTTTGCCTGAACATGCAAGAAGACAACCGGAGACTAAAGGAATACTCATTGTGAGGCACTGAGTGTGGCAAAGAAGTGAAGACAGAACTCGATCAAGGTGCGGCTAAGATGCAACAGTGAAGTATCAGTCAAGTCAACTCAAGATAGCCAAGTCTCAAGTTGAAGTGACAGAAGAGTCATCCAATGATTGGAAACTGACTCTAAGTCACCTGGGGAAGGCAAGGAAATGCAGTCAAGTCGAGATAACTGAAAGAGATCCGTTCCACAGAAATCAAGAGAATTACTTAAACAAGTAATACTTCCATACTACCTTTCTTGAAGTGCTCAATCCCAGAAGCATGCAAAAGGAATAAACCAATGGGAAGCACTGCACCGTGTCAGAACTCTGAAAAGCTGAAGAATCGTTCATACGAGCAAAACGTAAATTCCAAGGACTACAACAAGACAAGCCAACGGCCACAAGTGACTTTAAAAAATAAGCCTATCTCTTCAACGGGCAGATTTTTGAAAGATCACTATAAAAGGCTAAGGAATCACTCTGAGAGAAGGTTACCGACCTGAACCACGAATAGTCAAGCTAACATTTAAACTGTAACCAAGAATACTCTCAAGTCATTCAAGATCAATACTCAAGCCTACATTACGAAGGAAATCAATCCAACACTCACCTGTGAAGGAAAGACAACTTCAATCAGTTGAAGAGGAAATATTTGAAGAATCAAGGGGTCTACATTCCACGAAGGATTGTAGAAAGGTTCAAGGTCGAACCAAGCTTAAGCTATTTGGAGGGCTTCGTGATCAAATCCAAGGAACTTAAGCAAGTGGGTGTAGTAGTAGCAAGGCAACCCTGAAGAAGCCGAGTCGTCGAGAAGCGAGCCGTGTGACCAAGGCATCTCCGCATCGAGTCCCAAAAGGATCAAGTCACCGTGTGTGATCAAGACTTGTATATGGATCGTTAACCACTCAGTATATTGATCAATACTTAGTGGATTCCTCCAGGAGTTGGAGAAGAGAGGAGTAAGAAGAATTACCCCATCTTCGAACCTCTATAAAAACTTATTGTGTCATTTACATTTCAAAGACTTTAATTTACGTATCTTATTTTTATATCTCACGATGAATCTCGCTATCCAATTGATAATCAACTCGAGTGCTAAAACCAAGTATTAAAAACAAACTTAACCAAATTCAAGGGTGTTAAGTCTTCCAATAAAACATATCACGCTCAAGTTAAGTCTTTAGTCAAAACAATCGAGTTATTCTATCAACACTCGATCAGTCCTGCTTGAGTGACTAACTTTGCTGATTAACTAACTTAGTTGTCCATCAAGGACTCAGCTGTGAAGTATTAACTCTGAACACTTTTAAAAGGACTAAATCGAAAAGTTGGTAAGGTTTATTCAACCCCCCCCCTTCTAAACCTTACACTCACACCCCTTGGGACCTACAAGTGGTGTCAGAGCGGTTGGTTCATTGAGCCTTCCGCACTGGTTACTGAACTAGATCTCCAAATTTTTCAAAGCTTGTTTTAGTACACAATCTTTCAAAACTCTTTTATTCAGCAAAGTTATTATCATGGAAGCAAATTTGACACGCATCCCTATGTTCACAACTGAAGAATTTGATGATTGGAAAATTCGTATGCAGGCTCATTTATCAGTATTACACGATGAGATGTGGATAGTGATAGAGGATGGGCCACTCCAAATCTTAAAAGTGAACATAGCTGCAAGGAGAGCTGCAGCTGAAGGAGAAGAAGATGTTGCTCCCAGACCAGCGATGGTTGAAAAGCCAAGAGCTGAATGGACAAATGATGACAGGAAAAGATATAACTTGGACAATGTGGCCAAGGACATTCTTTACAAAACTTTAGACAAAGCCATGTTCAATAAAGTCAAATCATGCAAAACGGCAAAAGAAACCTGGGACAAGCTAACCTTGATTTGCGAAGGCTCAGAGCAAATCAAAGAAAATAAACTATCTGTTGTTGTACAAAAATTTGAAAATTTTAAGATGCTTGCAGGAGAAACCTTGGATCAGCTGGATGCTCGGTTCACGGAAATTACCAATGAACTGGTCTGCACTTGGAAAGGAATATACACAGAAGGAAATGTGTATGAAAATTCTAAGAAGTCTCCCAACTGAGTGGGATATGAAAGTCATGGCCATGAGACATTCCATGGACCTATCAAAAACATCCA
The DNA here is from genome assembly GCA_016081115.2 of Rehmannia glutinosa. Classification (NCBI taxonomy): domain Eukaryota; kingdom Viridiplantae; phylum Streptophyta; class Magnoliopsida; order Lamiales; family Orobanchaceae; genus Rehmannia; species Rehmannia glutinosa. The sequence goes on along the minus strand of JABTTQ020002168.1, from coordinate 434,556 downwards.
ACAATGAGCTATTCTCAGATCTCAAAGCCTACGAATTTGAGTTGAGAAGAAAAGATCAAGAAGAGACAATGTGCCCAAAACAGCTGCTCTAATTGTCAAAGATGGCAAAAGAGTTGAGGTCAAAGAGGTCATTGACCAAGAGGAGATCGCACTGATGGTTAAACGGTTCAACAAGTTCTTCAATAAGAACTACAAAAGAAGCAAAGGTGAATCCTCCAGAAGACACTCAGCTCCCTCCAAGTCAAGGGAAGACAGACCACCCAAGAGAGCAGAGCATCAAAAAGTTGAATATCAAAGAGCTGACAATCCAAGGATGGAAAGAACTGATCAAAAAGTTGAAAATCTATGCCGGAACTGTAGGCAGCCTGGTCACTATGCCATTGAATGCTCATATCCTGTAGTCAACAAATACAGGAATGAAGAGGAAAGAAAAGTCTTCAGGGAAAGAAAGATAGGAAAAGAGAAAGGCAATGTTGGCTGTAGAGACTGCTGATACAGTCAAGTCAAAAGACACAACAGACTCGGAGAGTAGTGAAGCTGACTACTCAAGTGACTCTGATGAAGAAGCCTTGATCTGTCTAATGGCTAAAGAACAAAACCAACCTGACCAAGAAGATGAGGTACACTCTAACTCATCACACTCAGATACTAGTGATAGTGATTGTGACACACACACTTCATCACCCACTGATCTTTATGATTCATTAGGGAAAATGATGAAAGATTTTGAACACATTAAATTCTCACACACACTACTAAATGAGGAGAACAGCCTACTTAAGAGCCAAAACTCACAGCTGACTAAGGAGCTGAGTACTCTAAATCAAATAACAGATGAGAATAAAAGTCTAAAGGCTAAAAATGCTAAGCTAATAGCAGAGATAGCTGCTATAGAAAAGAGCGAGAATGATCTCAAAAATGTGATTGCCTCATTCACTAAGGCATCTAAATCATTGGATGATCTCAATAAAGGAAAAGGAAAACAGCCAGTTGAGTATGCTGAGAAGACATCTGAGAAGAAATCCAGCAGAGTCCTCAACAAACTCCAAACAGGAGATACTCTGTAAAGAAGAAACAGAGCTACCAAAAACCCCAGAAGCTCTATAATAGAAACACATATGATGGGAATGGTAGAAAATACCCAAGCCAAGATGATTGGAATAATGTGAACTATCAGCAAAGACCTATGGAATATAAGCCCAAGTGGCAAAGGCCTAGAACTCAGCAAAGGCCATTCCAAAGGCATAAGAGCTTTCATCAACACTCATATGCACCCAAGCACTACACTCAGAGATATCACAACCACCCAAAGAAGGCAATTGCTAAAACACATACACAGGCATATAGACAAAAGAGACAGATGTATGAACCTAGAACCCCCAAGCAATTTGCCAAAATTAATTATGATTATGGCACTGATAGATGGCAACCCCTTAGAGTCAAATCATTTGGCTATAGGTTGGTTGGATCATCTTATAATACTAACCCCTCAAGACCCAGGCAAGTATGGGTACCTAAAACCTAACTTCCTTGATTGCAGGTTCAGGAAGCAGCTGAGTGCCAAGGATCCTGGTACATGGATAGTGGTTGTTCCAGACACATGACAGGAAACAAGAAAAATCTATCAAAATTCAAGGAAGTCAGAGGTGCAAAAGTCATATTTGGAGGGAATGAAGCTCCAGGAGAAATAAGAGGCATTGGATCTATCAAGAAAAATGAATTAGAAATCACAGATGTTGCATATGTTGACGGACTCAACTTCAACCTGCTAAGCATAAGTCAACTCTGTGACAAAGGCTACAATGTTGGATTTAACATGGGTATATGTCAAATCAAAGACACTGAATCCAATGAAGTTGTGTTGCAAGGATGCAGACAAAAGAACATGTATGTGGTAGATTGGTCAACTGCAACACCAAGCACTGTCATAGCTTAAAAGCACAAAACAAGTTGGTTGTGGCATAAGAAGCTGAGTCACCTGAACTTCAAAACAATTAACAAACTTGCCAGGAGTAATCTTGTAGAAAGACTTCCAGACTCAGTATACAAGAAATAGAGTATATGTGATGCATGCCAGATGGGAAAGCAAATCAAATCAGTCTTCAACAAGAATATTAGACCTTCTACATATGGATCTGTTTGGTCCAGTGGAACCAACTAGCATAAGTGGGAAGAAATACACCTTGGTGGTAGTAGATGACTACTCAAGATATACATGGACAATATTCATGTGTAAAAAGAAAGAAACTCTGCAGAAACTACCACATCTGATGAAGAGAATACAAAATGAGAAGAGTCAAACCATTATCAAAATAAGATCGATGAGGAACCGAGTTTGTCAATGGTATAATAACTCAAGATCTTGTATTGAAAATGGTATTGGTCATGAATTATCTGCAGCAAGGACTCCACAGCAAAATGGAGTTGCAGAAAGAAGGAATAGAACTCAACAAGAAACAATGTTCACTTGCTTCATCTCACAAATAGAACCAAAAGATGTGTCACAAGCATTGGATGACACACATTGGATTCAAGCCATGCAAGAAGAGCTAAATCAGTTTGAAAGGAACAAAGTGTGGGAATTGGTTCAAAGGCCAACCCATCAAAATGTTATTGGCACTAAATGGGTGTTCAGAAACAAGATGAATGACGAAGGCTCTGTGGTAAGAAACAAAGCAAGATTGGTAGCCAAAGGGTATTGCCAAGAAGAAGGAATAGATTTTCATGAAACCTTTGCCCCTGTGGCAAGATTGGAAGCCATAAGGATGTTTCTTGCCTATGCAGCTCACAAGAACTTTATTGTATATCAAATGGATGTAAAGAGTGCATTTCTTAATGGTTTATTGGAAGAAAAAGTGTATGTTGAACAACCTCCAGGATTTGAGCAGAAGACTCTTGGAGATAAGGTATACAAACTCAAGAAGGCTTTATATGGATTGAAACAGGCACCCAGAGCATGGTATGATACATTATCACAATTCCTAACTAAGAACGGATTCACAAAAGGCAAAGTGGATAGAACACTCTTCAGAATTCAAGATGGGAAGAGTATACTGCTTGTTCAACAAATATATGTGGATGACATCATCTTTGGATCCACAAACAAAGAGATGTGTGATAAATTCTCAAATCTCATGCAAAGCAAATTCGAAATGAGCATGATGGGAGAGCTGACATTCTTTCTTGGACTCCAAGTGAAACAGCTGAAGGATGGAACCTTCATAAGTCAGACAAAATACACCAGAAATTTAATGAAGAAATTTGGTATGGAAGAGAAGTCTTCTGTGAAAATACCAATGAATACATCGATCAAAATGGACTTGGATGCAGATGGCAAGCTCAGTAGATCAAACAAGATACTGAGCACTTATTGGATCATTGCTCTATCTCACAAAGAAGCGGCCGGACATCACCTTTGTTGTAGGTGTATGTGCAAGATTTCAATCTGCTCCAAAAGAAAGCCACATGACCGCAAACCCGCAGGATCTTGAGATATTTGAAAGGAAGCCAAGAAGTTGGCTTGTGGTAACCTAAGGAAGGTGGATTCAAGCTAATTGGTTATTCGGACTGACGACTATCTTTGGATGTAGAGTTGACAGAAAAGCACCTCAAGCAAATGTCAAATGCTTGGAAATAGGCTAATTTCCTGGTTTAGCAAGAAGCAAAATTCAATAGCCACCTCTACAAACAAGAAGCATACAATACATAGTCGTGGCAAAGTTGTTGTGCCCAAGTCTTATGGATGAGACAAGAGGGCGAGAGACTATGAAGTTGAAGAAAAGGAAATTCCTATTATGTGTGACAATACAAGTGCAATTGCAATCACTCAAAATCGTGTTGCACTCAAGAACAAAGCACATCGATGTCGATATCACTTCATAAGAGACCATGTTGAAAAGAAGGACATCACCTTGGAATATATCTCAACTGATAAGTAGTTAGCTGACATATTCACAAAACCATTATGTGAATCAAGATTTGAAGAACTCAAGCATGAGTTAGGGTTAATTGAGCTGAGTTAACACTCAGGAGACTCAAGAAAAGAGATGAAACACGAAAAGAGGAAAAAGAGCTGAACTCCTGATTCAGCTAAGTAAATCAGCCGTATCGGAAAGTCAGTTGTACCGAGTTAGCTGACAGCCGAGTCACAAGGAGAGAAGTGAGAAGAATGATTGAATCAGCTTAGGAGTAAGCTGAGTTATTTATGAGCAAAGTGACAAAAACGCAGTCGTTTTTACTAAGCGGGAATGTTTTTAAGAATGACGTCAACATAATTATGACATGTACTGTCAAAAGCTGCACACCAAGCTTATGATTGGATATAAATGTTGCCGCATTAAATACGAGAACTTAAATGTTAATCGGTGTGCAAGATCTAAGCCGTTGATTTTGATCATATTTCAAAAACCACCCGCACGTCCTTTCATAAACCATACTTATACCATTTCGTCCGATTTTCTCTCACTTTACCAAAACTGTTCATCTCTCTCAAGGCAAAAGAAAGAAACTTTCTCTCAAAACCCTACAACTTCTCAAGATCATTTTCTAAGTCCCGTTCGGTAAAACACTGAGAAATGGCACCTACTCATGATTTCGTCAAGCTAGGAAAGCAAATCCACACTGGGTCTACTGTGTATTTCAATGGTATGGTTAAACAGGGGTCCGACGATACCCTCGGGAAGAAGATTGCTGAGAAATTGGAAACGTCTGGGCTAAAGCCGTATTTGACATTGGAGTTTCCGATGACCTATGTAGAAGAGGTCGCATTTCTGTGAACGCCGGTTCACGATGAGGGCATCAAGTCCTCTCTTCTCACGAAAAAGAGTTCACCATCGCCGCCAAGGATTTGGCGTAACATCGCTTGTTGCCGGCGGAAGGAGTGCCGGAGATTCATGAAGCTGAGGTTGACCTGACTGCTGCTTGGAAGGAAGTAGCCAAGTCCGACTGTGTTGCGAAAGTGGTCTACACAGCTAATAAGAGGCTGCTGAAAGAGGACTACCACAAATTACTGAACATTGTTGCCAAATGCATAGACATTAAATTTGGCAGCTTTGACCAGTTGTCCAAAGCTAAATTGATCGTAATGGCTGCGATCATTGAAGAAAAGAAGGTGAATTGGGCTGAGTTTGTATACAGCAGACTCTGCCAGAATATTGGGAACAAATCCTTCAAGGAGGATGGTATGTTTGGAGGTTCCCTGGGATACGACCTGGTGATTGGCCGGATGATGGAAGTAAAAGGGGTACCTCTTCGGCATGGAAAGGCGTTCCATGTTAACAAGAGGATGTTTCGATCAAACCTCTCTGGCGCACAGAAGAGAGCTTACGCCAAGAGGGCTGATACGAGCAGGGGGGGAATCACTGACCAAAGATTCAGTGCCTCCTCACCTCCCAAGAAGATCATTTGCTAAGAAAATCACCCCAAAGAAAGAAAAAAAAGAAATCGCACTGCCCCTGCAGTCGAGTCACCGCCCCCCGCCAGTGTCTCCACCTTTTTGCAGCCGATGGAGAATGAACCATTAATCCCTTCTCTAGTGATCAAATGCAGAAAAGAGCTAGGGTTTGAACTTTGTTTGCAGAGAGAAAATGCTTGAGTTTTCTTTGAGAGCAAGAGAGTATGTGAGTAGAGAGAAAATTTAATTTCTCTATATGTGAGACATGAAAGAAGGGTTTTTAGAATTCTTTTTTTTTTTTCGAACGATAGAATTATATTAAAACAACTCAAAAACTAAAATTACAACTACAATCGTAGCCAACGGGCTAAGAGCCGACAAGACTAACTAAGAAGAGTTGCGGGAATTGGTAAAACCAATTCAGATTCACATGGACTAAAAAAACTACCCACCCCAAAACTACCCACTCCGCGCCGGGAGACTTCAGCACTCCTTAAAGGAGACTGTAACACACCAAAAAAACTAAAATCGGGCACGAGCAACCACTACATACTGCAGAACAGAAAAAACTGATCCGCCTACGAGTTTCGCAAATCAACCGAGAAAAGAGAACACAAACAAAATAAGAAAACAACAGATATACTAACAAACTAGAGAAAAAAAGCAAAAAATTGCCTCTCCCTCTCCCAAATGTACTGCCGCAGCCCATCGTCTTCTCCGCTCCGAGACACCTCCGTGAAGCTCCGACCCGCTTTCGCCCTGGACCAAAAATTCCGGCCACCTTCATACGCCCAAGGGACCGCCATTTGGGAGGGGGAAACTTAGGGTTTTTTTTTGGGGGGAGTTAGAGAGAATGGGGAGAGAAAAGAGTTAGAGAGAGAAAGGGGGGTTTGATATATTACTATTTCACTGAAGGGTTTTTAGAATTCAAAAAGATGAAAACTGATCAACGGTTGAGATCACATTTTGAAAACTGCATTAATTTCCCCACATTAAATGCAACAACATTTATATCCAATCATGGTTGAACTGGGGAAGGCTTTTTACTGACATCATAATTACCACTAACGCCAAGCTTAAAAACCTTCTCGCTCGCAAAAAATGACTGTGTTTTGTCATTTAGCTCATAAATTGTCTAATCATTAGACCATCTAGATGCCAGATTTACAGGAATAAGGAGCTGTCAGTTTTAGTAAAGGAATATACACAAAAGGAAATGTGTATGAAAATACTCAAAGCTTTACCAGCTGAGTACGAAATGAAGGTCATGGCTCTGAGGGATTCAATGGACCTCACAAAATTGTCTAATCATGAGCTATTCTTAAAGCTGAAAGCTTATGAATTTCGAGATGAAAATGAAAGAGTTGGATGAGATTGTTGCTCCCAAGATTGTTACATTGGTGGTAAGCGAGTCAAAGTCAGAAGAGTCTTAAAATCGAACTATTAGAGGAATAAGGGAGAATCCTCAAGAAGACATTCAACCCCAACTAAAGGGTAAAAAGAGAGAACCCCCAAGAGAGCTGAAAAGAAAGGTGCAGACCTGTTCTGAAACTGTAGACAACTTGATCACTTTGCAGCTGATTATCTATCCACCAGTAAACAAGTACAAAAATGAAGAAAAGAAAGTCTTTGTGAAAGAATAAAAGAAAGAAAGAAAACCAAGCTTGCTAAAATAGAAGCCTCCAATGGCAAAGAAGGAAATGAGTCAGACAACAGTGAAGTTGATTACTCATCTGACACAGAGGAAGATTCTCTTATTGTTCTGATGGATAAGGAACAAGAAGTTAAGGTAATTCATAACTCATCTGATTTTGAATGTGATGATCGTGATCATGACATAAACACTTCCACACCCATAAATCTTTATGATTCATTATGTAAAATGATAAAAGACTTTGAGCACATTAAATTTTCATACATATTTTTAAATGAGGAAACAACTAACTTAAAAGTAGAGTTCTCTAAGTCACTTAGCAGATGAGAACAAAAAGTTGAAGTTTGAAATTGAGCTAATCAAAGTTGAGTGTTCTGTTAAAGAAAAGAGAGAAGAGGAACTCAACAAGTCATCTAAAACATTAAATACATAAACGATGATACAAAAAATACGAGGTAAAGCTGGACTAGGCTTTAATTCCTTTGTTAGTGCACAAATTCCTAGAATGATCTTGGAAAAAAGCTTCTCAAGCAATGAAGGTATCAAGAAATCTAAGACACTATATGTTGCACCCATACATAACCAAAACCACACACACGCTGGACTGGATATAAAGGAAAATGAAAGAAACCAGCTGAGTACACTAGTAAGTCTACTTAAACTAAATTCACAAGAGTCAACCAGCAAACTCCAAATAGAAATTATTATGTAAAGACAAAGCGAAACTACCAAAATGTGCAAAACTTTCACAAAAAGAAAGAAAATGAAAGGAATAGTATAAATTATCCTACATATGCTGATTGGAACCTTCCCATAAACTACAAGCAGATTCCTAAGGCAAAAAAGTCACAATAGCAGAAACCTAAAGGCCAAATCAGGTCATTCCCTATGTATCAACATCAACACACATATGCACCTCGATACAATGTACACATATATGATGTACCTAGATCCAAAGCACAGTTCCATCACCATCACAAGAATGTAAATGCTCACATGCACACTCACATATACAGACAAAAGAGACAATTGTATGTTGCTAATACACCTAGGCAATATGCAAGTATTCATCATAATTATGGAAATAGAAACGTGGCAATATCTTAGAGTCAGACCTTTTGGCTATAGGTTTGTTATATTAACTTATAATGTTAACCCCTCAGGACCCACACAGGTATGGGTACCTAAAGCTTAACTTATTTTATGTCGGTCCGTAGGACATCTGAGTGCCAAGGAACCTAGTACATAGATAGTGATTGTTCTAGATACATGAATGGGAATATAATTCATCTATCAAATTTCAAAGAAGTAAAAGGAGCTAAAGTCATATTTGGATGAAATGAAGCTCCAGGGGAAACCAAGGGCATTGGATCAATCAAGAAAAATACATTAGAAATCAGGGGTGTTTTCTATGTAGAAGGATTGAATTTCAACTTACTAAGCATCAACCAACTATGTGACAAAGGCTATAATGTTGTTTTCAACATGGGAATGTGTCAAATAAAGGACTCAGAAACCAATGAAATGGTTCTTTTAGGCATAAGAAAAAAGAATATGTACGTGGTAGATTGGTCTACTTCAACACCAAGTATATGCCTTGTATCTAAAAGCACAATTGAAGCAAGTTGTTTGTGGCACAAAAAGCTGAGTCATCTGAATTTCAAGACTATCAACAAGCTTATAAGAAGTCATCTGGTTCAAGGGATATCAGATTTAGTCTACAAGAAGGAAAACATTTGTGATGTATTTTAAAAAGAAAAGCAAATCAAATCTTCATTCAAAAGACAAATCCTTCATAAATAAGGATTTTGCATCTACTGCACATGGATCTGTTTGGACCAGTTGATCCAACTAGAATAAGTGGAAAAAAAGTACACCTTAGTAGTTGTGGATGACTACTCAAGATACATATGGGCCATTTTTATGTGTAAGAAAAAGGAAATTTTGCAAAAATTATCACAACTGATGAAAAGAGTTCAAAGTGATAAGAGTCAACCATATATCAAGATCAGATCAGATAGAAGAACTGGGTTTGTCAATGGGATTATGGTTCAGTATTGAACTGAAAATGGGATTTCTCATGAGTTTCAACTGCAAGGATTCCGCAGCAGAATGGAGTAGCTGAAAGAAAGAACAAAACTCTCAAGAAACTGCAAGGACCATGTTGCTGAAGCTAGATGGCCTAAAAGATTTTAGGCAAAAGCCATCAACAATACTTGCTACACTCAGAACAGATGTATGATCAATAGACAATTATCCAAAACCCCCTATGAAATTTGGACATAAAGAAAGCTTAAAGTTGGATATTTCCATATTTTTTGAAGCAAGTGTTTTATTCACAATAATGGAAAGGATAATCTGAAGGCTTTTGATGCTAAAGCAGATGAGGGAATATTTCATGGATACGATCATCTGAAAGTAAATCATATAAAGTGTTGAACAAAAGTACTATGGTCACGGAATAGCCAATTCATGTGTTTTTGATGAACCAAATATCTATGTTGAAGATACTGATGAGTTAGATGAAAAGAAAAATCAACCAACTATTCACAGTAGTCCATACATTGAAGCTAATTTAAGAAGACTTGATATAGAAGAAGATGTATCGCCATGAAACACAACTCGATCAAAAAAATGTCACTCAAGACAACTTAGTTGGAAACCAAGTCAACCCATCTGGCTTACTCCAACCAGATGTGAGATGACCGAGAGAACATCCACCTGAGTTGATTATTGGAAATGTTAGAGGAGGAGTAAGAACAAGATCAAGAGTTAAACATGAAGTTACATTTGCATGCTTCGTCTCATATATTAAACCAAAAGATGTATGAGAAGCTCTTGAAGATACCCACTAGATTCTAGATATGCAAGAAGAACTGAATCAGTTGAAATAAAGTATAAGAATTGGTTCAAAGACCATCCCATCATCATGTCATTGTACCTAAATGGGTATTTAGAAATAAGATGACTAAATACGGTACAGTGGTTAGAAACAAAGCAAGATTGGTAGGCAAAAGATATTGCCAAGAACAAGGTATAAATTTTGATTAGACCTTTTCTCCAGTTGCAAGACTTGAAGCAATAAGGATGTTTCTAGCCTATGTTGCTCACAAGAATTTCACAGTTTATCAAATGGATATGAAAAGTGCATTTCTAAATTAACTATTGGAGGAATAAGTGTATGTTGAAAAACCTCGAGGATTTGAGTAGAAGACTATATGAGATAAAGTGTATAAGTTGAAGAAAGAAATTTATGGATTGAACTAGGCTTCTATAGCATGGTATGACACATTGTCTCAGTTTCTTCACAGACAATGATTTGTGTGAGAAATTCTCAAAGATATGGATTTCTTGTGCAAATCTATGTAGATGACATCATCTTTATCTACAAACAATGATTTGTGTGAGAAATTCTCAGAGATATTGCAAGAAAAGTTTAAGATGAGCATATGAGATAATTAACTTTCTTCCTATGACTTCAAGTAAGACAAATGAAAAATGGAACATTCATCAGCCAAACCAGATATACAAGAGATTTAATGAAGAAATTTGGCATGGAAAAGAAGTCATCTATCAAGATACTACTAGGAAATTTATTTGTATATATTTTGATTATGCTTACAAAACTATGTATTAGGAAGTTGGCCCTCCAATTCAATGTGATTTCTACTTATGTAATAGATATGATTTTGGCTGACTCAATACAACCAAGTCAACATGCAGAAGACTTGTTGAAGGCGTTTCAAAAGACTCACAGCTGAGTATCAAAGTTTTAGAAGATCATAGTTGTATATTGAAGTTTTAGAAGACTCTCATTAGAGTAATACATGTTAATTCTAAAAAAGAATACTGTCAGAAGTGGCAAATACAAATTTTTGAGATAAAAAGGTCGCACCAAATGGCTCACGGACGGGGATCGCATTATTGAATTTTTCAATAGGAAACTCCGAGACAATCTAAAAGTTATATTACTCATAAGCTTGTGGATGGGGTTATGACAGACAATCAACAAAATATTTACGGCATGTTACCCAATTTTATGAGATGCTTTTTTCGGATTTGTCGCCTGAGATCATAGATTACGTGATTATGGTCAATGCCACACATCCTACGGTTACTCATGAGGAAAATAATAGGATGTGTGCTATTCCCACTGATGAAGAGATCAAAATGGCAGTTTTTGATTTGGGCCTGGATAGTGCTCTGGGTTCGGACGTTTTTGGAGATCATTTTTATTAGAACTGCTGGGATATAATTGTAGGTGATTTATTGAATGTGGTGTGTTCGTTCTTTGTGAGCAATAATCTTCCCTTGGGGTGTAATTCTAGTTATGTGGTCCTGATTCCTAAGAATAATAATGTTGACAGGGTTGAGGAGTACAGACCTATAATCGTAAGTAACTTTTTATTCAAAATAGTTATTAAGATTTTGGCTACGAGATTCCAAACAATTCTTAAAAATCATGTTTATGGTTTGCAATTTATGTTCACACCTGGAAAACAAATACATGACTGTATTGCTCTAACATCAGAAGGGGTGAATTGCCTTCTTAATCGGTCATCGAGGCATAATATGATTCTTAAAGTGGATATTCGTAAAACTTTTGATACGCTCCGATGTGATTTCATTATCTATGTATTTAGCCGTATGGGTTTTGACAATGGGTTCGTGAATTGGGTCAACATAATTTTTAGTTCAGCCCTCATCTCTATTCTTTTAAATGGATGCCCAAAGGGATATTTTCAGTGCACTAGAGGCGTTCACCAGGGTGATCCTTTATCACCAATTCTTTTCTGTGATGCGGAAGATGTTCTTGCCCGCAATTTAGATGTAGTCATTCATCAAGGTCGTGTTTGTTATATGCAAATGACATATTGATTCTGACAGTAGCAACTTGGGATAATTGCCAGTAGTTGAGGAAAATTTTGATGGATTATGGCAAAATTTCTGGTCAACACTTCAGCCCAAAGAAGGAGAAGGTTTACTTTAGGGATAATACACCTCCATGACTTATGCGTCATATTCAGACACACTTGCGGATTAATAGAGGCACACTTTCTTTTAATTACTTAGGTGCCCCACTGTTTAAGGGGGCTCCTAAAATTCAATATTTCCAACCTGTACATGATAAAATTTTGTCGAAGTTTAAAATGGAAGGGGAATTCGCTTTCTGTGGCAATACGTATTACGTTGGTAAACTTTGTGATCACTAGGTCCTTTGTTCATTCTATGTTGGTTTATAGATGGCCGATGACGCTTTTAAAATCTATGGAAAGGGCTATAAAGAATTTTATTTGGTCAGGGGATATCTCCACTAAAGGATCAGTGACTGTTAATTGGGACCATTGTTGCTCGACAAGGGAAGAAGGGGGCTTGGGAGTCAGGTCATTAATTGCTGCAAACAAAGCTTTCCCTTATGAAAAATGCTTGAAAGGTGGTTAACTCGGAGAATGAGGTCTTCAAAATTTTATGCAAGAGATTTATGGACGTCGGGCCAAGAACCACGTACATTGGTTCGTCCATTTGGCCAGATTTGCGCCCTATCACTATAGACCTAATTTCTCAGTCTAGATGGATTCTGGGTGATTGTTCGGTTGTTCGGTTTTAGCTTGACAACTGGTTAAGATATTCTATTGCCGATCGCATTGGAATTCCTAACCATATGCGCAGCCATTTTGAATATCCCATTTCTGATTATTTCTTCAATGGAGTATGGCATTTTACTGAGGATTTTTTGGTGGCTTATACGAGCATTGTGATTGATATCATCCGTATTCTGATTTCTCATAATATTGATGATAAACGCATATGGACCTACTCCAAAGAGGGCGAAGTCTCTTCGAAGGATGCCTATAAATTTGTTCGGAATAATTTTCCAGAGGTCCAATGGGGTAAATGGATTTAGTCTACATATATTCCGGCTAGAAGATCAATTGTTGTTTGGCGATCCATTCACAACCATTTGGTTGTGCTTGATAATCTGCGTTTTTGGGGATTTTGTGGTCCTTCAGCGTGTCCTTTCTGTTATGGTGATTCTGAGTCTGTCGATCATATTCTTACTAACTGTTGTTTTGCTAGGTATATCTGGAATTGGATTCAAGATGCTTTTGAGGTTAGCATTCCACTGGATGGGGGAGTGAATCATTTGTACACTTTGGCCCTTCAACAAAGATTTAGCCCGCAGGTCTCTTTTCTTTGGAAGGTAGCGCACCATTCAACAATATGGATCATTTGGCATATGAGAAATGAGTGGATCTTCGGAGACGTTAAACCTAACACTACAACAGTTATCATCATGCTTCATGCATTTATCATTGAGTCTTCGATTTTGGATCGGAGTTGTATGTCGAATTCGGTGTATGATCTTCTAATGCCTTCATAGGTTATCATTTGTTGGGCATCCAAGGCCTCTTGCACAGATTAAGGCAGTTCGATGGTATCCCCTTTTGCTGGGCTGGACAAAGGTTAATACAGATGGATGTGCATATGGGGCTTTGGGGAGTTGTGTGACAGCGAGCATGTTTTATAACTGCAGTGGCTTTTTTACTGGGTGTTCTATTCAGAAGGTTGGTATAGGCTTTGCTTTTCAATCTGAGTTATTAGCGGCTATGATGGCTATTGAACGTGCTTATAATAGAGGATGGCATAAGCTTTGGCTCGAATCTGACTCAACATATGTTTGCGACTTACTTGCGACAAGATCTCTCAAAGTGCCATGGAAATTCTTTGTCAGATGGAGGCTAACTCTTCACTATATTTCTCATATTGAATTTGTGGTTTCCACATTTTTAGGGAAGGTAATAAGGTGGCTGATAAGCTCTCTAAAATGGACATGCACGTGTAATGGTCTCACATTCCCCCGGATTCGATTTTGACAGAACTTAATGAAGACGGCAAGATTTTATATAGCTTTGTATAGGTTGGCCATCTTCTGTCTTTTTATTTCTATCTTTATGGGGTACTCTTTTTCCCATCAAAGGTTTTTCCCTTTGGGTTTTTCTTTGATAGGTTTTAACGAGGCCCCATTTTTTAAGCTATATGCTTGGGTTCTAAGCAGTTCTTTTCTTTTTGGGGTACTCTTTTTCCTGCCAAGGTTTTCCCTTAAGGGTTTTACTTCGGTAAGTTTTAATGTGGCCCCAATTTTTAGACCTTTATATCGATTGATTTGCTTTTCGGCTCTCTTTAAGCTAGTTGCTTGGCTTGTGTAGGTCCCAAGGGGTGACGTGTAAGGATTAGAAGAGGGGGTTGAATAAACCTTACCAACTTTTCGATTTAGTCCTTTTAAAATATTTTCAGAGTTTCACACAAATCAGCTGAGTCCTTAAGGGACATCTAGGTTGGCTTACACAACAAAGTTACCCACTCAATAGACTCGACTGAGCTGTTGATAGTATAACTTAGCTGCTTTCAGCTAACACTTAGAATACAGTTGATTTGGTTTTGTTCAGCGGAAGACTTTTCACCTTTGAGATTTTTACACTTATTTTACACACTTGTTTTAGCAAAGGTTATTATCAAAAGAGTTTAGCAATTTTAACTTAGCAGCAGATTTAGAATGAATGCAGGAATTAAATGTGTTGTAAAGTAAATAAGACATAAGCAATTTATAGTGGTTCGAAGATGGGGTAATTCCTCTAATCCACTCTTCTCCAACTCCTAGAGGAATCCACTAAGTAACAAGATCTTGGTTACAAAGTGGTCAACAGTCCAAGTCAGCTTCGATCACACAGCGAGTTGCTCCTAAGACTCAGCTTCTTCACAAAATAGCTGTCTTGCTACTTCAGCTCCTTCAAACACTTAGATTTGTTCACACAGCCCTCCAACGAGTCTAAAGCCTCTAGTTCGAACTTGAACCTTACTACTTCTCCTTCAACCTTGGAGAGTAGACTCTTCAACTGATGAAGTAATCTTTCCTTCATTGAATGTGTTGGATTGAATTCCTTCAAAATTAGGCTTGAGGATATCTTTGAAAAGCTAGAGAATTTGCAGGTTATTGCTTACTTGAATGCTTGATAGTTTTTATGAAATTCGTAACTTTCTCTCACTTGCTTCCTCAGCCTTTTATAGTGTATATTTGAAATTATGTCCGTTGAAGAGATAGACACACATTTCAAATCTTCACTCGTACGTTGTTTGCTTGTCTTGTCTTGCGGCATTGATGAGGATCGTACCATGAATTAAATGCTCTACAACCTTTTCTTAATCTCTGCAGGTTTTCAGGTACATCCCATTGGTTCCTTGCTTCTTGCACTCTTTCAGCAAAACAACTTTATTGCTAGTAGCCTGACACACTGCCTATTTCCAGCAAAACCTTGACTTGTGTTGACAACAGATCTCTTTCAGCTTTCTTCAAGTTTTGTCTATTGCATACCCCTTTGACATTCGATTCCAATCATTTTGGAATGACTTAGTTGTTAGTTAACAGACTAAGACAACTTTTCTGTCATTTGACTGAGTCTTCACATGGCTTCACAAAGCTGACACACAGGTGGGTCTCCTCTTCAATCTTCAGCCGACTCTTGTAATCTTCAACTTAGCTGGCTCCAACTAAGCTTATTCGGCCTTATCTATGACAAGTTGAATTACAAAGAAAATGGGGTGCCAACTTCCTAATCTAAGTTTTACATGGTATCATCAAAATCTAAATATAAATTTTCCCAATAATTTCCCCCTTTCTGATGATGCCAAAACTTAAATAAAATACAACAAAACAAATAGTGCAGTAACAAAGAATGTATGTGTAGAATATGTCAATTTTGTTTGAACATATCATTCTTGTACTTTACAAACGCATTTTACAAAGCTTTTACATAGTATAACCTATACAAAGTATCAAAGCTATACATGTCTATACAGATCTATGGAATCTTGTACCAATGTATCAGAGCCTTTAACATTTTACAACAAGTATCAGAGCTATAAGGCTTTACAGAATACTTACAAATTTTGTATTTACAGCTAAGTAAAATACACTGAAGGGGTTTCAGCTATCTTCAACACCTCGGCAGCTTCCTTCTTCTCTCTTCATCCTCAGCTCTTCTCATGTCTTCCCCAGCTCTTTTCTTCTTTCTATCTTCTTCCTCATTCTTCTTGTTTTCATAGGCTCGTTTAGCAGCAGGGTCCTCCCTTCTCTGCCTTTCTACCCATTCACGGTCGAGCCTTTCATTTTCATCTTCTTGCCTCCTCCTTGCCTCTTCATTCTTCCTCTCAACTTCTATATTCGCAAGAGTATCATACCTAGCCCAGTAGTTGATTCCCTTCTTCTACTAAACAACATATCTAACATCTTTTGGTCTTGGCTGTGATGGAGTACCTCTGCCTCTTCCACCACTGCCAAACCTTCCCCTTCCTCTCCGCGACTTAGCTTCTCCTCTAGGAGTGTACTATACGGGTGATTTGCCAATCGGTTGACTGCTTGAACTATGTTGCCTCTCAGCTGATTTACATAAATCGAGTCCTTTATCCCAATAAAAATCCCACGCCTGGGGTAGAGTCATGTTCTTGAAATATCCTTCTGCAACTAGAGTCCAAAACTCCTCTAGGGATCTTGCCTTAGATCCAGCATTATGCAATATGATCTCACGAGGGGGTCACACAGCTAGGGAGTCTTTTAACTATCTAGCTGGGGGACCTTCATACTTTGCTTTTAAATATTTAATCCTTCCAGAATGTTTCTCAGATACCTTCTCAAATTAGCTTCAATGGCTTGTCTTGATTTATTGTATGCCAAATCAACTTTCTCTTCTAAGGACAATTCTTTAGGTAGTTGGCTGAGAATAAAGGTTGTAACTTCACCTTGCTGAGGGGTCTTAGCAAGAATAATCTTCAAGGGCGGCTTCTTCACATCACTGCCTTCCCCCTTGTTGCTTGCTTCCCCCTTACTTCCATCCTTGTCACTCCTTTGCTATTTACTTTCATCTTCCCCCTTTCTGGCATCATCACCAAGGGGTAGAGCCAATTGAGGGAACACTCCACCTAGGAGTAGATCAATCTTGATTTTTGTCATGTCTTGCTTGTCATGAGTCTTGGGGTATGCTGCTCGGAATTCAGATCTAAGAGCCATTGTCTCGGCTGCCATCAGCTTCATCTCAGTTTGGAGCACCATGATTTCCTTTTGCATGTTGGCCTCCACCTTCTGAAGTTCTGACTTATGTTGAGCTTTCAGCAACTCCATATCACTCTTGTGAGATTGATCCATCCTGAAAATATGGTCCCTTTGACGCTGCTGAAACTTGGCATTCTTAGAGCTCCAGATCACCATTTTAGCGAATAAAGATTTGAAGTATGTGACATGCTCATGCCTAAGTGCCTTCGTCTGCCCAATCCATTCCCTTATTCTCAAAACAGTTCCTCGAATATCTCCTGTGATGTTTGCATCTCGATTGTCAACCATTGGTTGAATGATGCGAATCCATGCTCCATGTTTTCTTGTTTTACACAAACGGCTTTGAAGGTTTTGCAAAAGTCGGCTGCATCAGCGGACTACTGTTTTGGCCAAACAACATCGATATCAAATCTAATCGGCACCATAGTTGTATCACCAGGAGTTCCATGTTCTTCAGCTGGGACTTGGACGGTTTATCTCGCACTTTCAGCAGTTAACTCTGCTTCCAAGGGTACATGCGCCTTGAAAGGAAAGTAGTCAGCAAAAAGACCCTCAGGAAAAATAGGAATTTCCACGTCCTCGACCTGTGGAGCCTTTCCCTTTTCCTTCAAAGTTTCTTCAGCTCTATGTGCCTTAGTTGTCTCAGCGTCATGGGCATCTTGTGCAGCTGTGTTAGCCTGCGGAGTTGACTGATCCTCAACTTTCTTAATAGCTTCCTCGGCATCAGTAGTATCTTCTTTTTGAGTAGACTTATCCTCTGCTGACTCATCAGCGTCATTGGAAGGTGATGGCACCATGGAAGGTGGGCCATTAACCATTGTAAAGTTTACAGGAGCAGTCTTTTCACTGGCTTGCCTCTTTTTCGCCAGTGCCTCCTCTAAAGCTTTGTCCTTGGATGATTTTTCAATTGGGCTAGACTCAGCTTCATCGTCAGTCCCCAAGAACTCAACATCAACGTTCTCTTGGGAATCATGAAGAGTGCTAATTTTCTCTTCTACAATGATTTCTTCATGAGGGGCTGGCACTTGTTCGTCGACTTTCTTACCTAGGGAAGTCTCCACCTTCACTAGGCCTTCATTACCCTCAGCAGTCTCAACCGCTGATGGGCCTTCACCATTCCCTTTTGCAGTCGTAACCGCAGTAGGGTCTTCGATAGAAAACCCTTCAGCAGAGGAGCTGCTTTGGGGTCTTCGGTGGCATCCATCGGAGTCTCAACTCCTTGGATTGCACTTTCATTGCCAAGAGTCTCAATTCCCATGGCCTCAATGCCATACTTTATCCTGGTCGTATTTGCAGCTTCATCGGCCTTCATGGCAGTTGAAGTTTCAGCTGAGACAGTCGAAACTATCTGAGCTTCGTTAACCTCAGTTTGTTGTTCTTTCAAGGTCTCACCTTTGCCTCATAACTTCTCTTTAGTTCGGTCTCCCATAACCTCCTCTGACCCGGCTGTGGTGGTTTGAGTTTCCCTCTCAACCGGCGCACCAGGTAACTCTCGAGCAGTGGGGTCACTCGAAACCTGAGACTTGGCTGTTATTCATTTTAATTTATCAGCCGTCTGGGCATGTGTCTCAACACGTTCTTCAGGGAGTGTGTTGGCTAAAGTGCCCTCTACATCACCTTCCTTAGCTTCATCGCCAATCTTCCTGGAATGTTCATCCTCAGAGTGCACAGGAGATGTGGTAGCATCAATTGTTCTTACCACCTCCATTATATATGGGCTAGGAGTAATCATAATAGAGGAAGATTCTCCTAGGCCCTTTGTCATACTCTGCTTGTGCAGCTCTTTGGATTCTTTTGCTTCAACTCAGTTTTCTCCACTGCATCAGTAGGGTCAATTTTCTCAATGTCACTATTACTGCTGTCAGGTGACTGTAAGGCATGTTTTGGGGCCTCTGTGAAGGCACAAGAATGAGGCTTCTTTACGTCTTCAATAGTCTTAGGCTTCTCAATAGCTTTAAGCCTTTCATTCTCCTTTCTGTCAAACAGGATGTTGATGCAGAAGTCTTCATCTAGAGTCGTGCGTACCCCAACATCCTCCAAAAATTCTAGGAGGTACTCTTCCTCCTCAATGAATTCCGGGCTTTTGAATTGGTGCCTAGATAGGCTCAATTTCCAGGCCCTCCAAATTCTAAGCCTCTCCTGAATGTCTGGATATACAAGAGACAACATCACAAGGTCATCTTCCTTCTGCATGGGCTCAAGGGATGCCCTCTCCTCATTAGCTATTCGAGCATCCATCTGAGGAGAGCGTACAACTAACTCCTCGCCTTGGTTAGCTGTTTCAACTTCTTATTCTTCAGCTATCTCATGAACAGTTGTTTCTTCTTCAGTCTGCTGACCTTCATCAGCAGTCTTCTCGACAGCAGTGGTGGTTTCCTCACCACCTTTAGCTTGTTTAGACTGCTGCTCTTTGACATCAGTAGTCTCCGTTTCGACTTGAGTGTCAGACTCAACTGGCTTTTCCAAGGCAGATCTTTTAACTAATCGCCTTCTCTTGGTCTTAACCAAAGGAACTTCGGGTTCCACGTCCTCAGGTTCTTCAAATGTAAAACATGATTCACCCGTTTTCAACTATTTTGATGCAGCTGCCTTCCTAAGCAAGGCAGTGCGCTTCCTCCTTACGACTAGAGAAGGTACAAGAGGGTCCTTCTAAGTCTTGGCTGATGGAGCTTGGTTCTTGGATGGCTGCGGGGGCAGGGGCATGCTTTGCTGCAGTAGCTCTCTTCTTTTTCTGAATAGGCTTTGGAGAGGGAGATGTGGCAGTTGCAGCAGTGTCCTCAGGTACAGGATCAGCTGACTCACCTTCACTGGTGTCAGCACTTCTTGCATGGGCTTGCCTCTGAGCACCAAAGACGTTTTCCTTGAACATCCTCTTATTCATGTGGAAGGGTTTCCCATGCCTGGGAGGAATGCCCTTCACTTCAATCAAATGGCCAATCACAAGGCCATACCCCAGCAAACTCACAAACAGACCAGCATCATTAATGGTCTTGTTTATGATGTTCTGGAAAATTCAGCAGAAGATGAACTCAGCCCAGTTCATCTTCTTTTCTTCCAGAATAGCAGCTATGACGGTCAGCTTCGTCCGAGACAACTTATTGAAGCTTCCAAACTTCATGTCCACACACTTGGACACAACATCCATTAGCTTATGGTAATCTTCCTTTATTAACGACTCTGGCTTGGCGATCTCCTTCCATGCCGCAACCAGGTTGATATCCTTTTCAGTCACTTCCTTCAATCCAGACGAAGGAAGGTGGCAATACTTAGCCAAATTCGCAGCAGTAATATTGATGTCGGTGCTGTGGATAGAAGACCTTATCTCTCCATCGTGAACCGCAGCGTTCACGTAGAACAGCAACCTCTTCAAGGTACTTATGAGAAAACTCCATGGTAAGAAATCCCTTTAGGCCGGATTTCTCCAATTTGTCAGCTATCTTCTTAACAAGGGATTTGTCATCCCTTTGCTTCACCAAACCATCAAAATCCACTGTAGAACTAGAGTGTATGTTCTCAGCCATATTCACAAAGTCGAAACTTCAAGCCATTTTAGAAAATGAATGGTGAAAACTTGAACTTTGAATGTTGTACGAACTAGGGTTTTTGCTTGATTGCAGAGAGAACCTGCCTTTGCTTTGAGAGAGATGAGTGTATTGTGAGGAGAGAGAAATTTGACTTTTGGGTATATAAGGGATGTGAGAGGATGGTTTTTAGAATTTGAAAAGGTTGATCACGATCAACGGTTGAGATTAAAAGCTTGAAACCGCACTAATTTCCCCACATTAAATGCAACATCATTTATATCCAAATTAGGCTAAACGTGTTCAGGCTTTATTCTGACACCATAATTACGCTGATGTAATGCCCAAAAACATTCCCGATCGTAGAAAACGATTGTGTTTTGTTACTTAGCTCATAAATAATTCAGGTATCTTCCTAAAGTGACTTAAATTAGCTTCTCTCTTCACATGATGATCACTCAATCACAACCTAACTCAATACAAATTGAGTATAGCCGTCTTTGATCTTGTTTCACTTGGTGAAGATGAAACTTTGTTGTTTTTCATTTCTCTCTTCTTTGACTCTGCTGATTAAGTCTTCTGAGTCTCCTAACTCAGCTCAATCAAACCTAGCTCATTTTTAAGCTCTTCAAATCTTGATTCACATAATGACTTTGTGAATATGTCAGCTAACTGCTTATCAGTTGAGATGTATTCCAAGGTGATGTCTTTCTTTTAAACATGATCCCGAATGAAATGATACCTGACATCAATGTGCTTGGTTCTTGATTGCAATACAGATTTTGAGTAATTGCAATAGCAATTGTGTTATCACACATAATTGGAATCTCATTTTATTCTATATCATAGTCTCTCAGATGTTGCCTCATCCATAGAACTTGGGCATAATAGTTGCATGCAACTATGTACTCTGCTTTAGCTGTAGATGTAGCTATTGAATTTTGTTTCTTGCTGAACCAAGAAACTAATCTATTTCCAAGCATTTGACGAGTACACGATGTACTTTTCATGTCTACTCTACATCCACCATAGTCGAGTATGAGTAGCCAACTAACTTGAATCCTCCATCCTTTGGATACCATAAGCCAACTTCTTGGCATCCCTTCAAATACCTTAGGATTCTCTTGGCTGCAGTCATGTGACTCTCCTTTGGTGCAGATTGAAATCTAGCACATACACCTACAGCAAATGTGATGTCTGGCATACTTGTTGTCAAATAGAGCCATGATCCAATAAGAGCTCTATACCTAGTTTGATCTACAGCTTTGCCATCTGCATCCATATCTGTAACATCCCAATTTCATAAAAATATGCAATTTGTGATTTTATAAATTGCTGAAAAATAAGCCCAAGCTTGAAAATGCATTTTTAAAGGGAAATAAATACTACAACTTGTCCATAAATACGAAATACTCATGAAAACCATGTCCGGAATAGCAATAGCTTCATGAAATAAATGCAAAAGTGAATGCATAATGTTCAAGTTCCTCATCTCCTTCCACATCTCCCTTTCGTCTCTAATGGCGGTAACCGGCGGCGGGGATTGGTGGTCATGGCGGCAGCCGGCTTCTCTCGCTTCATTTATTTCTCTTTCCCCTTCTTTAGTTTTTATCTTGGGTTTTGGTTATGGGTCTTAGGGTTTTAGAAGGTGGTGGCCATGATGGAGGTGCCGGTAGCGGCGGTGATGGAGCACGACGGTGATGGTGGTGGCGATTTTGGATGAAGAAGGAAAAGAAGAATTTATCTTCTTGCTTGGTGTAGAAAATTGTGAATAATAACCCTATAGGAGCTTTAAATTTATAGGTCAAGGATACTTGATTTACATGCCGTAAAGGCATATTTGATTTCTTTCACTTTTGAACACGATTTTCCATTTTGTAAAAATTGACTTTTCTTTATTCTAGAAATAAAATTAGAAATTAAAAATCCCCAATTAGAAAATTTAGGGTTTTTAAAATTCCAAATCATTCCCGAAATTGGTTCTAATCAAACCCTACTTTGTGTTTCGTTTGTTTTAGAGAAAAATAATATCTTATCGTCTATCTATATGGCTATAGTCGTTGCATTCACGAATCACATGGATATATATACTGAACATGAAATTTGCAATGCACATGATAAATAATACCTTTTCACTTCAGAGTCAGCGTGGCATGAGGCGGTGGATAAATCGACTTCTTTACTGTTACTATTTTATTTGAAACTAAAATCATCTTCATAAAAGAAAATTCAAGACCCATTTTTTTTCAAACAATTTGGCAAGTCTACAGGAAAGATAGATCCGCTCTGATACCACTTTGTAACATTCCAATTTCATAAAAATATACAATTTGCGATTTTATAAATTGCTACAAAATAAGCCAAGCTTGAAAATGCATTTTTAAAGGGAACTAAATACTACGACTTGTCCATAAATACGAAATGCTCAAAAAAACTGTGTACGAAAAATTTAAAAGCAAAAATCCCAAAAATAACAAGTTCTAGCATCATTAAATGAATCAAAATAAGGGGCCCTTTAAATTTCTTGATCAACTTCCACCGTCCCCTTCGCGCACGCTCCAACTCCTTCATTCATCTGTGGGGAATAAACGTGGGGTGATCATTCAATAGCCTATTGGGGACGCAATGACTAAATTAAATACACAAGCATAATCATTATTGCATACACACCTATGTTTTTCATTCTTTGATCATATAATACCTGGAGGCCAACTGTGGGTGTACAATTAAGTACATTCATGCGTGTATAATTAAGTACCATCGTGTTTATACAATTAAGTACTTTCATGTTGTGTCATATTTAACTAGCAGATACATATAACAATCATACAAGGCATTTAAAATAGACATAGTAAACCCCACCTTGAATGCAATAGTTACATGAAATAAATGCAAACGTGAATGCATAGTGTTCAAGTTCCTCATCTTCTTTTGCATCTCTCCTTTGTCTACAACGGCGGTAACCGGCGGCGGCAATCGGCGTTCATGGCAGCAGCCGACTTCTCTCGCTTCCTTTATTTCTCTTTCCCCTTCGTTGGTTTTTATCTTGGGTTTGGGTTATGGGGCCTAGGGTTTGAGAAGGTGGTGGCCCGGATGGAGGTGCTGGTGGCAGCAGCGGTGGAGCATGGCGGGGATGGTGGTGGCAGTTTTAGATGAAGAAGGAGAAGAAGAATTTATCTTCTTGCTTGGTGTAGAAAATTGTGAATAATAACCCTAAGGGAGCTTTCAATTTATAGGCCAATGATTCAAGGAATATATGGTAAGATAATTTGTTGAATATTTATTACCAAAAATACTTGATTTACATGTCGTAAAGGCATATTTGATTTC
The DNA here is from genome assembly GCA_016081115.2 of Rehmannia glutinosa. Taxonomy (NCBI): domain Eukaryota; kingdom Viridiplantae; phylum Streptophyta; class Magnoliopsida; order Lamiales; family Orobanchaceae; genus Rehmannia; species Rehmannia glutinosa. The sequence continues at coordinate 410,554 of JABTTQ020002168.1, read as the reverse complement.
TTTCTCTTTTGAACACGATTTTTCCTTTTATAAAAATTGACTTTCCTTTATTCTAGAAATAAAATCAAAAATTAAAAATCCCAAATTAGGAAATTTAGGGTTACGAGAATTCCAAATCATTCCCGAAATTGGTTCTAATCAAACCTTAATTTATCCACAATTTAAAAATAATTACGGGTATTACATTCTACAACCCTTAAAAATAATTTCGTCCTCGAAATTCGATTTCTTGCCTCTAATTAGAAAGTCTGGATACTTTGTGTTATGTTTGCTTTAAAGAAAAACAATCTCTTATCATCTACCTATACTATGTACGAAAAATTTAAAAGCAAAAATCCCAAAAATATCAAGTTTCTATCATTATTAATTGAATCAAAATAAGTGGCCCTTTAAATTTCTTGATCAGCTTCCACCGTCCCCTTTGCGCATGCTCCAACTCCTTCATTCATCTGTGGGGAATAAATGTGGGTTGATCATTCAACAGCCCATTGTGGACGCAATGTCTAAATTAAATACACAAGCATAATCATTATTGCATACACATCTATGTTTTTCATGCTTTGATCATATAATACCCTGAGGCCAACTGTAGGTGTACAATTAAGTACATTCATGCGTGTACAATTAAGTACCATCGTGTTTATACAATTAAGTGCCTTCATGTCATATAATGTTTAACGAGCACATACATATAACAATCATATAAGGCATTTAAAATAGACATAGTAAACCCCACCTTGAATGCAATAGCTTTATGAAATAAGTGCAAGCGTGAATGCATAGTGTTCAAGTTCCTCATCTCCTTCCGCATCTCTCTTTTGTCTACGACGGCGGTAACCGGCGGTGGCGATTGGCGGTCATGGCAGCAGCCGGCTTCTCTCACTTCCTTTATTTCTCTTTCCCCTTCCTTGGTTTTTGTCTTGGGTTTTGGTTATGGGGCTTAGGGTTTGAGAAGGTGGTGGCCATGATGGAGGTGCCGGTGGTGGCAGCGGTGGAGCATGGCGGGGATGGTGGTGGCGGTTTTAGATGAAGAAGGAGAAGAAGAATTTATCTTCTTGCTTGGTGTAGAAAATTGTGAATAACAACCCTAGGGGGCTTTCATATTATAGGCCAAGGATTCAAGGAATATATGGTAAGACAATTTGCTGAAATTTTATTACCAAAAATATTTGATTTACATGTTGTAAAGGCATATTCGATTTCTTTCTCTTTTGAACACAATTTTTCTTTTTGTAAAAATTGACTTTCCTTTATTCTTGAAATAAAATCAGAAATTAAAAATCCCCAATTAGGAAATTTAGGGTTTTGAAAATTCCAAATCATTCCCGAAATATGTTCTAATCAAACCCTAATTTATCCCCAATTTAAAAAGAATTACGGGTATTACATTCTACCACCCTTAAAAATAATTTCGTCCTCGAAATTCGATTTCTTGCCTCTAATTAGAAAGTCTGGATACTTTGTGTTTCGTTTGCTTTAAAGAAAAACAATCTCTTATCATCTACCTATATGGCTATAGTCGTTGCATGCCTGAATCACATGGATATATATACTGAACATGAAATTTGCAATGCACATGATAAATAATACCTTTTCACTTCAGAGTCGGCGTGGCATGAGGCGGTGGATAAATTGACTTCTTTACTGTTACTATTATATTTGAAAGTAAATTCATCTTCATAAAAGAAAATTCAAGAGCCATTTTTTTCCAAACATTTTGGCAAGTAGCACTTCAAGAAAGGTAGTATGGAAGTATTATTTGTTTAAGTAATTCTATTGATTTCCGTGCAACGGATCTCTTTCAGTTATCTCGACTTGACTGCATTTCCTTGCCTTCCCCAGGTGACTTAGAGTCAGCTTCCAATCATTGGATGACTCTTCTGTCACTTCAACTTGAGACTTGGCTATCTTGAGTTGACTTGATCGATACTTCACTCACCGCATCTTAGCCGCACCTTCAATCGAGTTCTGTCTTCTCTTCTTTGCCATACTCACCGTTGCCTCACAATGAGTCTTCCTTTTAGTCTCCATTGTCTTCTTGCATGTTCAGCATAACTAACTTGACTCACTCTACCAAATTTCTATCTATTACAATGCAATTTATAACAAGAATGGGGTGCCAACTTCCTATTCTAAGTTTTACATGGCATTCATCAAAATTTACAAAATAATTTCCCAACAATTTCCCCCTTTTGATGATGCCAAAACTTAAAACATTCATACAATAATTAAACAAAGAAAGATACATACAGACAAAATGTAAAATCACGCAGAATGTATGCTTAGAATCGATCTTTTATTGATCATAACATTCTTGTTCTTTACATAGCTGTTTACAAAGTGTATCAGAGCTTGAACCAAAAGAAAATGTATCAGAGCTTAAATGGAACTTAAAGTAACCATGATGTTCTATATCTACACAAGTATAGAAATTGTACAATTTTATTCGATGTACGTAAGACTTACATAGAATGTATTTACATAGTAAAATACCTGAAGGGGTGGACAAAGAACACTTCATCTCCTTCGCCGCCTCCTTCTTTCATCTCCTTCAGCTCTGTCATCTTCTGACCTCTTTCTCTTCTTCTCATCTTCAGCTGCCTTCTTTTTCTCATACGCCTTCCGGGCAGCTTCATCTCTTCTCAGTCTTTCTTATCTTTCCTCCCATAGCTGAGTTTGTCTCTTATTTTCCTCTTCAATTCTCTTCACATACTCAGCATTATTCTTAGCCACTTGCAAGTTGGCTATTTCACAAATCCACCCAATAGATCCCTCCTTTCTTTCCTGGATCTATATAATCAATGTTTTTGGGCAGAGATCTGTGTCCAAAACCTCTTCCTCCACCATCGCTTCTTCCTCTCGCTCTCCGGGCGTGTATTGTACCTTTGGGGTTATTTTTCCCGTGAGTGACTAGCAGAGTGACCAGCAGAGTGACTACCAAGAATCTACGCTGTCGCTTCTTCTTCACATAGTTTGAGACCCTTTACCCAGTACAAATCCCAGGCTTGAGCCATGGACATGTTTGCGAAGTAACCTTCAGATGCGAGCGTCTTGAATTCATCAACAGATCTAGCTCCGTTCCGGCATCCGAAATGGCATAGGTGTCTCTCTCGTCATGGAAGGCCTCCATGTTGTTTCGAATATCCATAACTCGGGCATTCATTTTTCCTTCCACTTCCTTCATCCCTCGCTTCAATGTCTTTTCTCTTTTCACCATAGGTACTGCAGTGTTGGGAGTGACAGAGTCATCGGGAGTTTGCTTGATGATATCACCGTGACAAGACCTTGTTGGGGGTTTTAGCAATCATCAAGGTCACATCTTTCGAACCTTCCCCTCAACAAATTTTCCTTTCTTCTCTCTTCTCACTTCCTCACTGTCTTTCCCTTCGACATTCGTCCTCCTTCTCGCCTTTGATCCCTTCAGCGCCTTTAGGTATTCCTCTTCCCCCTTTTTTGGCATCATCAAAGGAGAGAGGAACCCCTGGAAACAAGCTAGCAATCATGAAGTCTAGTCTGGCGATATAGCCGAGTTCTCGCTCAATCTGCTGCGAGTATGCTTTGCATGGAACTCGGAGCGGGTGGCGTTGGATTCAGCTGCTACCAACTTCATCTCAGCCATGAGAAGACTGAATTTTCGATCCATGTTCTCTTCCACGCGCAGGAGCTCGTTCTTATTATGTTCACGCAGCAGCTTTATCTCTGAGGTGTGAGATTCATTCATTTGTTTGATGTGCTCTTGCAATTTTGTCTTTGCATCAGCATTCTCAGCCCGCTAGACTAGCAATTTGTTGAACAATGTCCTGAAATATCGTGCTTGTTCCACACACATTGTCTGCTGCTGTTGCCACCATTCCCGAATCCTGACTATTATGCCTCGCAAATCAGCAGTAAGGTTGGCGTCTCTGTTATCTAGCCTCATTTCCAGTGAGGCCTGGTGCCTCTCCATCTTTTCAATCTCAGCAAATAAGGGTTTGAAAACTTCCCGAACTTTAGTAGTCATCACTCTGCTTTCACGACGCCAAAGCGCGTCAAAAGTCATAGTCACCGAAACAATGGTGTCTCGATGGAATAACAGGATCAGTCTCGTGGAAGCGCTCGCGATCTCTAGTGATTCTTTAGGGAGGTCGGTACCTCCCAGAGAAAAGGAAAATGATTCTACAAAAGGATCATCACGGGCAACCGGAATCGCTCAATGATAATTGGTGCTCGTGAAGTCCCCTGTGGAGTCGAACTCGCTACAACTTGGGAGCTGCGCGCAGTGGACTCTGTTTCACCGTGGTCTCATTTATGAAGTCGACCCGACTTGCCGAGCCTCGGCTTTCTTAACACCTTCGGTCCAAACCTGGTTTTTCCAAATGAGTTGATCGCTCCTCGGCCATATCGAGCGTCATCGATGATGATGAGATTTCCATGGGTGGATCATCATCAAAGTTGAATGTGTGGCGAGTAGTCTTGAGGTCGACTTACTCGTGGTTGGAACATCCTCACCGAGTCTTTTGGATCTCGCAAGGGGATGACTCACCTTCATCTTCACCTTCGTATCCCGGAAAAGTTACATCGGGATTATCTTGGGAATCGTGAAGAGCACTTATCTCCTTTTCTCGATGGATCAATGATAGCATGAGGGATGTTATGTGCTTGATCTCTTTACCCCGGAAGTTTCAACCTCCCGTTGGCCTTCATTTCCCCTGCAGCTCAACTCGCAGTGAGGCTCGACGGTCCCCTTCGACAAAGTCACTGCCTTGGGGTCTTCTCGAGGTGGCATCCATTGGAGTCTCAACTCCATGGATTGCACTTTCATTGCCAGTGTTAACTCCCAGGGCGCTTGCTTCCTCGCGCCAACCGCATCACCAATGTCATTGGCTGCAGAGCAGCGATTGGCACCTCCGAGACAGTCTCAATCGCTCGAGCCTCGTTGATGACAACTTGCTGTGTATTCTGTTGTTGTTCCCTCTCCACTCCGACCTTGCCGCAGGGGGAGGGAGTTTCCCCGGCACACCACCGAGTGACTTGAATGGGGTCACTCGTCTCCGGACTCCGGTTGTTCCCATTGAGTATTCAACATTTGTTGGGGCGGTGGTAAGACACCTTCATTAGGGGTTGGCTCGACCGGGTCCCCACAATCCCGCCATCGCCAATTCCTTAACACCTTTCTCCGAATGAGTCAGTAGTGGTGGGAGCGACAACAATGGCAATATCTTTGCACCACTCCCATAGGATCTATCTCCACCGTGATTTGGATGACTCCCCTGGTCCCTCCATCATTCTTTGCTCATGTAGGATTCTCGATTCTTACATTGCTTGTTGCATTTGCAACTCTTCCGTGGCAAAACAGGTCCGATCCTCATCACTTTCTCGATAGAATGTTGAGGTGAGGATGTGTATGTTCTGGGGGTGCAGTGAGAGGGCGGATCTTTGGCTTCCTTGTTGTGGCGCCTCTCCTCTTCTTCTTAATCACCGGAGAAGGGATTAATGGTTCCTTCTCCATCATGCGGGCCGCAGGGCGGAGACACGGCCGCGGGGCCGATGACTCGGCTGCAGGGGCAAGCATATTTCTTTTTTTTCTTTGTCTTTGGGGGCAAAGCAGCTTTTCTTAGCAAAGATCTTCTTGGGAGGTGAGGAGGCAACAATCTTGGGTCACCGATTCTCCTCACTCGTACACCCTCTTGGCGTAAGCTCTCTTCGTGCGCCAGAGGTTTGATCGAAACATCCTCTTGTTAACATAGAACGCCTTTCCATGCCAATCACCGGCCGTATCCCGGGAACCTCCAAACGTACCATTCTCTTTGAAGGATTTGTTCCCAATATTCTCGCGAGTCTCGCGTATACAAACTCAGCCCAATTCACCTTCTTTTTTTCTTCAATGATCGCAGCCATTACGATCAATTTAGCTGGACAATCGTCAAAGCCGCCAAATTTAATGTCTATGCATTTGGCAACAATGTCCATAATTTGTGGTAGTCCTCTTTCACCCTCTTGTTAGTCAGTGTGTAGACCACTTTCGCAAAGACAATCGGACTTGGCTACTTCCTTCCAAGCGGCGGTCGAAGTCAACCTCGGCTTCATGAATCTCCGGCACTCCTTCCGCCGCAAAGAAAGCGATTTCTCGCCAAATTCTTGGCAGTGATGGTGAACTCTTTTCCGTGAATAGAGGACTTGATGCCCTCATCGTGAACTTCGGCGTTCACGTAGAACTGTGCGACCTCTTCTACATAGGTCATCGGAAACTCCAATGTCAAAAACGGCTTCACCCAGGCGTTTCAATTTCTCAAAGAATCTTCTTCACGAGGGTGTCGTCGGACCCCTGTTTAACCATACCATTGAAATCCACAGTAGACCCAGTGTGGATTTGCTTTCCTAGCTTGACGAAATCATGAGTAGGTGCCATTTCTCAGTGTTTTACCGAACGAGACTTAGAAAATGATATTGAGAAGTTGTAGGGTTTTGAGAGAAAGTTTCTTTCATTTGCCTTGAGAGAGATGAACAGTTTTGGTAAAGTGAGAGAAAATCGGACGAAATGGTATAAGTATGGTTTATGAAAGGACGTGCGGGTGGTTTTTGAAATATGATCAAAATCAACGACTTAGATCTTGCACGCTGATTAGCATTTAAGTTCTCGCATTTAATGCGGAAGCATTTATATCCAATCATAAGCTTGGTGTGCAGCTTTTGACAGTACATGTCATAAATATGTTGACGTCATTCTTAAAAACATTCCCGCTTAGTAAAAACGACCGTTTTTGTCACTTTGCTCATAAATAACTCAACTTTACTCTTTAGCCGATTCAATCCTTCTTCTCACTTCTCTCCTTGTGACTCGGCCACGCCTAACTCGATCTGGTGACTTTCCGATACGGCTGATTCACTTAGCTGAATTAGGAGTTCACCTCTTTTTCCTCTTTTCGTGTTTCATCTCTTTTCTTGAGTCTTCTGAGTGTTAACTCAGCTCAATTAACCCTAACTCATGCTTGAGTTCTTCAAATCTTGATTCACATAATGGTTTTGTGAATATGTCATTCTTCTAATCGCTTATCGGTTGAGATATATTCCAAGGTGATCTCTTTCTTTTCAACATGGTCTCTTATGAAGTGATATCTGACATCGATGTGCTTTGTTCTTGAGTGCAACAAAGGATTTTGAGTGATTGCAATTGCACTTGTATTGTCACACATAATAGGAATTTCGTTTTCTTCAACTTCATAGTCTCTCAGCTTCTGTCTCATCCATAAGACTTGGGCACAACAAATGCCACGCCTATGTATTCTCGCTTTGTGAGAGGTGGCTATTGAATTTTTCTTCTTGCTAAACCAAGAAATTAGCCTATTTCCAAGCATTTGACATGTGCCTCGAGGTGTTTTTCCTGTCAACTCTACATCCAGCATAGTCAGAGTCTGAATAACCAATTAGCTTGAATCCACCTTCCTTAGGTTACCACAAGCCAACTTCTTGGCTTCCTTTCAAATATCTCAAGATCCTCTTGGTTGCGGTCATGTGGCTTTCATTTGGAACAGATTGAAATCTTGCACATACACCTACAAAGAAAGGTGATGTCCGCCCGCTTGCTATGAGATAGAGCAATGATCCAATAAGTGCTCAGATCTTGTTTGATCTACTGTGCTTGCCATCTGCATCCATGTCCATTTTGACCGATGTATTCATTGGTATTTTCACAGAAGACTTCTCTTCCGTACCAAATTTCTTCATTAAATCTCTGGTGTATTTTGTCTGACTTATGAAGGTTCCATCCTTCAGCTATTTCACTTGGAGTCCAAGGAAGAATGTCAGCTCTCCCATCATGCTCATTTTGAATTTGCTTTGCACGAGATTTGAGAATTTATCACACAACTCTTTGTTTGTGGATCCAAAGATGTTGTCATCCACATATATTTGAACAAGTAGTATACTCTTCCCATCTTGAATTCTGAAGAGTGTTCTATCCACTTTGCCTTTTGTGAATCCGTTCTTAGTTAGGAATTGTGATAATGTATCATACCATGCTCTGGGTGCCTGTTTCAATCCATATAAAGCCTTCTTGAGTTTGTATACCTTATTTCTAAGAGTCTTCTGCTCAAATCCTGGGGGTTGTTCAACATACAATTCTTCTTCCAATAAACCATTAAGAAATGCACTCTTTACATCCATTTGATATACAATAAAGTTCTTGTGAGCTGCATAGGCAAGAAACATCCTTATGGCTTCCAATTTGCCACAGGGGCAAAGGTTTCATCAAAATCTATTCCTTCTTCTTGGCAATACCCTTTGGCTACCAATCTTGCTTTGTTTCTTACCACAGAGTCTTCCTCATTTATCTTTTTTCTGAACACCCATTTAGTGCCAATAACATTTTGATGGGTTGGCCTTTGAACCAATTCCCACACTTTGTTCCTTTCAAATTGATTTAGCTCTTCTTGCATGGTTGGAATCCAATGTGTGTCATCCAATGCTTGTGACACATCTTTTGGTTCTATTTGTGAGATGAAGCAAGTGAACATTGTTTCTTGTTGAGTTCTATTCCTTCTTTCTGCAACTCCATTTTGCTGTGGAGTCCTTGCTGCAGATAATTCATGACCAATACCATTTTCAATACAGTACTGAGTTATTATACCATTGACAAACTCAGTTCCTCTGTCAGATCTTATTTTGATAATGGTTTGACTCTTCTCATTTTGTATTCTCTTCATCAACTGTGGTAGTTTCTGCAGAGTTTCTTTCTTTTTACACATGAATATTGTCCATGTATATCTTGAGTAGTCATCTACTACCACCAAGGTGTATTTCTTCCCACTTATGCTAGCTGGTTTCACTGGACCAAACAAATCCATATGTAGCAGGTGCAATATTCTTGTTGAAGATGGACATGTCTTTTCTTTGAATGATGATTTGATTTGCTTTCCCATCTGGCATGCATCACATATACTCTCCTTCTTGTATAATGAGTCTAGAAGTCCTTCTACAAGATTACTCCCGGCAAGTTTGTTAATTGTTTTGAAGTTCAGGTGACTCAGCTTCTTATGCCACAGCCAACTTGATTCAATTTGTGCTTTTCGCTAATGACAGGTGCTTGGTGTTGCAATTGACCAATCAACCACATACATGTTCTTTTGTCCGCATCCTTGCAAAGACAACTTCTTTGGATTCAGTCTTTTTGATTTGACATATACCCATGTTAAATCCAACATTGTAGCCTTTGTCAAAGAGTTGACTTATGCTTAGCAGGTTGAAGTTGAGTCCTTCAACATATGCAACATCTGTGATTTCTAATTCATTTTTCTTGATAGATCCAATGCCTCTTATTTCTCCCCGGAGCTTCATTCCTCCAAATATGACTTTTGCACCTCTGACTTCCTTGAATTTTGATAGATTTTTCTTGTTTCTTGTCATGTGTCTGGAACAGCCACTATCCATGTACCAGGTTCCTTGGCACTCAGCTGCTCCCTGAACCTGCAATCAAGGAAGTTAGGTTTTAGGTACCCATACTTGCCTGGGTCCTGAGGGGTTAGTATTATAAGATGATCCAACCAACCTATAGCCAAATGATTTGACTGTAACGGGTTGCCATCTATCAGTGCCATAATCATAATTAATTTTGGCAAATTGCTTGGGGGTTCTAGGTTCATACAACTGTCTCTTTTGTCTGTATGCATGTGTATGTGTTTTAGCAATTGCCTTCTTTGGGTAGTTGTGATATCTCTGAGTGTAGTGCTTGGGTGCATATGAGTGCTGATGAAAGCTCTTATGCCTTTGGAATGGCCTTTGCTGAGTTCTAGGACTTTGCCACTTAGGCTTATATTCCATAGGTCTTTGCTGATAGTTCACATTATACCAATCATCTTGGCTTGGGTATTTTCTACCATTCCCATCATATGTGTTTCTTTTATAGAGCTTCTGGGGTTTTTGGTAGCTCTATTTCTTCTTTACAGAGTGTCTCCTGTTTGGAGTTTATTGAGGGACTCGGCTGGATTTTTTCTCAGCTGTCTTCTCAGCATATTCAACTGGTTGTTTTCCTTTTCCTTTATAACCAAGGCCAGTTTGCTTGTGATTGTGCTTTGGAATAAATGTGTGTGCACCATTTGGAGTTTTGGATTTTAGAGATACTTCATTACTTGAAGATCCTTTTTCGAAAATCACTTTTGGAGCTTGACATAGCATTGAGAAATTGAATCCTAAGCCTGTTTTGTCTCCACATTCTCTTTGACTCATAATAAGATCATCCAATGATTTAGATGCCTTAGTGAATGAGGCAATCACATTTTTGAGATCATTCTCGCTCTTTTCTATAGCAGCTATCTCTGCTATTAGCTTAGCATTTTCAGCTTTTAGACTTTTATTCTCATCAGTTATTTGATTTAGAGTACTCAGCTCCTTAGTCAGTTGTGAGTTTTGGCTCTTAAGTAGGTTGTTCTCCTCATTTAGTAGTGTGTGTGAGGATTTAATGTGTTCAAAATCTTTCATCATTTTGCCTAATGAATCATAAAGATCAGTGGGTGATGAAGTGTGTGTGTCACAATCACTATCACTAGTATCTGAGTGTGATGAGTTAGAGTGTACCTCATCTTCTTGGTCAGGTTGGTTTTGTTCTTTAGCCATTAGACAAATCAAGGCTTCTTCATCAGAGTCACTTGAGTAGTCAGCTTCACTACTCTCCGAGTCTCTGTGTGTCTTTTCACTTGATCAGACGCAGCTCTACAACCAACATTGCCTTTCTCTTTTCCCCGTCTTCTTTCCCCTCAAGACTTTTCTTTCCTCTTCATTCCTGTATTTGTTGACTACAGGATATGAGCATTCAATGGCATAGTGACCAGGTTGCTGCGGTTCCAAAGATAGATTTTCAACTTTTTGATCGATTCTTTCCATCCTTGGATTGTCGGCTCTTTGATATTCAACTTTTTGATGCTCTGCTCTCTTGGGTGGTCTGTCTTCCCTTGACTTGGAGGGAGCTGAGTGTCTTCTGGAGGATTCACCTTTACTTCTTTTGTAGTTCTTATTGAAGAACTTGTTGGATCTTTTAACCATCAGTGCGATCTCCTCTTGGTCAATGACCTCTTTGACCTCAACTCTTTTGCCATCTTTGACAATTAGAGCAAATTGTTTTGGGCACAAATTGCCTCTTCTGATCTTTTCTTCTCAGCTCAAATTCGTAGGCTTTGAGATCTGAGAATAGCTCATGGTTGGATGTTTTTGATAGGTCCATGGAATGTCTCATGGCCATGACTTTCATATCCCACTCAGTTGAGAGACTTCTTAGAATCTTCATACACATTTCCTTCTGTGTATATTCCTTTCCAAGTGCAGACAGTTCATTGGTAATTTTCGTGAACCGAGCATCCAGCTGATCCAAGGTTTCTCCTGCAAGCATCTTAAAATTTTCAAATTTTTGTACAACAACAGATAGTTTATTTTCTTTGATTTGCTCTGAGCCTTTGCAAATCAAGGTTAGCATGTCCCAGATTTCTTTTGCCGTTTTGCATGATTTGACTTTGTTGAACATGGCTTTGTCTAAAATTTTGTAAAGAATGTCCTTGGCCACATTGTCCAAGTTATATCTTTTCCTGTCATCATTTGTCCATTCAGCTCTTGGTTTTTCAACCATCGCCGTGCGGGAGCAACATCTTCTTCTCCTTCAGCTGCAGCTCTCCTTGCAGCTGTGTTCACTTTTAAGATTTGGAGTGGCCCATCCTCTATCACTATCCACATCTCATCGTGTAATACTGATAGATGAACCTGCATACGAATTTTCTAATCATCAAATTCTTCAATTGTGAACATAGGGATGTGTGTCAAACTTGCTTCCATGATAATAACTTTGCTGAATAAAAGAGTTTTGAAAGATTGAGTACTAAAACAAGCTTTGAAAATTTTGGAGATCTAGTTCAGTAACCAGTGCGGAAGGCTCAATGAACCAACCGCTCTGATACCACTTGTAGGTCCCAAGGGGTGTGAGTGTAAGGTTTAGAAGGGGGGGTTGAATAAACCTTACCAACTTTTCGATTTAGTCCTTTTAAAAGTGTTCGAGTTAATACTTCACAAATGAGTCCTTGATGGACCGCTAAGTTAGTTAATCAAAGAGCTAGTCACTCAACGACTGACCGAGCCGTTGATAGAATAACTCAATTGTTTTGACTAAAGACTTAACTTGACCGTGATATATTTTCATTGGAAGACTTAACACCCTTGAATTTGGTTAAGTTTGTTTTAATACTTGGTTTTAGCACTCGATTGATTATCAATTGGATGGCGATTCATCACAGATATAAAAAATAAGATGCGAGAAATTAAAGTCTTTGAAAAGTAAATGACACAATAAGTTTTTATAGAGGTTCGAAGATGGGGTAATTCTTCTACTCCTCTCTTCTCCAACTCCCGGAGGAATCCACTAAGTATTGATCAATATACGAGTGGTTAATGCGGTCCGATACAAGTCTTGATCACACAACCGACTTGATCCTTTGGGACTCGATGCGAGATGCCTTGGTCACGCAAAGTCGGCTTCTCGTACGACTCAGCTTCTTCACAGGGCAGTTGCCTTGCTACTACAGCCCACTTGCTTAAGTTCCTTGGATTTGATCACGAAGCCCTCCAAATAGCTTAAGCTTGGTTCGACCTTGAACCTTTCTACAATCCTTCGTGGAATGTAGACCCCTTGATTCTTCAAATGTTTTCTCTTCAACTGATTCAAGTTGTCTTTCCTTAACAGGTGAGTGTTGGATTGATTTCCTTCGTAATGTAGGTTTGAGAGTATTCTTGGTTACAGTTCAAATGTTAGCTTGAATGTTCGTGGTTCAGGTCGGTAACCTTCTCTCAGAGTGATTCCTCAGCCTTTTATAGTGATCTTTCAAAAATATGCCCGTTGAAGAGATAGGCTTATTTTTGAAAGTCACTTGTGGCCGTTGGCTTGTCTTGTTGCAGTCCTTGGAATTTACGTTTCCTCGTATGAACGATTCTTCAGCTTTTCAGAGTTCTGACACGGTGCAGTGCTTCCCATTGGTTTATTCCTTTTGCATGCTTCTCGGGATCGAGCACTTCAAGAAAGGTAGTATAGAAGTATTACTTGTTTAAGTAATTCTCTTGATTTACGTACAACGGATCTCTTTCGATTATCTCGACTTGATTGCATTTCCTTGCCTTCCCCCAGGTGACTTAGAGTCGACTTCCAATCATTGGATGACTCTTCTCATCACTTCAACTTGAGACTTGGCTATTTTGAGTTGACTTGATCGATACTTCACTCACCGCATCTTAGCCGCACCTTCATCGAGTTCCTGTCTTCTCTTCTTTGCCACACTCACCGCCTCACAAAATGAGTCTTCCTTTTAGTCTCCGTTGTCTTCTTGCATGTTCAGGCATAGCGACTTGACTCACTCTACCAAATTTATCTATTACAATGCAATTTATAACAAGAATGGGGTGCCAACTTCCTATTCTAAGTTTTACATGGCATTCATCAAAATCTACAAAATAATTTCCCAACAAACTTTACTGTCAAATAAAATAGTAACAGTAAAGAAGTCGATTTATCCAGCGCCTCATGCCACGCTGACTCTGAAGTGAAAAGGTATTATTTATCATGTACATAGCAAATTTCATGTTCAGTATATATATCCATATGATTCATGCATGCAACGACTATAGCCATATATATAGATGATAAGAGATTGTTTTTCTTTAAAGCAAACGAAACACAAAGTATCCAGACTTTCTAATTAGATGCAAGCAATCAAATTTCGAGGACGAAATTATTTTAAGAGTGGTAGAATGTAATACCCGTGATTCTTTTTAAATTGGCGATAAATTAGGGTTTGATTAGAACCAATTTCGGGAATGATATGGAATTTTCGAAACCCTAAATTTCCTTATTAGGGTTTTTTAATTTTGTGATTTTATTTCTAGAATAAAGGAAAGTCAATTTTTACAAAAGGGAAAATCGTTTTCAAAAGAGAAAGAAATCAAATATGCATTTACGCCATGAAAATCAAGTATTTTTGGTAATAAAATTTCAGCAAATTGTCTTACAATATATTCCTTGAATCATTGGCCTATAAATTAAAAGCTCTCCTAGGGTTATTATTCATAATTTTCTACACCAAGCAAGAAGATAAATTCTTGTTTTCCTTTTTCATTTAAAACCGCCACCACCATCCCCGCCGTGCTCCACCGCTGCTGCCACCAGCACCTCCATCCTGGCCACCACCTTCTCAAACCCTAAGCCCCATAACCAAAACCCAAGATAAAAACCAAGGAAGGGGAAAGAGAAATAAAGGAATCGAGAGAAGGCGGCTGCTTCCATGACTGCCGATCGCCGCCGCCGGTTACCGCCGTCGTAGACAAAAGTGAGATGCAGAAGGAGATGAGGAACTTGAACACTATGCATTCATGTTTGCATTTATTTCATGAAGCTATTGCATTCACGGTTTTCATGAGTATTTCGTATTTATGGACAAGTCGCAGTATTTATTTCCCTTTAAAAATACGTGTTCAAGCTTGAGCTTATTTTTCAGCAATTTATAAAATCACAAATCGCATATTTTTATGAAATTGGGATGTTACAAAGTGGTATCAAAGCGGGTCTATCTTTCCTGTAGACTTGCCAAAATGTTTGGAAAAAAAATGGCTCTTGAATTTTCTTTTATGAAGATGAATTTACTTTCAAATAAAATAGTAACAGTAAAGAAGTCGATTTATTCACCGCCTCATGCCACGCCGACTCTGAAGTGAAAAGATATTATTTATCACGTGCATTGCAAATTTCATGTTCAGTATATATATCCATGTGATTCATACATGCAACGACTATAGCCATATAGGTAGATGATAAGAGATTGTTTTTCTTTAAAGCAAACGGAATACAAAGTATCCAGACTTTCTAATTAGAGGCAAGAAACCGAATTTCAAGGACGAAATTATTTTTAAGGGTGGTAGAAAGTAATACCCGTAATTCTTTTTAAATGGGGATAAATTAGGGTTTGATTAGAACCAATTTTGGGAATGATTTGGAATTTTCAAAACCCTAAATTTCCTAATTGAGGAGTTTTAATTTCTGATTTTATTTCTAGAATAAAGGAAAGTCAATTTTTACAAAAGGGAAAATCGTGCTCAAAAGAGAAAGAAATCAAATATGCCTTTATGGCATGTAAATCAAGTATTTTTGGTAATAAAATTTCAGCAAATTGTCTTACCATATATTCCTTGAATCCTTGGCCTATAATATGAAAGCTCCCCTAGGGTTATTATTCACAATTTTCTACACCAAGCAAGAAGATAAATTCTTCTTCTCCTTCTTCATCTAAAACCGCCAACACCATTCCCGATGTGCTCCACCACTGCCGCCACCGGCACCTCCATCATGGCCACCACATTCTCAAACCCTAAGCCCCATAACCGAAACCCAAGATAAAAATCAAGGAAGGGGAAAGAGAAATAAAGGAAGTGAGAGAAGCCGACTGCTGCCATCACCGCCGATAGCCGCCGTCGGTTACCGTCGTCCTAGACAAAAGAGAGATGCGGAAGGAGATGAGGAACTTGAACACTATGCATTCACGTTTGCATTTATTTCATGAATCTATTGCATTCGAGGTGGGGTTTACTATGTTGATTTTAAATGTAGTATATGATTGTTATATGTATGTGCTCGTTAAACATGACACGACATGAAGGTACTTAGTTGTATAAACACGATGGTACTTAATTGTACACCCATAAATGTACTTAATTGTATACCCACAGTTGGCCTCCGGGTATTATATAATCTAAGCATGAAAAGCATAGATGTGTATGCAGTAATGATTATGCTTGTGTATTTAATTAAGACATTGCGTCCCCACTTGGCTGTTGAA
The DNA here is from genome assembly GCA_016081115.2 of Rehmannia glutinosa. NCBI lineage: Eukaryota > Viridiplantae > Streptophyta > Magnoliopsida > Lamiales > Orobanchaceae > Rehmannia > Rehmannia glutinosa. The sequence continues at coordinate 394,724 of JABTTQ020002168.1, read as the reverse complement.
TGATCACCCCACGTTTATTCTCCATAGATGAATGAAGGAGTTGGAGCGTGCGCAAAGAGGACGGTGGAAGTCGATCAAGAAATTTAAAGGGCCACTTATTTTGATTCATTTAATAATGCTAGAAACTTGATATTTTTGGGATTTTTGCTTTTAAATCTTTCAGACATGGTTTTCATGAGTATTTCGTATTTATGGATAAGTCGTAGTATTTATTTCCCTTTAAAAATGCGTGTTCGAGCTTGAGTTTATTTTCCAGCAATTTATAAATTCGCAAATCACATATTTTTATGAAATTGGGATGTTACAAAGTGGTATCAGAGCGGGTCTATCTTTCTTGTAGACTTGCCAAAATATTTGGAAAAACAATGGCTCTTGAATTTTCTTTTATGAAGATGAGTTTACTTTCAAATAAAATAGTAACAGTAAAGAAGTCGATTTATCCACCTCCTCATGCCACTCCGACTCTGAAGTGAAAAGGTATTATTTATCACGTGCATGGCAAATTTCATGTTCATTATATATATCCATGTGATTCATGCATGCAACGACTATAGCCATATAGGTAGATGATAAGAGATTGTTTTTCGTTAATGAAAACGGAACACAAAGTATCCAGACTTTCTCATTAGAGGCAAGAAATCGAATTTCAAGGACGAAATTATTTTTAAAGGTGGTAGAAAGTAAAACCCGTAATTTTTTTTAAATTGGGGATAAATTAGGGTTTCATTAGAACCAATTTCGGGAATGATTAGGAATTTTCAAAATCCTAAATTTCCGAATTGAGGATTTTTAATTTCTTATTTTATTTCTAGAATAAAAGAAAGTCAATATTTACAAAAGGAAAAATCGTATTCAAAAGAGAAAGAAATCAAATATGCCTTTACGGCATATAAATCAAGTATTTTTGGTAATAAAATTTCAGCAAATTGTCTTACCATATATTCCTTGAATCCTTGGCCTATAATATGAAAGCTCCCCTAGGGTTAATATTCACAATTTTCTACACCAAGCAAGGAGATAAATTCTTCTTCTCCTTCTTCATCTAAAACCGCCACCACCATCCCCACCGTGCTCCACCACTGCCGCCACCGGCCCCTCCATCATGGCCACCAACCCTAAGCCCCATAACCGAAACCCAAGATATAAATCAAGGAAGGGGAAAGAGAAATAAATGAAGTGAGAGAAGCCGGCTGCTGCCATCACCGCCGATAGCCGCCGCCGGTTACCGCCGTCCTAGACAAAAGAGAGATGTGGAAGGAGATGAGGAACTTGAATTCAAGGTGGGGTTTACTATGTTGATTTTATATGTGTTATATGATTGTTATATGTATTTGCTCGTTAAACATGACATGACATGAAGGTCCTTAATTGTATAAACACGATGGTACTTAATTGTACACGCATGAATGTACTTAATTGTACACCCACAGTAGGCCTCCGGTTATTATATAATTAAAGCATGAAAAACATAGATGTGTATGCAGTAATAATTATGCTTGTGTATTTAATTTAGACATTGCGTCCCCACTGGGCTGTTGAATGATCACCCCACGTTTATTCTCCATAGATGAATGAAGGAGTTGGAGCGTGCGCAAAGGGGACGGTGGAAGTCGATCAAGAAATTTAGAGGGCCACTTATTTTGATTCATTTAATAATGCTAGAAACTTGATATTTTTGGGATTTTTGTTTTTAAATCTTTCAGACATGGTTTTCATGAGTATTTCGTATTTATGGACAAGTCGTAGTATTTATTTCCCTTTAAAAATGGGTGTTTGAGATTGAGCTTATTTTTCAGCAATGTATAAAATCGCAAATCGCATATTTTTATGAAATCGGGATGTTACAAAGTGGTATCAGAGCGGGTCTATCTTTCTTGTAGACTTGCCAAAATGTTTGGAAAAACAATGGCTCTTGAATTTTCTTTTATGAAGATGAGTTTACTTTCAAATAAAATAGTAACAGTAAAGAAGTCGATTTACCCACCGCCTCATGCCACGCCGACTCTGAAGTGAAAATGTATTATTTATCACGTGCATTGCAAATTTCATGTTCATTATATATATCCTTGTGATTCATGCATGCAACGACTATAGCCATATAGGTAGATGATAAGATATTGTTTTTCTTTAAAGCAAACGGAACACAAAGTATCCAGACTTTCTAATTAGAGGCAAGAAATCAAATTTCAAGGACGAAATTATTTTTAAGGGTGGTAGAAAGTAATACCCGTAATTCTTTTTAAATTGGGGATAAATTAGGGTTTGATTAGAACCAATTTCGGGAATAATTTGGAATTTTCAAAACCCTAAATTTCCTAATTGAGGATTTTTAATTTCTTATTTTATTTCTAGAATAAAGGAAAGTCAATTTTTACAAAAGGGAAAATTGTGTTCAAAAGAGAAAGAAATCAAATATGCCTTTACGGCATGTAAATCAAGTATTTTTGGTAATAAAATTTCAGCAAATTGTCTTACCATATATTCCTTGAATCCTTGGCCTATAATATGAAAGCTCCCCTAGGGTTAATATTCACAATTTTCTACACCAAGCAAGAAGATAAATTCTTCTTCTCCTTCTTCATCTAAAACCGCCACCACCATCCCCACCGTGCTCCACCACTGCCGCCACCGGCCCCTCCATCATGGCCACCAACCCTAAGCCCCATAACCGAAACCCAAGATATAAATCAAGGAAGGGGAAAGAGAAATAAATGAAGTGAGAGAAGCCGGTCTTTGCCATCATCACCGATAGCCGCCGCCGACACGCGCGCCTGACAAAAGAGAGATGTGGAAGGAGATGAGGAACTTGTATTCAAGGTTTATTTCATGGTTTACTATGTTGATTTTATATGTGTTATATGATTGTTATATGTATTTGCTCGTTAAACATGACATGACATGAAGGTCCTTAATTGTATAAACACGATGGTACTTAATTGTACACGCATGAATATACTTAATTGTACACCCACAAAGAGGCCTCCTGGTTATTATATAATTAAAGCATGAAAAACATAGATGTGTATGCAAAGAATAATTATGCTTGTGTATTTAATTTAGACATTGCGTCCCCACTGGGCAGTTGAATGATCACCCCACGTTTATTCTCCATAGATGAATGAAGGAGTTGGAGCGTGCGCAAAGGGGACGGTGGAAGTCGATCAAGAAATTTAGAGGGCCACTTATTTTGATTCATTTAATAATGCTAGAAACTTGATATTTTTGGGATTTTTGCTTTTAAATCTTTCAGACATGGTTTTCATGAGTATTTCGTATTTATGGACAAGTCGTAGTATTTATTTCCCTTTAAAAATGGGTGTTTGAGATTGAGCTTATTTTTCAGCAATTTATAAAATCGCAAATCGCATATTTTTATGAAATCGGGATGTTACAAAGTGGTATCAGAGCGGGTCTATCTTTCTTGTAGACTTGCCAAAATGTTTGGAAAAACAATGGCTCTTGAATTTTCTTTTATGAAGATGAGTTTACTTTCAAATAAAATAGTAACAGTAAAGAAGTCGATTTACCCACCGCCTCATGCCACGCCGACTCTAAAGTGAAAATGTATTATTTATCACGTGCATTGCAAATTTCATGTTCATTATATATATCCTTGTGATTCATGCATGCAACGACTATAGCCATATAGGTAGATGATAAGATATTGTTTTTCTTTAAAGCAAACGGAACACAAAGTATCCAGACTTTCTAATTAGAGGCAAGAAATCAAATTTCAAGGACGAAATTATTTTTAAGGGTGGTAGAAAGTAATACCCGTAATTCTTTTTAAATTGGGGATAAATTAGGGTTTGATTAGAACCAATTTCGGAATAATTTGGAATTTTCAAAACCCTAAATTTCCTAATTGAGGATTTTTAATTTCTTATTTTATTTCTAGAATAAAGGAAAGTCAATTTTTACAAAAGGGAAAATTGTGTTCAAAAGAGAAAGAAATCAAATATGCCTTTACGGCATGTAAATCAAGTATTTTTGGTAATAAAATTTCAGCAAATTGTCTTACCATATATTCCTTGAATCCTTGGCCTATAATATGAAAGCTTCCCTAGGGTTAATATTCACAATTTTCTACACCAAGCAAGAAGATAAATTCTTTTTCTCCTTCTTCATCTAAAACCGCCACCACCATCCCCGCCGTGTTCCAGCGTTGCCGCCACCGGCACATCCATCATGGCCACCACCTTCTCAAACCCTAAACCCCATAACCGAAACCCAAGATAAAAACCAAGGAAGGGGAAAGATAAATAAAGGAAGCGAGAGAAGCCGGCTGCTGCCATGACCGCCGATCGCCGCCGCCGGTTACCGTCGTCGTAGACAAAAGAAAGATGCAGAAGGAGATGAGGAACTTGAACACTATGCATTCACATTTGCATTTATTTCATGAAGCTATTGCATTCAAGGTGGGGTTTACTATGTTGATTTTAAATGCATTATATGATTGTTATATGTATGTGCTCGTTTAACATGACACGACATGAAGGTACTTAGTTGTATAAACACGATGGTACTTAATTGTACACGCATGAATGTACTTAATTGTATACCCTCAGTTGGCCTCCGCGTATTATATAATCCAAGCATGAAAAGCATAGATGTGTATGCAGTAATGATTATGCTTGTGTATTTAACTTAGACATTGCGTCCCCACTGGGCTGTTCAATGATAACCCCATGTTTATTCTCCATAGATGAATGAAGGAGTTGGAGCGTTCGCAAAGGCGACGGTGGAAGTCGATCGAGAAATTTAAAGGGCCACTTATTTTGATTCATTTAATAATGCTAGAAAATTGATATTTTTGGGATTTTTGCTTTTAAATCATTCAGACATGGTTTTCATGAGTATTTCGTATTTATGGACAAGTCGTAGTATTTATTTCCCTTTAAAAATGGGTGTTTGAGCTTGAGCTTATTTTTCAGCAATTTATAAAATCGCAAATCGCATATTTTTATGAAATTGGGATGTTACAAAGTGGTATCAGAGCGGGTCTATCTTTCTTGTAGACTTGCCAAAATGTTTGGAAAAAAATGGATCTTGATTTTTCTTTAATGAAGATGAGTTTACTTTCAAATAAAATAGTAACAGTAAAGAAGTCGATTTACCCACCGCCTCATGCCACGCCGACTCTGAAGTGAAAAGGTATTATTTATCACGTGCATTGCAAATTTCATGTTCATTATATATATCCATGTGATTCATGCATGCAACGACTATAGCCATATAGGTAGATGATAAGAGATTGTTTTTCTTTAAAGCAAACAGAACACAAAGTATCCAGACTTTCTAATTAGAGGCAAGAAATTGAATTTCAAGGACGAAATTATTTTTAAGGGTGGTAGAAAGTAATACCCGTAATTCATTTTAAATTGGGGATAAATTAAGGTTTGATTAGAACCAATTTCGGGAATGATTTGGAATTTTTAAAACCCTAAATTTCCTAATTGAGGATTTTTAATTTCTTATTTTATTTCTAGAATAAAGGAAAGTCAATTTTTACAAAAGAAAAATCGTGTTCAAAAGAGAAAGAAATCAAATATGCCTTTACGGCATGTAAATCAAGTATTTTTGGTTATAAAATTTCAGCAAATTGTCTTACCATATATTCCTTGAATCCTTGGCCTATAATATGAAAGCTCCCCTAGGGTTATTATTCACAATTTTCTACACCAAGCAAGAAGATAAATTCTTTTTCTCCTTCTTCATCTAAAACCGCCACCACCATCCCCGCCGTGCTCCAGAGTTGCCACCACCGGCACCTCCATCATGGCCACCACCTTCTCAAACCCTAAGCCCCATAATCGAAACCCAAGATAAAAATCAATGAAGGGGAAAGAGAAATAAAGGAAGAGAGAGAAGCCGGCTGCTGCCATGACTGCCGATAGCCGCCGCCGATTACCGCCGTCGTAGACAAAAGAGAGATGCGGAAAGAGATGAGGAACTTGAACACTATGCATTCACGTTTGCATTTATTTCATGAAGCTATTGCATTCAAGGTGGGGTTTACTATGTTGATTTTATATGCGTTATATGATTGTTATATGTATTTTCTCGTTAAACATGACACGACATGAAGGTACTTAATTGTATAAACACGATGATACTTAATTGTACACGCATGAATGTACTTAATTGTACACCCACAGTTGGCCTCCGGGTATTATATAATCAAAGCATGAAAAACATAGATGTGTATGCAGTAATAATTATGCTTGTGTATTTAATTTAGACATTGCGTCCCCACTGGGATTGTTGAATGATCACCCCACGTTTATTCTCCATAGATGAATGAAGGAGTTGGAGCGTGCGCAAAGGGGACGGTGGAAGTCGATCAAGAAATCTATAGGGCCACTTATTTTGATTCATTTAATAATGCTAGAAACTTGATATTTTTTAGAATTTTGCATTTAAATCTTTCAGACATGGTTTTCATGAGTATTTCGTATTTATGGACAAGTCGTAGTATTTATTTCCCTTTAAAAATGGGTGTTTGAGCTTGAGCTTATTTTTCAGCAATTTATAAAATCGCAAATCGCATATTTTTATGAAATTGGGATGTTACAAAGTGGTATCAGAGCGGGTCTATCTTTCTTGTAGAATTGCCAAAATGTTTGGAAAAACAATGGCTCTTGAATTTTCTTATGGAGAAGAGTTTACTTTCAAATAATATAGTAACAGTAAAGAAGTCGATTTATCCACCGCCTCATGCCACGCCGACTCTGAAGTGAAATTGTATTATTTATCACGTGCATTGCAAATTTCATGTTCAGTATATATATCCATGTGATTCATGCATGCAACGACTATAGACATATAGGTAGATGATAAGAGATTGTTTTTCTTTAAAGCAAACGAAACACAAAGTATCCAGACTTTCTAATTAGAGGCAAGAAATCGAATTTCGAGGACGAAATTATTTTTAAGGGTGGTAGAATGTAATACCCGTAATTCTTTTTAAATTGGGGATAAATTAGGGTTTGATTAGAACCAATTTCGGGAATGATTTGGAATTTTCAAAACCATAAATTTCCTAATTGAGGATTTTTAATTTCTGATTTTATTTCAAGAATAAAGGAAAGTCGATTTTTGCAAAAGGAAAAATTGTGTTCAAAAGAGAAAGAAATCAAATATGCCTTTACGACATGTAAATCAAGTATTTTTGGTAATTTAAAATTTCAGCAAATTGTCTTACCATATATTCCTTGAATCGTTGGCCTATAATATGAAAGCCTCCTAGGGTTATTATTCACAATTTTCTACAGCAAGCAAGAAGATAAATTCTTCTTCTCCTTCTTCATCTAAAACCGCCACCACCATCCCCGCCAAGCTCCACCGCTGCCGCCACCGGCACCTCCATCATGGCCACCACCTTCTCAAACCCTAAGCCCCATAACCAAAACCCAAGACAAAAACCAAGGAAGGGGAAAGAGAAATAAAGGAAGCAAGAGAAGCCAAATTTCTTTGCCATGACCATGACCGCTTGACCGCCGCCGTTCTGCCGCCGTCGTAGACAAAAGAGAGATGCGGGAGGAGATGAGGAACTTGAACACTATGCATTCACGCTTGCACTTATTTCATAAAGCTATTGCATTCAAGGTGGGGTTTACTATGTCTATTTTAAATACCTTATATGATTGGTATATGTTTGTGCTCGTTAGACATGACATGACATGAAGGCACTTAATTGTATAAACACGATGGTACTTAATTGTACATGCATGAATGTACTTAATTGTACACCCACAGTTGGCCTCAGGGTATTATATGATCAAAGCATGAAAAGCATAGATGTGTATGCAGTAATGATTATGCTTGTGTATTTAATTTAGACATTGCGTCCACAATGGGTTGTTGAATGATCACCCCACGTTTATTCCCCACAGATGAATGAAGGAGTTGGAGCGTGCGCAAAGGGGACGGTGGAAGTTGATCAAGAAATTTAAAGGGCCACTTATTTTGATTCAATTAATAATGATAGAAACTTGATATTTTTGGGATTTTTGCTTTTAAATCTTTTGGACACGGTTTTCATGAGTATTTCGTTTTTATGGACAAGTCATAATATTTATTTCCCTTTAAAAATGCGTGTTCAAGCTTGAGCTTATTTTTCAGCAATTTATAAAATAACAAATTGCATATTTTTATGAAATTGGGATGTTACAAAGTGATATCAGAGCGGGTCTATCTTTCCTGTAGACTTGCCAAAATGTTTGGAAAAAAAATGGCTCTTGAATTTTCTTTTATGAAGATGAATTTACTTTCAAATAAAATAGTAACAGTAAAGAAGTCGATTTACCCACCGCCTCATGCCACGCCGACTCTGAAGTGAAAAGGTATTATTTATCATGTGCATTGCAAATTTCATGTTCAGTATATATATCCAAGTGATTCATGCATGCAACGACTATAGCCTTATAGGTAGATGATAAGAGATTGTATTTCTTTAAAGCAAACGAAACACAAAGTATCCAAACTTTCTAATTAGAGGCAAGAAATCGAATTTCGAGGGCGAAATTATTTTTAAGGGTGGTAGAATGTAATACCCGTAATTCTTTTAAATTGGGGATAAATTAGGGTTTGATTAGAACCAATTTCGGGAATGATTTGGAATTTTTAAAACCCTAAATTTCCTAATTGAGGATTTTTAATTTCTTATTTTATTTCTAGAATAAAGGAAAGTCAATTTTTACAAAAGAAAAATCGTGTTCAAAAGAGAAAGAAATCAAATATGCCTTTACGGCATGTAAATCAAGTATTTTTGGTAATAAAATTTCAGCAAATTGTCTTACCATATATTCCTTGAATCCTTGGCCTATAATATGAAAGCTCCCCTAGGGTTATTATTCACAATTTTCTATACCAAGCAAGAAGATAAATTCTTTTTCTCCTTCTTCATCTAAAACCGCCACCACCATCCCCGCGTGCTCCGAGTTGCCGCCACCACACCTCCATCATGGCCACCACCTTCTCAAACCCTAAGCCCCATAACCAAAACCCAAGATAAAAATCAAGGAAGGGGAAAGAGAAATAAAGGAAGAGAGAGAAGCCGATCTTTGCCCATGATCGCCGATAGCCACCACCGATTACACTGCGTCGTAGACAAAAGAGAGATGCGGAAGGAATTGAGGAACTTGAACACTATGCATTCACGTTTGCATTTATTTCATGAAGCTATTGCATTCAAGGTGGGGTTTACTATGTTGATTTTATATGCGTTATATGATTGTTATATGTATTTTCTCGTTAAACATGACACGACATGAAGGTACTTAATTGTATAAACACGATGATACTTAATTGTACACGCATGAATGTACTTAATTGTACACCCACAGTTGGCCTCCGGGTATTATATAATCAAAGCATGAAAAACATAGATGTGTATGCAGTAATAATTATGCTTGTGTATTTAATTTAGACATTGCGTCCCCACACCGGGTGAATGATCACCCCACGTTTATTCTCCATAGATGAATGAAGGAGTTGGAGCGTGCGCAAAGGGGACGGTGGAAGTCGATCAAGAAATCTATAGGGCCACTTATTTTGATTCATTTAATAATGCTAGAAACTTGATATTTTTGAGAATTTTGCATTTAAATCTTTCAGACATGGTTTTCATGAGTATTTCGTATTTATGGACAAGTCGTAGTATTTATTTCCCTTTAAAAATGGGTGTTTGAGCTTGAGCTTATTTTTCAGCAATTTATAAAATCGCAAATCGCATATTTTTATGAAATTGGGATGTTACAAAGTGGTATCAGAGCGGGTCTATCTTTCTTGTAGAATTGCCAAAATGTTTGGAAAAACAATGGCTCTTGAATTTTCTTATGGAGAAGAGTTTACTTTCAAATAATATAGCAACAGTAAAGAAGTCGATTTATCCACCGCCTCATGCCACGCCGACTCTGAAGTGAAAATGTATTATTTATCACGTGCATTGCAAATTTCATGTTCAGTATATATATCCATGTGATTCATGCATGCAATGACTATAGACATATAGGTAGATGATAAGAGATTGTTTTTCTTTAAAGCAAACGAAACACAAAGTATCCAGACTTTCTAATTAGAGGCAAGAAATCGAATTTCGAGGACGAAATTATTTTTAAGGGTGGTAGAATGTAATACCCGTAATTCTTTTTAAATTGGGGATAAATTAGGGTTTGATTAGAACCAATTTCGGGAATGATTTGGAATTTTTAAAACCCTAAATTTCCTAATTGAGGATTTTTAATTTCTTATTTTATTTCTAGAATAAAGGAAAGTCAATTTTTACAAAAGAAAAATCGTGTTCAAAAGAGAAAGAAATCAAATATGCCTTTACGGCATGTAAATCAAGTATTTTTGGTAATAAAATTTCAGCAAATTGTCTTACCATATATTCCTTGAATCCTTGGCCTATAATATGAAAGCTCCCCTAGGGTTATTATTCACAATTTTCTACACCAAGCAAGAAGATAAATTCTTTTTCTCCTTCTTCATCTAAAACCGCCACCACCATCCCCGCCAAGCTCCACCGCTGCCGCCACCAGCACCTCTATCATGGCCACCACCTTCTCAAACCCTAAGCCCCATAACCAAAACCCAAGATAAAAATCAAGGAAGGGGAAAGAGAAATAAAGGAAGAGAGAGAAGCCGGCTGCTGCCATGACCGCCGATAGCCGCCGCCGGTTACCGCCGTCGTAGACAAAAGAGAGATGCAGAAGGAGATAAGGAACTTGAACACTATGCATTCACGTTTGCATTTATTTCACGAAGCTATTGCATTCAAGGTGGGGTTTACTATGTTGATTTTATATGCGTTATATGATTGTTATATGTATTTGCTCGTTAAACATGACACGACATGAAGGTACTTAATTGTATAAACACGATAGTACTTAATTATACACGCATGAATGTACTTAATTGTACACCCACAGTTGGCCTCCGGGTATTATATAATCAAAGCATGAAAAACATGTATGTGTATGCAGTAATAATTATGCTTGTGTATTTAATTTAGACATTGCGTCCCCACTGGGCTGTTGAATGATCACCCCACGTTTATTCTCCATAGATGAATGAAGGAGTTAGAGCGTGCGCAAAGGGGACGGTGGAAGTCGATCAAGAAATTTAATGGGCCACTTGTTTTGATTCAATTAATAATGCTAGAAACTTGATATTTTTGGGATTTTTGCTTTTAAATCTTTCGGACACGGTTTTTATGAGTATTTCATATTTATATCTAATATTTATAAATTTATAATAATAAATTTTGTAAATAATATTATATAAATATTTTTTTTCATTTTTTCTCATTTTTTTATTTAATTATATTTAAAAGGGGGCAGAACGGGCCGCCCCGCGGCCCGTGGTGGGTCGACCTGGTCACTATGCCATTGAATGCTCATATCCTGTAGTCAACAAATACAGGAATGAAGAGGAAAGAAAAGTCTTCAGGGAAAGAAGACAGGAAAAGAGAAAGGCAATGTTGGTTGCGAGAGACTTCTCGATCACGGATCAAGTCAAAAGACACAAAGCAGACTCGGAGAGTAGTGAAGGCGACTACTCAAGTGACTCGATGAAGAAGCCTTGATTTGTCTAATGGCTAAAGAACAAAACCAACCTGACCAAGAAGATGAGGTACACTCTAACTCATCACACTCAGATACTAGTGAGAGTGATTGTGACACACACACTTCATCACCCAGTGATCTTTATGATTCATTAGGCAAAATGATGAAAGATTTTGAACACATTAAATCCTCACACATACTACTAAATGAGGAGAACAACCTACTTAAGAGCCAAAACTCACAGCTGACTAAGGAGCTGAGTACTCTAAATCAAATAACTGATGAGTATAAAAGTCTAAAGGCTGAAAATGCTAAGCTAATAGCAGAGATAGCTGCTATAGAAAAGAGCGAGAATGATCTCAAATATGTGATTGCCTCATTCACTAAGGCATCTAAATCAGTGGATGATCTTATTATGAGTCAAAGAGAATGTGGAGACAAAACAGGCTTAGGATTCAATTCCTCAATGCTATGTCAAGCTCCAAAAGTGATTTTGGGAAAAGGATCTTCAAGTAATGAAGTATCTCTAAAATCAAAAACTCCAAATGGTGCACACACATTTATTCCAAAGCACAATCACAAGCAAACTGGCCTTGGTTATAAAGGAAAAGGAAAACAACCAGTTGAGTATCTTTGAGAAGACAAACAGAAGAAATCCAAAGAGTCCTCAAAAACTCCAAACAGAGATACTCAGAAAAGAAAAAACAGAGCTACCAAAAACCCTTAAGCTCTATAAAAGAAACACATATGATGGGAATGGTAGAAAATACCCAAGCCAAGATGATTGGAATAATGTGAACTATCAGCAAAGACCTATGGAATATAAGCCTAAGTGGCAAAGGCCTAGAACTCAGCAAAGGCCATTCCAAAGGCATAAGAGCTTTCATCAAAGACTCATATGCACCCAAGCACTACACTCGGAGATATCACAACTACCCAAAGAAGGCAATTGCTAAAACACATACACAGCATACGACAAAAGAGACAGTTGTATGAACCTAGAACCCCCAAGCAATTTGCCAAAATTAATTATGATTATGGCACTGATAGATGGCAACCCCTTAGAGTCAAATCATTTGGCTATAGGTTGGTTGGATCATCTTATAATACTAACCCCTCAGGACCCAGGCAAGTATGGGTACCTAAAACCTAACTTCCTTGATTGCAGGTTCAGGGAGCAGCTGAGTGCCAAGGAACCTGGTACATGGATAGTGGTTGTTCCAGACACATGACAGGAAACAAGAAAAATCTATCAAAATTCAAGGAAGTCAGAGGTGCAAAAGTCATATTTGGAGGGAATGAAGATCCAGGAGAAATAAGAGGCATTGGATCTATCAAGAAAAATGAATTAGAAATTACAGATATTGCATATGTTGAAGGACTCAACTTCAACCTGCTAAGCATAAGTCAACTCTGTGATAAAGGCTACAATGTTGGATTTAACATGGGTATATGTCAAATCAAAGACACTGAATCCAAAGAAGTTGTGCTGCAAGGATGCAGACAAAAGAACATGTATGTGGTTGATTGGTCAACTGCAACACCAAGCACATGTCTGTTAGTGAAAAGCACAGCTGAATCAAGTTGGTTGTGGCATAAGAAGCTGAGTCACCTGAACTTCAAAACAATTAACAAACTTGCCAGGAGTAATCTTGTAGAAGGACTTCCAGACTCAGTATACAAGAAGGAGAGTATATGTGATGCATGCCAGATGGGAAAGCAAATCAAATCATCATTCAAAGAAAAGACATGTCCATCTTCAACAAGAATATTGCACCTGCTACATATGGATTTGTTTGGTCCAGTGGAACTAGCTATCATAAGTGGGAAGAAATACACATTGGTGGTAGTAGATGACTACTCAAGATATACATGGACAATATTCATGTGTAAAAAGAAAGAAACTCTGCAGAAACTACCACAGCTGATGAAGAGAATACAAAATGAGAAGAGTCAAACCATTATCAATATAAGATCTGACAGAGGAACTGAGTTTGTCAATGGTATAATAGCTCAGTACTGTATTGAAAATGGTATTGGTCATGAATTATCTGTAGCAAGGACTCCACAGCAAAATGGAGTTGCAGAAAGAAGGAATAGAACTCAACAAGAAGCAATGTTCACTTGCTTCATCTCACAAATAGAACCAAAAGATGTGTCACAAGCATTGGATGACACACATTGGATTCAAGCCATGCAAGAAGAGCTAAATCAGTTTGAAAGGAACAAAGTGTGGGAATTGGTTCAAAGGCCAACCCATCAAAATGTTATTGGCACTAAATGGGTGTTCAGAAACAAGATGAATGAGGAAGGCTCTGTGGTAAGAAACAAAGCAAGATTGGTAGCCAAAGGGTATTGCCAAGAAGAAGGAATAGATTTTGATGAAACCTTTGCCCCTGTGGCAAGATTGGAAGCCATAAGGATGTTTCTTGCCTATGCAGCTCACAAAAACTTTATTGTATATCAAATGGATGTAAAGAGTGCATTTCTTAATGGTTTATTGGAAGAAGAAGTGTATGTTGAACAACCTCCAGGATTTGAGCAGAAGACTCTTGGAGATAAGGTATACAAACTCAAGAAGGTTTTACATGGATTGAAACAGGCACCCAGAGCATGGTAAGATACATTATCACAATTCCTAACTAAGAACGGATTCACAAAAGGCAAAGTGGATAGAACACTCTTCAGAATTCAAGATGGGAAGAGTATACTGCTTGTTCAAATATATGTGGATGACATCATCTTCAGAATTCTCAAATCTCATGCAAAGCAAATTCGAAATGAGCATGATGGGAGAGCTGACATTCTTCCTTGGACTCCAAGTGAAACAGCTGAAGGATGGAACCTTCATAAGTTAGACAAAATACACCAGAGATTTTATGAAGAAATTTGGTATGGAAGAGAAGTCTTCCGTGAAAATACCAATGAATACATCGACCAAAATGGACATGGATGCGGATGGCAAGCCTCAGAGATCAAACAAGATACGAGACCACTTATTGGATCATTGCTCTATCTCACAAAGAAGCGGGCGGACATCACCTTTGTTTGTAGGTGTATGTGCAAGATTTCAATCTGCTCCAAAAGAAAGCCACATGATCTAAGCAAGAGAGATCTTGAGATATTTGAAATGAAGCCAAGAAGTTGGCTTGTGGTAACCTAAGGAAGGTGGATTCAAGCTAATTGGTTATTCGGACTACGACTATGTTGGATGTAGAGTTAACGAAAAGCACCTCGAGGCACATTTCAAATGCTTGGAAATAGGCTAATTTCCTGGTTTAGCAAGAAGCAAAATTCAATAGCCACCTCTACAAATGAAGCGAGAATACATAGGCTGGGCAATTTGTTGTACCCAAGTCTTATGGATGAGACAAAGTGAGAGACTATGAAGTTGAAGAAAAGGAAATTCCTATTATGTGTGACAATACAAGTGCAATTGCAATCACTCAAAATCCTGTGTTGCACTCAAGAACAAAGCACATCGATGTCAGATATCACTTCATAAGAGACCATGTTGAAAAGAAGGAGATCACCTTGGAATATATCTCAACTGATAAGCAGTTAGCTGACATATTAACAAAACCATTATGTGAATCAAGATTTGAAGAACTCAAGCATGAGTTAGGGTTAATTGAGCTGAGTTAACACTCAGGAGACTCAAGAAAAGAGATGAAACACGAAAAGAGGAAAAATAGCTGAACTCCTAATTCAGCTAAGTGAATCACCAGATCGGAAAGTCACCAGTCACGGGTTAGGCGACAAATAGAGTCACAAGGAGAGAATTGAGAAGAAGGATTGAATCAGCTAAGGAGTAAGTTGAGTTATTTATGAGCAAAGTGACAAAAACGCGGTCGTTTTACTAAGCGGGAATGTTTTTAAGAATGACGTCAACATAATTATGACATGTACTGTCAAAAGCTGCACACCAAGCTTATGATTGGATATAAATGCTGCCGCATTAAATGCAAGAACTTAAATGATAATCGGCGTGCAAGATCTAAGCCGTTGATTTTGATCATATTTCAAAAACCACCCGCACGTCCTTTCATAAACCATACTTATACCATTTCGTCCGATTTTCTCTCACTTTACCAAAATTGTTCATCTCTCTCAAGGCAAAAGAAAGAAACTTTCTCTCAAAACCCTACAACTTCTCAAGATCATTTTCTAAGTCTCGTTCGGTAAAACACTGAGAAATGGCACCTACTCATGATTTCGTCAAGCTAGGAAAGCAAATCCACACTGGGTCTACTGTGGATTTCAATGGTATGGTTAAACAGGGGTCCGACGACACCCTCGTGAAGAAGATTGCTGAGAAATTGGAAACATCTGGGCTGAAGTCGTTTTTGACATTGGAGTTTCCGATGACCTATGTAGGAGAGGTCGCACAGTTCTACGTGAACGCCGAAGTTCACGATGAGGGCATCAAGTCCTCTGTTCACGGAAAAGAGTTCACCATCACTGCCAAGGATTTGGCAGAACACTGCTTGTTGCCGGCGGAAGGAGTGCCGGAGATTCATGAAAATCACAAAATTAATAAAACCCAATAAGGAAATTTAAGGTTTCGAAAATTCCAAATCATTCTCGAAATTGGTTCTAATCAAACCCTAATTTATCCCCAATTTTAAAAGAATCACGGGTATTACATTCTACCACTCTTAAAATAATTTCGTCCTCGAAATTTGATTGCTTGCATCTAATTAGAAAGTCTGGATACTTTGTGTTTCGTTTGCTTTAAAGAAAAACAATCTCTCATCATCTATATATATGGCAATAGTCAATTGAATCATATGGATATATATACTGAACATGAAATTTGCAATTCACATGATAAATAATACCTTTTCACTTCAGAGTTGGTGTGGCATGAGGCGGTGGATAAATCGACTTCTTTACTGTTACTATTTTATTTGAATGTAAAGTCAACTTCATAAAAGAAAATTCAAGACCCATTTTTTTTCCAAACAATTTGGCAAGTCTACAGGAAAGATAGACCCCCTCTGATACCACTTTGTAACATCCCAATTTCAGTAAAATATGTGATTTGCGATTTTATAAATTGCTGAAAAATAAGCTCAAGCTTGAAGACGCATTTTTAAAATGAAATAAATGCTATGACTTGTCCATAAATACGAAATACTCATGAAAACCGTGTCTAAAAAATTTAAAAGCAAAAATCCCAAAAATATCAAGTTTCTGGCATCATTAAATGAATCAAAATAAGGGGCCCTTTAAATTTCTTGATCGGCTTCCACTGTCACCTTTTCGCACGCTCGAACTCCTTTATTGATCTGTGGGGAATAAATGTGGGGTGATCATTCAACAGCCCATTGGGGACGCAATGTCTAAATTAAATACACAAGTATAATCATTACTACATACACACCTATGCTTTTCATGCTATGATCATATAATACTCGGAGGCCAACTGTGGGTGTACAATTAAGTACATTCATGTGTGTACAATTAAGTACCATCGTGTTTACACAATTAAGTACCTTCATGTCATGTCATGTTTAACGAGCACATGCATATAACAATCATATAAGGCATTTAACATAGACATAGTAAACCCCACCCTGAATGCAATTGTTTCATGAAATAAATACAAACGTGAATGCATAGTGTTCAAGTTCCTCATCTCCTTCCGCATCTAACTTTTGTCTACGACGGCGGTAACCGGCAGCGGCGATCGGCGGTCATGGCATCAGCCGCCTTCTCTCGATTCCTTTATTTCTCTTTCCCCTTCCTTGGTTTTTATCTTGGGTTTTGGTTATGGGGCTTAAGGTTTGAGAAGGTGGTGGCCATGATGGAGGTGCTGGTGGCGGCAGCGGTGGTGATGGTGGTGGCGGTTTTAAAGGAAGAAGGAGAAGAAGAATTTATCTTCTTGCTTGGTGTAGAAAATTGTGAATAATAAACCTAGAGCAGTTTTTAATTTATAGGCCAAAGATTCAAAGAATATATGGTAAGACAATTTGCTGAAATGTTATTACCAAAAATACTTGATTTACATGTCGTAAAAGCATATTTGATTTCTTTCTCTTTTGAACACGATTTTTCCTTTTGTAAAAATTGACTTTCCTTTATTCTGAAAGTAAAATCAAAAATTAAAAATCCCCAATTAGAAAATTTAGAGTTTCGAAAATTCCAAATAATTCCCAAAATTGGTTCTAATCAAACCCTAATTTATCCCCAATTTAAAAAACAATTACGGGTATTACATTCTACCACCCTTAAACATAATTTCGTCCTCGGAATTCGATTTCTTGCATCTAATTAGAAATTCTTGATACTTTGTGTTCCGTTTGCTTTAAAGAAAAACAATCTCTTATCATCTATCTATATGGCTATAGTCGTTGCATGCATGAATCACATGGATATATATACTGAACATGAAATTTGCAATGCACATGATAAATAATACCTTTTCACTTCAGAGTCGGCGTGGCATGAGATGGTGGATAAATCGACTTCTTTACTGTTACTATTTTATTTGAAAGTAAAGTCATCTTCATAAAAGAAAATTGAAGACCCATTTTTTTTCCAAACAATTTGGCAAGTCTACAGGAAAGATAGACCCGATCTGATACCCCTTTGTAACATCCCAATTTCATAAAAATATGTGATTTACGGTTTTATAAATTGCTGAAAATAAGCTCAAGCTTGAACACGCATTTTTAAAAGGAAATAAATGCTACGACTTGTCCATAAATACGAAATACTCATGAAAACCGTGTCTAAAAAATTTAAAAGCAAAAATCCCAAAAATATCAAGTTTCTGGCATCATTAAATGAATCAAAATAAGGGGCCCTTTAAATTTCTTGATCGGCTTCCACTGTCACCTTTTCGCACGCTCGAACTCCTTTATTGATCTGTGGGGAATAAATGTGGGGTGATCATTCAACAGCCCATTGGGGACGCAATGTCTAAATTAAATACACAAGTATAATCATTACTGCATACACACCTATGCTTTTCATGCTATGATCATATAATACTCGGAGGCCAACTGTGGGTGTACAATTAAGTACATTCATGCGTGTACAATTAAGTACCATCGTGTTTACACAATTAAGTACCTTCATGTCATGTCATGTTTAACGAGCACATGCATATAACAATCATATAAGGCATTTAACATAGACATAGTAAACCCCACCCTGAATGCAATTGTTTCATGAAATAAATGCAAACGTGAATGCATAGTGTTCAAGTTCCTCATCTCCTTCCGCATATAACTTTTGTCTACGACGGCGGTAACCGGCAGTGGCGATCGGCGGTCATGGCATCAGCCGCCTTCTCTCGATTCCTTTATTTCTCTTTCCCCTTCCTTGGTTTTTATCTTGGGTTTTGGTTATGGGGCTTAAGGTTTGAGAAGGTGGTGGCCATGATGGAGGTGCTGGTGGCGGCAGCGGTGGTGATGGTGGTGGCGGTTTTAAAGGAAGAAGGAGAAGAAGAATTTATCTTCTTGCTTGGTGTAGAAAATTGTGATTAATAAACCTAGAGCAATTTTTAATTTATAGGCCAAGGATTCAAAGAATATATGGTAAAACAATTTGCTGAAATGTTATTACCAAAAATACTTGATTTACATGCCGTAAAAGCATATTTGATTTCTTTCTCTTTTGAACACGATTTTTCCTTTTGTAAAAATTGACTTTCCTTTATTCTGAAAGTAAAATCAAAAATTAAAAATCTCCAATTAGAAAATTTAGAGTTTCGAAAATTCCAAATCATTCCCAAAATTGGTTCTAATCAAACCCTAATTTATCCCCAATTTAAAAAACTATTACGGGTATTACATTCTACCACCCTTAAACATAATTTCGTCCTCGAATTCGATTTCTTGCATCTAATTAGAAATTCTTGATACTTTGTGTTTTGTTTGCTTTCAAGAAAAACAATCTCTTATCATCTATCTATATGGCTATAGTCGTTGCATGCATGAATCACATGGATATATATACTGAACATGAAATTTGCAATGCACATGATAAATAATACCTTTTCACTTCAGAGTCGGCGTGGCATGAGATGGTGGATAAATCGACTTCTTTACTATTACTATTTTATTTGAAAGTAAAGTCATCTTCATAAAAGAAAATTGAAGACCCATTTTTTTTCCAAACAATTTGGCAAGTCTACAGGAAAGATAGACCCGATCTGATACCCCTTTGTAACATCCCAATTTCATAAAAATATGTGATTTGCGATTTTATAAATTGCTGAAAATAAGCTCAAGCTTGAACACGCATTTTTAAAAGAAAATAAATACTACGACTTGTCCATAAATACGAAATACTCATGAAAACCGTGTCCGAAAAATTTAAAAACAAAAATCCCAAAAATATCAAGTTTCTGGCATCATTAAATGAATCAAAATAAGGGGCCCTTTAAATTTCTTGATCGACTTCCACCATCTCATTTGCGCATGCTCCAACTCTTTCATTCATCTGTGGGGAATAAACGTGGGGTGATCATTCAACATCCCAGTGGGGACGCAATGTCTAAGTTAATACACAAGCATAATCATTACTGCATACACGCATATTCTTTTCATGCTTTGATCATATATTTTCCGGAGGCCAACTGTGGGTGTACAATTAAGTACATTCATGCGTGTACAATTAAGTACCTTTGTGTTTGTACATTTAAGTACGTTCATGTCATGTCATGTTTAACATGCACATACATATAACAATCGTACATGTCATTTAAAATAGACATAGTAAACCCTCCTTGAATGTAATAGCTTCATGAAATAAATGCAAATGTGAATGCATAGTGTTAAAGTTCCTCATTTCCTTCCGCATCTCCCTTTCGTCTATGACAGCGGTAACCGGCGGTGGCGATCGGCGGTCATGGCAGCAGCCGGCTTCTCTCACTTCCTTTATTTCTCTTTTCCCTTCCTTGGTTTTTATCTTAGGTTTTGGTTATGGGGCTTAGGGTACACGCATATTCTTTTCATGCTTTGATCATATATTTTCCGGAGGCCAACTGTGGGTGTACAATTAAGTACATTCATGCATGTACAATTAAGTACCTTTGTGTTTGTACATTTAAGTACGTTCATGTCATGTCATGTTTAACATGCACATACATATAACAATCGTACATGTCATTTAAAATAGACATAGTAAACCCTCCTTGAATGTAATAGCTTCATGAAATAAATGCAAATGTGAATGCATAGTGTTAAAGTTCCTCATTTCCTTCCGCATCTCCCTTTCGTCTATGACAGCGGTAACTGGCGGTGGCGATCGGCGGTCATGGGCAAAGAAATTTCTCTCACTTCCTTTATTTCTCTTTTCCCTTCCTTGGTTTTTATCTTAGGTTTTGGTTATGGGGCTTAGGGTTTGAGAAAGTGGTGGCCATGATGGAGGTGCCGGTGGTAGCAGCGGTGGAGCACGGCGGTGATGGTGGTGGCAGTTTTAAAGGAATAAGGAGAAGAAGAATTTATCTTCTTGCTTGGTGTAGAAAATTGTGAATAATAAACCTAGAGGAGCTTTCGATTTATAGGCCAAGGATACAAAGAATATATGGTAAGATAATTTGCTGAAATTTTATTACCAAAAATACTTGATTTACATGTCGTAAAGGCATATTTGATTTCTTTCTCTTTTGAACACGATTTTTCCTTTTGTAAAAATTGACTTTCCGTTATTCTGAAAATAAAATCAAAAATTAAAAATCCCCAATTAGAAAATTTAGGGTTTCCAAAATTCCAAATCATTCCCAGTATTGGTTCTAATCAAACCCTAATTTATCCCCAATTTAAAAATAATTTATCCCCAATTACGGGTATTACATTCTACCACCCTTAAAAATAATTTCGTCCTCGAAATTCGATTTATTGCCTCTAATTAGAAACTCTAGATACTTTGTGTTTCATTTGCTTTAAAGAAAAACAATCTCTTATCATCTATCTATTTGGCTATAGTCGTTGCATGCATGAATCACATGGATATATATATATTGAACATGAAATATGCAATGCACGTGATAAATAATACATTTTTACTTCGTGTCGTCGTGGCATGAGGCGGTGGATAAATCGACTTCTTTACTGTTACTATTTTATTTGAAAGTAAAGTCATCTTCATAAAAGAAAATTCAAGACCCATTTTTTTCCAAACAATTTGCCAAGTCTACAGGAAAGATAGACCCGCTCTGATACCACTTTGTAACATTCCAATTTCATTAAAATATGCGATTTGAGATTTTATAAATTGCTGAAAAATAAGCTCAAGCTTGAACACGCATTTTTAAAGGGAAATAAATACTATGACTTGTCCATAAATACGAAGTACTCATGAAAACCGTGTCCCAAAAATTTAAAAGCAAAAATCCCAAAAATATCAAGTATCTAGCATCATTAAATGAATCAAAATAAGGGGCCCTTTAAATTTCTTGATCGACTTCCACCGTCCCCTTTGCGCATGCTCCAACTCTTTCATTCATCTGTGAGGAATAAACGTGGGGTGATCATTCAACAGCCCAGTGGGGACCCAATGTCTAAGTTAAATACACAAGCATAATCATTACTGCATACACACATATATTTTTTATGCTTTGATCATATAATTCCCGGAGGCCAACTGTGGGTGTACAATTAAGTACATTCATGCGTGTACAATTAAGTACCTTTGTGTTTGTACATTTAAGTACGTTCATGTCATGTCATGTTTAACATGCACATACATATAACAATCGTACATGTCATTTAAAATAGACATAGTAAACCCTCCTTGAATGTAATAGCTTCATGAAATAAATGCAAATGTGAATGCATAGTGTTAAAGTTCCTCATTTCCTTCCGCATCTCCCTTTCGTCTATGACATATATTGGCGATCGATCGCGGTCATGGCAAAGCAAATGGCTTCTCTCACTTCCTTTATTTCTCTTTTCCCTTCCTTGGTTTTTATCTTAGGTTTTGGTTATGGGGCTTAGGGTACACGCATATTCTTTTCATGCTTTGATCATATATTTTCCGGAGGCCAACTGTGGGTGTACAATTAAGTACATTCATGCATGTACAATTAAGTACCTTTGTGTTTGTACATTTAAGTACGTTCATGTCATGTCATGTTTAACATGCACATACATATAACAATCGTACATGTCATTTAAAATAGACATAGTAAACCCTCCTTGAATGTAATAGCTTCATGAAATAAATGCAAATGTGAATGCATAGTGTTAAAGTTCCTCATTTCCTTCCGCATCTCCCTTTCGTCTATGACAGCGGTAACTGGCGGTGGCGATCGGCGGTCATGGCAGCAGCCGGCTTCTCTCACTTCCTTTATTTCTCTTTTCCCTTCCTTGGTTTTTATCTTAGGTTTTGGTTATGGGGCTTAGGGTTTGAGAAAGTGGTGGCCATGATGGAGGTGCTTGGTGGTAGCGGCAATGTGGAGCACGGCGGTGATGGTGGTGGCAGTTTTAAAGGAATAAGGAGAAGAAGAATTTATCTTCTTGCTTGGTGTAGAAAATTGTGAATAATAAACCTAGAGGAGCTTTCGATTTATAGGCCAAGGATACAAAGAATATATGGTAAGATAATTTGCTGAAATTTTATTACCAAAAATACTTGATTTACATGTCGTAAAGGCATATTTGATTTCTTTCTCTTTTGAACACGATTTTTCCTTTTGTAAAAATTGACTTTCCGTTATTCTGAAAATAAAATCAAAAATTAAAAATCCCCAATTAGAAAATTTAGGGTTTCCAAAATTCCAAATCATTCCCAGTATTGGTTCTAATCAAACCCTAATTTATCCCCAATTTAAAAAATAATTTATCCCCAATTACGGGTATTACATTCTACCACCCTTAAAAATAATTTCGTCCTCGAAATTCGATTTATTGCCTCTAATTAGAAACTCTAGATACTTTGTGTTTCATTTGCTTTAAAGAAAAACAATCTCTTATCATCTATCTATTTGGCTATAGTCGTTGCATGCATGAATCACATGGATATATATATATTGAACATGAAATATGCAATGCACGTGATAAATAATACATTTTTTACTTCGGTGTCGTCGTGGCATGAGGCGGTGGATAAATCGACTTCTTTACTGTTACTATTTTATTTGAAAGTAAAGTCATCTTCATAAAAGAAAATTCAAGACCCATTTTTTTCCAAACAATTTGCCAAGTCTACAGGAAAGATAGACCCGCTCTGATACCACTTTGTAACATTCCAATTTCATTAAAATATGCGATTTGAGATTTTATAAATTGCTGAAAAATAAGCTCAAGCTTGAACACGCATTTTTAAAGGGAAATAAATACTATGACTTGTCCATAAATACGAAGTACTCATGAAAACCGTGTCCCAAAAATTTAAAAGCAAAAATCCCAAAAATATCAAGTATCTAGCATCATTAAATGAATCAAAATAAGGGGCCCTTTAAATTTCTTGATCGACTTCCACCGTCCCCTTTGCGCATGCTCCAACTCTTTCATTCATCTGTGAGGAATAAACGTGGGGTGATCATTCAACAGCCCAGTGGGGACCCAATGTCTAAGTTAAATACACAAGCATAATCATTACTGCATACACACATATATTTTTTATGCTTTGATCATATAATTCCCGGAGGCCAACTGTGGGTGTACAATTAAGTACATTCATGCGTGTACAATTAAGTACCTTTGTGTTTGTACAATTAAGTACCTTCATGTCATGTCATGTTTAACATGCACAAACATATAACAATCATACAAGTCATTTAAAGTAGACATAGTACACCCCACCTTGAATGCAATAGCTTCATGAAATAAATGCAAACGTGAATGCGTAGTGTTCAAGTTCCTCATCTCCTTCCGCATCTCTCTTTCATCTACGACGGTGGTAACCAGCAGTGGCGATCGGCGATCATTGTAGCAGCCGGCTTGTCTCACTTTCTTTATTTATCTTTCCCTTCCTTGGTTTTTATCTTAGGTTTTGGTTATGGGGCTTTGGGTTTGAGAAGGTGGTGGCCATCATGGAGGTGCCGGTGGCGGCAGCGGTGGAGCACGGCACGATGGTGGTGGCTGTTTTAGAGGAAGAAGGAAGGAGATGAAGAATTTATCTTCTTGCTTGGTGTAGAAAAATTGTGAATAATAACCCTATCGGAGCTTTCAATTTATAGACCAAGGATTGAAGGAATATATAGTAACACAATTTGCTAAAATTGTATTACCAAAAGTACTTGATTTATATGCCGTAAAGGCATATTTGATTTTTTTCTCTTTTGAACAGGATTTTCCCTTTTGTAAAAATTGACTTTCCTTTATTTTGGAAATAAAATTAGAAATTAAAATTCCCCAATTAGGAAATTTAGAGTTTCGAAAATTCCAAATCATTCCCAAAATTGGTTCTAATCAAACCCTAATTTATCCTCAACTCAATAAGAATTACGGGTATTACAATATCCATCTTAATTGAAGTATTCAGGGGAATCTTCACAGATGACTTCTCTTCCATACCAAATTTCTTCATTAAATCTCTGGTATATTTGGTTTCACTTATGAAGGTTCCATCTTTCAATTGCTTCACTTGAAGACCTAGGAAGAAAGTCATCTCTCCTATTATACTCATCTCAAACTTTCCTTGCATGAGGTTTGAAAACTTGTCACGCAGCTCTTTATTTGTGGATCCAAATATGATGTCATCCACATAAATTTGAACAAGCAATATACTCTCCCCATCTTGAATTCTGAAGAGTGTTCTATCAGCCTTGCCTTTGGTGAATCCATTGTCAATGAGAAACTGAGAAATTGTGTCTTACCAGGCTCTTGGTTCTTGTTTCAATCCATACAAAGCTTTCTTGAGCTTGTAGACTTTATCTCCAATAGTTTTCTGCTCAAAACCTCAAGGTTGATCCACATAGACTTCTTCTTCCAAAAGTTCATCCGAAAATGCACTCTTCACATCCATTTGACACGCAGTGAAGTTCTTGTGTGCAGCATAAGCAAGAAACATACTAATTGCTTCTAATCTAGCAACAGGAGCAAAGGTTTCATCAAAATCTATACCTTCCTCTTGGCAATACCATTTGGCTACCAATCTTACTTTGTTTCTTACAAAATATCCTTCCTCATTCATCTTGTTTCTAAATACCCACTTGGTACCAATAACATTTTGGTGGGTAGGCCTTTGAACCAATTCCCAAACTTTATTTCTTTCAAACTGATTCAGCTCTTCCTGCATAGCCTGAATCCAATGTGTGTCATCCAATGCTTGAGACAAATCTTTAGACTCTATTTGGGAAATGAAACAAGTAAACATGGCTTCATGTTGGGCTTTGGATCTGGTTCTTACTCCATCTCTAACATTTCCAATGATTAACTCAGGTGGATGGTCTCTCAGCCATCTCACATCTGGTTGGAGTAAGTCTGCTAGATTCAGCCGTCTCGCAGCTAAGTTGTCTTGAACAGCTTCTTCATCATCATTCAGCTGCAGACCTTCCAGATGTCTCTGAGATTCAGCTATCTCATCTTCATCAGGGTTGAGTGCCTTACATCCGCTTCAACATAGGGACTTTTCTACATAGTTAGCTGATTATTCTTCTCAGCTAACTCATCTATGTCTTCTCCATTAACATTTGGTTCATCAAAAACCACAGGGATAGACTCTTCTATGACCATAGTCCTTTTGTTCAGCACTCTATAAGCTTTACTCTCAGTTGAGTATCCCAAAATGATACCTTCATCAGCTATAGCATCAAAAGCTTTTAGGTTGTCTTTGCCATTGTTGCGGATGAAGCACTTACATCCAAAGACTCGAAAAAATCCATTATTTGGCTTCCTCCGTGTCCAAATTTCTTAGGGAGTCTTGGACAATTGCCTGTTAATCATACATTTGTTCTGAGTGTAACAAGCAGCCTTGATGGCTTCAGCCAAAATCTCTTAGGCAATCTAGCTTCAGCTAACATGGTTCTTGCAGCTTCCTTGAGAGTTATGTTCCTTCTTTTAGCTACTCCATTCTGCTGTGGAGTTCTTGCAGCTGACAACTCATGAGCAATACCATTTTCAACACAATACTGAGTTATAATCCCATTGACAAACTCAGTTCCCCTATCAGACCTTATCTTAATAATGGTTTGACTCTTCTCATCAGCTGACTCAATCTCTACAAGGTTTCCTTCTTTTTACATATGAAGATTGTCCATGTATATCTTGAATAGTCATCCACCACCACTAAGGTGTATTTCTTTTTACTGATACTAACTGGTTCAATAGGACCAAATAAACTCATATGCAATAGATGCAATATCCTGGTTGAAGAAGGACTTGGCTTATCCATGAAAGATGATTTGGTTTGCTTTCCCATCTGGCATGCATCACAAATGCGTTCCTTCTTGTAGACTGAGTCAGGCAATCCTTACACAAGATGACTCCTTGCAAGCTTGTTGATTGTCTTGGAATTTAAGTGATACAGCTTCTTATGCCACAACCAACTTGATTCGACTGTACTTTTTGCTAGCAGACATGTCTTTGGTGTAGCAGTTGACCAATCCACTACATACATGTTTTTCTGCCATGATCCTTGAATCACAACTTCATTTGATTCAGCATTCTTGATCTGGCAAACTCCCATATTGATTCCCACATTATAGCCTTTGTCACAGAGTTTGCTGATGCTCAGCAGATTAAAGTTGAGGCTTTCAACATATGCAACATCTGTGATTTCCAATCTATTTTTCCTTATGGAACATGTGCCTTTGATTTCCCCTGGAGCTTCATTTTCTCCAAATATGACTTTTGCACCTTTGATTTCCTTGAATTTTGAACAGCCACTATCCATGTACTAGGTTCCTTGGCACTCGGTTGTTCCTTGAACCTACAATCAAGGAAATTAGTTTTTAGGTACCCATACTTGTTTGGGTCCTGAAGGGTTAGTGTTATATGGTGTTCAACCAACCTATAGCCAGATGATCTGACTCTAAGAGGCTGCCACCTATCAGTTCCATAATCATAATGCACATTAGCAAATTGTGTAACATCCGAGTCTTTCACTACTCAGCTGAAAAATATAGTTCATGCATTACATGTTGGTTATGTGATGTTGGCATAATCTGATTATTTTATATGGCATGACTAGTTTTATAATTTTGGAACTCACTTATGGTATTTAGCTGTCGGATGATTAGGTGTCAAACTATCAAATATATTAGTTTAATTACACGTGGTAACATTAGAGATGAAAGGTGGCATTGACGTGTTTATCGGGATGGATATATGAATAAAAGTAATAACAAGGTTGGTTACCTCTTTTGTTTGTCGACATAGCTTGTCATTATCTTATAATTAAAGTGAGTGATTTTATTTGTTTGTTGTTAAAATGTCACAGGGATAAAAAAATTACTACACATTTTAAATAGAGTTTGTGGCCGAGTTTTACTATTTATATATTTCCCAGTAGTAGTAATAGGGGTGGGCGTCACAGAGTGGTATCAGAGCCCAGCTACAAGTTCTATAGACTATCGATGTACATGAACTTAAAACTTGTGGAGCTCAGCCATGTCAGTAAGTTTTACTTTATTGTCTGATGCATTTTATATTTCATGATATTATATTGGCCATGTGTTATTAGATTTCCCTTTAGATAGTGTTTTAGTTATGGTGAGAACTAGACGTAAGAGTAGTGGTGGAGATAGAAACCAAGGAGGAAAGACACCTATTCTAACTAGTGATCGAGATAATGTTGTTAATAGACTTACACAACTCATCCCGTGACAATCTGAACGAATACAACAACTCATCCATCAGCGGGATATAGCTAGAGAACAAAGAGGATAAATGAACCAACCACACCAAAGGGTAGAGCAAGTCGAGATAGTAGGGGAAAGATTCCGAAAGCTAAATCCATCAACCTTTGAAGATGCAGCAAATCCTACAGCAGCAGACGATTGGTTGTGAACTCTAGAGAATATGTTCCAATACAATAGGGTCCAAGGAGAAGAGAGTTTTTCAGGTTAAGCAGTAGCAGAAATCCAACTTTCAACCACGTCAAGGACAACAACAATGGGAACAAGTTAAGTGTCAAAGAGTTGATCAAAGTAAAGCATATAACAGTACTTTTTGCACTAGATGCAAGACTTAACATACTACGAGTTGCACGATAGATACCAGTAGATGTTTTACGTGTGGGATATTAGGACATTTTTTCTAATGTGTGCCTAAATAGTCAAAATCATATAGGACCAAACATGTACCAGCCAAATCATTTACTATCACCAGAGCAGACGCAAAGGCGAACCCATCAGTGGTTATAGGTAAACTTCTTATCCTTGACACCGCAAAATATGTGTCAATTGATTCGAAGCTACGTATTCATTTGTATCCACTGAGTCTTTGAGGAGACTAGGTAGGACACTTGATATAGTTGAAGTAGGTTACAAGGTAATAATACCTTCGGGAGATTCCAAGAAAACTAATCAAATTTTGAGAACTTGTGCTATTCCAATTGAAAATAGAGAACTTTATGCGGGTCTAATTGTGTTAGCCATAAACGACTATGATTTCATTTTGCATATAGATTGGTTGTTGAAGTATGGTGCTACAATTGATTGTTAGAGAAAGATAGTGACATTTCAACCCCTAGGAGAATATTCATTTAACTTCGCTGGAATCACGGCCTGCTTAAGATTTCCAACGATATTAGTACTAAAGGAACAATGTTTACTTGATGCTAGTTGTGATTGAAAACACAAATCCAGGAATTGCTAGATAAAAGCTTCATTAGACCTAGCTTTTCGCCATGGGGTAAGCCAATCCTATTCGTACGAAAGAAGGAGGTACGATGAGATTGCGCACTGACTACCAAGAATTGAACAAAGTTACAATTAATAATAAATACCCATTACCTCGAATCGATGATTCGTTCGACCAACTTCAAGGTGCAATAGTATTTTCGAAGATCAACTTGCGATTCGGGTACCATCAACTGAAAAATCAAAGAATGGTCTAGGATGCGTATTGATGCAAAATGGTAAGGTGATAGCGTATGCGCCTAGACAATTGAAAGACTATGAAAAGAATTACCCTACACATGATTTAGAGCTTGTTGCAGTGGTATTTGCGCTCAAGATATGGAGGCATTACCTATACCGGGAACGATGTGAGATCTACACAGATACAAGAGTTTAAAATACTTTTTCACGCAAAAGGGATTAAATATGTGATAACGATGGTGGTTGGAGCTAGTGAAAGACTACGATTGTGTGATCAATTATCACCATGGTAAAACCAATGTCACAGCAGATGCGTCGAGCCAGAAATCAACACAAAGCAACGCAATTTCGATTCAAATTCAAAACCTGAGCTAATGGATCTCCAGAAAATGAACGCGGATATTGTACCACTAGGGTCCATTGAAGCTAAGTTGACAGCGTTAACACTGCGGCCGACGTTAATAGATAGAATCCAACAAGGACAACAAGGCGATGAATACTACGCCAAAGTAAAGAAAAATTGTACCTCAGTTCTATCTTCAGATTTCAAAATATCCGAGAATGGAGTATTACGATTTAAAGAATGATTATACGTGTCTAATAGGGATAATCTTCGAGAAGATATTCTAGCAGAAACGCATTCGACACCATATTTTGTACATCCAGGATCTACTAAGATGTACCGAGATTTGAAGATGCATTATTGGTAGCGAGATATGAAGAGGGATATCGCGCAATATGTGAAACAATGTTTAATCTGTCAACAAATAAAGGTGGAACACAAAAGGTCTGTTGGAACATTACAACCTCTGCCTATTCTGGAATGGAAATGGGAAAGGATCACAATGGATTTTGTTACAGGTTTGTCCAAAACTGTCAAGGGATACGATGTTGTTTGGGTAATCATGGATAAGTTAACCAAATCCTCTCCTTTTATTCCTATTTGCTCAACTTATTCCATAGACCGATACGCACAGCTTTATATACAGGAAGTGGTTAGACTTCATGGTGTGCCATTATCTATTGTCTCTAACAGAGACTCGAGGTTTCTATCTGCTTTCTAGATGAGTTTACAGAAGGCACTAGGAACACGATTGTCATTTAGTACTGCTTATGACCCTCTGACCGACGGACAGTCGGAACGAACGATACAAACTTTAGAAGATATGCTTAGAACATGTGTTCTGGATTTTCAAGGACAATGGAGCAAATATCTACCTTTGATAGAATTCTCATACAACAACAGCTACCAAGCCACAATAGGGATGGCTCCCTATGAAGCACTATACGGTAGAAAATGCAGATCACCGGTTTATTGGGACTAGGTTGGCGAAAGAAAGCTTTTAGGCCCAGACATGGTTTGAGAAATGACAGAGGCTGTGACACAATTCGACAGAGGATGAAAACTGCTTAGAGCCGACAGAAAAGCTACTCAGATCAAAGAAGAATAATGCTAGAATTTTCTGTAGGAGATCGAATATTTCTTAAGGTGGCACCAATGAAAGGGGTAATGTGATTTGGTAAGAAAGGAAAACTTAGTCCTAGATACATTGGTCCGTTTCATATCACCAAAAGAATTGGTGATGTTGCTTATAGACTCGACTTGCCCGCGTCAATGGCTCAAGTACATAATGTTTTCCATGTGTCCATGTTGAGAAAATACATTTCAAACCCATCTCATATTTTGAAACACGAACCATTGTAGAATTAAAAGTTGATTTGAGCTACGAAGAGATACCTGTGGAGATATTATTACGAGAAGTAAAGAAGCTAAGAAATAAGAAAATCCCTTTAGTTAAAGTACTTTGGAGGAATCAATCAGTAGAGGAAGCTACATGGGAAAGAGAAGACGAGATGAGGGCTAATTGTATCCTGACTTATTTTGGTAAATATAATTTCAAGGACGAAATTTTTATAAGGAGGGGAAGATGTAACACCCGAGTCTTTCAATACTCACTTGGCCAATATAGTTCATGCATTACACGTTGGTTATGTGTTGTTGGCATAATCTGATTATTTTATATGGCATGACTAGTTTTATAATTTTGGAACTCACTTATAGTATTTAGTTGTCGGATGATTAGGTGTCAAACTATCAAATATATTAGTTTAATTACACGTGGTAACATTAGAGGTGAAAAGTGGCATTGACGTGTTTATCGGGATGGATATATGAATAAAAATAATAGCAGTAATGTAAAGGGGGTAAATTTACTATTAATTGGTAAATGAGGGCCCTAATGATAAATTAAATATAAATCATATAACCTCTCTTACGAAAGCAAATTAATAATTTATTATATACATAAGAAAAAATGTGATATTATTGATATATACACACATAAAGATATATATGTATAGTTAAAGGTAATCTGGTACTTAAATATATATATATATAAATATGCGTATATATATGGAACACCAATACATTAACTAGTGCATATAACATATGATACATATATATAGAGTAGGTGTCCTGTAGGACCGTCTTACGGATCCTATTTCGTAAGACGGATCCACTCGCCCCCAGCCCATCCGCCCAGTCCACCTGTTATTTAAAAAAAAATAAAAACCGCTTCAGCACTTGTGGGGAATAGAACTCGCGCTTATGGATAGGTAAGTTGGTATTCTACCACTACAACACTAGTGCTTCTTGTGCAATTTTAGTATAACCATATATATAAAGTCATTCATAAATACGCCTGATAAATTGAATAAAAAATAAAAATGCCTCTATATGCAGAGGCTAAGAATCGAACCCAAGTCTATTAAAAAACATGATACATTATCTCAATAAATTGATACTTATAAAAAAGTTACTCTAACTACATCATATTTATTTTTTATTTTTGCTCTTTTTTTGTTCCTAGTTTGTAATTGTATTAAGAAATCTGATACTTTATCTTAACAAATGGATATTTTTACTTATAAAAGTGTTACTTTAACTATATTGTTACTTTAACTATATCATATTTATTTTTTATTTTTCCTTCTTTCCTTCATTTCTAATTTGTGACTATATTGAAAAACATGATACTTTATCTCAAAAATAGATACTTTAACGTATAAAAGTGTTACTTTAATCTGTTATATATATTTATTGTAATATATTCGTAATTTGTGACTATATTAAAAAATATGTTACTTTATCTCAAAAAACAAATACTTTTATTTATAAAAGTATTACTTTAACTCTATCATATTTATTATTCATCTTTGTTTATATTTATTATTAAAAAATGTAATACTTTATTTAAAAAATAGATATTTTTACTCTTAAAACATGATATTTTGTCTCAAAAAATATATATTTTTACTCATAAAGATGTTACTTTAACTCTGATATATTTATTTTATCTTCAATGTAATGTAATCGTAATATGTGGCTATATTAAAAAATATGATAATTTATCTAAAATAAGCGATACTTTTCTCATAAAACTATTACTTTAACTGAGGAAGAAAAACAGAAAAAAAAAAACAAAACAAAAAAAAAAAAAGCAGGTGGCTTTGAGAGTTTTTGCCATATATATATCATTATATAGTGCTATACAGGGGCGGAGCTAGGATATAATATTGGGGGGGGCCGATCAAAATATTTAAAGCATTAGTAAATATTGAAAAAGACATAATAACATCATTAATTTATTAAAATTTAGAACGTCTTTCTTGCATATCACGGAAATCATCGACTAGTGAATCTACAACAAATTTTTTTGCAATTCCTTTTTCAATATAAACTAGCAAACAATCATTGAGAAATTCATCTTCCATCTTGTTTCGAAGTGTAGTCTTTACTATCTTCATAGCAGAAAATGATCTCTCGGTAGTAGCCGTAGATACTGGAAGAGTGAGAATAAGAGTTATCACTCTAAACACGAGTAGGTAAATATCTGACTTTCTGGTTTTCACCAACCATTGATATAAATCAGAAATAGTTACCAATGTTCTAAAATCAGGAAGTTGTCGCACATAATCAAAATGCTCAAATTGCATTCTTAATTGTAGCATCTCATGTTCTGCAAAGTCTTGTGGATAAAACTTCTCTACCAACTTGCAAATATCATCAATTCTATAGGATATGGTCATCTCTCTTGGAACTAATGCCGAGCTAAGAACAATCAACTCCACTGTGTTATCACTGAATTTGTTGTTCAACTCTTGCAATCGAGAATCTATCACGGCATTAAAAATGTCAACTTTATAATGATGCCTAATTGTAATTTCATCTAGTTGATGGCGAGCCCTTCCTCTTCGTGCAATATATTGAGCATCAAAATCCAGCACGGGTATATTAATTGTTTGACAAAAAGACTTCACAGTTGCAACTAATTCATTCCACCCATCATCTCTAAATTTTTGAATAAGCGACTTAGTAGATGAAACAAGATGAATCGCGTTCAAAATATCTTGAGATTGAAGTTGTAGAGCTTGACAAAGCATATTTGAAATCTCCAAAATTTTTCTCATAAGATGCAAAATGAAAATAAATTTGAAAGAAGTTAGCACCTCATAAGTCATCCGCATCTCCACGTTGGTGTAGTTCCATCTTCAATAATATTTAGTAAAACTTCACATGTTGCACTGAACATCTTTATCAAACTGGATATAGATTTCAAATGAGAACTCCAACGCGTATCACCCGCTCTTTGCAAAGAACCAATCTGATTAAGTCCCTTCCCACTTTCAAGCTCATTAATACTAAGTAAATGAGAAATATTTGAGGCGTGTGCAACTTTTAATTGGTCATTACGCTTACAAGAGGCACCAACAATATTGACAATGGAATTCAATTTGGTAAAAAAATGATGAACAGGGATTATTTCCTTTGATGCGGCAACTAGTGCTAACTGTAAGCGATGTGCGAAACAGTGAACATAATAAGCATAAGGACATTCTCTTGAAATTAAAGCTTGCAATCCATTCCACTCTCCACGCATGTTGCTTGCACCATCATAACCTTGTCCTCGAATATTTTGAATATCAAGAGTATGACGAGATAAGATATACCTTCCTTGAGTGTTGATGCAATCAGTATCTTTAACATGAATAAGTCCAAAAACCGTTCTTGTACATATCCATCCTTATCAACAAATCTCAAGACAATTGACATTTGCTCCTTTTTAGATTCATCTCGAGCTTCATCCACAATGAAAAATTTTGCATCACCAATTTCTTCTCGAATAACATTCTTGACTTTAGCAACTAAAATTTGTTTTTGCGTTGTTGGTGATCTATATGATGCATTTCGTGGAGATTTACTCAAAACTTCAATCATTGTAAGAAGCTATGAAACTCAACAACTCCAAAAAATTTCCACGATTCATTGATGTTGTGGACTCATCGTATCTAAAAGCACATCCTTGAAATGCGAGCCATCTAGTTGCCTCAATTAAAGCTTTCAAAAGCGAATTCGATTTTCAACAACTTCTTGGGATGTGAACTTTTCAATACTTTGTGCGATATGTGATTGTTGGTTCATGAGATCTACACATGCTTTCTCCGCATTTTTCTTTTCCAATATGTGCCAAACACGAACAATTCTTTCCATCTCTAACCTTTTTCCATGATCGAAATCCATTTATAGTGAATGCGTCTAATCCGGAAGACCCGTCTTGAGTATGGAATATATAACATGGTAGACAAAATGCAAGATCTATAGTAGGAGAATATTCCACCAAGATGGAAATATCTTAAACCATGATGCCTAAAAACAATGTTTTTCTCCGTTTTGGATACTTTGAAAGTACATATTGATATGGACCAAACTTTATATAAGCTCTCCTAATTTCATCACGCTTCTCAATAGGATACTCCCATATTGGTCTTTCACGTTCTAATGATTGAATATCATTTTTTCCCTCAATTTCGAGTTCTTAAAGATTTTGCGTGATTTTCGTGAGTCAAGTTATCTATTTCTATAGATGGATTTGAAATGTTGGAGTATCAACATTTTTTCTTTTAAAGAATGCATCAATTCTTTGTGTTTTTTTCATCCGCAAAGAAGAGAGAATAAAATGAAACTCAACATTTAAGTCAATTTCAACTTCAAATAGCTATTGCACCAAATAAGCTTAATGATTTTACAAATAATTTTTTTATTTTTACTTGTTTTTCTTGATTTGGTTTAAATATCAAACATTTCCATACAAACAATATGCAAACATTTCCATAGTCTCAAACTCAACATTTAAGTCAAATAGCTATTGCACTAAACAAGCTTTGGTTTAAATATCAAAAATCTACTTTTACTGATTTTTTTTAAAACTAAACAAATAAGTTATTGAATCTAATGAATCTTAAATAAAATAAATTACAAATATAAATGAAAATCTCAAACAACTACCAAGAAGGCAAGAACCATGAAAAAACAAATTACAAATATATTATCAGGAATCAAGCTAAGAATCTAAGATATTCATTTATATCAAACAAGCTTAATTACCAGATTTCTCCTATATTTATCAATAATTTTTTATTTGAATTTTATTTAACTAAATTATTAAAGTATAAATAATAGGGTTAGCAACAATATACAAATACAATATACCCAAAATGAAGAATAACCCAAAATATTAATGGAGTACCTGAGAAATCAATTGTAAGTTAACCCAAAATCTTCTCTAATTTGTTCTTTTATGCCATGGAAATTTTGAAGGAATGAACTTTTTTTTCTCTCGGCCGTTCCGTGCCTCAGGGAGATAAGAGAAGTTTGATAAGAGAGATAAAAAAATTGTGTTTTGGAAAGGAGAGAGAAAGAGAATTAAAATTAAAAGAAAAGTTAAAGTTAATATATATTATAATATATATATATATACGTATTAGTGCGTAACTTTATATATATATATATATATATATATATATATATATATATGCTACAGACACTATTATTTGCCCCCACTAACATAAAGTAAAAAGAGGATGTCTGGACATTGATTGTTGGGTTGGAGTATTTCAAAAACAAAAAGAGATGGATAGTGAAAAAATTAATTTAAAATTAAGGGGGCCAAACACTTAAAAATTACAAAATAACATATAAAAATATTAAAAACAAAAAAGTTGGGGGGGGGCCAGGCCCCCCCCCAGCCTATATACCTCCGCCCCTGGTGCTATAAGTAAGCTAAATATAATAAAATAGTACCTTAAAAGTTAAGATAAACCCACTTAACCGACTTACCTTATAAAGCGGATAAATAGATATACTTCACTAACCTGAGGGTATTGTTCATATTGTGGGGGTGGAGCTTTCTTACAATACAGATTCTCAATAGAAGCTTGGTAGAGGTAATTCCTTGGTCTTGTCTTACAATTTTCACTTTCCAGTTAGAAGTACAAGGTTGTTTAATTAATTCAGAAAATAGCAAATTGAAATTATGGATGCAGATTCTTATGGATAAATTTAGTGAACCTTTTTGTTATTCCTTGAGTCAATTAAACAACTAGCTTTCTATAGAAAACTATGAGAAATTAGATAAATGTAAATTTAAAACTTTCACGGTCTTGAAGGAAAATTCATTTTCAAGTTATTTACCTATTTAGTTAGTGAAGTGAAAATTTTGAAAGTTTTAACATAGATTCAATGATAGGTTTCGGAACAGGAACTGAGCTTGATATCATATATATATATATATATATATATATGGATTGGTTCAAATGAGACCAATATCTTAGGGTGAGACCGTGAGACCTAATCTGGTACATCCATTACATTTTTTGAATGGTGTAGATTAATTCAATTTTTAATGTATATTTAATGTGTAAAAACTGTCAAAAGGATATATATGTAATTACACATAGGGACGCCTCTTGTGTTAATTATGGATAGATTTGACCTCCTTTATTATCGCCCAAAACGGGATTTGCATGCATCTTAAACACCGAGATTTTTTTGGGAATGATTTAGCGTACTTAAATTTGATACAATCATTATAAAATTATAACAATTAATTTTTCAAAATTGTTCGAGGTTGCACAAAACCAGTTTTAACTTTTAAAGCAAAGAACGTATGCTAAATATACATCATAAGTATCTAACTATGCATGTAAATTGCAAGAAAGAAAAACATATAATTATTCCATTTAATGTGTTGCAAAGAACGATTAATATTTTTTCCTATATATGCATCATAATTTTACTAAATATGCATTCGACGTGTGCAAAGAACGATTAATCTTTTTTTATAACCTATAATTAATCTTCCAACACTTTTTGAAGGATGCATAAAATCAGTTTTTAACGTTAAATCAAGAAATGAGGCGAAATATGCATCATAATTTATCTAACTACGCATGTAAATTGTAAGGAAAAAATCTATTAATTTTTGAATTTAAGGTGCAGCAAAAAATAATCAATATTTTTTTAAAACCTATATATGTTTCATTATTAGACTAAATATACGTAGGACGTGTTAACATATAATTAAATTCTTAACACTGGGGAAGAATGCATAAAACCAATTTTAAACGTTAAATCAAGATACAACATCTAATTATACATCATATTTTATATATCTATGCATGTATATTGCAAGAAAAAAAATACATAATTATTGCATTTAAGGTGCAGCAAAAAAAAAGGTGCAACAAAAAAACCTTAATACTTTTTTTACAACCTATATATGCATCATACTTATACTAAATATACATTGAATGCCCCCATCCGAAAATGATTGCATCCCTAAATTAAAGAAAACACATATGGCGTTTCTTTTCTAGAGATTAGATGATTTTGGATATTGTTATAATTGATTGCACCTTTAAATTAAAGAAAATAGATATGGTAACTCCTATTTTCTAGTTGGACGATTTTTTGTGATTTCTCCTAAATACCCCCATCCAAAAATGATGCTAAATAATGCAATAATATATAATGTTTCAATCTTATCCATCCAATGATTAATTACAACGGTTCAGATTAGATCTCACGGTCTCACCCCAATAAATGGTCTCACAAGAACCCACCCCTATATATATATATATATATATATATAAAAATAATAAATAAAAATAATAATAATAATAATAAATAAATAAATAAAAAGAAAGAAAAAGTAGAAGAAAAGAAATAATAAATTGATTAAGAATCAGTTGGGAATCAAATTAATAGTTCTAGTTCAATATAGGTTTTAAATGCAGTTTAGTCAACTCAGTGAATTAATGCTCTGATTGTTACAGATTATTCAATTTAAAGATTGAGGAGTAATAATTAACGAACTTGTAAGTAAGGCACAACCAGTGCAAAGGTAAGTGAAAATCAATCTGCAACTATAATGCTTGAACATAGTATTTCATATTTTATCGATACTAAATGTGATTCTTGTATGTTGATGGATACATTATGGAAACCTTGACGTCCATGTGTTGCTTGGTTGATATTGGAGTGTGGTGATTATTATTTCATTGAGCATGTCATTCATTGGCATTTGCACGTGCATGCAAACATATGAACATTGTTGAGATGAGGCATGCACGAAATGATTTTCTATGAAAAGAAAAGATTTTAGTTGGCCAATGCTAGTGCACCGAGGCATGAGGTCATGCTTATATGATATATTGAGCTCGTGCCATGTGAGACATCACTTCGGGTATGTGAGACATTCGGATGAGGCTCGTTATTATTAATGCCCAGTGCCATGTGAGATATCACTTCGGGTATGTGAGACATTCGAACGGGGCTGATTGATTAATGATGTCTAGTACCATGTGAGACATTACTTCGGGTATGTGAGACATACGGACTGGACAGGTGGGCCAAGGGCCCAGCGAAAGGCATTGATATTCAATAAAATGCTTTCGTACATAAGCATGGATTCAGGGCATGTATATTACAATTTTTCATTGGCATGCATGATTTTTGCTTACTGAGCGTTAGCTCACTTAATTCATGCATTGTAGGTGAGTCTGGTGACGCTGAGTTTCATGGGCTTAATGGGCAGGCTGCTGGAGCTCCTACAGGTTACTGAGGACAGTGTACATGGATGACGACCTGTTGGGCTATGTTGATGGGTCACCTTTCCCTGTTTGGTCTTGTATTATATTTTGGTTTAGGGTTATACCCTCTTTTGAAAACATTGATGTAAATATGTACTTGTAAATAGCTTTGTGATGTGGTCTATGTGGTTGGTCACATGGATGTATGTTTTGTTTAATAATAGGGTTTGTTATCTCTTTTGGTTGGTGGACATGGTTTGTCCTTTCCTTAAAATTAAAATGATTTTACTTGTTTGCTGTTAAACTATCGCAGAGAAAAACTAAATTGTACAGGTATATAGGGTTTGTGTGTCAAGTTCACTTTTTATATTGTTAAGTAACGTAGTGGTAGGCCTGGGGCCGAAGAAGGCGGGAAATGATCGCCGGTGCAAGAAGGCACGGACAAGGAGCGGCTCCTGGCAGGCTTCTCGGCGGAGGGGGACATGAATGAACCGATCCCACACCCGAAGAAGAGGAGATTCTGAGACTGTTCAGTATGGGACTATACAGTTGAGGAAGATTAAAAGATTTGATAGGTACTACTCATATCAACAAGATGCATCTTCTTTTCTAGTACTCATCTCATAAACACTCCGAAGTTAAGCGTGCTTGGCCTGGAGCAATTGTGGGATGCGTGACCCCCTGGGAAGTTGCTCTCAGGGTGCGCGTGAGTTTGGACAAAGCACGCTGGAAAGACTCGTGTTGGTTTGTAGGGACAGTCGTCGATCTTGAAGGCGGGCTATTACAGATGGTATCAGAGCGGGACCTCTCCTAGTAAGGTGTGGTTCGGGGACGAACCAAGCGGAAGCTGGTGGGCATGTGACGCCCGGGGCCGAAGAGGGCGGGGAATGATCGCCGGTGCAAGAAGGCACGGACAAGGAGCGGCTCCTAGCAGGCTTCTAGGCGGAGAGGGACATGAATGAACCGATCACACACCCGAAGAAAAGGAGATTCTGAGACTGTGTACGTATGGGACTATACAGTTGAGGAAACTTAAAAGATTTGATAGGTACTACTCATATCAACAAGATGCATCTTCTTTTCTGGTGCTCATCTCAAAAAAAACTCCGAAGTTAAGCGTGCTTGGCCCAGAGCAATTGTGGGATGGGTGACCCCCTGGGAAGCTGCTCTCAGGGTGCGCGTGAGTGAGGACAAAGCGCACTGAAAAGACTCGTGTTGGTTTGTTGGGACAGTCGTCGATCTGGAAGGCGGGCCGTTACAAATTGCTTGGGGGTTTTAGGCTCATACATATTTCTCTTGTTTCCTGTCATATGTCTGGAACAGTCACTATCCATGTACTAGGTTCCTTGGCACTCAGTTGTTCCTTGAACCTGTAATCAAGGAAATTAGTTTTTAGGTACCCATACTTGCCTGGGTCCTGAGAGGTTAGTGTTATACGGTGTTCCAACCAACCTATAGCCAGAAGATCTGACTCTAAGAGGCTGCCACCTATCAGTTTCATAATCATAATGCACATTAGCAAAATGCTTGGGGCTTTAAGGCTCATACAGCTGTCTCTTTCGTCTGTATGCATGTGTGTGTGTGTTTGAGCATTTGTTTTCTTGGTATAATAGTGATATTTTTGTGCATATTAGGTTTTGTGCCTGGGTGCATATGTGTCCTGATTATAACTCTTTTGCCTTGGGAATGACCTATGCTGAGGTTGAGGTCTTTGCCACTTTGGCTTGTATCCCATAGGTCTTGGCTGATATCTCACTTGGTTATTCCAATCAGCTTGGCTTGGGTAATTTCTACCATTCCCATCATGCGACTTTCTTTGCTGAAATCTATGGGGCTTTTGGTAGCTCTGTTTAGATTTCACAGAGTATTTTCTGTTTGGAGTCTGCTGATGGACTTTTCTGAATTTGGTTTCAGTTGTCCTATCAGCATACTCAAATGGCTTCTTTCCTTTTTGTTATATCCAATGGTTGTGATTGTGTTTTTGAGTGGGTGTTGGTGCAACATATGGTGCTTTGGATTTTTGGATTCCCCCATTTCTTAAGAATCTTTTTTCCATAACCACTCCTGGGATTTGGGCATGCACAAAGGAATTAAATCCAATATCTGTCTTGTCACCACTTTCGTTTTGAGTCATTATAAGTTCATCCAATGATTTGGATGCCTTATTGAATGAAGCAATCACATTTTTCAGATCTTTTTCCCTCTTTTCTATAGCAGCTAAGTTTGCTTGGATCTTAGCAATTTCAGTCTTTAGCTTAGTGGTCTCATTTGTTATGTGACTCAGAGTACTCAGCTCTTTAGTCAGCTGTGAGTTTTGGTATTTAAGATGGCTATTTTCCTCATTTAATAGTGTGTGAGAGGTTTTTATGTGCTCAAAATCTTTCATCATTTTGCCAATTGAATCATAAAGATCTGTGGGTGATGAAGTGTTTGTGTCACAATCACTATCACTAGAATCAGAATGAGATGAGTTGGAGTGTACCTCATCTTCTTGATCTTTTGAGTCTTGTTCTTTGGCCATGAGGCATATCAAAGACTCTTCCTCTGTATCACTTGAGTAGTCTGCTTCACTACTATCTAAGTCTGCTAGTTCCTTGCACTTAGCTGGTTCAGCAGTCTCAACAGCCAACATGGCTTTCTTCTTTTCTTGTCTTCTCTCACTGACGACTTTTCTTTCTTCATCATTTTTGTACTTGTTGATTGGTGGATGGGGACAGTCAACATCGAAGTGTCCTGGTTGCCTGCAATTCCAACACAGGTTCTCAGCTCTCTGCAAGTCAGCTCTATTAGTCCTCTGATTATCAGCTCTCTGATACTCAGTTCTTTGATGTCTAGCTCTCTTGGGTGGCCTCTCCTCCCTTTCTTTGGAGGGTGTTGAGTGTCTTCTTGATGTTTCACCCTTGTTCCTTTTATAGTTCTTATTGAAGAACTTATTAACCCTTTTTACTATCAGGGAAATCTCCTCTTGGTCTATTGTCTCCTTAGATTCAGCTTTCTTTCCTTCCCCAGCCATGAGTGCAGTTGTCTTGGGTACAACTATTTCCTCTTGTCCCTTTCTTCTTAGCTCAAATTCATATGCTTTAAGAACAGAGAACAACTCATGGTTTGATGTCCTAGTGAGATCCATAGAATGTCTCAGGGCCATGACCTTCATTTCCCACTCAGCTGGGAGAGACCTTAGGATCTTCATACACATATCCTTTTGTGTGTACTCTTTTCCCAGAGCTGAAAGTTCATTGGTGATTTCTATGAATCTGGCATCCAGCTGATCCAGACTTTCACCTGCAATCATTTTAAAATTTTCAAATTTTTGAACTACAACAGTTAATTTATTTTCTTTGATTTGATCAGATCCTTCACAAATGAAAGTGAGTTTTTCCCAAATTTCTTTGGCTAATTTGTAAGATTTGACTTTGTTAAACATAGCCTTATCGAGATTTTTATAAAGAATATCCTTGGCAACATTGTCAAGATTGTATCTCTTTTGATATTTATTGGTCCATTCACAATGAGGTTTTTCAACCATGGCAGGTCTGTGCTCTGTCGGCGCACCATCCTCTCCTTCAGCAGGAGGTTCCCTTCTCACAGTAGTGTTGGCCTTTAGGATTTGTTGTGGCCATCCTCAATCATTAGCCACATTTCATCATGCAGGGCTGATAGATGAGCATGTATACAAATTTTCCAATCATCAAACTCTTCCACAGTAAACATTGGAATTCTAGTTAGATTTTCTCCCATGATAATAACTTTGCTTTTGAAATAAAAGCTTTAAAAACTCAAGTGTTGATTCTTTTGAAAAAGAATGAGATCTAGTTTAGTAACCAGTGCGGAAGGCTCAATGAACCAACCGCTCTGATACCACTTGTAGGTCCCAAGGGGTGACGTGTAAGGTTTAGAAAGGAGGT
This sequence comes from Rehmannia glutinosa, assembly GCA_016081115.2. NCBI lineage: Eukaryota > Viridiplantae > Streptophyta > Magnoliopsida > Lamiales > Orobanchaceae > Rehmannia > Rehmannia glutinosa. The sequence goes on along the minus strand of JABTTQ020002168.1, from coordinate 351,375 downwards.
TGAACAAACCTTACCAACTTTTCAATTTAGTCCTTCAAAAATATTTTTAGAGTTTTACACAAATCAGCTAAGTCCTTGAGGGACAGCTAGGTTGGCTTACACAGTAAAGTTACCCACTCAACAGACTCAACTGAGCTGTTGATAGTATAACTTAGCTGCTTTCATCTAACACTTAGAATACAGTTGATTTGGTTTTGTTCAGCGGATGACTTTTCACTAGAACTGTCAAAAGACCGGGTCGGGCCGTCCGGAGCCCGCCGGGCTTTTCAAAAAATTGGGTCGGGTCGGGCGGGCCAAACAGTACCCCAGGCCGCAAAAATAGGGAACCCACCCCAGCCTATAAACAAAAATTGCACTGAAAAAGTTGGGCCTACCGGGCTAACCCGCCCGGCCGAGTCGGGCCAGGCTTTTGAGGCCCGACTTTTTTCAGGCCTTGAAAAATAGAGCCCAACCCATTAGAAAATCGGGTTTGTTCGGGCTGGGCCGTCAGGCCGGGCCAGATTTGACAGCTCTACTTTTCACCCTTGTGATTTTTAGATTGTTTTTACAACACTTGTTTTCGCAAAGCTTATTATCAGCAGAGTTTAGCAGTTTTAACTTAGCAGCAGATATAGAATGATTGCAAGAATTAGATGTGTTGTAAAGTAAATAAGACACAAACAATTTATAGTGGTTCGAAGATGGGGTAATTCCTCTAATCTACTCTTCTCCAACTCCTGGAGGAATCCACTAAGTAACAAGATCTTGGTTACAAAGTGGTCAACAGTCCGAGTCAACTTCGATCACACAGCCAGCTGCTCCTGGGACTCAGCTTCTTCACAAAACAGTTGTCTTGCTACTTCAGCTCCTTCAAACTCTTGGATTTGTTCACATAACCCTCCAACGAGTCTAAAGCCTTTGGTTCGAGAGTAGACCCATTTGTTCTTTAAACAGTTTTCCTCTTCAACTGATGAAGTAATCTTTCCTTCACTGAATGTGTTGGATTAAATTCCTCCAAAATTAGGCTTGAGGATATATTTGAAAAGCTTGAGAGAATTTGCAGGTTATTGCTTGCTTGAATGCTTGATAGTTTTTATGAAATTCGTAACTTTCTCTCACTTGCTTCCTCAGCCTTTTATAGTGTAGATTTGAAATTATGTATGTTGAAGAGATAGACACACATTTCAAATCTTCACTCGTAGGTTGTTGGCTTGTCTTGTCTTGCAGCATTGATAAGAATCGTACCATGAATTAAATGTTCTGCAGCCTTTCCTTAATCTCTGCAAGTTTTCAGGTATATCACATTGGTTCCTTGCTTTTTTGCACTCTTTCAGCAAAACAGCTTTATTGCTAGCAGCCTGACACATGCCTATTTCCAACAAAACCTTGACTTGTGTTGACATCGAATCTCTTTCAGCTTTCTTCAAGTCTTGTCTGCTGCATACCCCTTAGACATTCAATTCCAATCATTTTGGAATAACTTAGCTGTCAGTCAGCTGACTGAGATAACTTTTCTGTCACTTGACTGAGTCTTCACTTGGCTTCACACAGCTGACACACAGTTGGGTCTCCTCTTCGATCTTCAGTCGACTCTTGTAATCTTCAACTTAGCTGACTCCAACTCAGCTTATTCAACCCTATCTATTACAAGTTGAATTACAAAGAAAATGGGGTGCCAACTTTCTAATCTAAGTTTTACATGGTATCATCAAAATCTAAACATAAATTTTCCCAACAGCTTGAAAGCAGCATTGACCTCTTTTCATTTTTATATATATTTTCTGATTCGATAAAAAAAATGTGTTTATGAATGATATGAACAAAGGGTGTGAAAAGGTTACTAATGATGTGCCTATGTGATGTTAAATAACTTGTTATTGGATTATACTTACTAAGCTTGCAACTCACCAAATACAATGTTGTCATTTTTTAGTTGCTGTAGATAGAAGTTGACCTGTGGCGTGTGACAGAAATTTAAAGCATGAATCAAAGGTCGGTCGGCTGGATTCCCGTCCTTCTCCCTCAGCTCATCCTTTGCATTTTATATAGGGATTTTGATCTGTTTATAAAAGGGCATGATGGTTAATTCATATAGTATGGATAAATGCACATGTGTGAATAAGTGTTGTTAAATCTTGTTAAGTAAATGCTTTCGCTCGTGCAAAAAGGGTTACAGTTCATGTTTAACATGTTAATCTCATGTGCAATGCAAATGTGTTGCCTATGTGCTATAGTTTTATGCTATATAAATACGTGTTTAAAGGGTAAGAGTGTTACATCTTAGTTTGGTATCAGAGCCCGGGTATGGGTTCTACAGACCATGGCATTACATGTGCATTATCATTCATGTAGATAATTATGAGCAAAATGTTCATAGAGGGGAAGGAGCAGCCAAGCCAGAGTCACGCTCATTTCATTCACCGCACATAATGTACATGGGTTACTTGCTCATTTTTGTAACCACAATACCCTCCGAAACCCCCCAAACCACATGAGCAAAATTATGATAAACTTAGAAAAATAAAAGTTGTTGATATTGGGGTTACTACTGATCCAATAGAGGCGGAAATATGGCTAAAATGAACATAGAGGATTTTGAATTTGATGAAAATGTACCCTCGTAGAAAAGTTTGATTATGTAGCATCACTTCTTCAGGGAAACACTTATGATTGGTGGGAGATAATATAACTTATAGTAGTGTCTAGCCACTTGCATTAACATGTAATGATTTTCTATGTGAATTTGATCACACATACCTGCCAGAGGTTCATAGGGATCAAATTTAGAAAGAGTTTCTTGATATTAAATAGGGAAGTCGATCAATTGTTGAGTATGGAGTATTGTTTAATCAACTTTCTCATTATTCTCCACATACGATAGCTACAGAAAAGAAAAAAATGCATTAGATTTGTGGCTGGACTGCGATTTGCTATACAAAATTGTATTACACCTACAAATTTAGAGTCTTATAGTAAGTTGAGTGTTGGTGATACGGGCTGAGAAAATAGAAATTGAATCAAAGCTAAACATCAAATATAGTAAGAAGAGACATGGTGACGAAGCTGAAGAATTCAGAAATAAAAAGAAACTTATTGCACCTAAACAAAGAAGTTATCAGAGTAGTTCTAAATGTGGCAGGTTTAGGGGTGCAACATCAACTAGTACGAATGTTGTTCCACACCATCAGTTACAACTAGCATACATTGTGGGAAAATCATTATGGAGAGTGTAGATTGCTTAGGGAAAAATATTTTAGATGTGGCGAACCTGGCCATATAGCAAGGAACTGCACAAAACCACACGACAAACCCACTATTGAGCAAATTGGATTTAAGGGTTTCAATCCTAATGGAGGTAGAGGTCAAGGGAGATTCGGAGAGGCACTAGTGTAGAGGAAAGTCAAGCTAGAACACAACAAGCTCAAGCTCAAGTTTTCACTATTACACAGGAAGAAGCTAAAGCTACACTAATCGTAGTTTCTGGTAATCCCTTTATTTCTGGAATAAATGCTTATATTTTATTTGATCCGAGAACAAAACATTCATTTCTGTCAAAATCATTTCATCATGTTTGGGAAATAAACCAGACACATTAGGCTATGATTTACTTGTTCGAACCTCAATAGAGAATTAGTTATTATAAATATTATATATGATGATTGTAAAATTCTGATTTGGGAACTAGAATTAATGATATGTTGCTTGTTAAGCCGAAAAGGGATTTTGATATGATTCTGGGTATGAATTGGTTAACTAAACACCATGCGAAGTTGGATTATTTACTAAAGAGATAGTGTTGGAGCCTTCTGACCAGACGCATGTAATATTAAAGAGGAAAGAGAAATTTTGCCTACATCTATGATATTTTGCCTACATCTATGATATTTTGCCTACATCTATGACCAGTCTACTGCATTCAAAATGATTAAGATAGGTTGTGGATGATACTTAGCCCGTGTAATAGACACCCGATTATGTGGTTTGAATTATCTCTTAAGTTTCTTCATGTACATTGGCTGATTAGTGCCTTGATTGGTTTTTAAACAGAATGGACAAAGATGCTGGAAGATCTTGTGGGTTTGTTTATGATGATATATATAGATAATATCTAGGTGTATTCTGAATAACATGGGAATTTTAGTTGATATTTAAAAAGATTCCTGGAACTATCAGGATTGGAAAAAATGATTATTGGTTGGATAAACTTGTGATCTTTTGGTTATATAGTACAATATGATTTTGAAATAAGTAAATCGATAAAAGGTATATGTGTAAATATATTAGATTTTGAGATTATATTGCCAAAAAATATGACCAAAAAGGTGATTGAAAGAGGAAACTTTAATGGGTAAATTATGATATTGGGTATTCTAAACTTTCTTTTGGGTTGTTGTCCATGGTCATTTTACACAAAGTATATGGTAATGGTATATTTAATTAAATGAAGATACTTGTAATTAATTATGGATAGTTTAATATGAGCTTTGCGCGAATCTAACTTACATATTAATTATTAGTTTACTATAGTAATGTTATCATTGGGTTTTGATCCATGTCGATGTAAGATGATAGAGTTACTCAAATTATTCACATGAACTAGATCATTTTACAAAGTATTTTGAATTGATAACTAAAAAGGTTGAATAAGAATAAAAATTAATATTTATTATTGATATTTTGGTTTAACAGATCTTATTCAATTAAATTTTTAGGACAAGGATAACAATGGGTTCAGTTGAGACGGAAGTCACATGGGAAAATTTACATATGTATTTGATAACTGACTAGAAGACCACATATGAATCTTGATAACAAGATAATGTATGATTGTGTTTTGGATAATGATCATATTGCTTCATATTTGGGTTTATCTGATGGTACAAAAGTGTTGCGATCTAAAGAAAGTTATATGTATCTGGTACTAGGAGATTGCATCCAGGCAACTTAAGGTTATAATGCACTAATGAGATTGTGTTAGAGTTTAGAGATTATAATATAGTTGTTGCTCATTTTGCAGATTCACTTATTGATCAATTACCAGACACATATATATAGATCTATATAATCTAATGGGCTCATTTTGGAATATCATTTATAGATTTTAATAGAGACCCAATGATCTTATCAAATTGTCTAGAAGTTCTTTTATTATTTTGAGGATAATAAGACGGATAATTACATTTGGTGGGTTTTTGTAGAAACGAAAACGACGAGTCTACTATTGGGATAGTTCTATATAAGGTTTTATAAAATTCAAAAGACACGTTATAAATTAATTACATGATGTTGGTTATTTCATCAATATAGAGGTTACTTATTTTAATATATAGGAAAATAAAAGTAGCTGAAAATTTGAGGGAATAAGCAAACCTCAAGCCCTCATATATTGGTTGTTTTTTTAAGTAAATCGTGAAAACTATATATATATATATATATATATATATAAATGAAAAAGAGTCTTGGTCACAAGCCGACCAAGTAGCTAAACGTTTTGGGCCTCGTTAAAACCTATTAAGGTAAAACCCACCCTTGTGGTGAAAACCCTTGATAGGAAAAAGAGTACCCCCGTAAAGTCATAACAAATCAGACCAACACACAACTAACGGAAGAACTATCTAACAAATCTATAATTGGGATGTCCAACATAGTCCTCCGTAAGAAGAGATGTAATGGGCGCAGGAGGGATGCCCCACCATGTTGCCGGATGCTCCATATTGCTGAGAAAATCTGCCACTCTGTTGCCTTCGCGATATATGTGCGAAACTACCAACTCCATCTGAGAAGTCAAATGGAGTGTATGATGCCATTGACTTAAATGACGCCAAGGAATGGAATTGGGCCATTTGTGAAATAACTCCACCACATAAGTCGAATCCGATTCCAACCACAGATGTTGATCCTTTGCTGAATGCATAGTGAATTGCCCTCATGGCTGCCACTAATTATGCCTCAAACGCATGACCAATACCACAATTCTTCACAACACATCCACGAAAGAAACCTCTACAGTTGCGAAACACACCAGCCGCCATATTGCATCCCGACACACCTTGAGCACTACCATCCATATTCACCTTGGTCCAGCTGGGAAGAGGTGGATGCCAATCAACCGAATAATACTCAGAGCGTTTCTTGGATGGCCGGGGACACGAAGATGCCTAAGCCAAAATAGATCCACTTGATCATTATTCATGCAACCCTTATCCAAATTCGAGGATTCAACAATAAGCACCCAAAGTTGTGTTATTGCTGCTTCCATCGTCCATGTCTTGTCATTGAATATAGCTTTATTCTGAATATTCCAAATGAGCCAAATACAAGAGATCACCGAAGCCCATCATAAAAACATGATCTGAACACTGAATCAAAAATTCATTAGATAAACCAGAAATTCAATGAAGCTGTGAGCATGTTGATAAGTAACATCAAAAGAATGGAACCCACTGCCACACAGCCCCTGCAAAAGTACAAGAAACAAATACGTGATCAATGGATTCTGAATGAGCATCACAAAAATAACAGAAGGAAGGACAAATAAATCCACGATGCCGCAGTAAGTCCAATATGGCCAGGCGATGTAAAATAGCTCTCCAAACAACAATGGAGTGCCTCTCCAATATCGAAGGGGACCAAATCCAAGTCCCCCATTTAACCAATGGTCAGGACGTCCGTAAATGACCATATGCGCCTTAGAAGAAATATCTCCATCTAAGGAATGAACCCAAACTTGCTTATCCACCGAGTAAGGGGTAACGGGAACGCGCACAATGTCCCGAACAATATCTAGGTATGCTTCGATAAATGAGACCGTGAAGTGCCAAGAGTTATCATAGAAATAGTCCGAGATATTGTCCCGAAAATGATGTCTATACTCGTGGGGATTCCAATTTTATCAGCAATAGAGTAACCTAGCCAATTATCCGTCCAAAAGAATATCTTGGAATTGAAGCGAGAGATGTATCGAGAGTTCTCTAGACAATAATCCACTACAATTGGCGATAGATAGATGATGGCAAGAAATTGCGATGGATAGTCTCATCGGAAAGAAAGTAGCATGCCATCAGAGCAAATCGAAAATAGGCGAGTCGCATGTCATCACCTTCTAACTAAGTTTCATAAGAAAAGCCTGATTAGTCGTACAAATGGATCGTACACCAAGTCCCCCTTCAGTACGAGGCCTACAAACATCGTGCCCAGTTTACTACAACCGAACCCTTCGACTGAGTATCCCCAGTCCAAATAAAGTTACGCATGGCTTTCTCCATTTTCTAAAGCATGGAAATCCGCCATTTGTAAACCAACATAGAATGCACGAAGGAACTGGTGATCACAGAATTCACCAAACAAATACGACCCGCAATAGACATAGATGATCCTTTCCAACGCTTGAATTTCATAAGGATGTTTTCAAATAAAGGCTGTAACATAGCCTATTTTGGAGCTCCTTTATAGATGGGGACGCCCAAATACGAAGTGAGAAGAGTGCCTAACGAAATACCAGTAATATTTTCGATGCGACCTTAAACATATAGAGAAACCCTCAAATCAAAGAAGACAGTAGATTTATTGGGATTAAAAATCTGCCCCGAGATATCTGCATAAACCCCCAAAAGTTCCACAATCTGTCTCGTATTACCCGACGTAGCAGCACATAAAAAGACGATATCATCCGCATACACAACCGATGAAGGAAACTCAATATGGCGAGGCGCCAAGAAGGGCGTGATGTGGTGTATGCGAATAGCCAATCCAATAAGCTTACCAAGGACCTCTTCTGCCAAATAAAATAATAATGGAGAAAGTGGATCACCATGACGAACCCCTCGAGAGCATAGGAAATAACCTACGGCGAACCATTCAGCAAAACCAACACCCTAGCAGAGTGAAGAATAACTCCAATCCTATTAACAAAAGTATCCGAGAAGTCAATACGACGTAACACATGAAGTAAAAAGTCCCAACTTAGAGTATCAAAATCTTTACGGATGTCAATCTTCATAATCATTTTCTTATCAAGTCGAGATTGCAAAACATTGTAGACCTCTAAGACTAGTGCAATACAGTCATGAATCTGCCGACCCGAAATAAACCCAAATTGCATGGGGGATGTATTTAGGAATAATCTTCCCAAATCTAGAGGCCAGGATTTTAGTAATTATCTTGAAAAGAAAGTTACTCATCACAATAGGCCGGAAGTTGTCCACAATGTTCGCATCTTGACTTTTCAAAATAAGGACCATAAAACTCGAGTTCAGCCCCAGTGTCATATAGGAATGAACAAAGAAGTGGCCAACTGCAGGAATGACATCCGAAGCTATAGTATCCCAACAATGCTGATAGAAAATCCCATTAAAATCATCCAGGCCTGGAGAACTATCGACTCCCAAATCAAACACCGATTCACGAATCTCTAGTGCTGAAGGAATGGTTGTAAGTAATTTATTATCAACGTCTAAAACAACTGAATGGATAACACTGTCAACAGTGCCAAAATCATTAGAAGTGTTAGCCGGAGCTGAGAACAAAGTGGAGAAGTAAGATGTAATATGATGGCTAATGATTAACGGATCAATAATGTAGTGGGCATCAATCATTAGTCCATGAATACCCTATCATCTTGCTCTTATCGGACAATGACGATGGAAAAAAGAAGTATTACGATCCCCATCCACCAACCAGGATGCCCTAGATTGTTGTCGAAGGAATTCTGATTGCAACAATAAGTAATGAGAAAGATCTTTTTGTGCCTCGAACTCCAAGTTTCCCCTTTCCTCGTTATAACCTAAAGCTTCGATATCAATCTGAACCTACCGAACCGTGTTAACTTTCAAATCTAGCATGTGATTAATATCCCCAAAGACATCCTTGTTCCAACCCCTGAGAAAAATACGCAGTCGCTTAAGCTTCACCATCATGCGTAAGATATGGTTATAAACATCACACATTTGACCCCACGACACACGCACACCGTGCAAATATGTATGATGTTTAAGCCACATGCGTTGAAAATGAAAAGGTAAGGAACCATGAGACGAAATGGGCGAGCATGAAACCAGAACCGGGTGATGATCCGAAGAAACCCAAGGAAGAACTAACCCATCAACGTTTTGCCAGCAAGAAAAAAACCTTAAATAGTTAGAGCTCGATCCAATTTAGCCTGAAGCAATGAATGGTGTGGGCGTGTGGCATACCAAGTGAAAACATTACCAGTCGTAGGAATGGTCAACAAGTTGGTATCCTCCAAAAAACCATGAAATCTTGACAAGAAGCCTGAGATGACACTCCACTTCCTAGACGTTCATGATGACCCAAAACCGCATTGAAATCACCCAATAGTAATAGATTATCCAAACCCAGATCAACAATATCCTGCCAAAGAGCCCTCCGAGCCACATGATTGCATAACCCATAAACAAAACCCACATGGAAAACCAACTGAGCAACCTTAACTTGGAGAATAATACACTGCAAGGAGACCAAAATATGTTGTAGTATGTCAACCTCCTGTGTGCGAAATACCCAAATGACTGAATTGCCATTATCCCTAAAATTCTGAGTAACAAACTGTAAACTAATACTAGCCCAATAAGCATCAGAAATAACCTAAAAATCCACTTTAGGCTCGGAAATAGCTAACAAAGAAGGCTTGTGCTTTTGACATAAAACCTTAAGAACATTGCGAGAAGCAACATTCCCAATCCCCCGAATGTTCCAGAAGAGACAATTCATGGAGATGATGGAGGTGGAGAAATCCGTGAAGATGACATGGAGTTGGACAGCACATTCAAGCCCACAATGCTAGAGTCTTCGTCAGCATAGTCAGCCCAGCGTTTATGAGCGGCAACATTAACTTATCCTGGCCATCAATGTGACCATGGATTGATAAGTTATGGATAGCAAGCATGTCCCCCTGCGTGACAGACTGAAGAAGACGTTGTTTGGCCGAATCCAATGATCTATCACGTATAACATTATACAGAGTTCACATGGGTTTGTCAAGCTAATATTGAACCGTCTGTGGTTGCTTTCAAATTTCGGAAAGAGTTAGCAACTGACTATTCTGCAAAGTGGGAGGTTTGGGAACAAAGTTACGTGAAGGCAGAGGCAGTGTAACATCCGTTGAATTATTAATGTCGGCATCCTCCGTATCTAAGGCAGCAAATAAATTATCCAAATAGATAACATAAGAGAACAAAACGATGGCACATGATGGGGAACCAGCATGCATCGGCAAGGTCGTGTTTTCCATTGAGTTATCAACAACCTTCCCCTTTTCCTTAGAAACATGAATAGGGCGATAAGTTTTTCGAACCTGGGACCTACCCCGCTGAGAAGAAGAGGGCCCAACTTGTTCTCTCACATTATAGGTGTTCCCCAAACGACGAGAAGATGCAGACGAGTAACCCGTGATGCCACAAGTCCCACAAAACTCTAGCAGTGTTTCATAACCAATGCCCAAGCGAACCATTTAAAGACCGCTCATCAATTTAGACAGGAGTACCAATGGCCTTGGCAAGGCCCATAATATAATTATGTTCCCAGTATTCAAGACTCAACTCAAATATTCAAACCCATACGCTGGCAATAGAAGAATTAACCTTGTAGGGATTAAAGTCCGGCACCCAAGGAAACAGACGAATGGAACCTGGGTTAATAGACCAAGTCACACGTGCTTGAGCCCGGGAATCATCAGTAGCATTATTAAATTTAAGACAAAAAAGCCTTTACCTAAAGCGCTAAAACATATCGAGTCTTAGAAAACAATGTCGTTTGGGTTATTATTGATCGGCTAACAAAGTTAGTTCACTTTTACCATTTAGATGTGGTTCTACTCTATATCAAAAGGTTACGTAATGATATTGTTAAACTTAATGGTATACCTTTATCTAATAGAGATGTTCTTTTTACGTCTAGATTTTGGGGTATCATACAACAAGCATTAGGTACTAAATTATATTTTAGTACATTATTTTATCCACAAAGAGATGGGCAATAAGAGAGAACTATTCAAACTCTACAAGATATGTTTCGTGCTTGTGTTCTTGAATTTAAAGGTTTTTGGGATAAATATATTTCTTCTTGGGATGAATACATTTCGTTGATAGAATTTGCATATGATAATCAACATCATAGCAGCATTGGTATGACGCCTTATGATGCATTATGTGGTAGAAAATACAGGAGTCCGGTATGTTGGGATGAAGAAGATGTTAGTCCAAGTGGCTACGATAATCTAGAGGGGGTGAATAGATTATGCCAATTTTTCGCAATTAGCCCTCTTTATCGAATGATCAATCAAAGACAAGAATAAAGGTGCGGAAATTAAACAACACGCCTCGATTTAAAGAGGTTCAACCCACCTAGGCCCTAGTCCTCTACCACCCCAGTATCTCCGGGATGGATTTCAAAAAGAAAAAAGATTTTATTAATTACCACAATTAATATAGCATCACCTATCAACACCTCTTTGGAGATTACCTCAATCTCCCTTGAAGATTACCACAATCTTCTACGACATCTTGTGAAGATTACCACAATCTTCAACCTTGAAGACCACCAAATTCTTCAACACCTCAAAGAGCACCAAACTCTTCAATAAGAAGATTACCACAATCTTCTTTCACCTAACACCTAGATCACCCAAGTGTGTTCTTACCACAAGAACACTCACAATGATATCTTGTGTTAAATGATAAACCCAAAATTCAAGATTACAACTCGATAATGAATAATACAATTTTGAGTGCAAGTGTAATCAAGAATCAAGCATAGACCTCAAGATGTAAAAGTTAAATACTTAGGCTATAAATACAACAAGAGTGTTGAATATGAAGGCTTAGAAATTTGCAGATTTCTTGTTGTGTGTTTGCTTGTGTTGTTCTTGTTTTGTGTCTTCAAAATCATCTTCTATTTATAGGAGAGTCTTCACAAACATAGGCTCCTCCTTCTTCACTTTTGTCTACAAAAATAAGATCACAAGATGTAGAAATATTGTACAAAAATGATAAAGTAAATCTTGCTGATATGGATGTCCAACGGTATTATTCTGCTATCAAAAATAACATAGTTCGACCGGTCGCTATGTATAAATTTCGAACGTTAAAAAATAGATAGTGCGATTCAGACACGGGATGGAGGCGTGGGCGACCGGTCCAGGGGGTCCGACCGGTCGGCCTCTAGGGGGACCCGTCCCCCTTCCCATTTTTTTGTTCCAGTGAGTTCTGTTTTCATTTTTGCGTTCTTCAGATACCGGTCGACCTCTTGTTCGACCGGTCGACTTCAAAATAGAAGTGTTGTCCGATTTTTGTCAAAAATAAACTTCAAAAATACTCCATAAAATTAGTAAAAATATTTTAAATCAATTGGGAGTATTTGGACAACATTTAAAAACATTGTTTTGGTGTAAAAACTCATTTAAACAAAATCATCAAAATCTTGATAAAAACATTTATCTAACAATCTCCTCCTTTTTGATGATTATAAACCAAAACAATTTTAGGAGATCGATTTTAAAACAAAACACATTTTTCCGGTCTAAAATATCAATCCATTACAAGCAACATATATCATAAGTAAAATGCACAAGGATAGGAGCAAAGATTTTCTAAAAACATTTTGCATAAGCTCCCCCTATCAACATGCATAACAAAAATAAGTAGAAGCAAACAACTACAAGCCAAAAGCTTGAATTTCATGAGCTTAGAAGATCCCCCTGTCACAAAGACAACATTAGTCAAGCATAAAAGTCCATAATACATCAAATGGACTAAGTATCATTCACAGCTTTTGGCTTTTAAGAGCTATAGCTTATAGCTTTTCTTGCGAGCTTATTTTCGCTTCTTTGAGCATATGAGTGTTTTTCCTATTTCTCCCCCTTTGGAATCATCAAAAAGAATGTTAGCACGATAAAAATATCTTACATTCATATCAAAGTGCGCAATTTAATCGATTTATCGAGCGTTTTGAACATTGAAGCTTAAATTCCAAATAAAAGGGAAAAGTTGATCATTTTGATTTGCAAAAGCTCATTTGATTGATAAAACATGATCTCTATAAACTTATAAGACTTTTCAGATCAAGAGAATCATGTAGGTGATGAATTTTTCATAGAAACATTTTGTCAAACACTTGGCGTGCGTCGAATAAAATAAGAAATTTATAACGTCTTTGCATTTCATTTAAGCCAAAAAATTTCATCACCAATTACAATATTACAACATTCATCCATCAACAATCATCATATACAACACACTAATACACAAATTTCATCAAAATAGCAAGATATGAGCACATTCTCAAGGGTTCAACCCAATTGAGATTAAAAGGAGAAATTCTTACCAATTAATCGGAGAAGTCGGATAATAATGATGAAATATAAGTTACATAAACTCAAAAATATAGATTTTATAAGAAGAAAATCATTTTGAGTGAATTGTGTGTGAAAAATGCAAAGGGGTTCGAGTTTGGAAGAAAATAGACAAAAATACCGAAATGAAGGATAGAACCATTTTTATTCCTGAAATGGACTAGGGCGACTGGTCGACGTGTAGGGCGACCGGTACCTGCAACATGTCGACCGGTCAACATCTTCGTCGACCGGTGCCTGAACACCAGTTCTGTTTCTGTCCGAATTTTGCACCAACAATCCGATTTTTCAACCCTAAGTTTTAAAAACGTACAAAATGCAAACATAGACCTCATTCAATATACATTATGCCTAAACAAGCTCGAATTGAGGTAAAAGTCTCGGCGGTTAATAGTTTAAAAAATCCGCAAGTTAATCTTGAGACGGAATTAAATATATCTCAAATTTTCGTTAAGAAACGCAATCCCAAGAAAAATATCGAATCTCAATATGTTTTGTTTGGTTATGAAGAACCATATTTTCAGAAATATTTTATATCGGACTTGTTATCCTAAAAGAAATAGGAACGATTTAAAACAATGGATAAGACAAGCCATAAGAGATAGTGCCTTTCAAATATTGAAAAATTCTTTTAATGGCACTTATATGAGATTATTTGGGATTGTTTTGAATTCGAGCATATAAGCATAAGGCATGAAGAATTTCGAGTCTATAAGAATAATGAAAATTGATAAACATACCTCGAATTTATTTCTCAATCAATATGCCTTTTTCAATTTTGACACCTTATGACGTAGATGGCCATGAATAAATCTACGATCATTTGTTCCTTAATATCAAAATATTTCCTGCAAAAACTTGACAAAGTATCTTGAACAAGAGCATAGTAATATCGAGTAATATACACAATATTGATATAAACTATCATAGAATTTGGATAAGTAGCACATACTATGCTTTTTGTAGGAATTAACAAAAGTTTGATAAAATATGCACTTATTGAAAATCCATTTAAGGTCTCTTTTGAAATTTAAAAATCCGAGAGTATAAAATTGAGACCTCATTTTTAAGAGACAATTTTATAAAGAATTTTGTCAAACAATACAAAATTAAAGACATGAAAATGTGCAATAATTATAAAAGACAATATAAAATGCATACTTCAAGAAGAGGATAAGAGTTACCAATTTCTCCATTGCCAAGGGTTGTATCTTTCCCATTGTTGATTATACCTTCTTCTTGAAAAGTGATTTTGTTGATAATGTCTTCTCCTTTGATTAAATGGCGCGAACATTTGTTGTCTATTTGACAATTTGAATTTCATTTGATTTTTATTGCGCCAAGTACCTAACATAAAATTATCTTGTGGTACCCTCAAGTGTTTGGGTCCTTTGAGATTAACATTGAGACTTTTAGGTCTCCATTAATAATTAGAACTATTTTTAACCCGACAAGTATTAGTCGTGTGACCAATTTTACCACAATAGAAACATGTAATAGTTCTAGAAGCATGATGACCAACATGCATAGAGACTTGGTTCTTTTTCTTAACATTAATAACATTAGGCTTTTAACCAAGTCCTAGTTTCAAATGATCACAACGTTGAACATCAAGAATTTTGGTCATTTTATCGGTACTCAAGTTAAACTTCATCATATCCTTTTTCATGCAATCAATATCTTTAACATGAGTACTATTTTCTTCTTCAAGAATTCTAACCTTATCAAGTGTAACATTATGAGCACTAGTAAGAGATTCATAAAAAGCATGTAAACTGTCCTTTTCATTTTTCATGATGTTGAATTCCTTTTTCAAATTTTTATATTTAAAGAGCAAACTTTGGAATTCATTTTGAAGCTCATCAAAATCATTTTGCAATTCATCATATTCATCATGTAATTCATTACTAAAAGAAGAACAAGGGTTAGAGCGTACCTCATTTTCTTCGATTCCCATTAGAAATTGCTCGGATTCTTCATCGTCGGAAGTTGCAAGAAGCTCATCCTAAGTTGTTATAATATCCGGTTGAGAAGTGGATGCTTTTGAATTACTCTTTTTATTAGCATATGCTTCATAGATGATAAGATTTCCAATAAGCTCATCAAAATTTAGAGTTTCTAAATTTTGAGCTTCCATGATAGCCGTCACCTTTTCGGACCAAGAGCCAGGAAGAGCATTTAAAATTTTGGTAGCTTTTTCTTCATCCGAAATGACTTTTCCGAGTCCTCACAAAGAATTAACGATGTTGTCTAGCATTTCTACCATTCTTGAAATCCCTTCACCCTCAGCATTGTAAAATTTTCGAAATATTTAACAAGCATTGTTTTTCTAGCTTGTTTAACTTTCTTGGTGCCTTCATAAATGGTTTCCAATGAAGAATGTTAAGAGCTTTACTGTTTAAGGAGAATATTTTCTTGTCTTCATCATCATACTCCTTGAGGGCTTTGGGAATTTGAGTGTCGTCTTCCTTTTTCTTCATCGGTATGGATACTCCGTTTATAACCGTGTTCCAAATATCGAACCTGCAACCTTGTAAGAAGCATTCCATTCTATCTTTCCAAAAAGAATAATTGTTGGAGTCGAAAAGAGGCGGTCTATTGAATGATGCACCGGTTGGTAGATAGCTCTCGTTCGTAGCCATGGATCTTTCCTCTTTACTCGGAACGATCTAGCCAAAGAGTTTGGCTCTGATACCACTTGTTAGTCCAAGTGGCTACGATAATCTAGAGGGGGTGAATAGATTATGCCGATTTTTCGCAATTAGCCCTCTTTTTCGAATGATCAATCAAAGACAAGAATAAAGGTGCGGAAATTAAACAACACGCCTCGATTTATAGAGGTTCAACCACCTAGGGCCTAGTCCTACACCACCCCAGTATCTCCGGGATGGATTTCAAAAAGAAAAAAGATTTTATTAATTACCATAATTAATACAACATCACCTAACAACACCTCTTTGGAGATTACCTCGATCTCCCTTGAAGATTACCACAATCTTCTATGGCACCTTGTGAAGATTACCACAATCTTCAACCTTGAAGACCACCAAATTCTTCAACACCTCAAAGAGCACCAAACTCTTCAATAAGAAGATTACCACAATCTTCTTGCACCTAACACCTAGATCACCCAAGTGTGTTCTTACCACAAGAACACTCACAAGGATATCTTGTGTTGAATGATGAACCCAAAAATTCAAGATTATAACTCGATAATAAATAATACAATTTTGAGTGCAAGTGTAATCAAGAATCAAGCCTAGACCTCAAGATGTGAAAGTGAAATACTTAGGCTATAAATACAACAAGAGTGTTGAATATGAAGGCTTAGAAATTTGCAGATTTCTTGTTGTGTGTTTGCTTGTGTTGTTCTTGTTTTGTGTCTTCAAAATCATCTTCTATTTATAGGAGAGTCTTCACAAACATAGGCTCCTCCTTCTTCACTTTTGTCTACAAAAAGAAGATCACAAGATGTAGAAATATTGTACAAAAATGATAAAGTAAATCTTGCTGATATGGATGTCCAACGGTATTATTCTACTGTCAAAAATAACACAGCGCGACCGGTCGCTATGTATAAATTTCAAACGTTAAAAATTAGATAGTGTGATTCAGACACAGGATGGAGGGGTGGGCGATCGGTCGCCGTGGGGTCCGACCGGTCGGCCTCTAGGTAGACCGGTCCCCCTCCCCCTTTTTTTGTTCCAGTGAGTTCTGTTTTTATTTTTGCGTTCTTCAGATACCGGTCGACCTCTTGTTCGACCATTCGACATCAAAATAGAAGTGTTGTCCGATTTTTGTCAAAAATAAACTTCAAGAAATACTCCAAAAAATTAGTAAAAATATTTTAAATCAATTGGGAGTATTTGGACAACATTTAAAAATATTGTTTTTGTGTAAAAACTCATTTAAATAAAATCATCAAAATCTTGATAAAAACATTTATCTAACAGAAGAAATATGATTATTGGAAGGTCCATATTTTGTTCAAGATATGATTGAAAAAGTGGAAATAGTTAAAAGTAAGTTAAAAGCATCCTAAGATAGGCAAAAGAGTTCTATTGATCAACATAGTCGGGAAATGGAATATGAAGTTGGTGATAAAATATTTTTTCGTGTCTCCCCTTAGAAGGGTATTCTCCTATTTAGAAAGAAAGAAAAACTAAGTCCTCGTTATATCAGCCCATATGAAATACTTGAAAGAGTTGGACCATTAGCTTATAGGCTTACCCTGCCACCTGAATTATCCCAGATTCATAATCTGTTCCATGTAAGTATGCTTCGTCGATACAGATCAGACCCATCATATGTTCTTCGCGATAAACCAGTTGAAATTACTGATAATTTGAGTTCTGTTGAAGAACCAGTTGAAATAGTAGGGTGCAAAGAAAAGCAACTTAGAAATAGAGTGATTCCTTTGGTAAAAAAGTATTACGGAAAAATCATTCTAGAGAAGAAGCTACATGGGATATGGAACAACACATGAAATAGCAATATCCATGGTTAATTACCAATATAGGTACAAATTCCGAGGACGAAATTTTTAAGGGGGAAAGAATTGTCATAACCCAAAACCTTGTATTTTTTTATTATCATGCCTAATCATTCATACACATAAGTACATGCATTTTGACATTTCATATTCATATTAGAATGCATGTAAAATCATGATTTTTTTTTATTTTTAGCATAATCATCTATTAAACAGTTGAAAGCGAGCCGGATAATAGAATCAATACTTTTTCTAAATAATAATAATGATAATAATAACAGTATTATTAAAATGCATACGAAGAACATCACACACACATTGTGTGTGTATATATAAATAAACGTATGGATTTCTTTAACTTAGATATATATGTACATATGTGTGTTTATAAGGAGGTATATTAGATATATGTGTACTGTTAAAATGAGTTTAAGTAATATGTATTCTATTTCTTTATTATCTGAGTCTTTCAATTACTCTTCATCAGTTCAAACCTCACTGCTACCCATGAAAATATTCAACATTCAAACGAAAATTATATTCTATTTCTTTATTATTAAGATTTAAGTTAGCCCAATTGGAACTCCACGTATATATCTCATCCCACTTACATGTTACACATGAATGTATATATAGCTATGATTTCTGCCAATTCTATATATTAACATATATAGCCATTCCATTAATTTTATACTATATATTTTAACAAACCAACACCCAGAATTATTATATGATATTATATTATCTTTAAAATACACACACCACACCGCCTTAAGTCCTTAGCAGGGAAGCAATTAGATAAGATTCATATATTATTAATTGTCATATCTAGATAATTAGAAGCAAAACACACACACACACACCAAAGAGCTGCAGACATGCACTTGTTTCAAGCTCTTAGGTAATGATTCTTCTTTATCTCTTTTAGTATAGATGATATATACTTATGCTTCTCAATTCCCACAAGTAGATTTGAATTTTAGAACACCGTATTGATTATGTATTAATTATATTACTTTTAAAAGTTTACAGTTACATATAGATAACTAGTAAACTCATTTTTTTTTGTCATCTGGCCATTTAATAAATCATCTAGTTAAATTCCTACAGAGATTAGCGTAAATGGAAAAAAAAAAAAAAAAAAGAAATAAAGAGTATCAATACAACTGATACCAGATAACTCGTGAGTGTTGCCTCTTATGAGTTAAATTCTTGGTTGAGTACTATTAAAGGTAATTGTTAATTCTAGTTAATTGGTGCTAGATTTGTTCAATTTCCTTTGTATGGATTTAAATTAGAATGCATAGTTCATGAGCTTTTAATTTACTAAAAAATTTGAGCATATATAATATTGGATTTACGAAGTAAATATATGATTCTGTGTGATCTAATGGATAAAAGAGCTAAACTCCCAGAGAAATTAAGATTCTTAACTAATTCTTCATTCACCCTTTTAATTACCGTTACAGAGGAATGAACAAATAAAAAGAAAATAAAGTAAAATGAATCATAAATACATGATATAATTATTTTGACAAGTGAATATATGTACTTTGAAATTAAAACAAGATATTACTTTGAGATAGTTATTTTATTGAGTTAAGAATCAAAACAGTTAGGATTCTTTTGCATGTACATGATGTAAATTGCATACACATGAAATCATTAGTATGAAATAAATGATTTGCAATTGGTTATTGATATTTGATATGTTAATAGACCAAAATCCCTATAGAGGAGTAGACAAGGCCGACTAGGCGAAAAATATTGGGATAAGAACACCAGTGGTGAGTATAATCTTTTAACTTGTTATTTTACTTATGTGATTATATAATTAATGTGTTGGAATGAATTGCTGACTTGTTTGGCTATAGTGATTAGAAGCTTATTGCGCCCTAACATGAATTGTATGATTCTCTTTGGTGATATTGTGATGAAATCAAGATATCTATGTGATGAGATTGAAATCGAATTAAGATATATTATCTCCACTGATGTTATTGATATGGAAATGAGATATGTGATCTCCACTGATATTATTGATGTGAAAATGAGATATGTGATCTCCACTGATATTATTGATGTGAAAATGAGATATGTGATTACAGAAAACACATTCATCAGAGATTAATAGATTCTATTATAGCCGTTAATGACCTTGAATAATGTGTTACAGAATTACAGTCATCCTGAATTTCTGGGTTACAGGGTACCGTACGGCCACCCCGAGTTCACTGAACTCTATGTGAATTAAGAATTACAGAGTGTCATGGCCATCTTCGTGATCACGATTTATTCTTGGTTTTAACTGGCCCATAACATTAAAAGAAAATGATCAATCATATGCATTTATGTATTTATGAATGATATGAACAAAGGGTGTGAAAAGGTTACTAATGATGTGCCTATGTGATGTTAAATAACTTGTTATTGGATTATACTTGCTGAGCTTGCAACTCACCAAATGCAATGTTGCCAATTTTTAGTTGTTGTAGGTAAAAGTTGACTTGTGGAGTGTGATAGAAGTTTAAAGCATGAATCAAAAATCGGTCGGCTGGATTCCCATCCTTCTCCCCCAGCTCCTTTTGCATTTCATATAGGGATTTTGATCTGTTTATAAAAGGGCATGATGGTTAATTCCTGTAATATGGATAAATGCACATGTGTGAATAAGTGTTGTTAAATCTTGTTGAGTAAATGCTTTTGCTCGTGCAAAAAGGGCTACAGTTCATGTTTAACATGTTAATCTCATGTGCAATGCAAATGTGTTGCCTATGAGCTATAGTTTTATGATATATAAATATGTGTTAAAAGGGTAAGGGTGTTACACGAGTGTCGGTACAGACTCCGCCTCCGCGAGTGTCAGCCCTTCATATGACATCATCGATCCCTCCTCGTCCAGTGTTAGCCCCTTTAGTACTTGCTCTGCCATTGACCTCTCCGCCTACTCCTATTATCCAGGTTCGGGATAGGCATCCATTGCAGTTCATTCGCAGCCCATTCAGGCTTACTGATATTCACAGGACGGATGCAACCGAGATTGATTATATGCGCTTCTTAAAGTCTAAAGACGAGTAAGTATTAAATATTATTACATTGTCTTATATTAGCAGAGTTAATTAGTTTATTTTTGTCTTATCTTAGAAGTGATTATGTCACACCCCAGACGGGACGCGACGACGATCAAACGCTTAAATACAAATGAACCAACAGTCTAGACGAATATCAATGCAAACCCAAATGAAACAGAGTCTAAAGCAGCGGAAATAAAATAAACATAAGTACGAATTACAACTTAATGTCCAACAAAATCCAAATACATCCAACATAATAACCTGAATAAGTTTACAGGCCAAAACTAAAACAAAAGGTAAAGTACAATATCCAAATCTTAAACGTCAAGGGTCCTACGCCCTTAAATTACAGTCAGAGAGAGAAAAGAGTAGCAGGATAAACGGGAGTCCGACATCAGTAGAAGTACATGAAATAAGAACAATCATCAGTAAAAAGGTGCAAGATCGACAGGCGGGCGAGGGTCATCAATTTGTAGCGGTTCGAGATCTTCAACATAGTCCCCCATCTAAAGGTTAGAAAACGAGGAGGGGATGAGACAAAAATCTCGGTGGATGGGGTGATCGTGTGCAAGTGTGGCAATATATATAGTAAATGCGAGAAAATCAGTTGTATGAAAACGCGTGAGATATGATGCATGATTCCACACACAGTCCACAAGCGTCGTGATAAATATATTTAAGTAGTATACTTATACAGTTTGAGAAAATGATTCATGGTCACACAGCAGTACTATGTGATTGATCAAGACAAGTAGGATTGTGTACGGAAATGTAACGCCAATCCCATGCAAGGCAAATAATGGTTGCGTACGGGTTTGTAGCGCCAACCAATGCAAAACAAGTAGCGGTTGCGTACGGATTTGTAGCGCCAACCAAATGGGTCCGATAACTCCGGAATCATGTGGATCGGGCAATGATTCCTTCGTTCTTCCTTGTAACTCCCCGGCGGGATGGTCCAAGACCGGCACCTTATCGCTCCATAGGCAAAGACAAAATCCACAGTGGAGCTTGCAAGGCTCGGATCTGTCATAATCATGATTATACCTCAGGTACTACGACCCGCTTCCCTTGGACAAACTCCGTCCCTCAGTTGCGGGATTAGGACGATGGGGCCGGAAGAGTAGAATAGCAGCCGAACTGCCCGGTTCCATCCCTGACGTATCCATTCCGACTGTGAGCTCGACACACCAAGTTGACTCGGGCAGGAAAGTAAATACAAGTACAGCAAACAATCAACAATGATCAGTATTATTGATTAAGGAAGCAGCGATTTAGGAAAATTTTTGAAAAGCGCGAGTGGCAATTATGGCGTTGGTGGAGTATTTAGATGAAGATGATCATCGGAAGGATAAGCAATCTTCGATATCTTGAAAGATTAGGTGGAACATAAGTCCCGTTATAGATTCAAAGTCGCAAGGCGAGGAAGTCGCTCCGCGATCGGGTATTAATCGGTCAAATTGATCCGATAAGTTAAGGGTTTTGAGAAAATAAAATACTTTAATTAAATCTCCAAGTCAGATGGTCCAGGGCTATTTTAGTAAAAGGGAAAATAATTTGAGTTAGGTCCTTTATAAAAGAAAATTTACAATTTAGCCCCGTTTTGTAAAAATCAAAACCTTTGGGGTTAAAAATTAAATAAATAAATATCCCGACCTTGAAAAATTATGAGGTCAGTTCCTAAATTCTCCAAATTGTCCAGAGATTCAGGTTTTTAAAGTTTTGAGGTCGAAATTTTATAAAATTCTCACATTGGCCCCAAATTTGTAAAAATTGCCAATTCGGACCTTAAGTTTAAAATAATCGGAACTCACAAACCGGAAGGGCTTTTAATGTGATTCCAGTTGTAAAATGTCACCACGGTTAGTGGGATATTGGGACAAAAGCAGTTTTTAAAATAAATAAGTGTAGGTCCTTTAACTTTTAAAAATATCATTTTTGTCCCATTTTGAAATAATTGCCTTTAAGGCTTTTAGGGGTCCAATTGTTATGAAATTTGAACCTTGGGTCCAAAATATAAGTAAGTTATAGTTAAGTTAGTATTTCCAGGTGCATGGGCTGCATAAGTCCTGGAAATGTCTTTTGGGTCCTCAAGTTTAGTATTTTAAACATTAGTCCCTCAATTTTAGTAAAATTCCTTTCCAAGCCCTAACCACTTGGATTTTTGGAATACTTTTAAAATATGTAATTTCCAGTACCTTAAGAGTAAAAATTTCAAATTTTAAAGTTTAGGTCTGGTGCAGTTTTAAAAATTGCAAAGTAGCCCTTAAAATTTCAAAATTTTACAATTTAATCCTTGGGCTTTTAAGGGTTGATTTTATTTATCTTAAAACTCTTAAAACTTTATTAAAATGTCCAAAAGTCATTTTTGAACCTGAGTACAGTCCCAAAAAATCGAAATTTGCATAGGGGTCCTTTAACTTTTATTTTCTTGCAATTTAGTCCACCAACTTTCCATTTTTACATTTTTAAGTCCGAAATTGAAATTTAATCAATTATGCTCGACTTGTCCAGGTTATAAGTCATCCAAAACATAGATTTTAAAGATCATACACATGCATGTCCAATACATACGAGAATTCATCAAATAAAACATTAAATTGCATGCAAATTGCACATGCATGCACCTAAAATTCAATAAATAGTAATTTTGAGCAACTCTTGAGAATGTTAATGACTTGATACATAAAATTGACATGCAATACATAGATTATATATATCTCAAGGCTCATGATCAAATTCTACATGCATTTTAAATAAAATACCTAGAAGTTGGAAAGTATTTTTCCACCCACCTTAAAATTGGAAAATTGTGAAATAAAAGGATAAATTTCACAATTTTTGGATGAGGTCACTTAGGTCAGCCCCTAAGTCAAGAAATATCAAAATTTTGGAGTTAGAAAAATGAGAGAAAAATTAAAGAGAAAAGAAGGAGATAAGGAAATTGGAAAGACTACACTTTACCTTGTGTAGTAGGTGATTTAAAACTAGTTGGAGCTTCAAATTTGGAGATTTTGGTTCAACTCCAAAATCACCTAAGGTCAGCCCCTATTTCTCAAAAATGAAAAAGGGGTGTTAAAATTTGAAAAAAAAGAAGGAAGAGGAAAGAAGTGTTCTAGTGTCCAATTCTTACCTTGTAGTCCAATTTTCTCTACTAGTTCTCCTTCAAGTCTTCAAGTTTCACCACCATGCATGCATGTCTCCAAGTGGTCTTCTAAGTACCTCAAAATCCAAAATTCAAGCTTATATTAAAAAGAGAAGGTGAGGAGTAGTAAGAATAAGTTGAATTGAGGAGTGAAATTTCTTACCTTGAGATAGGGGTGTTCGAATTTTTAGTGTTTAAGTGGTAAGATTGTTTGTTTTGGTTTAGATGTTTGAAGAAAGAAGTATGTTTGATGTTAGGAAGAAGATGTTCTTGAAGGTTTGAAGGTAGGCTTGAAGATGTGAAGAACTTGTGTTTGAATTTTTGAAGATGTGAAGAAGTGGTACTTGAAGATATGAAGAACTTATGTTGAAGATTTGAAGATGTGAAGAATTTTTAGAGAGAGATTAGAGAGAAGGAGGAGAAAAGGTTTGAGAATTAAAATGTGTTGGATGAAAAATGAATTTTTGTGTAAAATTTGCCATTATGGCCGTCCACCATGGGGGGAGAGGAATTTTTTGTTCAATTTTGTGTCTTGCAAATTATCTCTTGCATGGGGACAAAAGGGTGGTCAAAGGTATGGGCAATGTATGGAATGAGAAGGAATGTTGGAAGACTTCCAACATGTTGGCAAAATTAATAATAAAGAATTAATGTAAGAGATGATGTGTATAATGTTTGAATTAATGGTATAATTATATACAAGATGACTAATATAAGGTGTAGGTGTACAAGAGTTGGATGATATTTTTACTCCAAAAATGTCATCATGGCCGTCCATACTAGGGGCTTTATGGTAATTCCATATATTTTTTTTTGTCCCAAATTTGATGATAATAGATGAAATATATCAATCTCCAAAATAATTAGTGATTTCCTTGATCACTTATAAGTCTTATGATCACTTAATCTAAATCAAAATCTTATTTCTATAAGGTAAAAGTTTCTAAAATAAATAGTCTCTTAAAATTCTAAGGTGACTAATAAATACAAAAATAGTAATAATGATCAATCAAGTGATCACAAATACAAAAATAGAATTAATAAAGATCATGATCACAAGTAATTAAATAAAATGAAATAAAGTACAAAATGTATATATTATTAATAATTACCCGTCAAAATGACGCGGTAAAATAGTCGATCAAATGTATAAACAACAATAAGGATCAATTATAAGCTCGGAAAAATCGGGGCTTCACATCCTCCCCTCCTTAAAAGAATTTGGTCCCCAAATTCTCTTCAGAATAGTTCTGGATATTGGTTCCTCATGTCTTCTTCCAGCTCCCACATTGCGTCTTCGTCTCGATTGTGGTTCTGCCACACCACTTTAACCATCGGAATTTATCTCTTACGCAATCAATCCGATCTGGCGATCAATGACCGGATCGGCCTCTCGGTGTAGGATAGATTTTCCATTGAGGAGGAGTATATCACGAGTGATGATGTGTTCGGGATCCGGTTGATACTTCTTCAATCTTGATACGTGGAATACGTCGTGCATTCCCGCATATGGTCTTTGGTAACTCGAGTCGATAGGCTAACTTCCCGATCCACCTGTAGAATCTTGTAAGGTCCAACATATCTCGGACTCAACTTGCCTCCTTTCTTCGGATTGATCAATCCTTTCCGTGGTGAGAGTCTGAGAAATACTTCATCTCCGACTTCAAATTCCAAATCCTTTCTTCTCTTATCCGCGTAACTCTTTTGGCGGCTCTGAGCTGTGCGTATATGCTCCTTGATTAGCTTGACCTTCTCCATGGCCTCCTGAACTAAGTCGACCTTTGGAATCGAGGGCGACTTTCGTTTCTCTTTCGGAGTCCATTGGTCATCAATCTCCCAGTGTAGTGGGGATCTACATTTTCGCCCATATAATGCCTCGTAGGGTGCCATCCCAATCGTGGCCTGATAGCTGTTATTGTAGGCGAACTCGGCAAATGGTAAGTGCGAATCCCAACTTCCTTGGAAATCCAACGTGCAGGCTCGCAACATATCTTCCAAGGTTTGAATCGTTCGCTCAGACTGTCCATCAGTTTGTGGATGTGCTGCTGTGCTGAGACTTAGCGAGGTACCCAACTTCTCGTGCAAGCACTTCCAAAATCTGGAGACAAACCTCGGGTCTCTGTCTGATACTATGTCAACTAGTACTCCATGCAGTCGAATGATCTCTCGGATATAAATCTGCGCAAGTTTACGCAAGCTATCGCTTTTCTTGATGGGTAAGAAGTGTGCGGGGTTTCGTGAGTCGGTCTACAACTACCCAAATAGCATCATGGCCTCCTCTGGTCTTTGGTAGATCCATCACGAAGTCCATCATTATGTGTTCCCATTTTCACTCGGGAATCCTCTTCTGAAATAATTCCTTTCAAATTCTAGATGAGATTCATACTTATTGTATCTATTCATGAAGGATCTATCCCATCCTCAATATCAAAACTTAGGTGGCCTAGAGGCGCTTATATTCAATCCAAATTCCCATCAGCCAATTTCCAATAATCATTCTGCAAAAATATCTCTAACAACCTTAGTGGTACGCAAAATTTCTTGTCATCACCTTGTAATAAACACTATTCATAGTACCCTATTCATGTGATCCGTAACATTTGCACCACTATTCTATTATCACTTAACCAATCATTTCTACTCCACATATCATTCTAATGTACTATTCCCATAATTATTAGTTCAAAACATACCTCTTATAATTCAAATCCCGAATATATCCTTGCTTGTCACAGCTAGTCAATACTTCATTTACCTAAGAGAGTGATACTCATAATAATAGAGTCGATTTAACTAAATAGTCGACACCTATTCATATTGTGGTATATTTCCTCGAACAATTGGTAGTAGATTTCATCGCTAAAAGTGCAAGATCAACCCATAATCTCCACCCATCAACATATAATAGTCAAGACCTCAGTAATCATTTAATAAGTTATTTCCAAAGTTGTAATCATATGAGTCGCTCCTTCTAAAATTTTGATAGCAATCTCAATTTTCCATATCCATAAAGTCCTTGATTATTCCAGATAAATGTGCACATCTCATATACTTTATATAGAATACTATTATCCGTCTCCTTCGAAATTAATCAATACTTAGTACTCAATAACTAAGTCAAAATCAATCAAATTCCTATATCATGTGAGTGCCTAGATCACCATAATATTCCGAATACTCACAGATAATCATTATCCCAAATTTAATTCACAAATGAGATATCATAACTTAAAAAAATATTTAGTGACAATTTGAGACCCTATAATCGTCATATCCTTGACGTATCTTATCCACGATACCAAACAACAAGTCAAAAATTTGCTTATTTAAGCTCGTAGAAGTATTTAGAAAGAATAACACAATGGCACATTATCGGTAAATCATACTTAGTAATTCCCACTCAATCATTCTCTAAAGTAATATCATTAGGCATCTAACTTCTATAATATATCATATGACCCAATTATATACTGTCAAGTGATAACCTTATATCCTCCATGTCTCATCATAATGGGGCATTATAGCCTTCAAATCAAGAAATTTCTAAATCACCTACATCCAAAATGAGGTATATTCATTAATGTAAAACTTGAATACACCCATGAAGTACAACACTAGTAATACCGAGTCAAAGATACTTCTGAACCAAAATACAATCAATCTAATACAACAAAGCAAGGTACATCACTGGAATAAGCGTCTACAATAACGAAAGTACAACTGACAATCAAGCTAACTAATCAATGAGATCGCCATCATCGTCACTCGCAGCTATGTCCATAATCGGGGCCGGGTCGGGCTGAGGTGGCGCCTCGACCTCGGGCCAATCCACGAAGTCTAACCACTGCTCGAGTCCCTGAGCCTCATCAAGTGGAGCAGCCTCAAGTGCCTCGGGCTCTCCTATGTCGATCGATCCTCCTCGGGATCCTCCTCGATCCTCCTCGGGATCCTCCTCGGCGTCAGTGCGGGCTCCACCTCGGGCGGTGGCAATGGCTGAGCATTAGCTGCCAAAGCAGCCTCCAGTGCGGCGTCTCTCTGAGCTAGGACCTGTGTAAGGCCCTCTATGACCGTCATCTGCTTGATGAGGGTCTCCTCCAAGCGCTCGACGGTGTCGCGGGATAGGCGGGCGTCAATCTCCCATTTCTGGCGGCCGTCACTTGCCCTCTTCATCTTCTCTCTCTCGCATGTTATCCAGCGCTCTCCGGATACTCAGTATTTGGTCCTCCCGCTCTTATGGTATTGTCGCGTCCTTGATGACATGGTTAGCTCGCTCTTTTCATCTTGGCTCTTCGCCAAGCGCGAGTCAGTCCCTATTACGCTGGCGCGCTCCTCGGCTAGCTCGAGGTCGCGCGATCACTCTCCGGTGCCGGTGAATCATCGATGCCGGTAATATTCCCGCTCAAAGACGGCATGGAAAACATCCCACCATGAAGGCGGCGCCGGCTCCATCCTGATCAAATAAAACTAAGGCGGATCAGTCAAAGGTATAGGAAAGATAGGGGGAGAATAAGGAAAGAACGAATAAGGGAAATCAGTCAAGAATCAACTAAGTCAAAACAAGTATGACTATGAAATCTCAAAATATGCGTTCTAACTTAGTTCAAATATCAATAAGACGGTTCTATGCCAATTTGAAATCGATTTCACACTTAATTGGTCAAGTCGCGGTACTACCCCAAAACACAGACCGAGGGTCCTATCCTGGGTCAGCTCGGTGTAAGTTTCCATCTTACTAGCCGAGCTCTGATACCACTCTAACTGTCACGCCCCAGACGGGACGCGACGACGATCAACCGCTTAAATACAAATGAACCAATAGTCTAGACGAATATCAATGCAAACCCAAATGAAACAGTAAAGCGTGGAAATAAAATAAACATAAGTACGAATTACAACTTAAGGTCCAACAAAATCCAAATACATCCAACATAATAACCCGAATAAGTTTACGAGGCCCAAAACTAAAACAAAAGGTAAAGTACAATATCCAAATCTTAAACGTCAAGGGTCCTACGCCTTAAATTACAAAAGAGAGAGAAAAGAGTAGCAGGATAAACGGAGTCCGACATCGGTAGAAGTACATGAAATAAGAACAATCATCGGTAAAAAGGTGCGAGATCGACGGGCGGGCGGGTCATCAATCTATGGCGGTTCGAGATCTTCAACATAGTCCCCATCTAAAGGTTAGAAAACAGGAGGGGATGAGACAGAAATCTCAGTGGATGGGGTGATCGTGTGCAAGTGTGGCGATATATATAGTTAATGCGAGAAAATCAGTTGTATGAAAACGCGTGAGATATGATGCATGATTCCACACATAGTCCACAAGTGTCGTGATAAATATATTTAAGTAGTATACTTATACAGTTTGAGAAAACAGTTCGTGGTCACACAAAGTACACTATGTGATTGATTAAAAGACAGATAGATTGCGTACGGAAATGTAACGCCAATCCCATGCAAGGCAAATAATGGTTGCGTACGGGTTTGTAGCGCCAACCAATGCAAAACAAGTAGCGGTTGCGTACGGATTTGTAGCGCCAACCAAATGGGTCCGATAACTCCGGAATCGTGTGGATCAGACAGCGATTCCTTCGTTCTTCCTTGTAACTCCCAGCCGGATGGTCAAGACAAGACCGCACCTTATCGCTCCATAGGCAAAGACAAAATCCACGGGAGCTTGCAAGGCTCGGATCTGTCATAATCATGATTATACCTCGGTACTACGACCCGCTTCCCTTGGACAAACTTCGTCCCGATTTGCGGGATTAGGGCGATGGGGCCGGAAGAGTGAAATAGCGGCCCGAGCTGCCGGTTCCATCCCCGACGTATCCATTCCGATCGTGAGCTCGACACACCAAGTTGACTCAGGCAGGAAAGTAAATACAAGTACAGGAAGTCGAGTATTATTGATTCAGGGAAGCAGTTTAGGAAAATTTTTGAAAAGCGCGAGTGGCAATTATGGCGTTGGTGGAGTATTTGGATGAAGATGATCATTGGAAGGATAAGAAATCATCGATATCTTGATAGATTAGGTGGAACATAAGTCCCGTTATAGATTCAAAATCGCAAGGCGAGGAAGTCGCTCCGCGATCGGGTATTAATCGGTCAATTGATCCGATAAGTCAAGGGTTTTGAGAAAATAAAATACTTTAATTAAATCTCCAAGTCAGAGGGTCCAGGGCTATTTTAGTAAAAGGGAAAATAATTTGAGTTAGGTCCTTTATAAAAGAAAATTTACAATTTAGCCCCGTTTTGTAAAAATCAAAACCTTTGGGGTTAAAAATTAAATAAATAAATATCCCAACCTTGAAAAATTATGAGGTCAGTTCCTAAATTCTCCAAATTGTCCATAGATTCAGGGTTTTAAAGTTTTGAGGTCGAGTTTTTATAAAATTCTCGCATTGGCCCCAAATTTGTAAAAATTGCCAATTCGGACCTTAAGTTTAAAATAATAGGAACTCACAAACTGGAAGGGCTTTTAATGTGATTCCAGTTGTAAAATGTCACCAAAGTTAGTGGGATATTGGGACAAAAGCATTTTTTAAAATAAATAAGTGTAGGTCCTTTAACTTTTCAAAATATCAATTTTGTCCCATTTTGAAATAATTGCCTTTAAGGCTTTTAGGGGTCCAATTGTTATGAAATTTGAACCTTGGGTCCAAAATATAAGTAAGTTATAGTTAAGTTAGTATTTCCAGGTGCATGGGCTGCATAAGTCCTGGAAATTTCTTTTGGGTCCTCAAGTTTAGTATTTTAAACATTAGTCCCTCAATTTTAGTAAAATTGCTTTCCAAGCCCTAACCACTTGGATTTTTGGAATACTTTTAAAATATGTAATTCCCAGTACCTTAAGAGTAAAAATTTCAAATTTTAAAGTTTAGGTCTGGTGCAGTTTTAAAAATTGCAAAGTAGCCCTTAAATTTTCAAAATTTTACAATCTAGTCCTTGGGCTTTTAAGGGTTGATTTTATTTATCTTAAAACTCTTAAAACTTTATTAAAATGTCCAAAAGTCATTTTTGAACCTGAGTACAGTCCCAAAAAATCGAAATTTGCAGATGGGTCCTTTAACTTTTATTTTCTTGCAATTTAGTCCACCAACTTTCCATTTTTACATTTTTAAGTCCAAAATTGAAATTTAATCAATTATGCTCGACTTTTCCAGGTTATAAGTCATCCAAAACATAGATTTTAAAGATCATACACATGCATGTCCAATACATACGAGAATTCATCAAATAAAACATTAAATTGCACATGCATGCACCTAAAATTCAATAAATAGTAATTTTGAGCAACTCTTGAGAATGTTCATGACTTGATACATAAAATTGACATGCAATACATAGATTATATATATCTCAAGGCTCATGATCAAATTCTACATGCATTTTAAATAAAATACCTAGAAGTTGGAAAGTATTTTTCCACCCACCTTAAAATTGGAAAATTGTGAAATAAAAGGATAAATTTCACAATTTTTGGATGAGGTCACTTAGGTCAGCCCCTAAGTCAAGAAATATCAAAAATTTGGAGTTAGAAAAATGAGAGAAAAATTAAAGAGAAAAGAAGGAGATAAGGAAATTAGAAAGACTACACTTTACCTTGTGTAGTAGGTGATTTGAAACTAGTTGGAGCTTCAAATTTGGAGATTTTGGTTCAACTCCAAAATCACCTAAGGTCAGCCCCTATTTCTCAAAAATGAAAAAGGGGTGTTAAAATTTGAAAAAATAGAAGGAAGAGGAAATAAGGGTTCTAGTGTCCAATTCTTACCTTGTAGTCCAATTTTCTCTACTAGTTCTTCTTCAAGTCTTCAAGTCTTCAAGTTTCACCACCATGCATGCATGTCTCCAAGTGGTCTTTTAAGTACCTCAAAATCCAAAATTCAATCTTATATTAAAAAGAGAAGGTGAGGAGTAGTAAGAATTTAAGTTGAATTGAGGAGTGAAATTTCTTACCTTGAGATAGGGGTGTTCGAATTTTTAGTGTTTAAGTGGTAAGATTGTTTGTTTTGGTTTAGATGTTTGAAGAAAGAAGTATGTTTGATGTTAGGAAGAAGATGTTCTTGAAGGTTTGAAGGTAGGCTTGAAGATGTGAAGAACTTGTGTTTGAATTTTTGAAGATGTGAAGAAGTGGTACTTGAAGATATGAAGAACTTATGTTGAAGATTTGAAGATGTGAAGAATTTTTAGAGAGAGATTAGAGAGAAGGAGGAGAAAAGGTTTGAGAATTAAAATGTGTTGGATGAAAAATGAATTTTTGTGTAAAATTTGCCATTATGGCCGTCCACCATGGGGGGAGAGAGAATTTTTGTTCAATTTTGTGTCTTGCAAATTATCTCTTGCATGGGGACAAAAGGGTGGTCAAAGGTATGGGCAATGTATGGAATGAGAAGGAATGTTGGAAGACTTCCAACATGTTGGCAAAATTAATAATAAAGAATTAATGTAAGAGATGATGTGTATAATATTTGAATTAATGGTATAATTATACACAAGATGACTAATATAAGGTGTAGGTGTACAAGAGTTGGATGATATTTTTACTCCAAAAATGTCATCATGGCAAATCCATACTAGGGGCTTTATGGTAATTCCATATTTTTTTGTCCCAAATTTGATGATAATAGATGAAATATATCAATCTCCAAAATAATTAGTGATTTCCTTGATCACTTATAAGTCTCATGATCACTTAATCTAAATCAAAATCTTATTTCTATAAGGTAAAAGTCTCTAAAATAAATAGTCTCTTAAAATTCTAAGGTGACTAATAAATACAAAAATAGTAATAATGATCAATCAAGTGATCACAAATGCAAAAATAGAATTAATAAAGATCATGATCACAAGTAATTAAATAAAATGAAATAAAGTACAAAATGTATATATTATTAATAATTACCCGTCAAAATGACGCGGTAAAATAGTCGATCAAATGTATAAACAACAATAAGGATCAATTATAAGCTCGGAAAAATCGGGGCTTCACAGATTAAATATTAAATATTTCGAGGATCCAATTGTAGGAGGAACGTAGGGACTTATATACTATGTTGGGCCTCAATTTTTCA
The DNA here is from genome assembly GCA_016081115.2 of Rehmannia glutinosa. Lineage (NCBI taxonomy): Eukaryota > Viridiplantae > Streptophyta > Magnoliopsida > Lamiales > Orobanchaceae > Rehmannia > Rehmannia glutinosa. The sequence goes on along the minus strand of JABTTQ020002168.1, from coordinate 318,248 downwards.
AGGAGATGGAGGATCCAACGATAGAGATAGAGAATGATGTAAGTTTCAATTTTGGTATTATTTGGTTGAAGATTTTATAATATTTTATTAGTTGTAGATTAATATTTATTTCTACTCGTTTCTGTACAACATGTAAATGCATACATGTCCAGAATGACAACACCAGTTGTGGACCTCTCACATTGTTTACCATTGTTGCTTGCATGACAAAGAATATTTGAAAGACTCGGGTGCAGGAAAAGATCCCCGAACTGAGGAAGATGATGGCTCACCAGATATATAGATATAGTACATATACACTTCAATTGTAGTACACTTCGATTATAGTATATCTTGTAAATATTGTGAGTTATGTAAATATTATTGAGCATGTTATTTTGCCTATTATTAGTAATACAGAGTGTATTACACTTGCAATTGGTAAACAAATCAAGAAATGTAGTAAGATTAAAGAAGTACAATCAACTCAGCAAGAGAGAACAGAAAGTTGCATGATACGACACGATAGGCACGATTTGTGGCACGTTATAACCTATATCATGCCATATTTTGCCGTATCACCATATCGTGCCACTTTCTGTTCGATTAAACTGTGAACATTCTAATTGAGCATAGAAAAGAGTTAAGATTATATTAGTGTTATGTGGTAATATAATATTAGTGTTAAGATAAAATAATAAATTTGCCTAACTTTAATTTAATTTACCTAACTTTCATCATTCAGACGTCTCAGGCAATTTCTACGGGTATGATCATCTGCTCGGCATATTCCACATTTTTTTACCACGCACCTGTCTTGAAGGACCCGACTGTGTCACCGAGGCACTTCTGTTTTCATCAAGTGGTATTTACATAGTGCATTTGACTCCATTGCGGTCAACACCCCCGCACCTTGAACAGACTTGACTCTTAAATCAACGATTCTTGATGACTCAACAGCAGAATGAACTCTACTCTGTCTAGGATGACCGGCTTGTCTCGGGTTATTTGAAGGGTTGCATACTAATTCTCGCACCTCTTATGGTAGAACCCATTCACTCGAATCAGGAACTGGTAGAACTTCACCCACCCACATTTGTTGAAAATTTTAATTTTTATAATAATGTGCAATAAATGAATAAATATTGATGTTCGCCTTTCTGCACAACAAAAGGAAATTATGTGAAAATATCAAACGAATTATGTGAAAATATTGATATAAATTTATTTATACCAAATTGTTGCAAATGCACGTGAACAAGGCATCAATTCATATTCAGATTCTCGACAGCTGCACGTTCTCTATGATAAGTCAACCAAATAAGTCTTTGTTCCATCTTTCACTTTGTACTTCACTTTACTAAGATATTGAACATCCATTCTACGACCTATTTCAACCACATCACTTAATCTTTTGGTTGCTTCATGTGTTAACTCTTGATCTCTTTCATTAGCAACAGTGCGTCGTTCATAAAACCATTTTTCAATAATAGTCCAAGCACACTCAAACACAGAACAAATAGACAACTTTATGGCCCACAATAACCGACTATTAAAGCTCTCGGCTGAGGTTGATGCCATGAACTAATAATGTCGGATAAGACACTTACATCAAGACCATCTTTCTTTCCCTACACGTTCTAACTTCTTAAATGCTCCCATCTCACTAGCAACTTTTATGTTTTAAAAATATTTGTCATAATCTTCATGACAGTAGGAATATGCTGCATTCCTAAACATTACTACTATAGGTTGACCGTATTGAGCCAAACTATTCTGCAAATGGTAAGTGCAAAGCCCATGTGATGCTTTTGGGTATACTACTTTAATGGCATTACTGTACTATTATGTTGATCAGAAACAATCAGTAGATCACGAGGGCACGCATAAGCATCTCACAACTATCTCAAAAACCATGTCCAAGACTCGTCATTTTCAACATCCCCAATTCCAACTGCAAGTGAGAAAATCTCTTCATTACCATCTTTTGTTATGGCAAAAAATAATACTCCTTGGTACTTGCCTTTAAGGTGTGTTCCATCAATCACAAAAACAGGCCTGCCATGGTTTTAGAATCTAGTGATTGATGCATGCAAAGCAAAAAACACGTACGTGAATCTATTAACATGATCTGACTTCCATCTAGTTACCGATCCAGGATTCGTTAAAGTCAACATGTGTAAGTATGTCGGAAGTATATTGAATGATTTGTTGCTATCTCCATATATCAACCCAAAAGCATGATATTTTGCACTCAACACAATATTATAACTCATTTTAAGCCCATGTCGCGATTCCAACTCTGCCATCATATCTCTTGGCACGATACTAGAATCTTCCACTAGTAATATGGATGCAAAATATGCACCTATTACTTTAGAATGCACCAGCCTAGATGCATTGTCATTCTAATTTAACCCACATCCATGGTGCTTGTCAAACATTCCTACTCTCCAAATACCATCATTTCCATATCCACATTCGAAAAGGGCATCATTCATACCTGGATATCGCATAATAACAAGTCTTATCTGAGCGTTCAACTCGATACTTGACTTGATTTTCAAAGTGATACATGCCTAGTGTCATCTCCAATTCGGTTTTGCTATTGTATGTTGCTCTTTGGCACAATGTACCACCAGATGCTTTTCCAATCTAGCAGGTTCTTCATGAGGAAGTGAATCGTGTAAGAGTGCACCAGGAATTACCTCACTTCGTCCTGTGAGGGCTATTGTTTCATCCCTATTGTAATTCAATTCATTGTCTCTATGGATATCTGGAGGTATGTTAGCACCTCTTTCTTCTGATGCATTCTGGTTTTGATTTTTTAAAAATACTTTTGTCCGTCTACGTCTCCACTCACTAAATTCTTCCAATTCAGCACATTGTCGGTCATTTTCAAATTGATTATTAGCTCCAGCAGCAGTACCAACATCACCAGCAGTATAATCCTTACCAAAATCATCTGCAGTATTATCATCACCATCATCTCCACAACAATCATCACCTTCGTTGTCATTATCATTTTCATTGTTCTCACCATCTGTTTCTGGAAATCTAGATTTGTCTTCACCCGAATCACAAACTAAATCAGGATAATAGTCATCTTCAGTGTTTGGCCTTATACTAGGTCCCGAACAGTCGATATTTGAAACATTAACTGTAGGTGAGCATGGCCCCGGATGAATAATATCTGGAACATTGTTCATATGCATAAAAGGTGCTCCACTAGGTCGTACTACATTACTATATAGATTGATATGATGTATGCTGTAATGTTGGAAACCAAGATGGTGCATGTAGTTGTAATTAGGTCCAATGACTGTTGAAAAATCATTCTGAGTAGTCATTAGCTGCATAAAACTTCCACAAGCATCATGTTGACTTTCAACGTTCTCAACTTGATTATGCCCAGACTGACTTCCCAACGCATGATGCGAACTTGTCTCAACTATTTTTCTTTTTAGTGTTACAAAAACAACTGGTAACACGGTGTTTTCAAATGCACGTTCATGTCACGGTCATTTTTCAACTTTATCCCAATTTTGTTTCCAGAAATATCTACAACAACATATGTATTACACAATCGTATATGCCCCTATCGACTTCAACAACACCATAAACCTCTTTCAACACTTCAAAAAAAATTCATTTTGCCCGGTTCAACACATACAACTTCTTCTTCACCATTTTTATATTATAACCATTCCTAATGACTCCAAAATCCAACAATAATATAACGAAAGTTCATCTGTAGAAAGGATATATTGGTCAACAATAACAATTTATACAAAAATAAGGTGACTTGATATGCTACAATAAATAAGGGCACGATACACAATGTTTTATATCATGGCACGATATGCCACGATATAAAGTGCCACGATATACACATTTTATGATGTGGCACGATATGCCACGATATAAAAATAACACGATATAATATGGCACAAGTATATTGTGCCATGAATAACACTAGTATGAAATCGTGCCACATTATATACAAACGTAGATAATACACTAGCGTATATCATGGCACGATACATTCTAGTGTATCATGTCATTATATCCTGCCATACACTAGTGTATTATACACTGGTGTATAATGTGGCATGATATAGTGACATGATATATCGTGTCATTATATCATGCCACATTATAGACTATATCGTGCCACTATAAAAATAAATTTATATCATGTGAACATGAAATCGTGCATCGTTTCTTATTTCCAGATTCAAAAATTTCATCTTTTGCAAATATATTTTGTGTACTCTAAAATATATTTAAACAAGGTTAAGTAATTAAGAGGAAAAACAACATTATCTTGTTTTTTCCTTTGTTTGGTGCGATTTTGTGTAGATGAGAGAACTCACAATGAACTTCTTGATATTTTGTGTAGAAGAGAGAGTAGAGAGAGAGAAAAAAAAATAGGAAGAATATATTTAACATAAGAGAGAAATAAGACCAACTATCTACTTTACCTCGTTTAAGGCTTTGCATTCAAGTATTGAGGTAAAAGAACCACAAAAGTGGGTAGAAAACATAGGCTGCGATTGGATAGGAAAGAGATTCAAATTTCGTTACGTTGGAGAATTTTTTTTTGACCAAACATGCGATTGTTTATGAAAATTTTCAGAAAATATACTATTCAAATCACTTTCATTTTTTCTTTTACCAATCATATCTACACATTTTTCACAAAAAACTAATCATTGTTACTCATTCTCCCACAAATTCACTATTTACTCACTCACACATTTATAACTACCAATCATATTCAATTATTATTTTACTATTTTTAAATCAAATGAACTTTCATCATTACTTTTTCATCTCACATCCGATCACACTCCCAAATTTTTTTTTTCCTTCCAAATTTTTTTACCAAAGATTCTCTAAAGAAAACGAAAATTTTGAAAATGAAAGCATATCCAATTGCCTTCATAGTTTTTTATCTGACATGTTAGAAAAGTCTTTGTCCTATCCCAATTGGGTAAATTGAGCAATTTGCTGCATTATAGTTTATAAGAGGTGCTAAGCATTATTTACCAAAAGGTGAGCGGGCAGATAGCAAAATGAAAAGTAATTCTACCTTTGCTTTCTTTTCTTTATCTGTTTCTTGATTTAATTCTATAATTTTAGACTGTTTTCTGACAATCGAAGCTGGACCCTCTTCGTCGTCATTTTCTCCCGTCGGAAGCCCCCAAATTTTCCAGATATTGACAAGGTAACTGACATCATTCTATTTTGTAGTTCTTATTTATTTTCCTACAAATTGTGATTCGACGATCTTTGAAAATTTAGGAACTCTGTTTGGAAAAATATGTATATGTTTTCTGTTATTGTTTGAATTGGTTGAGTCTGTCAAGGATGATCATGGGCTCTTGTCAAATGTGTTTAAATGTTAAATTTTTTGATAGATAGTGTAACTTTATGTTATAGGGTTCTTGGCTAAATGTGGAAATTTTCTTGGTGGGCTTGTGGTGTTTGTCACTTTAGGAATTGAGAGAAAGTAAGATTAAGATGAGATTATGATTTTTCGTCTGATTTTATGTCCTTTGATTTGGAAAACTAGTACTGTGATTTGGGTTTTAGATACTCCTGGAAGAATTTTCTCTCTCTCTCTCTCTCTCTCTCTCTCTGTGCGTGTGTGTGTGTGTGTGTGTGTCTGTCTGTCTCTCCTTTTGTCTGTAGGTACATTTTCATGTGTTTTTGTGATCTTGTGATGTCATTTAAAATTTTTGTCCCAGCTAAAGTGAAAAGCAGAACTTGATAACTTCCTTGAGTGCCGGTGTGAAGCTCCTTTTGCATCAATATATGGACAAATATCTTCCTGCATCACTTGACATGGCATCCAGGGGTAACCTAAGCATGACCAATTGTTTTTTTCTTTGCCTTCACAAAAAGAAATAGCACTACGCAAGTCCTGACTCGTGGCTTATAAAAAGTGGAGCAACTTACCATTTTGTTTTCAAGGAGAAAAAAGAGAGTATTTTCTCCATTTAAAATTCACAGCGTGTATCTGGGACCAAGCATCATAAATTATCTAAATTCTCACTAATCCATGCATAATGTTTTGAAGTTAGGCATCATAATGTATTTTGCACTATAGCAAAGTAATGAAAAACAACATTTAAATTTGATTTGGTTCTTTGAGATTCTCCATCTTGCTCACTGGGATCGGGGCTGTGACACAGTCTTTAGGTCATCCATTGTATTTTGACAATATGGTGTGCAGCTGTACTGCTGGGCAGGACAATCATGAAATTAGTCTTGTATTGTTTGTTTCATATGTCCTTGATTTCATTGTGACCTTCATATGAGAGTAGATTCTAGTTTTTGTGCGCTGGGGTCCATTCTGAGAAAATGGTGGGCGGCTGTACTCTTAGGTAGGACCAAATTACCAATATGCTTCTATATGTTCTTCAACATTCATTGTGACCTTGAAGTGGAGTAGATTGATCGATTCTATTTTTGCCTTCAGGCAAGCTCTTTTCATGTCTGTTCTCTCACTGGGAAAACTTTACTCAATTATCTATGTTGATATGCTGCGTGATTTTGTTCTTGCAATTACTTTAGAAGCTATGAAGTTGCCAACTCACAACTTATGATTTCTTTTTGTGAAACCCTATTCATCTTGTAACATTAAAGCAGCAAAAGAATTATAGTCTCAAATTATGGAATGTTCTTGTGAAATACTGGTCCACCTTTAATCAATCTCTGTGGTTCCTAAATTTATACACATTATCTGGAAGGTAATGGCAGCAGAGGAAGATGTTAATGTGCCAGCTTCGAGATCACAGTTAAACCAAACACAGAGTAACTGGAAGCAGGAGATGGAAAGAAACCAGTCCCAAGTGGTTGCCTTGCAAGAGAAGCTTACGGAGGTAAAGGCTCGTATTCAAGGGTCAGAGGCAGATGCAAAGAAGGAACTGAATGTTCTCTGGCGTAGAGTCAAAACTTCTGCGACATTGTTGACATACTTGAAATCCAAAGCTAAAATTTTGGCAGTTCCTCATTTGGCTCATACGTCTTGTGGCATCAAAAAATTAGATGGTGTGGGCCTTGTTGATAAAAATGGTGTACCATTGTCTGGATGGTCAAGGAATGTAGACATTTCTTCCTTTGACAGTGCAGACGAGGAAACATGGACAGCACTTAGTAGTCAGGAAGGTTCTCTTGATGAACACGATGGAGTTTACATTAGTGAATTACTCAAAAGTGTTCAAATGGTTACAGATGTAATGGAAACTCTTGTCAAGAGAGTTATCATGGCAGAATCTGAAACTGCTGTTGAGAAGGAAAAGGTAACAGTAGGGCAGGAAGAAATCAAGAAGAAGGCAGTTCAAATTGAGAACATGTCTGTGAAATTAGAGGAGATGGAACAGTTTGCGATGGGCACAAACAGTATTTTGAATGAGATGAGACAGAGGGTCGAAGATTTGGTTGAAGAAACATCAAGACAAAGGCAAAGGGCTGCCGAAAATGAGCAGGAGCTTTGCCGTGTTAAGCAAGATTTTGAATCCCTTAAATCTTATGTCAGTACTCTGATTAGTGTAAGGGAAACACTACTTTCATCAGAGAAGCAATTTCAGACAATTGAAAAGCACTTTGAACGGTCAGTTTGTTCATATTTCTATCATTTCTTTTGGATTTTGAAATATTTAATTTTTCGTTTTTATTTATGCTTGCCTTTTATTATTGTCTCATGGTGATTACATAGTTACTATTCAATCTTTCTTTTCATTTTCCTTTTTGACACTGCCTTCAAGTTTAATTTCTATTCATTTCAAATTGTGCCGTTTTTATTGTACTATTTTAATTTGCTCTGTGGTTTGAGTCCCCCTTTACCTTAGGAGAAGGATTAAACATATATTACCAAAAATAGAACACTGCTAAAGTGCTTTGAAATAAAGCCAAGTCTACTTCTGAGAAATCCTTCCAATTAAGTTTCGAATTCACAAGAAAACATGTTGGTTCACTTAATTGCAATTATAAGAATCAGATTAAGAATGATTGTGCTTAATACCATCTTACATTGTACATGATTGTGGAGTTTCTGATAGTGGGACTTTTGGGAAGGAAAATTACAATTTCGTATTAAATACTCCTGATAATTCTAGCTACTTGATTTTGGACCACATTGCCTTTTGTAGACCAGTTTTAATTGTGTTGATAGTTGACTAGATATCTCTCCATTTTAGAATTCAATACTTTCCTTCATTTGAGTTGTAAGAAGTGGGTCTTTCCTTCATTCTTTACTCTTGGTACTTTAGACTTTACCATTTCAACAATGGACATTTGCTTCAAACAACTTGCTTCCTATAATATGTGTATACAGTTTTGAAACCATCACAGTTCACATTCGGAGAAGGCAATTAATGTTGATTCGTACGGATATGTGAAAACTTATGCGCGCTGCATGCACATGTTGAATTACTACCTGTGGGGCTATAAGACGAAGGCTGTGAAGTATTGCAATTGAAATATCATCACTCCAAACCATCTGAATGGTTTAGGACCTAGGACTAATTTGAGATGCTCAACTTTCAAAGGAGAATGAGAAACCAACTGGAACAATTAGCTTCTTTACTTGACCTCTGCAACAAAGCTTTCTTTGAATAATTATAATATGTTGTTGACCTACTATTTGATGTCCTTATAGATTAAAAATGAGATGCTTCTGCTACTTCTTTGATGATTCATGGTGCAGAAGGTTCTTAACCTGTTGGGAGGATTGATTTCCTGCATTGACACTAAACTGATGCTACACCCTATTTGCATATGAAATTTATCATTAGGGTTTTACTGCAGTTGAAGTCATAAAAAAATTAAGCAAATATCTAGGTTATGGGTCAAAATGAGAGGATTAAGGGGGCAAACTCAGATGTTTTTTTGGCTTTAAATTATACCCTGGAATGTTGAATTTGAAAGATGTTATGATCTCAGGAAGTAATAAACAATATAACATACAGGATTCACAAGGAGAAAGAATCATAGATCTTGCATTTTAGAAAGAACACTTTACAGTAGCGTTAGCAACCGATGAAGGCTATATAACAATTTTATTTTAATGAGGACTCTATATCAAACATAAATGAATTAGAATTTTGGTGTCATTAGAGTATTAGATTGAGACTGAAAAATCTAAACCACTTGAATCTTAAAAGTTCATAAGACTGAAGAATCACCACGCTTGAAATTGAGAAATTATAAATATCTTTGACATAAAAATGCGTAGTATTTTTAAATTTTTTGTGGGAGCATCTAGCTTCCTCCAGGAAGTGATAATTTGGTTTAGAAAGGTTAACCCAAAGAAAGAGGTCAACTTTGTGTTACATGAACTCAGGTGATTAGAGTGGATTTGAGTCTGTATTGTACCCGTGGATAGAGCATTTCAGAATCAGAGCATGTAGCCTGGATGTATGGTATAAGGCTTAGTGTATTTTCATTTGACTTGATTCCCACAGTGAGTATATGCTGCTGAGTATTAAAGTCATTGGAAATTTTGCTGAGTTGCTTGAAGTGCTGCAAAATTTACATTTTGTTGGGTTTGTATCAGTGTTTTTAAAACCGGACCGGACCCGCCGGTTCGACCGGGAACCAGTGCCTGGTCCGGTCCAATTACCCCCTAAGAACCGGATTCACGGCTAAACCGGAGACAACCGGAAGAAACGGCTGCAAACCGGGGAAACCCGGAAAACTGCGGTTCTTTTGAACCGTCCGGTTATAAAGCCAAAGAGAAAAAATCAATGGGGATGGAGGGAGAAGAGAAACTTCAGCCCAGACAAAAAGCAGGCCACCGCCCATGCCGGTGTCTCTACCGTTGGGCTTATCTCTGGTGGCTTTTCATTTGTTTTCCTGACAGTGAACATGTGGCGCGCACATCTCTGAATCTTGTAGTCAAGAATTTTTCCTTCTTCTCCTCTTGATTTTCTTCTTGGTTAATGGTCACCATCCTCACCACGAGCTTGTAGCTCATGTGGTATCACTCACCTTTTATAAGGGTGTTAACCAGGGTTCGAACCCTGTATCTTTCAGTTTCTTTGAAATTTATCTTCTCCCCTTCAACGAGTTCTCCCAACTTATTAAAAAACAATGGTCACCTGTCACGCCCCATCATATGAAATATAATAAAGTAAACTATAATAATATGCAATTGTCGTTACAAACCATAATAACCATACAAGCCAAATTCTTCTCGAATTTTAAGTTGGAAGTTACAACACTTATTACAGCAAAATAAATTACTGTAGTACAATAACTTAATGACAATCCTATATATTACAAGTCGTCCTCGCAGGGACATTACAAAAATATATACAAGCCACAACATGGCTATTATTATTTCGAGTTTTTTTTTTAGATAAATGAGAAATATATAATAAAAAAGAAAAAGTTAAAGGTGTTGTTTACAATGCCAAACAACTAGCAATAAGGGAAAGGAGAATACCAGACAATGTTAATAATCCAAACCTATCTAAAAGGAAATGAAATGAGGAACCCAGGTCACAAGCCAACCCGGTAGCGAAAACAATGAGGGCCTCATTAAAACCTACCAAGGTAAAACCCACCCTTGTGGCAAAAACCCTTGGTAGGAAAAAGTGTACCCCCAGAAGAAACAAAAAAGGTAAGCGTATTGCTATAGCGCACAGATCGTGTCCAACAACACTAGCCGCCTGTCTAGTCGAAGATCCACAAGAAGTAAAATCCACGCACAGTCCGTGCGAGAAGGCATGACCACCCCGTGCGTGGTGGCAAAGAAAATGCTGCTAATGTGAAAAGACGCACGAATCGTGCCCCCTCGCACGGGCAGACCGTGCTATCAGCGCCCGAACACGCACATATCGTGTCTGTACACACGGATCGCCCGTGCGTGTTTCCGTGACGAGATTCCCTTCCCCCAAATTTACTTAATGCGATAAAATACTTTGCTAGTCGTATCATCTTGAATGTTCGAACGAATCTCCTCTGGCATCACGTGCGACCAGTCAAGGGGAGCATCCATCTTGGATAGTTTATCAGCCACATGATTCCCCTCCCTAAAAATGTGTGATACCACGAACTCCATCTTGGAAACGTAATATAAAGCACGATGCCAGCGTCCGTAATACTTCCATGGGACCTTCAATGAACGCGAAGATAAGAGATCACAAACATGAGTGGAGTCAGATTCGAGCCACAGCTTGCGCCACCCTCTCCGATACGCCCGCTCAATCGCAAAGATAGCCGCCATTAACTCCGCTTGGAAAGCAAACCCAACGCCAATCTTTTGAATAAAGCACCCCGTGAAGAAACCCCTACAGTTGCGATAAACACCCGCAGCCACACACCTACCCGGGGCTCCATACGCGCAACCATCTATATTAAGTTTCATCCAACCGGGAAGCGGGGATGCCAACGCACAACGTGCATCCTAGTAGCCGGCCGTATATTCCCCTAAACCTGCAATTTACGGAGACATCAAATCAAAAATAGAATTGACCATGGGACCCAATACCAAACCTGACATCTCGATGATAAAAGCCCAAAGAAGAACAATAGCTGATGCAATTTGCGGCTTAACTCCCTCAAAAATCCAGCGGTTACAGAAGTGCCAAATAATCCAAATGGCAGATAAATATGCCCCTTTCCATAGCGCCGCAATTTGGGGACTAAACTTGCATGGCAAAAATACATAGATGATTAAATCCCCCTTCTAATGGTAACACCACTTGGAGCCCAACCCCAAACGCCGGCTGCAAAACGACACGAGGTAAACATATGGTCCACTGAGTCCTGAGCCTCATAACATAACGCGCAAGCCGAAGGACCGCAGAACCCCCCTAATGCGAAGGTTGTCAATATCCGCCAGACGATTGAAAATTGCTTTCCAAACCACCATAGACCTACGAGCCGGAACGTGTGAAGCTCAAATCCATTTCCCCCATCTAACTTCTGGGAAGGATTCCCGGACATACTGATATGCCGTCGTTGAAGAAACATTGCCATCCTCTGATTGCCCCCAAACTCTACGATCCTCCGAGTCAGGTGAGATAGGGAAGTGGAGAATATCAATAACCACATCCGTATAAGCCACCAGGAAACCCTCCGTAAAATGCCAAACGCCATCAAATAAGTAGTCTGAAATGTTTTGAGAATAGAACCCATGAAATTGATCCGGAATACCAATACGATTTGCAATGGTGTAGCCTAGCCAGTTATCCAACCAGAAACGAACCCCCGAATGAAAACCCGGGATCCAACGTGATTGAGACAAAATATCCATCACCAAAGGGCGTAATCCCAACCAAATAGTAGAACCAATGTGTAGCGGTCTTGGAGAGTTGGAATCCAGAACGTCTTCTAAGCAAAACGAACGCCGGGCTGTCTGAATTAAGAACTTTCCAAGCCATTTTCATCAAAAACGCTCGATTTGCCCAAAATAAGGAGCGAATACCAAGCCCCCTTTCCTCATTTGGCACAAAACAACGAGACCAATTCACAGAATCACAGTCACCGACCCTTATTTATGGATGTTTCCCGACCACACAAAGTTTCTAATCGCCTTCTCCATAGCCTTTAGCAAAGTAATCGGCCATCTATAAACAAGCATAGATATAATTGTACTTATTTGATCTTGAATTTTGTTAGATATGTATTTTAGTTGAGATTTGGTTGTATATAATGATATTACTTAATATAACAAAATAATATAGGTAATTTGTATCAAGCGGTTGGACCAGCCCGACCGGTTAGACCGCTAACCAATAGCTAGGCCGGTTCGTTCACCGGTCCGGTTTTTAAAACATTAGTTTGTATCATATGTCGTTTGATATGTTACGCTTTTGTTATGTTAGACTGCTATTGTTTCTCCTTCTGCATTTAAGGACATTTCTCAGTATTTCACTCTTTATATGCATGTATGTAGATATAAATAATCATATATTTTTGGGATAATTACAAGTACTACCCTTGAGATTTAGTCTAATTACAAAAAGCCCAATAATCTTTCAAATTACAAATACCCCATTGGCATATGTCTCTTTTTTGCAAAATGCACCTATGGGGGGTGGATTTGTAAAACAGACAAACCTCAGGGAGTATTTGTAAATTTTAAATATAATTGGATTTTTTTTTTTTAATTAGGCTAAACCTCCAGGGTAGTTTTTGTAACTATTCCTATATTTTTATAAATAGTTGTAAGGAGCCTCAATCTAGTTCAATATTAAAGTCTCATTGAATCAACCACACTCAAAGTTCATTTATGCTATTAGTTGTTATTTGAGTAATAGCTACATCTGACTCGAAGGGGCTTGTCCTAATCCTATCATCACACCACCAATCAATTAACATATATTCTAGTTAACAATCAATTAACATAGTCTAGTTAACAATTGTTAAAGCTAATGCATATAATAAATAGAATAAATATTTTAGGGAACATAGTGGAGTACTTTAGGGAGTGCTTTAGGGAGTGAGTGGGAGGCTTTTAGGGTATGTGTCTCCAACATTCCTTGTATAAATATGTAACCATTTAATGAAGAAGGATTAAGTTCTCTCAAACTATTTTACATGGTATCATAGAGCAAGGTTTCTAAACCCTAGTTTTTCTTTTTTGTTTTTTTTTTCCCAAAAATCTCAGTTTTCATTTTCAGAAATTCCAGTTTCCAGATTCCAATTTCAGTTTTTTCCTTTTTCCCCAGAACCCTAGTTTCCTGTTTCAATTCTGTGGGAGTACTGTTCACCGTTCATACAACACTCTGCCGGAAATACTGGTCACGAAGTACTGTTCATTTTTGGAATTACTGTTCATCCCCCGGAAACACTATTCACGGACAGAAAGTATCGTTCTACTCGGAAATACTATTTTTTTGGCTGCCACCTAGTATAACCGCCACCACCTGCAGCTGTGCCTCCCGCCGTTCGGTCATTTTCCAGAGTTTTGCCGTTGTCGTTGTCGCCGGCGCGCACTGTTCACACGCACTCCGACAGTCCCTGTTGAGGTCAAGTTACCTCATTTCTCTCTGTTTTGAGCTCTTATCCAGGGTTTGTTTTAAGATTTACTTCTCAATTATTTCTTGCTAGTTGGCACACCTTACTTTCACTTTCCGACCTTTTTACTCACTGTTTTCTTGGTTTGTCCGGTTTGACCAGGTTTGACCCTTTGTCAATTATTAATTTTTTTTTTTCTGATTTTAGTCAGACTTCGTGTTGGCTTTATTTTTTGAAAATGTACACAAATGGAAATCAAAATAATGAAACTCGGGGATCATATCGGAGCAACATTGTCTGTCGCTATTGTCATGAACCAGGACACTTTAAGAAGGATTGCCCAAAGTTACATCGAAAGAATCGGTTTAACCAATCAACACATCTTGCTTTTGCTAATGGGCCTCCTGAGTATATTTCAATTTCTGCCAATGAATATGCTAAGTTCTTACAGTACCAAGAATCTCTAAAGTCTTCATCTATTCCCATCACAGCCATAACTGATTCAGGTAAAATACCAACATGTCTTGTTTCCTCATCTTCCAAATGGGTAATTGACTCTGGTGCAACAGATCACATGACAGGTAATCGTGACCTATTTACTTCCTTTAAATCTCATGCTTCAAATTCTTCAGTTACTTTAGCAGATGGATCCACATCTCATGTTTCGGGATCCGGCACCATTATCCCAACACCATCGCTTCCTTTGCAATCTGTCTTAAATCTGCCTGACTTATCCTTTAATTTGATTTCTAATAGTAAACTTACTCGTTCCCTTAATTGTTGCGTCTCATTCTTTCCTGATTTTTGCTTGTTTCAGGATCTTGTGACGAAGAAGATTATTGGTAAAGGACATGAATCTGGGGGCCTCTACATCCTTGATACTCAAATTCCCAAGTCTATTGCATGTTCTGGAATTTTGACCCCTTTTGAAGCACATTGTAGGTTAGGTCATCCTTCATTACCTTCGTTGAAGAAAATTTACCCACAATTTTCGAGTCTTTCTACATTAGATTGTGAGTCATGTCAGTTTGCTAAACACCATCGTTTGAGTTCTAGTCCTCGAGTCCAAAAACGAGCTACCGCTCCATTTGCATTAGTCCATTCTGATGTTTGGGGTCCTTGTCCTATAGTGTCTAAAATAGGGTTTAAATACTTCGTTACTTTCATTGATGACTACTCTTGTATGACATGGTTATTTTTTATGAAAACTCGTTCTGAATTGTTTAATCATTTTACTACCTTTTGTGTTGAAATTAAAACTCAATTTAATGTCAGTGTCCAAATTTTGAGAAGTGATAATGCTAAAGAATACTTATCTGATTCTTTTCAAAAATACATGACCCAACATGGCATTATTCATCAAACTTCTTGTGTGGATACGCCATCTCAGAATGGTGTTGCTGAACGAAAAAATAGGCATCTCCTTGAGACCGCTAGAGCTTTATTATTTCAAATGAAGGTTCCTAAACATTTTTGGTCTGATGCGGTTTCCACTGCCTGTTTTTTGATTAATAGAATGCCCTCTTCTGTTCTATCTGGTGAAATTCCTTTTCAAATCCTTTTTACCCAATAAAGCCCTATTTCCCATTGAGCCAAGGACATTCGGGTGTACTTGCTTTGTTCGGGATATTCGACCACAAGTTACAAAACTTGACCCAAAATCTCTAAAGTGTGTTTTTCTTGGATATTCCCGAGTGCAAAAAGGTTATCGATGTTACTATCCCAGTCTTAATAGGTATCTCGTGTCTACCGACGTCACATTTCTAGATCAAACACCCTTTACCTGTTCTTCTAATATTGTTCCCTCAGACAACGACGATGATATACTAATCTACACTGTTGCATCCCCTAGTTATCACCTTCCTCCATCTCCTACTAAACCTCCAATAACACAAGTTTATTGTCGTCGCCAACCATCTAACATATCTCTCTCCTGCTCTCCTCGCTCCACTCCATGTCTCGCCCGCGTTCTTCCACATCGATTCGTATCCAAGTCATGACCTTCCTATTGCTCTTCGTAAAGGTAAACGACAGTGTACTTATCCAGTGTCTTTATTTGTGTCATATAGTCATTTATCACCATCCTCATGCTCTTTTATTGCATCTCTTGACTCTATCACTATACTCAAAACTACTCATGAAGCTTTATCTCATTCGGGTTGGCGTAAGGCTATGATTGAGGAGATGAATGCTTTAGACAATAATGGTACTTGGGACTTAGTGAACTTACCTGCAGGTAAAAAGGCTATTGGTTGTAAATGGGTGTTTGCTATTAACTAATCCAGATGGAACTATTGCTCGATTGAAAGCTCGACTTGTTGCTAAGGGATATGCTCAAACATATGGAGTTGATTATTCTGACACTTTTTCTCCTGTTGCTAAGCTCACATCTGTCCGGTTGTTCATTTCTATGGCGGCCACATATTCTTGGCATTTACATCAGTTAGACATCACAAATGCATTTCTGCATGGTGACCTTCAGGAAGAAGTTTACTTGGAGCAACCACCTAGTTTTGTTGCTCAGGGGGAGTTTGGGAAAGTTTGTCGTCTTCGTAAATCTTTATACGGTTTGAAACAGAGTCCTCGAGCATGGTTTGGAAAGTTTAGTCGGGCTATTGAGCATTTTGGGATGAAGAAGAGTAAATCCGATCATTCGGTTTTCTACAAACAGTCTACAACCGGTATCATTCTATTAGTGGTTTATGTTGATGATATTGTCATTCCTGGAAGTGATAATAGTGGTATCTCATCTCTCAAAGCGTTTTCTTCATACCCATTTCATACAAAAGATTTAGGGGCACTAAAGTATTTTTGGGTGTTGAGGTCTTTAGAGGTAAGAAAGGAATATTCTTATCTCAAAGAAAATATGTACTTGATTTATTATCTCAAACAGAAAATTAGGGGCTAAACCATGCAAAGACTCCTATGGTTCCTAATGTACAACTTACGAAAGATGGTGAGTTGTTTACGGATCCTGAGAGATACTGAGAAGATTGGTTGGAAAATTGAATTATCTCATCATTACTCGTCCCGGATATTGCTTATTCTCGTGAGTGTAGTAAGCCATACATGTCTTCTCCAACAATCGATCATTGGAAAGTCATGTTGAGCATATTTTGTGCTATCTGAAAGGAGCACTTGGGCGAGGAATTCTATATAGCAATAATGGGCATATACTAGAATTGAAGGTTTTTCTTGGTGCGATCAAGGGATCGAGGAAGATCGAAGATCTACTTCAGGTTATTATGTGTTTGTTGGAGGCAATTTGGTGTCATGGAAAAGCAAGAAGCAAAACGTAGTTTCACGGTCGAGTGCTAGGGCTATGGCCAAATCTGTGTGCGAAATAATGTGGATACATCAGAAGTAGGCCTTAAAGTTTCTATACCTGCTAAGTTATGGTGCGACAACCAAACTGCACTTCACATTGCATCCGATCCTGTCTTTCATGAACGAACAAAGCATATTGAGATTGATTGTCACTTCATTCGTGAAAAGATTCAGGAAGGTTTGATTTCTACAGGATACGTGAAAACTGGAGAGCAATTGGGAGATATCTTCACAAAAGCTCTTAATGGGTTTCGGGTTGATTATCTTTGTAACAAGTTGGGCATGATAAATATGTATGCTCCAACTTGAGGGGGAGTGTTAAAGCTAATGTATATAATAAATAGAATCAATATTTTAGGGAACATAGTGGAGTACTTTAGGGAGTGAGTGGGAGGCTTTTAGGGTATGTGTCTCCAACATTCCTTGTATAAATATGTAACCATTTAATGAAGAAGATTAAGTTCTCTCAAACTAATTTACAACAATCAATTAACATATAGTCTAGTTAATTCATGCAGTTAGAGGTACTACATGCTAGAGGTACTGCATGCTATAACATTAGTTTCGATATGAATATTCTATATTTATTTGGCACTACAGTTTTCGGTTGCATTTGTCCATCAATTTTTATTTTTATTTTGTATCAAATGTGTTAAATGCTAACCCAGATGAAGAGGTGATTAAAGAATACGCGAGTCTCTGTTGTACGGATTAGTTGACATTTTTGAGCGGAGCATATGGCTTACTAAAAGAATGGTATAAGGCTAGTGAGTTTAATTTGACTTGATCGCAAAGTGACTCATCGTTTATGCTGCTGAGTGTTAAAGTCATTGTTTATTGTGCTGATCGTGTGAAGTGCTGCAAAATATACATTTCCTATTAGGTTATCACATCTCAATTGATATGTTGGGCTTTTGTTGAGTCAGACCACAATTTCTTCTACTTCTGCACTTGTAAAAACATTTCTCATTATTTCACTCCTTGAATGCATGCACATGTAGATTCATATAATCAATTAATCATGCACTTTTAGAAATTATTTTAGGGCGGCTCAATGTAGTAATCAGGAATTGAATAGCTCCGAAGGTTGACAAAAACTTGTTCAGTATGAAAGTCTCAGTGAATTGCTCATAGTTAATTTATGCTTATAGTAACATGATTTTCTGAATGTGTTGTCATTTAAACAATAGACTGTTGAAGGGGCTTGTCCTAGTCTCCTATTTTATCAAACTACCCATGGATTAACATATATTCCTAGCTCATTTATGCAATTAGAGGCGCTAGTTACTATAACAATAGTTTCAGTTTGAATGTCTTATATGATTTCGTGCCACCTTTTTTGTTTGTATCTATTCTAAATATTTTGGGTTTTCTTGTTTTTATATATATATATATATATATATATATATAGTTATATATATTTGGTCAACTGGGTCCACCTACGTGTTTTCTCCTTTGCATTTGTGTGTGTCTGCATGTCCTCACTCCTTGGTTTACAAAGAGGATGTGATGTATTACAAAGAGTTCCACCAAATGTTATGCTAAACTCAAACTAAGATATCAAAACTAGAGATTTAATTTTATAACTTCAATTCAATCACCAACCAATGATGCCTTAATGGCATATAATAACTAAATTGTCTAGATCTGCGCCAACATACGTGATGCATGGACAAGCCAATAAAATCAGATCAATGTTACCCCAATCGACCCATGGTCCCAGACATGGAAACTTTATTTATTATTATTATTTTTTTTCTTACATTGATTTAGTTTCCCTATTTGTTGTCTATGCCTGTGAAAACCATGGCTCAACTTTCTTTAGAACTCTGATTGATAATTGAATTGAATTATTGATTTTATTTCTCTAGTTTGACGGCTTAGCTATAGTTTAACTTTATTTTAGTTGAGTAGAATATTGGTGAAGCTCTTTGTCCGGCATCATTGTCTGTATGATTCCCCATCACAGTGATGTCAAAAGTCATCTTTCCAATCTAGTTGTGTCAGCATCCTGTAGATGCAATAGTGGTTTATATCATGAAAGTAGCTATAAGATAATATAAATAAAGCCAACAAATTCATTAATTCTGTATAAGAGAGGAAGTACTCGAGGATGCGTGCCTTGGCCTATAGAAACTTTTTGAATTTTTTGTTGAACATATTCCCACCAATTGTAAAGAAAATAAATTAAAGATCAGAAAGTAAAACAAGGTTTTAAAAATTGCAGTAGAAATTTTATAATTTTGATTTGCATTTTTTTGCTAACCAAAACAGCAAATGATTGTATCTTTGGGATCAAATGTTCAACAACTTTTCATGTGAAAGCAAGGATTTAACGTTCATAAATAAACCACAATGTAAAATAAGGAAGAGATAACTCAAATTCATGAATAAGTGAACATATGATGGATGTTCATGCTGCAAGGTTGTGGTTGGTAAGCTCTCTTCATCTGGATAGGTACCTTGTCATTTTGTCCACCACATATTGAAGAACTAATTTTCTGGGCTATATTATTTTTAGCTGGAGTTTAAGTTGCCAACTTCAACATGCTAGTGTTTAGATGGGTATTTGTGATTCCGCCGTATTACTATATTAGAGCTCATAAAGCCTCTTTTACTATATTAGTGTTTACCCACCCCCTTCCACCCCCTCCCACCCCCCGGGGTTTGCGCTAATTACAGATAAAACCAGAGGTTTTTAAAAATTACACAACCCCTTGAGATTTTATTCCGTATTACATTTCCCCCCTTCATAAGCAAAAAAACATATCAAAACCCCCTGACATTTATAGAAATATTACAGTTACCTAAAGATTGACCTGCTACTTGTATTCTGTACATAAGGAGTCCTGCCTAATTCACTAATTCGTGAGAAGATACGGAACGTATATATTTGAAAAAGGTTTCAGTTGGGTTCTCCGAAGTAGATGGCGGTTGATAGAGGAATCTTTGATCATGATTTCCAGTAATCTCAAGGGTTTTTTTGTATTTTTCAAAAACCTCCGGATTTTTTTGTGATTAGCCCAAACCTCAGGGTTTGTTTGTAATTATTCCTTGTTTTGACTACTGATTGGAATTTCTTAAAGGGAACTTTATTCATTACAAGCACAGAATGTGAGTTGCCTATGGGCTATGTGCATTCCCCTCTTGTAGTCTGTTGGTTTTTGGGAATTTTTTTTGGAAAACTTCAGTTGTATTGTCAACTTGCTTGTTAACTACTTGCACATGAACATTTTATTTTATCCTATAAAAGCATAATGTGCCCGAAGTCTCTCCACTACCATAATTCAATCTGAAGAGCTCCATGGACAACTGCTCTACTGCCTTTATCCCCCTTTTCTTACTGCACCAGTGTTCTTTCTTAGATTGCCGATTCCCTAAGTGTATGTTTGAACCTTGAATTTTAGTAAAGAAACGGCAAAGGAAACCAAAATGTCTAAAACATAAAGCACAAAGTTACATCATTTGAAGTGAGAAATTCCTTTTTCAGTATTTTCCTCGCCAAAATCCTAGATCCAAACATATTAAGTGACGACTGACGGCCCCCTTCTTCACATGACTAGAGATCTAAACATTTTCTTCCACGAGATATAATTACATTACATTTACTCATTCAGTATACAATGAATGATGAGTTGAGGGATTATCATCAAATGAGAAGTGAGATTTATAACATTCATCATACAACAAAGATATTGGGTAAGATACATAATACTTAAAATGTTGTTAATTAGGATCATAATAAGTTAAGGGTTTTCATAGATATCCTCAAATGTACCTTTAGATGGTAGCTGCAGACCATTACCTTTTTATCGTCAGTGACAATTTCATTTATTGCGTGTTATTGGCAAAACGAAGATACTAGAGAGCTACGTGTATTACTGCTTGAAAAATATATGCCTGGTTCTTGAATAATTTCTAAAGCACTTAATTCTTGAGAGATAAGAATTAACTTGTCTCCAGTTCAAGTTTGATAAATAGTCTTGGTGGTGCCTGCCTCCTGGTTCTGCCTTTAGGTAGTGGTGCATATTCTGAAGTGGAAAAGGGTTCTATTTTGGTGAAGTGTATAACCGATCAACATTTGGTGAGTCAGCATATGTGGAAGTTAGTGATATGATTATTCTCATATTAAATTAAGTAAATCTTTTATCACCTTGAACTGTATTTTTTCTATCAATTAGATTTCGTATTGACGAAATACTACAGTTTGTAGGATTGTATTTCCGAGGACTGAGGATGATTGAAATAGTCATCACCTATAAACCAGACACTAATTCTGTATATATATTATCTAACTGTCTAAAGGTTGCAGATTTTTCTTTTTCCTTCTCTTTTTTCTTTTTCTATCTTTTTGTCTATTAAATTCTGATAAACCAATTGGCACTGTAATCAGCACTCATGTTTTAAGAATTTTCCATCCTTTTTATGTTTGTTCAGTACTGTTGACTGTGTTAGGCTAGAAACAAGTTTGTTGTTCTGGCAATTTACTTTGCTTAGTTGTGTTGGATACAAGCAGGCTTGTTGCGAAAACGTCACAGTTGGAAAACGAGAAGCTGCAGAAGGAAGCTGAGGTCCAGAAACTCATGGAAGAGAATGTTAGGCTGAGTGCTCTGTTGGACAAGAAAGAGGCCCAACTTGTGGCCATGAATGAGCAATGCAAGGTTATGGCATTGAATGCTTCCAACATTTAGTTCGACTTTCTTAATTCCTTTGAAAGAGCTGCCTTTCTTCTGCAAGTCCACCCGCAATGCCAGTACACTTAATTGAGTGTGTATCATCAGAAGAATGTCGCATTGGCTTTTAATTTCAAACTGCCATTAGAAAGGAACATTTACTTGCTATTTCCTTGTATTTTCCTCATTGGGAAGTGTTGAGTTGATTGGATACAGAGCTTGTACTGTAAGGACATTTTTCCATTCTGTTGGGTGCAATGTATGATTAAGTTGCATTTGGTTGTTGCATTAATCATTGGCTTGTTCTCTTGCTTGTTAAGTTTTCTGTTGATTTCTTCACTTTTTCCTTGTTACGCTTATACAAGCTAGTGATTAACATGGTGCTTGGAGATAATCTCTGATAACATTGTAACCCCCAGATTCTGCTCTTTGGTGTATTTAAACTAGGTGTGTTGTTCATTGTGAAAGTAAAGATTCTTGGCCAATGAAGTCTTGGGAAAATGCATCCTCATAAATGATTTATTGCCTGATTGTTTCCTAGTCCAACTAGTAAATACTAGCTGGCTGAAGGAGGGCTGTAATTCAGAAATAGGATAATTACCAAAACACCTCTAATGTTTACTCTATTACAGAAAACTCCAATTATTTTTCAAAATTACAAATATCCCTTGACCTTTCAAATGGGTATTTGTTAGGTAAATAGAAACCTCGTGAGGGTGTTTTTAACACTACAAAGATAATTGGAGTTTTTTGTAATTAAGCTAAACCTCAGGGGTGTTTTTGTAACTATCCCTTAAAAAAATATTAGATAATCAAGATGTAAACAAAACATTAAGACTTATCATAGAATATGAAAATTGCTAGCTTTATCAACAGTTTGCTTACAGTTGTATAGTGTATATATATAATGCATGAAAAACTTTTGGTCCATCTAACTTAACCAAGAAGACCTATAAGAAGGAATGAGGTAGTGAAGAAGTGGTGATGAGCCCTGAAAGCAGACCAACCAAGACTGCACTATTGTAAGTGGTTGGTTCAGTTTGCTGAGTATTGTTCCGTGAGTCGATAAATGTATCATTCAAGAATGGTCCTCCCACAAGTGCTCCAACTGCTACATTTGGGTTTGGATTTGTTGAATTGAGCCACATGAATCCGTCACTACAGCCCGTGTTAGCATCCGTTGGGATAGAAGCGCCCCTGTGATGTACGTATTGAGGGTAGTTGCTTCCATAGCCAACAAGGTAGCTCATGTTCATTGGGTTGTTGCCTAATACGTAATCCACCTGAACCAGATTGTTATCAAATTGAAATATGATGTAATCTTGAGACCGTGTGATGGAGTTTGAGGCAACTTTCATTGCCTCGTGGAATCTGGTAAACCAATGTCTTCTGGAGTTTGATAGACAATTAAAATGTAGGCATAATTACAAAAACTACCCCTGAGGTTTAGGTTAATTACAAATAAACCCAAGGTTTTTGAAAATTACAAAAAACATTTCAAACACTCCCTTTATATTTGTAAAAATATTACAATTACCCCGTTACATTTAACACAGAAACAAACCTTAAGGTGTTTTTTGTAAATTTCAAACATCTATGTTTTTTTTTGTAATTAACTCAAACCTCGTGTAATTTTAATAATTATCCCTTAAAAATGTATAACAAACATCTCTGTAGCTATAAATGTAATTTTGTGATCATGAATAATTTTGCAGAAATAGAATCCATTTTTTTTTTTTTTTTTTTGAGGGGAAGAAATAGAATCCATTTAACATGCAGAGAAATGTAATTTTACTTATGATTCTAAGCTAATCATCGACTTGGAGTAGACAGGAAACTATACCCAATCTGAGCATCAAGATGAAAAAATACCTGCATAATGGCGAAATTGCGTATGTCCATTGGCTTGTAGAGGTGTCCATGACAGTATAAACTTTTAGTGCTGGAGGTGAGCATATAATCACTATAAACAAGTGCTAGAAATGCAGAGGCGACAGAGTATTGCAACACATTCCACTGACTTACCCATATAAGCCCACCTGCATCAAACTGAAACTAAGACAAGTGCATTTTTACAATGAAATGTGTCTCAATGAAGTACCGTACAAGTCAAAAGATTTTCAAACAACGAAAACGTCCCACCTATGTCACTATTTTTTACCAAATGTAACCATTTTTACCATAACAAGCCAACTTCTTTTTAAATACAATTACCAACCATCATAATAAGTCCAACTCCAATTCCCCAAGGCAAACTAATAATAATAATAATAATAAGGGTTAA
Organism: Rehmannia glutinosa; assembly: GCA_016081115.2. Lineage (NCBI taxonomy): Eukaryota > Viridiplantae > Streptophyta > Magnoliopsida > Lamiales > Orobanchaceae > Rehmannia > Rehmannia glutinosa. The sequence goes on along the minus strand of JABTTQ020002168.1, from coordinate 294,008 downwards.
TTACAAAAAAAACACTTAAGGTTTGGGCTAATTACAAAAAACCCAAAGATTTATGAAAATTACAAAAAACCCCTTGAGGTTTGATTACATCTTACGTTCTTCCCCTTCATACGTAAAATACATATAAAAAAACCCTGATATTTGTTAAAATAATACAGTTACCCCCTTAAATTTAACACATAATCAAATTTGATGGGGTTTTTTGTAATTTTGAAACATCTCTGGTTTTTTTTTGTAATTAGCCCAAACCCCAGGGGTGTTTTTGTAATTATCCCTAATAATAAATTACTAATCAGTTTTTAATTTTTATTTTCCTTTTTTCTCATACAATGTGTTCATTGATGGATCACTCCACTGATTTGAGACTTTGAGTTTGAGTTTGAATCTTTAAGAGGCTTTAGAATCTCACCAAATCTTGTTATTTTTCCTCCCTCTTTTACCTAGTCTTTTTCAACGTGTTTCCAATCATTTAAGTTGTAAAGAGAGACAAGAAAGAATTGCATACTGAATTCACTAAAAAGCAGATAAAATGACTGAGCATACCTTCTGTTCTATAAGTTGTTGCTGATGAAGAATTGGGCAGAACCTCACAGATAACAGCCTCAGCAGTTTTTCTGTACAGCTGCAGAGCTATACTCTCTTGATCTTGTACATCTTTTGATCCAAAAAAACTTACTCTAGATAGTAGAACCTGATTATTACACACAACAGTGAACAAAATATAAACTTTTGTGATTCTAACTCTAAACTTAAGACATTTTGCTACGGAGAAAGAATTGCAGGATACCTGAGTTCCAGCAAGTTTATCATCCCAACATAACCATGTTGTTGTTCCCCAATTAGCAAAGTAATTTCCTTCAACAGTCACATATTTGAGATATGACTCGTCTCTAGTAGCATGATAAAGCCAAGCCGCTGCCCACAAGAGTTCATCACCGTATCCACTTGAATTGTAGAATTTCTGCACTTGTGGTATGCTGATACTGTAAGAGCCTCTGTAAGAATCTGCAAAGGTAAATAGTTGTCGGGCATGTTTGAGAAGCCGTCTGGAATACGCAGAGTTGGTCGACCGGAATACTAAGGAGGCAGATGCCATAGCTGCAGCAGTTTCTGCAGCAACATCTGAACCAGGATAGGATGTGTTCACTTGTATTAAAGGTCTTTTTTCTGTCATTACTTCAGGCCTTTCCCAGCATTTGTGGTCCACTTCAGGGTCACCCACCTTCCACAACAATACAGAGAAACTTATCAGCATTTCCTTGCGCACAAGTGTTTACAAACACTTAAAAAGTGTTTGTCAAGCTTTTATATGGGAAAGAAGTAGTTTTTAGTGTTTTCAGAAAAATGTCAACTCTTGTTTCTGATTGTGCATATTTTGATCAGAATCTAAAAGCAGTGGAGGAATTGCTGATTGTGCTTCGGGTTTGACTTTTACATACAATAAAAGCACTTTTACTACTTATTCACCAAACACTCTCTTACAACTTACCCAACTATTAGTTTTTATATATTGGCAAAAAGTACAAACTCCTAATTAACTCTCAACCAGTTCTCGCTTCTGCTGCAATAAATTACTTCATCTAAAAACACAAGTTTATGCAAACACTCCCTAAGATTGGCTATAAAATGGGGAGTATGCACTTCAAACTAGTAACTACTAAAATGATAGCTAGTATTAATCTGCATGTGCTACAATATTACCAATTCAGATTAAAAAGCACTGAGAAGTTAAAAAGTTAACCTGAACATAGAGCACATTGGCAGATGGATGTGAATTGATGAGATAGTCAGTGATCCATTTTAAGGAATCCTGTGCGTTTTCCAGCTCCTTGAGCTGTTTCATATGGTCTCCATACTCGAGAATAGCCCACGACAAAATCGTAGCAGTAAATGCCATAGGAAATCCAAACTTAATGAGATCCCCAGCATCATATACTCCTTTACTCAGATCCAAATTCTCTTCTCTTCCGTCTCCTAAACCTGAATCTCCTCTCCAACTAATCTTATTATTCACCAATTTACCAGCTGTAGAAACAGATACATAGATAAGTCCATGTCAGAAACACAGTCACACAGTAGTAATTAAATGGCCAAGAACATACGAAAAACAATCAAATTTCAAGATTTTATGGATTTTTTACATTTCTGAACATCAAAAAACTGCAGGGCAATGCCTAGAGCATCAGCATACTTGTCGACAATCACTGGATGCCTTTTGGAATGATGGAAAACGTTCAACTGTCCGAAATTCCTCCTGAGAGTGATGTAAGAAGCAGCCATAACAAGAATCGCAATAACCAACACAAGAAGCCACGATCCCCATGCTTCCGACTTTGACTTTTCAGTTCCCATTCAAGTTGTAGAATGCTGGAGCCCATCTAAGGACTTACTGCGAGACGAACGATCAATATATAATTTATGTGGACTCACAAAAAATAGCAATGACTAAGTCCATGATTAATACTTAATCCAGCAAACTACTTGGATTTCATTCTGCAAGTTTCTTATTGCATCATTTGATGTGCCATTTATAGAAAGATATCAGTTGTGATAGGAAACAAGTGGACAGGCCGGCAGTTGATACCGTTATTGTTAAGAAAACAAAGTAGAACTTGTTATGGGTTGAGGTCAAACGGCAAGCCCGGCTTGTCGTTTCTGGTGAATATAAACTCTAATGTTGTCTTGTAGTGTTTTTAAGTATCAGATTTGAGATTAATAAAGAGGATATGGGAATCAAAGTTCATACAAATATTCTGGTTGCTTGTTTTGTCTGTCGCTGATAGCAATGCTACAACTAAGTACATGTTTCTTATCTCATTTATCCGTTAATCAACCCTATATACTAAATGAAAAAAAAAATATGACACATGTCAACACCTTATTATTTTGAGACATGTATCAACTCCTCTCATTCTCTCAATTCCATACAGCGGCTTCATATTTATCCATGTGGCAACCCTATTTGTATATATTTTCCATATTTTATATATACTAGTAAGGTGTACTTGCGTTGCACGTTATCCAAATAATTTTGTTAATTTAATTAAAATCAAATCTTATAGTTAGAATTATTTTTGATTAAATTATTTTTATTCATAGTAAATCTCGCTCACGTGTTTTGATCCTAAAATTAAACTTGCTAGATTAAAATTAAACTTCTTAGTAGGTAAAATATGGTTATGATTATTTAAACCCAACGCTATACTTAAATGATATTATCATTGAGAAAGTACAGTGGATATGAAAACTCAAGTGTAATATAAGTTTAATAAAATAATTTCCACGAACTTATTTTGTATAAATTTGTTTCTTGTTTTAATTTTTGTCTCATTTTTCTTCATACTCGGCTTTGAGCTTTTTATGCAAATTCATTTTTTAAAGCATTCTTAGCCCAAACATGACTGGTTGACATATGGATGTCTTCTTTCTTTTCTTCATCTTTGAAATTGGTGTTATCTTTTGAATTGGCTCAGTTACAACATTCATTTTCACATTCACCATCTGTGTGTTGTTGCTAAGAGCGATGCGAAATTGAAATTCCATTTATTGTTTAGAAGCTTAGCTCCTAATAATATTTTGACTCATCATGCTCTCCCTGATTAAAATAAATATTATATATAATTAGAAACGAAGATAAAAAACTTATCAATTATAATTGAAAATGGTCAATAAATTAATTCAAATTAAAAGAAAATTCACACTTTTATATGACATAAATGGCTGAACCACAATCCATTTTCATCATCATTGCAAACTATACATCAACGAAAAAGGAAAAGTAAAAATATTAAAAAAATAAGTCATCTATAATATGATATTCTTATATGTTCAATAAATTTTAAATATTCACATATTTGGCATCCGATATATATAGTCGCTACCTCCTCAAATATAATAATGAAAGCACATCGTACGAAATTCAATTATATTTTATATTTAAAATTCATGAGATAATGATTAGTACGTGATGGATGAATAAAATATTTAAGTACATGATATATGATTAATAAATCTTTATCAACAATTGTTTCAACATCTTTCTCATTACATTTATTGCACAAGATATCTACATATTGCGAGTACATATATAATATTGTGACATTTTCTTTATTTTTGAAACCTGGTGCAATTTTTTGTAAAACAATCATATTATGAGGATGTACGATTTGTTTTCCACTTTATCAACAATTCATTTGAAACAATAATACATATCCTATAAATGAAATTATTTATATAAGATTACACACAAGATATCTACATATTTTGACAATTTTTTTCCCTATAGTACATATATAATATTGTCGATATGATTGTTAAATTTTCAATCTCAACATGGAGGAGCCAAAGAAGTGCATAAGCGCCCGCCCCCCCCCGCCCCCCTAATCCCACCCCAACTTCTTTTTTGTTTACAAAAATTGTTGTCCACCTTTTTTCCTAGTTCCAACTAAAAGTTCATTATCTAGCTATGTATTTGTTTTCATAATCATGTCCTTAGATACAAGTTTTTTTATTTTAGTTATTTATTTATTTTTATATATTGAATATATTTCTATTTAAGTTTTTCTATAATCCAACTATTCAAGACGTTTTATTATTTTATATAAGATTAACACATTAATTATTCTATCTCCCCTTACCATTTTTTGACAATTTTTTTTAAATCCCTATAGTTTTTTTGGTTTCTTCTATTAATATTATGTTATTCTTTTAGTGCTCATATTTTCATAATTTTAGTTAGTCTTTATTTATTATCTCAACATATTGTTTTGTTTTGTTTGCATCATGAAAGAAGTGCATCGAATAAACATTAAAAAATTTTTTGTTAATACCAATAGTGATGACTTTTATTCAATTTCTTTGTAATTAATTATATAAATCATTTTATGTTGATTTAAATATAGTTAAATAATTGTTGTCCATTTTTTTCCTATAATTCTTTTTTTATCTTAATTCCTTGAAGTTTTGAAATAACTATTTATGTTTTTTTCGTTTTTATTTTGTAGTGTTAATCTTTTTTCCTTTTAGTAGAAATAATTGCTAATTAGATACAAGTATTTTTTTGTTAGATTAAAATTAAAAGCGAGTATATTCTTGTCATTATAAACTGTACTTAAATATTAATACAAATATTTAATGTATTTATACAAGTTGGATGAAAATAAATTAAAATAGTATAATTTTTGTTAAAATTCGGAAAAATCGGGAATAAATCGCTTTATAATTTGTTAGTACATATTGTCAAATAAATTGCTAAAATGTGTTGAAAACTATTTAGTTGCCCTTATTTGAACATCATATGAAAATAACTTTGCAAAAATGAGGATATTTTAGGTTTCCAAATCAATTTTTTCAAGAAACCTTGAAAGCTATTCACACTTTTATAGAAGTACTCTTTTCCCAGTAATATGCCCTGCAGCCCGCTTCGTCCACTCACCGCCACTTCCAGGCACCAAGAACCACCGCCATAATTTAATTAATGATTTCTTTTTGTATTACTAATTAACCTTTTTTTTATGGGTCACATGCAATTTGATTTTTAAATAAAAATAATTTAAGTATTTTAGTTTTTTAGAGTTTCTCTATTGAAAAGTAATATTAATTATAATCCTATAATATAATCTTGCTTTTTAATATTATTTAGAAGAATTATCATATTTTCTTATACATAAATAAATGACATGATTTCTTTGTCCATGATAAAAATATCTTTTACTGTAGTGTTGCATAAAAATAAAATTAACATTATTTTGGGATATAATTACAAATACAAGAAAAAGGAATATCCAAAAATTAAAGTATTGGACAAAATTATCACACCATTTGTTATATCCGACAAAGGATAATTTGTTGAAGGAAGCAACATGCTATTTCATAGAAGAATCAACATTAAACTGTCCACATGAACGACATTTGAGATGATAATTTACTGGGAAAATTGTATGATAGATTTACTGGGAATGAAAAATGAAAAAATTATAAAAATATATACTTAAAACTGAATTCAAATTTTTTAATAACGACATAACTTTGGAAGACCAATCATATTGCATACTAAAAATGAATGCCCAAATACTGAAATGGAAAATAAAGCTCATTACAATTTTTAAGGTACAAACATTCACACAACCCAAATAATTGACCCAAAAAAATAAGAAAATAAACCGACTCACACGTAATAGCAAACAAAAAAACAGTGATGACATCATTTTCATTTCTTCTCGAAAAAATTAAAAACTTAAACCACAAAAACAGTCAATTATTTGTAATAACATAGATGATGTTATTTGTCTAAAATGATTTTTATTTTTCTTTATATTGTTTTCCTAAAATAGTTGATAAAGCATTAAACAACAACATTGTCGTCACTAATAGTTAACTAAATTTTTAAATGCATAATCTGATAATTGATATTGTCACAACATAAACTTTTTCATGATAGATTTTAAATTTAACCATAAACATACAGGTATTTTTTCTTATAAAATTTTCCTTTTCAGTTTTTGCCTAAATTTTATTAAAAACCGTCAAAAATTTTTGATTTTTTAAATGTAAAACTTTTTCCATCGCCTACGATTTTCTGTTCATTTTGAGTTTTTTCCAAAAATAAAAATATATGGACTTTCCAACTTTTTTTTCTAATATATAATATAGATCTAAATTTTTCTATTTTTACCTAATTTTAGAAACATTAAAATATGGTTTGTGACATTTAAATTGTAATTTTTTACAAATAAATAGCATGCAATAGATTTTATGTTGCTCAATAATTCATTATATATATATATAATAGATATGATTAATTAGGAATACATTTATGTATCTGGATTTGCATTTTTATTATGCTACTACAGTAAAATATATATTTTTCATAAAAAATATCTATAAATTAACAGTTTAATTTATAATGCGTGAACATCATATCATTCCCAAACAGAACATATCTGAGTCATATCCAAAAAAATTCAAAAGATGGAAAATTGTGGACACAGACCAATCTCAGTTTCATTGCTAGGACTGTACAAAGTAGCCATGGAGCAGGTTTCACGATTTGTAATTTGATCATTTGGTGCAAGAAAATATGTTTTTATTTAGAGTGCAGTGAGCTGGAATGAGTTTTGGAATTGGGTTGAATGTTTTTGCTATTTATAATGGCAATTGCATCACATTCTAAATCTTGTAATCTGCAGGAATTATTTATGAGTTGCAGCTATTTATTGTCAGGTTTTTATTATCAAATGCATCTATTTATGTTCTCAATGCAGAATTTTTGTTTCTGCTGCACATTCAAAATTTTAATTCTCTTCTCAAAAAAAAAATTTGAATTCTGCCTTTTAATCATGTAATAACCTTAATTATTATTAAAAAAATATTTAAAGAATTTATTTATATACAATATTAAAAAATTATAAACATTTTTTTTATTCTTTCGGAAATTGATTAATTACGACGGGCTTTGTTTTAATACAAAGAAAATAAATTATTTATACAAGTTATATTATTTAATAAATTTTTGGTGTATTTAAAATTAGAAAATAAATTAAAATAGTATAATTTTGTTAAACTGGGGAAAAAAAAAAATCGGAAACAATAAATCGCTTTATTAAAACAAAAAATTCTCAAACCTTTAACTAACTCCACCTACTCTCCATACTTGAGAATACAAGAGATTTTGTCAAACATTATTATTTTTAAAAATATATACGGGATTTGAAATAACATCATATCCCATCCCTTTTGTTCCAAAATATCAAAAGCCCTGTTTTATTCGAAAGTTCCATTTTTCAAAACCATCATTCTCAAACCGAGAACCCTTTTGTTACTATGTTTAAGAATTTCCTCGGTCGAAAAACCCGTAAATTTATGGTCGCTCCTTTTCTCCCCACCGGTCACACACTACCATCTCTTGTAAATTCCACCACACACCTCGCCATGTCAAACCACCAAATTCCACACACCTCTCTTTCTCTTTCTCTCGGACCGCTAACATAACACTCTTTTCCCAAGCTTTTTATTTTCTCATCGTCGAAAATCTGCCCAATGTTGCAGCCCGCTATCAACTCCACTCCACTTTGACCAACTTTCAAAGCACCAGCAACACATCCGACTTATACCACCATCCAGACGTGAATCCTGCTAAACTTTTGGTTATTAGGTCAGTAGATGGTTTTTTTTATGTAATTATATATGCTATTTGCTTGTGTTTGTCAGCTCAAGGAATTCCAACAAGGTCGTACATCGCCGCAACCACGAGCATACTGCACTTCAAGAGACCCTAACCCTGCTCGATAAAAAAATCGGATCCCACATCAAGCGAAATAACCGAGAAATAAAATGAAAAAATAACAACAATCCAAGGGTTTTATTACAATGAAGGGTTTGATTGAAAACCTTTAACTAACTCACACCTCTCTCCCAACTCTCCATACTTGGAATACAAGGGGTTTAATCTGATGCCACAATAAAGTGTGCTAATAGTTGAGAATCGATGGATTTACAATCCCTTTGTTTCACAACCAATGTGGGATACAAAAGCCCTTTTCTCACCAAAACTCAACAAGAATAAGGATGGGTTAGAAAGCTAAAAACCATGTGTCTATCAAATCTCAACTTTATATTTTTGAATTTATGGAGCATTAAATTATTAATTTAAAAAGTGTACGTATATGCTAGTTAAATTGTGCTATTTATCTGTAGAAAAGAAACTATTATAATAATAAGCAGTTGCTGTGAAATGTGATCTAATTTAGTTTATAATCATGTATTGATGCTTCGTAGATGCTGCAACTAATTTTCAGAACACCAAAGAAGCAATGAAATGGTTATACCAGGCTTCTTTTGCTGGCCATGTCCGTGCTCAATATCAGCTTGCACTTTGTTTGCATCAAGGTCGATGTCTTTGTTCACCTCATCAATGGGGTAATTAGTGTTGAAGATAATAACTCTTTTGAGTGTTTTATGTACCCCTGATTGTTTTTTATTTTTTAAAGTTAATTGGTATAGTGAAGTGAGATGATGTATTCCATTTCTATTTCTTTTTTCCTGAGAAACTGAATTTATGTACAGTTGTAGTTACGGGGCTCCAGATTGCTCCATTCTCGCCACATATATCAAAATTGGTACAGTAATTGCACGTCTCGACAATGCTTACGGGTGGGTTGTGAAGCGATAGTTTCTTTTTGCACTGCCAGCATTATTGTTGGGACTTATTTTTACTGTTACTATAAGATATAATACAGTTAACTTGACAGAATTGTATATGCAGGGCTGCTGTAAATCGAAAAATTAACTTGGCAGAATCGACTATTGCTTCTGGAGAAGATGAAGGTTGCATTAAGGTGAATTTCATGTAACTGAAAGTGCGGTGTTTAATAGCCTAAGTAGAAGTTTTCTGCTGTTTTGGATTTTGTATTGTTTAATGATGAATGAGTTGTTAATTGGGCACAATGAGCATACCAGAAAATATAAAATTAGTCATAATCTTAAAATTATGTTACATAGGCATATATTTGATATAAACAAATTATATTTATGATGTCAATTATCAAAAGCATAATGCATCCAATTAATACATATGAATTCTTCTTGTAATCAAGTTATATCCATTCATCACCAAAGTTTTCATAGGAATTTTACATCATCCACATACAATTATAAAGTGTATCGTAATAGGTACAAGATGCAGTAAAATTGTATTATCATAATATAAAAACTCTAAAAAAGTATGGTAGACATATGAGCACGTATCCGTTGTTTAAATGGACATTATATTGGTCCATGTTGCAAATGAGTTCAAATATTTTTTTTTTCAGTAAAAATGCAAATGAATGACAATATGCAATGATGGAAAGCCAATCATCCCAATTTTATGATTATATGTTAGTTTTCACTATATGAGTGGACATCCATATTTAATTACCTTTTTTTAAACGTAATATCTTGACATATGGGATTTGTTAAATATCTCATTGCAAAGTCGGGAGGGTAAAAAAAGCTTGAAAACCAATAAGACTGACTCGCATCATTTAGTTTACAGACACGTTTGTCCTTTTATAACTCAAACTGAGTAGATGAATGGATTAGTACAAATATACCTAATAATCTTAGATTAATTAATTCAAATAATCTCCAATGCTTTCTTTGCGCGACCAAATTCCCACTTTGTTTGGTTTAATCACGGATAACATGTTTGAATGTAATAGTCAAGCCGCACTGCATTAAGAAGTTAATTAAGCCAAAAGCAGTATCAACACATAAATAATAAAATAAATCAATAAAATTATTGAGCACTAAAATTTAGGCCTCCATCTTAAACATTTCAAGAAAGACCAAAAAAGGCCTAAAGATTAAACCCCATATTCAAACATTAGAAGTAAGGCACAAAAGACTAAATCCAAAATTCCAAGGGCCCTAAACGTACCTTGTCTAACCTAAGATTTTCTAAGCTAAATTCGGTTGATTATATTCATCACATCAATAGCTATAATCAAATCAATAATTAACACTCTTAATTACACCATACCGAATATAACATGAAAAATTTGCTAAGATCAATTACCATATCTTGCAAAAAAAAAAAAAAAACGCAAATAAATAAATAAGTTAATCGATGCCCTCAAATATGAAAAAAGAAAAAGGAATATCTCTTAATGCAAAATAGGAACAACAAAAATAGGGGTGTGAAGTCTCAATGTTTTTTTTTTTTAAAAAACAAATAAGGCAGAGGCAGGAAAGAGTAACATTGAACAAATAAAGATGCAGAAAGAAATTCAAAAACTTCTGGGAAACCAAACAAAGAATAGTGTGATTTTGCCTACAAAAGGTGCCAGGTCATGTTTGTATTGACACTATTTGCATATGAGTTATTTTGCACAAGTTGCACATCTCCAATGGACATGTGACCCAATGCGAAGATAGGCAATTTTTGCAAATCACAATTTTATATGAGAAAAATATAGTCTGCTTATTGCTTAATGATAACAAAGAACCTAGTAACTCATGAAAATAAACACAAGGATTTGAAATTGGTGATTGCTATATGAATTCAATGATACTTCACCCAATATTATGATCACACATTGAGAAATAAAGTTTTATAAAAAAATTGTATAAAGGATGAGATGCTCCAAGTATCAGGAACAGAGGGGTTTACACGAAAAAAATTCGATACTGATCGCTTCTTCCAACTTAGCGCTTGAAGCACTGATCAAATCAGAAAAGCGAAGGACGCTCCCTAGACTTAATTTATCTATATTTTTACAGCATGATACTCTTAGAATTGCTAGCGACACAACCAACCAACCGGTTCATAGATAAACATTCAACAGAAAGAAGTTACAGAGCAACAATTCATGTAATGGCATGATGATCACTTCCAATAACTACCTTTTTTTTTCCGCAAACATAATCAGAGCTCCAATTGACTACTCTTATGGAAAAAAACTAATAGAATGGCATTCACGAATCAGATGATGGACAAGACCTTAGCTGAAAATCACATAGCTGAAAATCACTATATGGAGGAAGATAGTTCATATTCAGAGGAAGAAATCATGAGCTTGATTTTATAACTCCCTATATATTGCTCTGAGACCCAATACCCTACTACATGACTCAATTAGTATAACTGTATAAAAAATGGGAGAAAGTTTAATCTAGCGAGGATTTCCTCAGAGAAGGACTCAATTTACTGCAACTTCCGTTTGATGGACTTATGTGTAGTGATCACATAATGCAAATTGTTGGGCAAGACTCGTATATATGATGGGGCCATTTCGTTTTCGTTAAGTCTGATGTATAATCCCAAAGTTATTATTATCACTGGAAGTCATTTCTCAATAAGTATAACCTAACAAAAGTACAAAAAAATTACCGTAAACATTCAAATTTCCATTGGGAAACACAATCTCCAAAAAAAGTTGGCCATTTCTTCAAGTTCGAACTATAATGTTCAAAGTTATTATTATCAATGCAAGTCATTTCTCACTAAGGAGCAAGTCTCTTGTGAGACGGTCTCACGGATCTAAATCCATGAGACAGACCTCCTAAGGGCTCCGTCTTGAGAACATGAACCATGAAAATAAATTTAAAAATAATAATGAACCATGAAGAAACAAAAATAAACCCTAAAAACATGAACCATGAAGAATAAACCCAAAAAATAAAAATAAACCCAAAAAATAAAAAATAAACCCTAAAAAAAACTAAAATTTCTAAAAACCCAAATCAATTAAAAATAAACCCAAAAAACAAAATAAACCCTAAAAAACAAATATAAACCCTAAGAAAAATAAAATCTGAAAAAAAAAACTTTAAAACTTTGTGTAAGGGCTCCGTCTCATGGATCTAAATCCGTGAGACCGTCTCACGCAAGTTTTTGCCCTCACTAAGTATAACATGACGAAACTACAAAAAATTTACCATAACAGTCCAATTTCCATTGGGGAACACAACCTCCAAAAAGGTTATGTAGATTTTGTATTTGAGATGAAACTGCAAAAACTGATTAAAGGAATAATTGACCTAAAGAATAATTAAATGAGAAAGTCGTACATAGCGACTAATAGAAGAACAAATTTTTGCCTTTAAATAGAGGAAAATGAAACCTAAGCAAAATTGAAGATTGTAGACCAAGAAGGTACACATTAATGAACTAACTTCTAAAGTAAACTAATGATTGAGCTGACCCACGACAAGAGAAACATGTATTGGAAAGCTCATTTGCAACAACATACGACAAAAATGGCATAACGAAATCAGGGCCGTTATGGAAAGCATGAGAGTGCATACGATATTAAACAAGCAAAATCAAACACTTAATATTCCATGAAAAACCATATATAGGAGATGAGATATCTAAGTATTGAAGTATGGGCGGTTAGATAGTTGTTAAGAGTCTGTTACATTGCTGTAGAGTTAGTTGATAAGTTGGTTACATTGTTGTGTTTCTAGAAGTAGCACTTTTGCTCTATAAATACTGTAGATGCCATCTGAACAAATCAATGCAAGTTTATTGTAATACTCGGTTCTTTTTGAATTGGGGATAAAATTAGGGTTTAATTAGAATCAATTTTGGGAATGATTTAGAATTTTCAAAACCCTAAATTTCCTAATTGGGGATTTTAATAAAGGTAGGTCAATTTTACAAAAGGGAAAATCGTGTTCAAAAGAGAAAGAAATCAAATATGCCTTTACGGCAAGTAAATCAAGTATTTTGGGTAATAAAATTTCAGCAAATTATCTTACCATATATCCCTTGAATCCTTGGCCTATAAATTGAAAGCCTCCCCTAGGATTTTTATTCACAATTTTCTACACCAAGCAAGAAGATAAAATTCTTTTTCTTCTTCTTCTTCTTCTCCCCTAAAACTACCGCCACTACCACCACCGTGCTCCACCGGCACTTCCACCATGACCACCACCTTCTCAAATCCTAAGCCCCATAACCAAAACCTAAGATAAAAACCAAGGAAGGGAAAAAGAAATAAATGAAGCGAGAGAAGCCGGCTTGCCGCCATGACTACCGATCGCCGCTACCGGTTACTGTTGTAGGAGACGAAGAATCCGATTTCTAGGCTCGCACACCCGCATTTAATTTTTCACGAGGTTTCTACTTTCAAGGTGGGGGTTTTACTGCTTATGTCTACTTTAAATGCATTGTATGATTATTTGTGTACGGGCACGTTAAACATGAAAAGCATGGTACTTAATTGTACAAGCATGAAAAGCAAGGTACTTAATTGTACAAGCATGAAAAGCATGGTACTTAATTGTACAAGCATGAAAAGCAAGGTACTTAATTGTACAAGCATGAAAAGCAAGGTACTTAATTGTACAAGCATGAAAAACATAGGTGTGTGTGCATGGGTGATTATATTGTGTATTTAATTTAGACATTGCGTCCCCACTGGGCTGTTGTATGCTCACTCCATGTTTTCCACAGATGAATGAAGGAGCCGAAGCGTGGCAATGGGGACGGTGGAAGTTGAATCAAAAAATTAAAGGGCCCCTTTATTTTGTTTTTATTTTTATGATATTAAAAACTAAGTAGCTTTTATGAGTACAATCTTTTTGGGACACGTTTTTATGAGTATTCCGCATTTATGACAAGTACTATTTATTTTCCTTTAAGAAATGCGTTTTTAAGCTTGAGCTTATTTTATTTTCAGCACTTTGACAAATCGCAAATTGTATATTTGTATTTTTACGGAATTGGGATGTTACATTTATATTTCAGTTTTTATATTTTCTGTATACATCTTTCAACACTAAGCAATCAAGCAAATAGAACTTTGGATGATGAATTCATAGCCTTAAAAAATGTAGTCCTCATTTTGACAAAAGTATACAAGCTTATCAAGAAAGTCAATATTTGTACATTGTATTTGTAAGTTCACCGCCTATAATCCGATGGTGATAGTTTTATGATAAAACATGGTAATGAAAATATTAATAAGAAATAAGTGAAACAAGCTGAAGTTAGCAAAATGAGAAAAATGATGACAGCTTGATTAATGGCATCAGGTGTAGGTACATTTATACAAGCCAATCGAATAACCTAGAACCTAATCACTGGACATGTGTTGACAAGCAATAGGATGCTCTGGGAATATGCTAAATTCTGAAAAGTGTACAATTAAATATAGTAAGTGCCATATGTGAGATTACTAATTTATATTATAGCAAAAGCCATATGTCAGGCACTAATTTTTGTTTTGCAAGTGGTTTCCAACATCCCCCCTCAATTCGAGGGAGGAAAGAGCTGCAATATTGAGCATGTTACGCATCCGACTGAAGAATTGTCCTGTAAGGGGCTTTGTTAAAACATCAGCAACTTGATCATGTGTGGGGATATGATGAACCACAATGCTTTTATCCTGGACTTTCTCTCTAATAAAATGAAGGTCAAGTTCAATGTGCTTAGTTCGGGCTTGCACCACAGGATTCACAGACATAAAAATAGCACTCATATTATCTACCCAAACGATCGGAGGTTGAGTGGAGAAAATATGTAATTCATTCATCAGGGATTTTAGCCAAAGAACATCAGTCATTGCATTTCCAAGACTTCTATACTCTGCCTCGGCACTTGAACGAGATACAATGCTTTGTTTCTTGGAGCTCCATGAAATCAAGTCCTTACCAACAAAAAGACAATGCCCAGAGGTGGATTTTCTATCATCCGGATCGGAGGCCCAATCTGAATCAGAGAAAGCTGTTATATTAAGATTATTTGATTTGAACAAATGAAGACCATAATCAGTAGTTCCCGATAAATAACGAAGTAACCTCTTGACAATTTTCCAGTGCAAATCCATCGGATTTTGCATGAATTGACTGAGTTTGTTTACAACAAACGTGATTCTGGGCCTGGTAATGGTAAGATATTGGAGGCTTCCAACAATTTGTCTATAGAGATATCCATCAGGGAAGGGTTGGCCTTGAAACTTGGACAATGGTGGAGATGAAATCATAGGAGTGGCAACTGATTTTGCATTAGTCATCTGCATTTTGGCAAGAAGATCTTGGATGTATTTTTTCTGAGTGAGAAGAATACCTTGTTTAGTGTAATGCACTTCAATTCCAAGAAAGTAATGAAGAGTTCCAAGATCCTTAAGAGGAAAATGAAAACAGAGAGCTTTTGTTAGAGCATGAATATCACTCTCTGAAGTTCCTGTAACAAGAAAATCATCAACATAAACCAAAACATAAGTGGTGGAATTTTTGGTGATTCTGAAGAAGAGAGATGTATCAGCTTTTGAGCATTGGAAATCGAGAGAAGTCAACACTGCCTTGAGTTTATCAAACCAAGCTTTGGAGGCTTGCTTGAGCCCATACAATGCTTTGTTCAATTTGCACACAAGATTGGGTTGTGTGTGAACTTCAAAACCGGGAGGCTGATTCATATAAATCTTTGTATTTCTATCTAACTCTCCATGCAAGAAAGCATTATCAACATCAAGTTGTCTCACATTCCATCCAGTTGCCAAAGCAATAGTCAAATTCATTCTTACTGTAGGGGGTTTTACAACTGGACTAAAAACATCAGTGAAGTCTATACCAGCAACTTGTAATGAGGGCTGTGCATTCTCTTGTCATAGCATCTTTCCATTTGGGATCTTGTAATGCTTCTCTTGTCATTGCCATTTGGGATCTTGTAATGCTTCCTCATTGAAGACTAGCCTTATAAATTTTAGGTTTGAAAATACCTGCCTTTGCCCTAGTAACCATATGGTGAGTGTTCTGAGAAGTAATAGGGGGCTGCGTGGTGTCACTAGAAACATAAGGAACATGCTCATGTGATACATTCTGTGTTTCATCCTCTGTATGAGTGTGTGCAGAATTTTGTGTATTATATGAAGCTGCAGGAGAAACATTGTGATGAGACATATCATTAGATTGCGTGGAAGAAGTGACTGGTGTTTGTATAATCATGTCATTACGAGGGATTTGAACAGGTTGATGATCAAACAAGGGAGTTGGAGTTAAATTATGTTTCTCACTTTGCCAATTAATGGATTTATCTGGAGTTGAAGGATGAAGAAGGGGAAAAACAAACTCATTAAAGATTACATTTCTGGAAAAAATGATTCTTTTATTAGGAAGCAAAATTTTGTAACCCTTGAATCGATTCTTTGTACTTAGAAAAATACTAGGCTTGGATCCAAGTCAAGTTTGTCATCATTGTAAGGTCTAATATGAGGATAACATAGGCATCCAAAAGTCTTAAGATGATTGTAGTTGGGAGTTTGGTTAAATAGAACCTCAAAAGGTGACTTATAACCAATGGTTTTGTTGGGAATTCTATTAATCAGATAAACAAATGTCCCAAAAACATCATCCCAATAAGCTTTAGGAACTCCAGTTTGAGACATAAGACTAAAACCAACTTCAATAATGTGTCTATGCTTCCTCTCAACCATTCCATTTTGTTCAGGGGTATAGGGACATGATATTTTGTGCATTATTCCTTCGCTGTTAAAAATTTTGATAAGAGGTTTAAATTCAGTTCCACCGTCACTCTGAATCACCTTAATCCTTTTATTCATTTGATTTTCAACAAGTTTTTTGAAGTGAGAAAAAGCATTGTAGGTGTCTGACTTGGTTTTAAGAAAATAAATCCATACAAACTTTGAATAATCATCAACAAATGTAACATAGTAGCTGTAGCCATTTGTGGACTTGATCAATTTGGACCCCCCGAGGTCTGTATGAATGAGTTGAAGAGGTTCGCTTGAAACATGTGTGGAGTGCGTGAAAGGTAATTTGTGAGATTTAGATTGAGCACAGTGAAGAGCAAATAGGATCAACTTTTTCATTAATATAAGGAAGATTACAAGCAGCAAGAGCTCTTTTTGTAACATTAAAGGAAGCATGCCCTAATCGTTTATGCCATAATTCAAGAGGTTTGGCAGCACTAACAACATAGGAAAGATTTCTAACAGGAGTCCTATTAAAAGAAGTTGTGTAGGATGCTCTTTTGCCCTGGGATTGAGAAGCAGAGAAGTTTGATGAACTATGCTGATTTTGCTTTATGAGACTGAACTGGTATATGCCATTTTTAAGGTGGCCCTTGTGAAGAACTTCCCCTGTAGTTTGATCCTTAACAACATAAGAAAAAGGAAAGAACTCAAAATAAACACCATTATCTTTGGCAAACTGAGCAACACTTAACAAGTTCTTAGTGATTTTAGGAACATGGAGAAGATTATTAAGTTTAAATGTGTGCAGGGTGTGAGTGTTGTGTGAGAGAACAGGGGATTTAACAACAGACTTACCAACATGAGCAATATCCAGTCCATTTCCATTACCAACTTGAAGTTTGCTTTGGCCAGTGTAATCTGAAGAGATGTTGAGATTAGAAAGATCATTGGTCACATGGCGTGATGCCCCTGAATCAGGAAACCAGCTTATTTCAGATCCTTGTTCAGATGCAGCTACTAGAGCAGTAGTTTGGTTGTAATTCCTATTGTTTTCTGCATTTCCTCTTTGATTCTGAGATTGTCCCTTTGGAGTGAAGTCAGAATTGAAGCGTTGATAACATTTATCAGCTGTATGGTTGGAGTAGCCACAAATTTGACATTGGATTCTATTTCCAAAATTTCTGTAATTCCTTCCTCTATTTCCTCTGCCCCTATAACCTTGATTGCCTCTTCCTCTGTTTGCTTGATAGTTTTGTCCACCTCTTCCTCCTTGGAATGTTAGATTGGCAGCAGGCATAGAACCTTCAGTATTGATATGAGTTGTGGATTCCATTCGACTCTCATAACTCAGCAATAAAAAAGTCACATCCCTTAGAGCAAATGAATCTGGCCTCGAAGTAACAGTAAGAACTAATGCATCATATTCACTGCCTAATCCTCCCAAAATCTGCATGATTTGTTCAAGTTCTGAAAGTTTTTGACCAGCGGATGCTAATGCATCACAACAAGATTTCACTTTGTTTATGTATTCTCTAATGCTCAAATTATTTTTTCTCAAATTTTGCAGCTGTATTTTATACTGCATGAGCCTAGCTTTAGTCTGGCTGGAAAAATTTATTTGAAGACTTTGCCAAATTTCATAGGAGTTGTTCAAACTAACAACAAAAATAAGAATAGACTCGGACAATGATGATAAAATCCAAGAGGCAAGGAGTTGGTCTTGCCTTTGCCAAATGATGAATTCTAGATTTACCTTCACGGCATTATCGGTTCCTGCTGTTATAGACTTGGTTGGTGCCGCTTGAGTTCCATCAAGAAACCCTTCTAATCCATAGCCTTTAACTGTAGTGAGGATTTGTTGTTGCCACATCAAATAATTTTCATCAGTAAGTTTTATAGTGATGGCTTGGTTTTGTAAAAAGACAAGTTGGGTTTGGGGTGTGGTTTGAGGTGTGGTGATTTGATTGTTGCCTTCCATGGTGAAACTGTCAAGGTGATTCAGAGCAAGTTATTGCTCTGATACCATGATAGTTTTATGATAAACATGGTAATGAAAATATTAATAAGAAATAAGTGAAACAAGCTGAAGTTAGCAGAATGATAAAAATGATGAAAGCTTGATTAATGGCATCAGGTGTAGGTACATTTATACAAGCCAATCGAATAACCTAGAACCTAATCACTGGACATGTGTTGACAAGTAATAGGATGCTCTGGGAATATGCTAAATTCTGAAAAATGTATAATTAAATATAATAAGTGATATATTTTTTTTATCTAATCTAATATATAAGCAAACCGTTCGTATTCCGTGCCGGAGTGTTTTTATGTATAATAATTCTGCATAAGCTTACCGCTTACTTCGAGAGCACAGAAAACGGTTGAATAGCCTATCATGGGAAATGAACCAGACAAAATTTGAAATCGCATCAGAAACGATGCTCTGTATTGGGAGTATAAACATTGCAGCTCATTCCATTTAAATTTATAATTAAATGCAGAATTCAAAATTTGAAATTGCATCAAAAACGATGTCCAACATTGGGAATATAAAACGTTGCAGCTCATCCATTTAATATAGTATTTGTAATTAAAAAATAATTATTTGAAAATTCTTTATTCAATAAGACAGATTACAACATTTATAAATAGCAACATCCATTCGAATTCTAAAGCCCGTAATTCTGAATGTTGGCGCTCTATAACACATTAAAAAAAGGCAAACTACGCAGAAAATTTAAAAAAGCAAAATATGCTCCATTTCTTATTTGTTCAGTTTGAAGGAGATTCATCCTTCAAAAAATGTTCTGGGCATTGAATCATGAAATGTACCGTTTCTACACTGATCCATCAAAGAAAACAAGTTAGATATTTTTATTTATGAGTGTGTCTTTCTCAAGGTATGTTCATTAATTATCATTATAATTTTTCTTCATATATCATACTTAATTTTTTGTATATGTAGATTTGTGAATAATCCCACTGAAAATAAAATGACAGGTAATTAATTACCTATTCTCATCTGAACGGGATCAGACTGGCCTTGAATTGAGAGTAGTAGCAGAAGTTGTATTTGTTGGAATAAACTTTAGTGAATAACATCACTTTAATCCAGGAGCGTTCATATCGAATTATCAAGAATCAAAGACTAGATTGCGGAAGCGTACCTGATTCCATAACAGTTGAATCCTAGGATTTAGCCTTCTTGGAATTTGGCCTTCTAGATCTACACGTCTCGAAGATTTTCCGAGAACCCTTTAGCAGAATAGAATCTCATAGACGTGTGACCTAGGGACCATAACCCTTATATAACTCTGTTATATTGGGTATCCTATTTTTGCCCATCATTAAAATAGAAATAACCCATTAAGTCTCTACACATTAAAGGCCCACACCCTATTAGATACATTAAAGCCCAATTCCTTAAACTTTATTTGATCACTTTTAAAATGGGCTTAATCTTAATTGACAGTCCACAATGCATAATTATTTCACATATAAGCCCAATGTTGGATTATGATCCAACAATCTCCCACTTGGGCTATATGTGTAACCTTGTAATTATGTATTGTAAAAATAACCATATGAGCTCAACTTTGCTGTCATAACCAAATGTATCTGTAACCAATCCGGTCCATTAAACATACCAACATAGGATCAAAGCGGCCTTCGTTACATTTATCGTAACTCAACCCATCAATGGTCACATATGTCAATACAATTAAAGACATGGATCATGATGTGGATGTGTAGCATGGAAATTTCATGAAATGTGATCTTAACATGTCTATTTCCAACTGGTCCACCTTACCTTAGTGAGATCAAACCATATGCCATAATTAAAGTGTGAATATACTGAAACTTTATCTCTGCAGAGTAAAACCTTAATATATCCTTAAACTGAAGTGACTAAAAATGTGTCTACATTAAAAGAACATTATAATTACAAACTCCCACAAGAACTGAATATCCTTTAAAACTGTATATCCTGGACTGATTTGACACCCATATGAACAACAAGTTCGTGAAACCTTTTGGGTGGCAATACCTTAGTAAACGGATCCGCAATTAAAGAGTTTGTATCGATGTTCTATAGACACCTGTCCACTTTGACTTATCTCTTTAACAACCAGGAACTTGATCTCTTTATGTTTAGTCTTCGCCGAGTTCCTATTGTTTGGAATATAGCGTTGCTGACTCAATGCCACAAACTTAGTGGTATTTTAATACCATCTACACACGCAGCCATGTGACAAAATTTCGCAACTATAATCCATGATTTGGATGTCCCATAACACGCTATGAATTTTCCTACCATGGTAGAAGAGTCTATATTGTAGACTGTTTAGAACTCTTCCACAACTAGGAGAAATACATAGGCCAACGTAAATACCATGTAATATTGACATCTAATAAATCAGAGTCGGTATACCGAATGATCTCAAACTGATCCGACCTCTGATATGTGAGCATGTAACTTTTCTTTATCCATAAGTACCTTAGACTTGTTTGGCTGCTTTTCAAATATTGTATATTCCCGACTTAATTATATATCCGCCAAGCATCCCTACAATGTACACAATATCCAACTGCGTACATACCTGATCATACATCAAACTCCATATTGCTGACGCGTACGGAATCTTCTGCATTTTATTTTCCTTAAATAATTCTTAGGGCACCATTTAAGACTGAACTTGTCTCTCTTAGCCATAGAGTTATCATTCGGTTTACAGTCATGCATGACATTTTGAAGAACATTTTCGATATAGCTCTTTTGTGATAATCCATAGTACTCCGAGAGTGATCTCAGTGTATTTGTATCCGAACACAAGAGACATCACCAAAGTGTTTCATCTCAAGATTCTTAATCAGAAATCTTTTGGTGTTGTGCAATAAACCTATATCGTTGATGGCAAGCAAAGTGTCATCGACATACAAAACCAAAAATATATACTTGCTCCCACATAACATATGATATATTCAATCATCAACCAAATTCATCTCAAAATCAAATGAGATGATCACTTGATGAGACTTTAAATACCATTGTCCAGATATTTGCTTGAGTCCATAGATGGATTTCTTAAGTTTGCAAACCATATTATTTGAGTCTTCCGACACAAAGTTTTCACATTGCACCATATAATTTGCCTCATCAATGTCACCATTGAGAAACAATGTTTTTACATCCAAAATAAAACTTGTACCCTTTGGACTTTTCAGAGTATCTAACAAAATAACAACTAACTGTCCTTAAGTCCAGTTTCTTTTCATTAGGCTTGTAAGGCCTTGCCTCAGCTGAACATTCGCAAACGTGCAAGTGTTTTAGACTAGGCTTCTTGCCCATCTAAAGTTCATAAGGGATTTTGTTAGTCGCTTTAGTTGGAAACCTTACTAAGGATAAATGCTGCAGCTTTAAGTGCTTCTTCCTAGAGTGATTCTGGTAAGGTAGAATGATTAATCATACTCCTCACCACATCCTTAAGCATTATGTTTCGTCCTTTAGCAATACTATTCATAATAGCAAACCCGATTTAGTGTACTATGGGACGATACTACATTCCTCTAGGAATTAGCAAACGATCCTAGACGTTGTTCACCTGAACCATCATATCTATCGTTGCATACAACACCACAATCAGATGAGATGCTTTTAATCCTTTTGTTGAGTTGATTCTCAACTTAAGCCTTATAAGATTTGAACACGTCTAGTGATTGTGACTTTTCATGAATGAGAACTTGTAGCCATATCTAAAATATCGTCTACGAACGCTATTATATATTGTTGACCATTCCAAGCAACCATAGGGAATGATTCACAAATATCCGTATATATAAGTTCTAAGACGCCCGAAATCCAATTGGTTACAAATCTCTTTTGTTGGTTTGTTTTTCTACTTATACCTCGTGTACTTAAATGTAGGGACTCATTGAATGAAGTAATAATGTCTGTGAAATAAAGGTTATTATAAAGAACTGGAACTAGCCAATTTTGAATCATGAGACAAGCTAAATTTTTAATTTCTGAATGAACATGAATAACCGAATTTGTCCAAAACAGAAATTGAAATCAAGTTCCAAATAAACATCTCATCTAGATTCAAATAAAATCCAGTACTTAACAATAATCTATATTTTCCTATTATTTCAACCATAATTACCTTACCTTTGCCTATTTTGATGTATCTTTCACCATCATTTAGCTTTTGGCAATGGAGACAACCCCTTATAGATACAATGGTGTGAGTTGATGAACTAAAATCTTTCCACCATGTGTGCGAATGTACCGAAGTTAAGTTAACCTCAAAACAGATCATAGCTAAGCAGCGTACCTTATCCTTCTACATTTTTAATTCCTTGCCTTTTATTCTTTGAAGTTAAGGCAATATTAGCCCTTTTTGTCTCATATTGTGTTAACCTTTTCTCTTTCTGAGCACAGTATGAGATGATTCATTTAGAGAGTATAAAACTCTTTTTAACTGTCGACTCACCTTAAACTGGCTAAACTGTGTCGAAAGAGATATAAAAAACTAAATGCACTAGCAAGTCCTTAAAAGCAATACGAGACATATCTATAATTTATTCTTGATATTGCCTCTACTCTTATACCTTACTGAGATCATATTTGTCAAAAGCGTACTAATCTGAGCCTTTCGTTCTCAATAGGGGTGTGCATGGTACGGGACGGTTCGGAGATTTGGAAATCTCCAGAATCGTCCCGAAGTTCGGAGATTCTAAAAATAAATCTCCAGAACCGAACCATAGAAAAAAATCTCCGTCCCAAACCGTACCGAATGTTCGGGACGGTTCGGGACGGAGATTTGGTTCTAATGGGACTATGCACGTGCGGTTCGGTTCGGGACGGAGATTCGGAGATTAGCCATAAATAAAACATACAAATTTGGGGGAAAAAAAGAAATTCAATATAAAATCACTAAACGGATATACTTCTAGTGTTCTACTCTCTTTTTAGCGTTAAATACTAAAACTATAATAGGTAACACAATCCAAAAGTCTAAACTTAATAACATCTATAATACAATAATAGTTTATTATTTGGGCAATTGTCTTTCTATTGACAAAGAACAAATACAATTAACTAATAATTTTTATAAATTAACATGAAATAAAAACTTGTATAAATTTATAATCTCAATGTCTCATACTTAACAACTTAACTTAATCAAAAAAATTATATTTATAATTTATGTGATGTAAAAAAAATTAAAACATGGTCATTTTTATATTGTTATAATATGGTACTATTACTTGTTTCTCTTTTAAGTACAATTTACTAATCATTTAACTAATTTCACTTTCAAATAATTTACTCTATTATTTATATCAAAGTTTTTTAAAATTCATAATAGTTGCAGTATTATGGTTTTTTTCTTCAGAAATATATGCTTTATATTCAATTTAATTTCAAATATTTTGTAGTTAATTCAATATCAAAATAAAAACAACATAGAAATAATGTATATGTATTTATATAAAATCTTTAAAATCGGTTCTAGCTTTGGATTCTCGGTTCGGAGTGGTTCGGTACGATTCTCGGTACGGGTATTTGAAAAATCTCCAGAACCGTACCATAAATATTTTCGGTACGGTACGGTTCGGGGAAAGTCAAAAAGTCAACGGATATTTTCAGTTCGGAGATCTTTCGGTCCGGATATCGGTTCGGTTTTGGTAATCTCCAAGTCCCGTGCACAACCCTAGTTCTCAACAAATATTTTCTCAATATGCGCAAGGAATTCCTTAGCTATAGTGACATTTCCAGATAAAGAGCTCTTTTAACATAAAAGCTATATTGATGCTGACAGAAATATAAATAGAAATATACAAACTTAAATCCAAAAAATGAACAATATACAAATCATGCTCACATAAATCTCGGAATCCTAATAATAAAATCAAATAATGGTAAATCCCATCTCAAGACACCGACACTCCATTAATATTTCATCTTTGGACAAAATATTAACTTGTAATTGATATCTTGGTTCAACAATCAAACACTGACAATAAGAACATATCAAACAATAAACCTTCCTTTAGGCCGATTTAGTGTTCATATGTAAAACCGAATAATTTTCACGCATTTATTACCACAGGTGCACATGCAATTCTGATAAATATTCACCTTCCTTTGGGCTGGTTAATATTCACATACGTTGTACATGCACAACCTTTTATATTCTAAAATGAATTAATTTCCACAAGAGGGGTCACTTTGGTGACATGTTGCTTCAATTAATTCATCTCAAAATATATAAATCCGTACCAATATTCAAATTTAAAATCAAATTCCAAAATTAAACTTAATTTAGGTTTTCCTTATTATTTGAGGCCAATTTTAAAAAGATAGCAAACTTTAATTGAACCTCAAATTAAAACCTTTTTATAATAAAACCCTAAATTTCTTAAATTGTTAACGGGTCCTTAAAAATACCTTAACTCCAGAGAATACCAAAGTAATCACATAAAAGACCACAAGATGAAGCTGATTTCTAACAAGTGTTAAGATAAAATGTTTTTATCATGATTTTGATGATTTTGTTTAAATGTGTTTTTATACCAAAACAATGTCCCTAAATGTTGTCCAAATACTTCCGATCGATTTAAAATATTTTTACTATTTTTCGAAGTATTTCTTGGAGTTTATTTTCGATAAAAGATTGGACAACACTTTTGTTTCAGGCTCGACCGGTCTCCCTATAGGGCAACTTGTACCTGAGTTGAGTTTTGAAACAGAAAACGGGATGTTTGAAAACTAGGGGAGGGCGACCGGTCAACCCGGAGGTCGACCGGTAGGGGCGACCGGTCGACCGGTACCTGGGAAGCCCTCCTCAAGAGCAGACTTCTCTGTTTCGTTTTTTTGACAACCCCCAACCGGTCAAGCATAAGGGCGACCGGTCGAACCCCGCTTCGACCGGTCCCCCTGTGTAAAAATTGCAACAAACACATTTCAAACTTATCTCTGCGCGACCGGTCGAACCCCTCTTTTATCAGCAAACTATCCGTTGCATTTTTCGACAGCTTTTCCCTAATTTGTGGGATTGATTTCTAACAGTTATAATCTTGATTTTAAATGGTTTCTTTTGCAGAAAATCACTCCCCAAGGAGGAGCCTATGTCTGGATATCAAGCCAAGACCTCTCCTATAAATAGAGGTTTCATTCAAGCAACAAGAAATAACATAACATACAAGCAAAGAGCATACAAGCAAACACTTTCATATCTTGTTGTATTTTAGCCTAAGTACTTTCACTTGCACACTTTTGAGGTCTAGGCTTTTGATTCTTGATTACATTTGCACTCAATCTTTGTATTGGTATTATAGAGTTGTAATCTTGAATTTCGTCAATCATCCAAAAGAAGATATCCTTGTTGTTGCTCTTGTGGTAAGAGTACACTTGGGTGATCTTAGGTGTTGAAGAGTGTATGGAGTGCTTTCTACAAGGATGCGGGTTCGACATTTGGATTGTGGTCATTGAAGGAGTTGCTCAACCAACTAAGAAATTGGAAGATAGCACCTCGGCTCCTAAACCTTTCAAGGAGTTCGATGAAAACGACAAGAAGGCCTTCCCACTAAATGGTAAGGCCTTAAATATTTTGCATTGTTCACTTACTGCCACCGAGTACAATTGCATAAGAGGCATAAGGTCGGCACATGAGGTTTGGGAAAAATTGGAGACGATATATGAAGGGACAAAAAAGGTCAAGCAAGCAAGAAAGACCATGCTTGTTAAAGACTTTGAAAACTTTAACATGCATGATGGTGAAAGCATCTCTAAGATGGTGGAAAGGCTTGACAACATCGTCAATCCTCTTGTGGCCCTTGGTAAAGTCATCTCCGAAGAAGACAAGGTGACTAAGGTATTGAATGCTCTTCCCGGCTCATGGTCCAAAAAGGTGACGACAATCACGGAGGCACAAAATCTTGAGACACTCAAGTTTGACGAGCTCATCGAGAACCTTCTCATCTGTGAAGTCTATCTCAAGGAGAGGAAAAATTCCAAATCAACCATCAATCAATCGGGTATGCAAAATATTCCTAAAGGTCTTGCTTCTTCTTCTAATAATGCATACTATGATAATGATGATGATGATGAGGAGACGGCCACACTTGTTCAAAAATTTGCAAAATTTGTGATAAAAATAAGGCAAGAAAACCTAGAGATAATGCTTGCTTTAAATGCGAAAAACTCGGGCACTTCATTGCCGATTGCCCAAAACTCGATGAGGAGGAACAAAAGAAAAAGAAGCCTTTATCGAAAAAGAAGGCTCTAAATGCGGAGGTCAAAACTTGGGATGAACTACTTGAAACAACCGACGAGGAAGGAGAAACCAAACATGGTCTTATGGCCATAGACGATGAAAATAATGAGGTACACTCTAACTCTTCTACCTCTTCCTTAGTTGATGAATTGCAATGTGATTTTGATGAATTGCAAATTGAGTTTCAAAATTTGATTGTTAAATACAAGACTTTGAAAAAGGAGCATAAAGAGCTTAAAATTGAAAAGGAAAAACTATTTACTTCTTATGAATCTCTTGATAAAGCTCATGCCATTACTCTTACTAGAGTTCATACTCTTGAAACCGAAAAAGAATTGCTCACCAAAGATCTTGAATGTTTAAAAAGGGATTTGCATCCTTTTAACAAAAGCACGGACAAAGTTACAAAATTTTTAGATGCACAAAGAGGTGAGCATTCCAAATTAGGACTTGGTTACAAACCTTTTCAACCGCTTTCAAAGAAAAATGACCAAGGTCCGACTTTTGTACGTGCTAAAAGTGCCATGATCTTATTGTTTTTATTGTGGCAAAGTTGGTCACTATGTTAGCAATTATAAATTGAAGAACAATTTTAGCTTTGTTTGGAGACACAAAGGTCTCAAGGCTAACCCCCATGGACCCCAAAACTATAGTGTACCTAAAAATAATTCTTTTGTAGGTCATAGGGGCTATAACAACAATGGAAGATTCAAAATGGCTCGTGGACAGCGGATGTTCACGCCATATGACCGGAAAGAGAGAACTTTTGTGACAACCCAACCCTTTTTAATTACTTGAATTTTTTTAAATTAATGTTCATGAATAATATTGTATCGAATATCTAGTTTATATTTTAAATGTGCGATTTACTCGGTTTATGCATTTTATTTATTTTGAGCATTCGGAAACCGATTTCGCCCCTAACTACGATAATAGATATGAATGGACATCACAATGACATATTGTGGATATTATTATGGAGTTTCAGACTTAAATTTTAGGATCGAGAATTTTATACCGATTAAGTGATTTTACGGAGATTTTCACTAAAGTGCTTACTTATATTTCTGGATTTAGAGACTAAATTTATACCTCATGTTTTATTATTATTAGTGATCATCTAATTTATGAAAAATAAGTTTTAATTAACTCTCGGGATTTTTTTAAAAAATAAAAATAGTTTACTTGAGGATTTTTAAAAATATCTAATTTTGCAAGATATTTTGAAAGAGGGTAAAAATGGATTTTCCACCTCCAATCACTCTTGCATTTTATAAAAACCTCCGAAAACCCTCACTTCTTCTTCACACCTCATACTTAGATAAAATATACCATTTTTAAGAAAGCTTCAAAGAGGTAAATATTTCTTCATCTTTTTCCTTAATTTTTGTCTTTTCATTTAAATATGATAGGGTATTGATCTTATGCTAGAACTAACATCAAAAATGTAAATTGATGGTGGTTACATGATGTTTAAAAACCTTATTATTGGACTTGAAATATTCAGCCTTTAGTTGGAAAAAAAATAGAAATGATTTGTTTTATTTCATTTTTCTTTTGTGATTTGATCTTGTTAAAGAGAAGGAAAATACCTTTATTTTCGGACTGAAATTTAACCCTATACAAAAACGTATTTCTGGATATTTTGAGATATTTGAACCAAAACCTTGTTTCCTACTTGTAGATCTATGTCTTAGCTTTCATTTGCAACTTGAATCATGTTAATTGAAGTTTTGTAGACCAAGTTATACCCCAAATAGTGAACTGTGCCAGAAATCCGAAAAAAGACGCCTGCCCTTCAGTAATATCACTTTTTGACCTATTTGTAGTAAGAATTGAGACTTTTTTTTTGAGGAATAAGAATTGGGACTTTCTTGTTAGAGCAAGATTTGTAGATAATTGTCTTAGCTTTCTAAAGGTATAAGAATCACAAAAATCGGATGTTTCGTTGAAGAGATATAACTGAATTACGAAAACTGCTACAACAAAGAATTTTCTACGAAATTTGGTGTTCTTGGTGTTCTTGGTAAAATATAAAGATTTATGTGTAATTAGTGAAGTGTGTGAAAGAAAAACTTTGAAGATGAGTGTAGTGTGTGTTCTTGGTGTTCTTGGTGAAATTTAAAGAATTGTGTGTTTTTGGTGTAGTGTGTGTAAGAAGGATGGAAAAAGTTTAATCCTTGAATTAAGGAGATATGTTGGGATATTTTGCAAGTTGATGATTAGGATAGTAGGATGATTAAATATGATTATTTTAGGCTTTGTTTTTAATTTTAAGTTATATATGATTTTTGATGATTTAATCTTGATATTAATGACTTGAGAAGATTTTTAGAAGTTGTATAATTGATTGTTGGAGAAGAACTTAAGATAGTTGATGAATTTCATCAATTTAGAATTTTTGGTCTCATTATTTCATTTTTGGTTAAAATTAGAAGCCTAAAGCCTTAAGGATGATTTTTGATGAAAACTCTTATTTTCTAAAAGTGATTTTGAGGATAATAAGTTGATGAAATATTTAGTGCTCAAAATTAGAGAACCGGAAAAATTGAATAGAGCTCAAAAAATGGAGAAATACGTCCCGTCGGGTTCGACTACCGTCCACCGGAGGTGGCGGTGCCGGAGCAGTTGCGGTTGATCGGAATTGGGGATAAGAATGATGAATAATGACCGATTTGACATAAAGTTGATGTAACATGAATAATGATGTGATGTGACATGAATAGTAATGTGAATAGTGATGTGATGTGACGTGAATAGTGATGTGATGTGACTTGTACTTGGCACGCAAAGCAATGTAATCTTATCGAGTTATTTAACGTTAAATATTAAAACAATAAGTTCGGATTTATTCAATAAGATATTTTCGAGATGACATATCATATTTTAAGATAATCAAGAATTTTAAGTCGAGATAAGATTTTATAGGTTAAGGTTTCGATTAACCGGGATTTCCATCTGAAACGAGTCGTTAGAAGAATTATTCGATTTAGGTGATTAATTAAGGATTAATTGAATTTAAGTGACTTTGACTTTAAGTTGACTTTGACTTTAAGTTGACCGTTGACCTTTGACTTTGGTCAACTATCATTTTTAAAGCTCTTTAAAAGGGTACCGAACACCCGATTATGCAATAATTTACTTTAAGAACTTTTAGATTTTACTTAGCTCGAGAGAATAAGTTATTTGATGATTATTACATTGTCCTATGTCATTTAAGTCGAAGAATTAACTGTTTTAGGTGCGGCGCAATCGGATACGGACTCAGTCAAACAAATACATCACTAGAATTCTATTAAACTTCAAAGGTGGGTAAACTTCTGATTTTGTAAGCATGTCGTACTGTTATACTATATTTGTCAACTCTTTATAATTGCTAAAATGTGCCTACGGGCTATTTATAAGCTGCCAACGGATGGGGGATGACCTTCGGTGTCAGAAAGGGCCAAGAGCCATATGTAAGCTGCCAACGGGTGGGGGATGACCCCTCGGTGTCAGAAAAGGCCGAGAGCCATATGTATGCTGCCAACGGGTGGGGATACCCCTGGTCGAAAAATGATTTTTATTGCATTATGATTGTTTGACCTATATAGTGTAACTGCTTACGTTTCCCACTGAGTTTCACAACTCACGCCTTCAAATGTTTTTACATTTCAGATAATGATGATGAACCGAGAGCTGAGGCGTTGGGGTCTGGCATCGTGGGCGTTGTTCTATATTTCCCAAATATTTACGATTATCTGTGTTTTGAGTAAACAAATTATGGTGATGTAATATGAATTTATTAATGCGTAACTCTTATCAAACCATTATCACCTTTGTTACTCTTAAGTTTATTTAAGAAATTTTTAAGCCCACATTTTAGTATTTAAATTATTATTGTTTATGCTTCCGCAAACTATTTATAAGTACTCAAGTGTACCACAGTGATGTTCCTAATCGAAATGGGTTCGGGGTGTTACTACGTTTTACCAACATCAAGCTCCAAGAAGAGGGTATGGTCATGTTCGGCAATGGTAAAGGAAGAATTCTTGGAAATGGAGAAATTGGTAACTCTTCTTTCTCTCTTAGTAATGTTCTTTTAGTAGAAGGGCTTAAGTTTAATTTGATAAGTGTTAGCCAACTTTGTGATTCAAATTATAATGTTGTTTTCAATAAAGAAAAATGTCTTATTCTTAAAAATGATGAAATTATTTGTGAAGCAAATAGAAAAGGCAATCTTTACAAAATTTGTACAAGTGATTTGGTTAGTCAAAATGTTTCTTGTCTTGTCGCCAATAATGATTTAACGAGTTTATGGCATAGGCGACTTGGACATGTTGGATACAAAAATTTGAAAAATATTTACAAAAACCAACATGTAAAAGGACTACCCAAATTGAATTTTGAAAATCTTGGCTTATGTGACACTTGTCAAAAGAACAAATTAGTTAAGAGTAGTTTTAAGCCCAAAAATGAAATTTCCACAACCAAGCCTCTACAACTTCTTCATTTAGATTTGTATGGGGATATTGGTACGGCAAGTCTAAGTGGAAAGGAAGAACTCCTAATATTAGCTACTTCAAAATATTTGGATGTAAGTGTTTCATTTTGAATACTAAGGATCAATTGGACAAACTTGATCCTAAAGCCGATGAAGGAATATTTATGGGGTATTCAACGAAGAGCAAAGCATATCGGGTTTACAACAAAACTAGTGGGGTTGTTGAAGAATCTATTCATGTAAAATTCAATGAAGTGTCGGGTGTTGAAAGGATACCCAATGGTGAAAGTGATGAAGAGGATATTATTGAACTCATTGCCAAAATGATGCTCAAAATGATCAACCTCCTACATCAAATGATCAACCATCCACTTCAAATGTTTCTCAAGAAGATAGAGGTGATACTTCGGATCTTCCCGTAGCATTGAAATTTAAGGGAGATCACCCAAAAGATCTTATTATTGGTGATCCCCTCGATAAAGTGATGACCCGAAGAAAATTTGCCGAGAAAGCTCTTATATCTCAAAAAAAGCCTAAAAATGCCAAGGAGGCTATTGAGGATGAGGATTGGTTTTTGGAAATGCAAGAAGAGTTGAATCAATTTAAAAGAAATGATGTATGGGAATTGGTACCTTGTCCTCCATCTCAAACTATTATTGGTACTAAATGGGTATTCCGGAACAAACTTGATGATCAAGGGAACATTGTTCGAAACAAGGCAAGGTTAGTAGCTCAAGGGTATTGTCAAGAAGAAGGTATTGATTATGATGAAACTTTTGCACCCGCGTTTTAGAAGCTATTCGTATTTTACTTGCCTATTCTTGTTTCAAAAATTTCAAGCTTTACCAAATGGATGTTAAATCCGCTTTCTTAAATGGTTTCATTCAAGAAGAAGTCTATGTAAAACAACCTCCGGGGTTTGAAAATTTTTCTAGGCCTAATGATGTTTATAAACTTAAAAAGGCCTTGTATGGTTTAAAACAAGCACCCCGTGCATGGTATGATAGACTTAGCTCTTTTCTTTTGCAAAATGGTTTTACAAGAGGTAAAGTTGATACTACTCTCTTTGTTTTTGAAAAAGGGCAAGATTGTTTACTTGTGCAAATATATGTTGATGATATTATTTTTGGTGCTACTAATGAATCCTTGTGCAAGAAATTTTCTAAGTTGATGCAAGGTGAATTTGAAATGAGCATGATGGGGGAGCTTAATTTCTTCCTTGGACTTCAAATTAAGCAATGCCAAGAGGGTATCTATATCTTCGCAATCTAAATATACAAAGGAACTTTTGAAAAAGTTCGGCATTGAAGAAGGAAGAACTGTGTCTACCCCTATGACAACTAATGTCAAAATTGACAAAGATGAGAAAGGCAAGTCCGTGGATGAATCAAAGTATCGAGGTATGATTGGTAGTTTACTTTATTTAACCGCTAGTAGACCGGACATTCTTCATGCCGTATGCCTATGTGCTCGTTTTTTCAAAGCAATCCCAAAGAATCTCATATGAGTGCCGTTAAAAGAATTTTTCGATATTTGAAAGGCACTATTCAATATGGTTTATTTTATCCAAAGAATGAAATTTTTTTTCTTAAAGGTTATAGTGATTCGGATTATGCGGGAAATATTGATGATCGGAAAAGTACTTCCGGATCATGTCAATTTTTAGGCGATTGCCTAGTTTCTTGGTTTTCAAAGAAGCAAAATTGTGTTTCACTTTCGACGGCAGAAGCCGAATATATTTCCGCAGCTTTTTGTTGTACTCAACTTCTTTGGATGAAACAAACCTTAGCGGATTACAAATGCTCCTTTGAAAATGTTCCTATCTTTTGTGATAATATATCCGCTATAAATATTGCTCAAAACCCGGTTCATCATAACCGTACTAAACATATTGAGATTCGACATCATTTTCTAAGGAATTGTGTTTCTAAACGAAAAATTGAGATATCTTTTGTACCATCTCAAGATCAATTGGCAGATATTTTTACAAAATCACTATCTTCCGAGACTTTTGCGTCGATACGAGCTCGGTTAGGCATAATGCATATTGAATGAGGTTTACTTTTGCATTATGCATGCTTTTAAAACTTAGGGGCGAAAAATCGGATTTTTGGTTGAAATTTCGAATTTCTGGAAAACAAAATGAGACAGTGGGCTGGCTGGGGTGAGGGCAACCGGTCGCCCTCGCCGTCGACCGGTCGCCCATTGCCATTTTATGGTTTAAAATGTCTCTGTCTTCAGACTTAGCCATTTTGGCTCAAAATGTTCATTTTCCGTCCCCTTCGCCTATTGCACACAAATTTCACTCAAAATCTGTTTTCTTACATATATTTCATGTCTTGAACTTAATATAACTCTATTATCATCATCATTGCTCATCTTTACCGATTGAATGGTAAGAATTCTACTTCCTTTGCTCAATTGGGTTGAACCCTTGAGATTGTGACTTATTTGTTATCTTTTTGCTGAAAGATTCATATGATTGTGATGAGCTTATTATTTATGATGTATTGAATTGTGTGTGAACTGATTTGGTGATGAAATTTTTTGGCTTGATTCATTTACAAGGGTTTTATACAACTTTTTTTATTTTTCACGCCCACAAGGTGTTCGATGAATTGTCACGAAGAATATTTCAATTTGTACATGACTCTTATGCTTTCAAATGACTTGTATACTTATTACGATCATGTCTTGACAAACAAAACGAGCTTATGGATTTCAAATGCTACATTTCTCCCATTTCCTCTGATTCTAAGCCTAATTTTTCAATGATTGATAAATCGTCTCTTTGGCACACTTTGATATACTTGTATGATGTTTTTATCATCCTAACATTCTTTTTGATGATTCCAAAGGGGGAGAAACAGGGAATTGGCTCGTTAGCTCAAAGAAGCTAATAAAAGCTCGCAATAAAAGCTATAAGCTATGGCTTTCTAATGCCATAAGTTGTGATGTATACTTAGTCCAATGGTTTTATTATGAACTTGTTTGCATGGATAATGAGTATTTGTGACAGGGGGAGCTTCTTAGCTCATGATATTTATGTATATCCTGTAAAAGCTTGTGTTTCGAGCTTATGCAATATTTCTTATTGATGTGTTTATTGATAGGGGGAGCTTTTGCAAAATGTTTCTTAAACGGATAGTTTACTTTTAGAACCGAAAAATTGTTTTGTTTTTAAAATCGTCCTCTTGAAAATTATTTTGGTTTGTAATCATCAAAAAGGGGGAGTTTGTTAAGATAAAATATTTTTATCATGATTTTGATGATTTTGTTTAAATGTGTTTTTATACCAAAACAATGTCTCTAAATGTTGTCCAAATACTTCCGATCGATTTAAAATATTTTTACCATTTTTTGAAGTATTTCTTGGAGTTTATTTTCGATAAAAAATTGGACAACACTTTTGTTTCAGGCTCGACCGGTCGCCCTGTAGGGCAACCTGTACCTGAGTTGAGTTTTGAAACAGAAAACGGAACGTTTGAAAAATAGGGGAGGTCAACCGGTAGGGGCGACCGGTCGACCCTAGGGCGACCGGTACCTGGGAAGCCCTCCTCAAGAGCAGACTTCTCTGTTTCATTTTTTTGACAACCCCCAACCGGTCAAGCATAAGGGCGACCGGTCGAACCCCCCCTCGACCGGTCCCCCTGTATAAAAATTGCCGCAAACTCATTTCAAACTTATCTCTGCGCGACCGGTCGAACCCCTCTTTTATCAGCAAACTATCCGTTGCATTTTCAGACAGCTTTTCCCTAATTTGTGGGATTGATTTCTAACAGCTATAATATTGATTTTAAATGGTTTCTTTTGCAGAAAATCACTCCCCAAGGAGGAGCCTATGTCTGGAAATCAAGCCAAGACCTCTCCTATAAATAGAGGCTTCATTCAAGCAACAAGAAATAACATAACATACAAGCAAAGAGCATACAAGCAAACACTTTCATATCTTGCTGTATTTTAGCCTAAGTACTTTCACTTGCACACTCTTGAGGTCTAGGCTTTTGATTCTTGATTACACTTGCACTCAATCTTTGTATTGGTATTATAGAGTTGTAATCTTGAATTTCGTCAATCATCCAAAAGAAGATATCCTTGTTGTTACTCTTGTGGTAAGAGTACACTTGGGTGATCTTAGGTGTTGAAGAGTGTGGTACTCTTCATAGGTGTTGAAGGAAGATTGTGGTAATCCTCAAGGTGGTGTTGTATTAATTTTGGTAATTAATAAAATTTCTTTTTCTTTTTCGAAACCCATCCCGGATATACTGGGGTGGTAGAACACGTAGTCCCTAGGTGGGGTGAAGCTCTTTAAATCGACGTGTTTTTTTTTTTTTTTCCGCACTTTAGTTTTCATCCTTGCTTGATTATTCGAAAAAGAGGGCAAAATCTGAAAAATCGGGATAATCTATTCAACCCCCCTCTAGATTATCGTAGCCACTTGGACTAACAACAAGGCCTCAAAATTTCTGAAAATTGTAAACCAACCCCAAATTCTTAATATCTTGACAAAAGGCCATCTTCTCCAAATCAACCTCAATTTCCGTCAGCCTTAATCCACCGCTGCCCATCCCACCGGACGTAACCCATCGCCCAACCATCCTTTTCCGGTGAACTTTAGGACCGATGGCCTCACACCGACAATGAAAATTTAATCGCCACCTGATTGAATGAAACCCGCATTGCGCTGCCCAGATCCGCTGCAAGGAAGGATAATCGCGCGCAGCAGCCAACCGAAAAAAGTAAAATTGATCCACCGTTTGCTGCCTCTCCGCGCTACGGCGATGCGTGGAATCACCACATCAAGCACCGTTCAACAAGAATCGTTGTTGCATCCGAATCGTTGCCGTGCGATGATGGATGTTGTCCGACGGGAAAAGGGAAATGGCGATCTGGGTTTATGAGATTTGCATTTTCCTTCCTTTTTTTAATGAGTCTTAATTCACCATAATCCTTATAATAAAAAAAAATTCTAAACCTTTTTCTGAATCATGAGCGGCAGCCACCGTAAAGGAAAAACAAGATTCTCAAATTCCAAAAATTCTAAATCCACATACATATAATTACTATATTCCGAAATATTCAGAAAGACTAAATCTACTGCAAAATAAACAATACCGAATACAACTTGGATCGAAAATAATTCAATTCTCGATAACTCAATATGAATTTGCTCTTATACCACTTGTTGGAATAAACTTTAGTGAATAACATCACTTTAATCCAGGAGCGTTCATATCGTATTATCAAGAATCAAAGACTAGATTGCGGAAGTGCACCTGATTCCATAGCAGTTGAATCATATGATTTAGCCTTGTTGGGATTTGGCCTTCTAGATCTACACGTCTAGAAGCTTTTCAGAGAACCCTTTAGTTTTCTCCGTAGATTTCTTTCTAGCGATGGGATAGCAGAATAGAATCTCGTAGACGTGTGATCTAGGGACCATAACCCTTATATAACTCTGTTATATTGGGTATCCTATTTTAGCCCATCATTAAAATAGAAATAACCCATTAAGTCTCTACACAATAAAGGCCCACACCCTATTAGATACATTAAAGCCCAATTCCTTAAACTTTATTTGATCACTTATAAAATGGGCTTAATCTTAATTGACAGTCCACAATGCATAATTATTTCACATATAAGTCCAATGTTGGATTATGATCCAACAGTATTTGCATTGCCAAATACTTCCAGAATGGGATCCGACTGGCGACTGACTGCAACGAAAAACGGACTTGAGGTGGAAGGGAAAAAGTAAACTTAAATGCGAGCTTCACTTTAGAAAATAGAATTTTAGAAAATGTAACTTCTGAAGTATTTTTTCTAAAAAAAACCCTAAAAATTAAAAAACGAATTTTGGAAATATATATATATATATATATTTAACAATATAACTGTATACATGTGAAGTTTTTTAATACGATAAAATCTGTAAAAATCAAGATAGATCCAGAACTGAAGTAAACTAAGTGCTAGAAAATAACATATATCTGGATTGTTTCCTCAATAAGACCCTAAAAATAAAAATATATCCAATTCCATTACAGAAAAAATCACATATCTGATGTTTGGTATCAGTAATGAATAAGAAATGAAAGGAAAACTCATTTCTAACTTGATTTCAATTTCATGATTGATAATTAAAAAATGATGAGAATGTAATGAATTATCTTTAATGACTAAATTACCATTTAGTAGAAATTTTTATTTTTTTAAAAAAGAATTGTTAATTCTCTAGAGATATCATTGAAGAAGAGAATGTAGATTTCAATATTATTGAGAAGATAATCTTCTCTGTTCTTAATGTACAGTATATATACAAGAAGAAAGAGTAGCTAGTGTTTAACTACTTAACTAACTCTATAACTAACTATACTAACTGAAAGTTAAATTACATATAAATGAAATGAAATTCAACTAGTTCTTGTATCTTGACACCCCCCTCAAGTGAAGCATGGATGTCTATCATGTGTAACTTGTTTGTGAAATTGT
Organism: Rehmannia glutinosa; assembly: GCA_016081115.2. Taxonomy (NCBI): domain Eukaryota; kingdom Viridiplantae; phylum Streptophyta; class Magnoliopsida; order Lamiales; family Orobanchaceae; genus Rehmannia; species Rehmannia glutinosa. The sequence goes on along the minus strand of JABTTQ020002168.1, from coordinate 255,828 downwards.
TGAATAATGGGGCTGACAATGGCTTAGTAAAAATGTCAGCAGTTTGTTGATCAGATGGTATACAGATGAGTTTGAGTAATCCTTCTTGGACTTTTTCTCGGACAAAATGGCAGTCTAGCTGTATATGTTTGGTCCTTTCATGGTTGCAAGCATTTTGTGTGATACAATACGCTGACTTGCTGTCTGTATATACAATAGCAGGTTGCTTGTGTTGGACTTTAATGTCTCGAAGGAGATAAGTCAGCCATTGAAGTTCACAAGTGATTAATGCGATTGCCCTGTATTCAGCTTCAGCTGATGACCTGCTTACTGTTGCCTGCTTCTTTGTTTTCCATGAAACAAGTGACTCTTCAAGGTAAACATCATATCCACTTATGCTTCTTCTTGTATCAGGGCATTTTGCCCAATTTGCATCACTAAAACCCTTTAAGTGTAAAGTGCAATTTGAAGAGTAGAAGAGTCCTTTACCTGGATTGTTCTTGATGTATCTAAGAACTCTATGGGCTGCTGTGAGGTGAGCTTCAGTAGGTTTTGACATGAACTGACTGAGAGTATGAATGCTATAGGATAGTTCAGGTCTAGTTATTGTTAGATATAGCATTCTTCCAATCAATCTTCTATATTGAGAGGGATCTGATAGAGGAGAGCTGGAACACTTTGAATCAAATTTTGAATCCATAGGGGTGGTGCTTGGTTTGCAGCCAAGTAAACCTGTTTCTGTTAAGAGATCTAGTGCATATTTTCTTTGACATAAATGAATTCCTTTTGAAGTTCTTGCTACCTCAATGCCTAAAATATATTTTAAAGTACCAAGGTCTTTTATTGTGAAAGTATCATCAAAATGTTGCTTAACTGCATTTATCTGGTTCATGTTGTTTCCTGCTAAAATTATATCATCAACATATACACATAGAACAAGAATAGAATCAGAATTAGATTTTATAAAAAGAGAATGGTCAGATTTTGACTGATTAAAACCATAAGTAAGTAAACAAGAAGGTAGTTTTTGAAACCATTGCCTTGAGGCTTGTTTCAAACCATAGAGACTTTTGGTAAGCTTACAGACTCTCTTGTCATCCTTTGCACAATATCCAGGAGGAGGTAACATGTAGACTTCTTCATTTAAATCCCCATGCAAAAAAGCATTGTTGACATCCAATTGATGGAGAAACCATCCTTGAGCAGCTGCAACTGCAATTACTAATCTCTCACAGTAGAAATATTAGCAATGGGAGAAAATGTATCAAAATAGTCTAGCCCTTCTTCTTGTGTGTAGCCTTTAGCTACTAATCTAGCTTTGTATCTTTCTATTGATCCATTTGACTTGTATTTTACCTTGTATACCCATTTACATCCAATACAATGTTTGTTTGGAGGGAGATCTGTTAGAATCCATGTATTGTTTTTCTCAAGTGCTAAAAGTTTTGCTTTCATTGCCTCTTGCCATTCTGTGCTCTTGCTGGCTTGAGTATAATTTTTAGGTTCAACAATTGTGCTAATATTTGCTGTAAAATGTTTATGATTGGATCCTAACTGGTTGACAGATATAAAATTGCATATATTATATTTTCTATCTGTGGAGACAAGTTGAGCTGAGGAATTATGCTTCATGGAAGGTGGTAAAACACAATCATAAACCTGAAGATAAGCTGGTGTGCTTCTTGATCTGGATGACTTTCTAATGTCAGGAGGAGAGGGAGCTGGTTCATGAGTTCTATCTTGACTTTCAATAGCCTGCTCAGTTAACTCAGTATTGTCATGAACTTGCTGAAGATTTGTAACTAGTTGTGGAGACAAATTTCCTGTATCTGTTTCAATGTTTTCTTGTCTGATAGGGACTTGTTGATGCTATATAGGATTGACATAATAATCCATAGAGGAGTTATCAGGAAACATAAGAGACGAGGATTGTTTTGAATCTGTCATATGAAAAGGAAAAATGTCTTCACAAAATTTTACATTTCTTGAAATGAATATTTCCTTGCTGTTTAAATCATAGAGTTTGAAACCTTTGGAACCAAACGGATAGCCTAAGAAAATGCATTTTGTAGCTCGAGGTTGAAATTTATTTCTGTTTGCTGCTAAAGTAGAAGCATAAGCTAAACAGCCAAAATTTTTAAAATGAGAATAATCAGGTTTCTTGTTAAAAAGCATTTCAAAGGGAGTTTTATTTTTAAGAATGGGAGTAGGAATCCTATTTATAATGTGAGCATCAGTTAATATACATTCATCCCAGAAATAAATTGGAACCTTTGAATGGAACATTAGAGCTCTTGCAACTTGTAAGAGATGATGGTGTTTTCTTTCAACAACACCATTTTGTTGAGGGGTTTCAACACAGCTTGTTTGATGTAAAATACCATTTGAAGAATATAGATCATGAAGAAGGAATTCAGTTCCATTATCGGACCTTAAGGTCTTAATTTTCTTGTCAAACTGTGTGAGAACCATGTTTATAAAAGGCTGAAGATGAGCTTTTGTATCTGATTTATGTTTTAACATGTAAATCCATGTGCACCTAGAAAAATCATCAACAATTGTAAGGAAATAACTGAAACCACTAAGAGACTTGGTAGAAAATGGTCCCCAAAGATCACAATGGATTAGATCAAAAACAACAGTTGAACAAGAATTATTGTCATTAAAAGATAGTTTCTTTTGCTTTGCAAAATGACAAATATCACATGTACTAAAATCAATTGAACTATCTATAGGAATAGGTAAAAGAGAAAGTCTTTTGGCTGGTATATGGCCCAATCTTGAATGCCAAAGTAATGAATTTTCAGTAGAAACAGAAGTAGTTGTGTTGATTTGAGGAGTGTGCAGGGTATACCCATCCTTTTGATTAGCAGAGCCAATCATCATGTTGCTGTTCAAATCCTGTAAAATGCAATGTGATGATAGAAAATGTAGTGCACAATTTGAAGACTTTGCAAGTTGAGAAACAGATATTAGATTAAAAGAAAATGAGGGTACACATAAGACTTTGTGTAAGGTAAGGTGTTCAGACAACTTTACATCACCAATATAAGAAGCAGTGGTAGAGTGTCCATTTGGTAAATAGACAGGAATAGAGATAGGAATAGGAGAATTAGTGAATAGAGACTTGTCACAAATCATGTGGTCTGTAGCACCTGTATCAAGGATCCACTTACAATTATGCATGTTTTTAACACAACCAGAGAAAGGTAAGATACCTGGTGTAGGATGTGTTGTGTTAGAGTTCATATTGCCATGAGATATGGTTGTGGCTGCTGAATGAGGAGCTTCTGCAGAAGAGTTTGGCTGGTGTTGCCTAGCAAAGGCTAAGAATTGATCCATCATATCTTTGGTCAAGATTGGATTATCCACAGGAGTTTCAAGAAAATCTGAGTGTGCCACAGCATTATTTGCAACACCTGAATCTTTTGCAATTCTTGGTCCTTTTGGGCCTTTCCATCCCGGAGGATATCCAATTATTTGAAAACACTTGTCAACTGTATGGCCAGTGTATCCATAATGAGAACACTTTGGTTTCTTTTTCTCTTTTGATTGAAACTTAGAAAAATTGCCCTGTCTTGCCATCATTGCTATAGACTCCATTGGAGAAACAATTGTAGAAATATTGTTGAGCCCTCTTTGTGACTCTTCTTGAAGTAATAGGGAGTATACTTTTGCAAGAGAGGGTAGGGGAGAATTAAGTAGTAGCTGGCTTCTTAACTGAGCATAAGACTCATTTAGTCCAACTAGAAACTTTATGACAGAGTCATTTTGCTGTGTAACAACCATAAGAGATGAAAAATTACAGGTACATTTTCCACATGTACATTTCATCATAGGCCTATGGTTGATGTACTCATCCCACAATCCTTTGAAATGATTGTAATATACAGTGATTGAACTCGAACCTTGGCTAATAGAACTCGGAGATTTTTCCAAATGAAAGACTCTAGGGCCATCACTCCTAGCATATCTCACCTTGAGCTCATCCCAAACATCTTGCGCAGAGGTGAAGTAGAGTAGGCTTTGTCTGATGTCTTTGCAGATGGAATTTAGTAGCCAAGAAAGCACTAAATTGTTAGCACGTTGCCAAGAAACAAAAGAGGGAGAAACATCAGATGGAGCTGGTAAAGAACCATCAATAAAACCACCCTTATTCTTGACACTCAAGGCCATTGATACAACTCTATTCCAAGAAGTATAGTTATCACCTGTAAATGGCTCGAATACAATAATGGCTCCAGGATTGTCACTCGGATGGAGAAAATACGGAGAGGAGGGATCATCAGTACTTATTGTCGCAGCCATGGATGAATACCAGTATCTTGAAAAAAAATTGGAAACAACCTTTGTCTTGAAAATAAATTTGAAGCAGCCTTGAATCTTGATTGAAGATGAAGGCAGAATACAGTTCTGGCAATTTCCTCTAAGATACAACGACTTTACAGGTTCAACTTAGCAGTACTTACAAAAGTCAAACCAACAACGAACAAAACAAATACTTAGGCTTTCAAGCTTTTGGAAGGAAATAATTCAATATGCTAGTAATGCAGAATGACTCCATTTTTATCTGATTATTTTCGTATGTCCCTTTTTCATCTGCAGGGATTCATATTTATAGGCATCTAAGTGCCTTTATGCAATGGTCATGTCTTTTGAATCGAAAAGACATGTGTAAAGCCAAAAAACACACTTAGTAACTCGAACAGGTGCCTTAGTTCGAAACTGCGACGACCACACACTTGTGCGCACACGACGTAAAAAGTTTCTATCTCTGGTGCACGCTCGTGCACTGCCCGAGTGTGCACGACAGTGCACCCCGTCCCGATGCGTGACCACTGCACAGCGTGCCCGCGCACTAGCCCAGTTTGAGTAAAATTAATTTTAAAGGTTTAAATAAATTTTGTCCAAAACTATATGGACCTTGAAGCCCAAGCCCAAGCCAAGCCCATGCCCATGCCCACGACCCAAGTCCATGACTCGGACTGAGGCAGAGCCGTAGAGGTGGCGCGCACGCGTCTTGAATTAAACCACAAGTATGTAGGTCCTCCCTCCTTTAAAAACCTTGGTTCCCCATGGGCCCAAACCCATTACTCCAACTTGGGTTATATAAATAGAGCAAACTTTGGCCTTTTATCCTATGTGGGATGGAGCTTCACTACTTCCCCATATTTACCGATTTCCATATCAATTTTCAGTTTTAAGTGGCTAAATTGTACCATTAATTTCTCATTCACCCGGAATTGGTTTTGAGAAATTTAAAATGCCAATCTCATCTACTCACTTAATAGAATTTTATCATATAACTTAATTTTATTTTCTACCAATGGAAACCACTTAAATATTTGGTCCAAAATAGGTCAACACCCATTTTTCACAAAACCAAATTCCAAAAATCCCCCACCTGAATGAAATTAATGCATGCATGTATGCAAATTTGCTTGAAAGTCTCGACGGACTATTATTACATTAGGATAGGAAGCTTATGGCTTTAAACCTTCCTTAGTAAAATACTATCGGATTTACTAGCTGCTTAGTGACGCTATGTCTTGAACTACTCCGTCGTTCATATAAACCGAGACAACAATATTTACACAATAACAATTCTAACATTTATTGTTCTCACGTTGTGTCCATTTCAGAGAGCTGAGAACGTGTGTTAGAACTGCGGACAACCAGGACATTTTGCTGTTGAATGTTCCTATCCACCAGTCAACAAGTACATAAATGAAGAAGAAAGAAAAGTCTTCAGGGAAAGAAGACAAGAAAAGAAGAAAGCCATGTTGGCAGCCGAGATCTGAGCCCCCAAGTGCAAAGATGATGCAAGAGACTCGATTAGTAGTGAAGCAGACTACTCAAGTGATTCTGAGGAAGAGGCTATGATCTGCCTCATGGCCAAAGAACAAGATCAAGAAGATGAGGTACACTCTAACTCATCTCATTCTGATTCAAGTGATAGTGACTGTGATACACACACTTCATCACCCACTGATCTTTATGATTCATTAGGCAAAGTGATGAAAGATTTTGAACACATAAAGTCCTCACACACCATTTTAAATGAGGAGAACAGCCAGCTTAAAAGCCAAAACTCACAGCTGACAAAAGAGTTGAGTACTCTGAGTCACATAGTTGATGAGAATACTAAGCTAAAGGCTGAAAATGCCAAGATCATAGCAGAGTTAGCTGCTACAGAAAAGAGGGAAAAAGATCTTAAAAATGTGATTGCCTCATTTAAAAAAACATCCAAATTATTGGATGAACTTATTATGAGTCAAAAGGAATGTGGAGACAAGACAGACATAAAATTTAATCCTTTTGCACATAGTCAAGCCCTAAGAGTGATTTTGGAAAAAGGATTTTCAAGTAATGAAGCATCCCAAAAAACCAAAACACCAAATGTTGCACACATATCTCTTCCAAAGCACAATCAAAATCATACTGGTCTTGGATATAAAGGGAAAAGAAATCAGCCAGTTGAGTATGCTGAAAGGACAACTGAGAAGAAATTCAGCCGAGTTCCTCAGCAAACTCCAAACAGAAAATACTATGTGAAAAGCAAACAGAGCTACCAAAACCCCCAGAAATTTCATCAGAGAAATACATATGATGGGAATGGTAGAAAATATCCAAACTATGCTGATTGGAATAATGTGAAACATCAGCAAAGACCTATGGAATATAAGCCAAAATGGCAAAGACCTAAACCTCAACAAAGGTCATTCCAAAGGCAAAAGAGCTTTTATCAGCACACACACACGCACCCAAGCACTACCCTCAGAAATACCACAACTACCCTAAGAAAGCAATTGCTAAAACACACACACTGGCATACAGATAAAAGAGACAACTGTATGATCCTAAAACCCCCAAGCAATTTGCTAATGTGCACTATGATTATGGCACTGATAGATGGCAACCTCTTAGAGTCAGACCATTTTGCTATAGGTTGGTTGGAACATCTTATAGCACTAACCCCTTAGGACCCAAACAAGTATGTGTACCTAAAAACTGATTTCCTTGATTGCAGGTTCAAGGAACGTCTGAGTGCCAAGGAACCTGATACATGGATAGTGGTTGTTCCAGACATATGACATGAAACAAGAAAAACCTATCAAGATTCAAGGAGATTAGAGGTGCAAAAGTTATATTTGGAGGAAATGAAGCTCCAGGGGAGATCAAAGGCACATGATCCATCAAGAAAAATGGATTGGAAATCACAGATGTTGCTTATGTTGAAGGCCTCAACTTCAACCTGTTGAGTATCAGCCAACTCTGTGACAAAGGGTACAATGTAGGGTTGAACATGGGGATATGCCAGATCAAGGATGCTGAATCAAATGAAATAGTGATGCAAGGGTCAAGGCAAAAGAATATGTATGTGGTAGATTGGTCTACTGCTACACCAAGCACATGTCTGCTAGCAAAGAGCACAACCGAATCAAGTTGGCTGTGGCATAAGAAGCTGAGTCTTCTGAATTTCAAGACAATCAACAAGCTTGCAAGGAGTCATCTTGTAGAAGGATTGCCAGACTCAGTGTACAAGAAAGAAAGTGTATGTGATGCATGCCAGATGGGAAAGCAAATCAAATCTTCATTCAAGGATAAGCCAAGTCATTCTTCAACAAGGATATTACATCTGTTGCATATAGATTTATTTGGTCCAGTTGAGCCAGCTAGCATCAGTGGAAATAAATACACCCTAGTGGTGGTGGATGATTATTCAAGATATACATGGACAATTTTCATGTGTAAAAAGAAGGAAACTTTGTAGAAGTTACCTCAGCTGATGAAAAGAGTTCAAAATGAGAAGAGCCAAACCATTATAAAGATGAGATCTGACAGAGGAAATGAGTTTGTCAATGGGATTATAACTCAGTATTGTGTTGAAAATGATATTGCTCATGAGTTATCACCTGCAAGGACTCCACAACAGAATGGAGTAGCTGAAAGAAAGAACATAACTCTAAAGGAAACTGCAAGGACCATGTTAGCTGAAGCTGGATTGCCTAAGAGATTTTGGGCTAAAGCCATAAATACATCATGCTATACTTAAAATTGATGCATGATTAACAGGCAATTGACCAAGACTCCCTATGAAACTTGGACAGGGGGAAAGCCAAATGTGGATATTTCAGGATATTTGGATGCAAATGCTTCATCCATAACAATGGCAAAGATAATTTGAAGGCTTTTGATGCTAAAGCTGATGGAGGTATCTTTTTGGGATACTCAGCTGAGAGTAAAGCCTATAGAGTGCTGAACAAGAGGACTATTGTCGAGAAGAGTCTATCCATGTGGTTTTTCATGAACCTAATGTGAGTGGAGAAGACATTGAAGAGTTAGCTGATAAGCTGAATCAAGCAACTATGTAGAAGAGTCCTTATGTTGAAGCTGAAGTAAGAGAACTCAACCCTGATGAAGATGAGATAGTTGAATCTCAAAGACATCTGGAAGGTCTACAGCTGAATGAGGATGAAAGAGCTGTTCAAGACAACTTAGCTACGAGGTGGCTGAATCTAGCAGACTTACTCCAACCTGATGTGAGATGGCTGAGAGACCATCCACCAGAGTTAGTCATTGGAAATGTTAGAGATGGAGTAAGAACCAGATCCGGAGCCCAACATGAAGCTATGTTTACTTGTTTCATTTCCCAAATAGAGCCTAAAGATGTGTCTCAAGCATTGGATGGCACACATTGGATTCAAGCCATGCAAGAAGAGCTGAATCAGTTTGAAAGAAACAAAGTATGGGAATTAGTTCAAAGGCCAACCCACCAAAATGTCATTGGTACAAAATGGGTTTTCAGAAACAAGATGAATGAGGAAGGATCGGTTGTAAGAAACAAAGCAAGATTGGTAGCCAAAGGGTATTGCCAAGAAGAGGGTATAGATTTTGATGAAACCTTTGCTCCTGTTGCTAGATTGGAAGCAATAAGGATGTTTCTTGCTTATGCTGCAAATAAGAACATCACTGTATATCAAATGGATGTGAAGAGTGCATTTCTAAATAGACTATTAGAGGAAGAAGTCTATGTTGAACAACCTCCAGGTTTTGAGCAGAAAACCATTGGAGATAAGGTCTACAAGTTCAAGAAATCATTGTATGGATTGAAACAAGCACCAAGAGCATGGTATGATACATTGTCTCAATTTCTAACTAACAATGGATTCACCAAAGGCAAAGTTGATAGAACACTCTTCAGAATTCAAGATGGAGAGAGTATACTGCTTGTTCAAATATAGGTGGATGACATCATTTTTGGTTCCACAAATAAAGAGCTGTGTGACAAGTTCTCAAACCTCATTCAAGGCAAATTTGAGATGAGCATGATGGGAGAGCTGACTTTCTTCCTAGGACTTCAAGTCAAGCAATTGAAGGATGGAACCTTCATAAGACAAACTAAGTATACAGAGATTTGATGAAAAAATTTGGTATGGAAGAGAAGTTTTCTGTGAAAATTCCAACGAATACATCAGTCAAGATGGACATGGATGCATATGGCAAAGCTGTTGATCAAACTAGATATAGAGCTCTCATTGGATCATTGCCCTATCTAACAGCAAGCAGGCCAGACATCACCTTTGCAGTAGGTGTATGTACAAGATTTCAATCTACACCAAAAGATAGCCACATGGCTGCAGCTAAGAGAATCCTAAGGTATTAGAGATGCCAGGAAGTCGGCTTATGGTATCCAAAGGAAGGAGGATTCAAGCTGGTTGGTTATTCAGACTCAGACTATGCTAGATGTAGAGTTGACAGGAAGAGTACCTCTGGTACATGTCAAATGCTTGGAAATAGATTGGTTTCTTGGTTCAGCAAGAAATAAAATTCAATATCTACATCCACAGCTGAAGTAGAGCACATAGCTGCGGGCAGCTGTTGTACCCAAGTCTTATGGATGAGACAGCAGCTGAGAGATTATGATATTGAAGAAAAAGACATTCCAATTATGTGTGATAACACTAGTGCTATTACAATCACTCAAAATCTAGTGTTGCATTCAAGAACAAAGCACATTGATGTCAGATATCATTTTATAAGAGATCATGTTGAAAAGAAAGACATCACCTTGGAATACATCTCAACTGATAAGCAGTTAGCTGATGTATTCACAAAGTCATTATGTGAATCAAGGTTTGAAGAGCTCAATAATGAGTTATGGTTAATTGAGCTGAGTTAGAATACTCAGAAGACTCAATCAGCAGAGAAAGAAGATGAGAAAATTGAAAAAGAGCAGGTTTCACATTTCAGCCAAGTGAAATAGCCCAGTAAGGAAGTCATAGGTATCAAGTTAGCTGACAGCTGAGTTACTTCATGAGAAGAGAGAAGCAGAGTTGAGTCACTTTGGATATAAGCTGAATCATTTATGAGCTAAGTGACAAAAACGCAATCATTTTAATTCGAGCGGGAATGTTTTTAAGAATGATGTCAGCGTAATAATGACTGTCAGTACAAAAGTTGCACAGTAAACCATATGATTGGATATAAATGCTGCTGCAATTAATGTGGGGAAATTAATGCGGTTTTGAAGACTTAATCCAGACCGTTGATCTTGATCAATATTTTCAAATTCCAAAAACCGTCCTTTCACATCCCTTATATATGAAACTTCACTTTCTCTCTCCTCACGCAAACCTATTCATCTTCAGCATAGAAAGAGCATTCTCTCTGTAACTGAGTTCAAACCCTAGTTCTTCTAAGCAAAGTTTGTCAAGTTTTAATCGGTAAAATCATCTGAAAATGGCAGCAACCCACAATTTCGCTTTGTTAGCTGAAAAGATTCACACCGGTTCTTCAGTACACTTCGCTGGAATGATCAAACAGGGCGTGGATGATTCCCTTTGAAGAAGAAAGCCGAGAGGATAGAAAAGTCTGGCCTTAAGGACTTTTTGATGATGCAGTTCACGCATACCTACCTGGAAGAGGTCGCCATGTCTTACGTGAATGCAGAGGTGCAAGACGATGAAATCCGCTCATCTGTCCACAACAAGGTCATCAAAATTAATGCTAAGGACCTTGCTGAGCACTGCTTTTTGCCCGTTGAGGGTCTGAAGGACATCGCTGAGAAAGAAGTCGACTTAGCTGCTACTTGGAAAGAAGTTGCCAAGCCGGAGTTCACTGCGAAGGTTGTATATACAACCAAGAAGGAGTCTCTGAAGGAGGATTACCACAAGCTGATGGACATCGTGTCCAAGTGCGTGGAAATGAAGTTTGGAAGCTTTAATCAGTTGTCCAAGACCAAGCTGATCGTAATGGATGTGATCATGCAGGAAAAAAAGGTGAATTGGGCTGAGTTCGTTTTCAGCCGAATCTGCCAAAATGTGATGAACAGGTCCTATAAGGAGGATGGGACCTTTGGCTGTTCTTTGGGATATGGCCTGGTGATTGGCCATCTGATGGAGGTGAAGGGCATTGCTCTCCGCCATGGCAAGCCCTTTCATGCCAACAAGAAGATGTTCAAGGCGAACCTTTCTAGAGCCCAGAAGAAAGCTCATGCAAGAAAGGCTGATACGAGTGAGGGGGAATCAGCTGACTCTGCTGAAGACACAGCTGAGACCTCCCCAGCTCTCTTTCCCAAGAAGACATCAAAGAAGAGAGTTGCATCTTCTAAGCCTGCCTCTGCCCCCACAACCAAATCAAGGAAAGCACCTAGCCCAACAACCAAACCAAAAGCCCCTGCCCACGCAGCCGAGACACCTGCCCATGCAGCCAAGACCCCTACCCCAGCAGCCGAGATAGAGGAGGAACCCCAAATTCCCTCCTCTATCGTGAAGAAGAAAAGGACTGCCAAGTCAAGAGAGGCAGCTGCCTCTAAGAAAGGAGCAAAGGCCTTCACTATTGAAGAGCTATGGAGGTGGAACCTGAGATCCAACTGGTTCCCACCAAAAGAAGACGGATGTATAAGCATTCTGAGCTTGAAAAGATAGTCGAGTCTGGCACTCACGGAGAAGGAAGTTGAGACTGCTAATGCTCAAGAGGAGCAGTCTCCTGAGATTGTGGATGCCCCAAAGAAGACTACTGATGCTGATCAGCAGAGGATCCAAGAAGACCCAACTGTGCGGGAGATAGCTGGGAAGTTGAGGCAGTTGAGACAACAGAACCTATGAAAGAACATGTTGTCTCAACTCCTCAGGCAGACGCTGCTGAGTCTGAGGAGGAGCTAGGCCCATTATCCCTCATTCAGGAGGCAGGAGAAGACGATGATGATGAAGATGACTTGATTATGTATTCTCCCATCTACCTTGACATTCAAAGAAGATTGAGGGAATGGAGGGCTTGGAAATTGGACTACTCCAGGCGTCAATTTGTTCGCCCAGAGTTTATTGAGGAGGAGCAGGAACTTCATAGGTTCCTTGGACATGCATCCGTCTAATTCGCTCGGAATGAAGAGGGCTGCATGGAAACCCTCCGCCTCATCAAGAAAGATGAAAAGGAGAAAGGGGCAGAGCAAGCAAGAGTCTTGGAGAAATCTAAGATCTGTCAGCAGACTGGGACTTATGAGCATATACATGAGTCTACTGACAGTGATGAAGAAATGGATCCAGCTGCTGCAGTGGAGAAGTCAGAATTGCAGCAGGCTTTACAAGAATCTCGAGCCATGCATGAGCAAAGCCTTCTAGAGAGTCCAGGAGAGTCCTCAAAAATCTCTCTCAGGACTGATCCATTGGGAGTGGCACAAATGATTACGACGGACATTGCTTCAACCATGTCCCCTGTGCACTCAACTGATGCCTCGCAGGGAATTGGCAATGAAGCTGGGACTTTGGGACCTTAAGCCAAGCCAACCCCTGAAGAAGGTGTTAACACACCTGCCCCTGCGGCTATACACTCAGAGGGAACTGAAGCTACGCCTCAGGAGAAGAGTGACCCCACTCTCATTCACTCAGCTGGTGCGCCAGTTGAGGGGGAAACTCTCTCCACCACAGCAAGGTCGGAGGAAGTTGTGGGAGACAAAACTTTGAAGTTAGGAGGCGAAGGTGAGAAAAACAAGGAGCAGCAGAGTGACATTAATGACGCTCAGACAGTTGAGTCTGTCTCAACTGGATGTCCACTGCTTTGCAGACCGAAGAAGATGCTGCCACATCTAAGGAAAAGGACGGAGAGACCCTGGGAGTTGAGACTCTGGGTCCTGAAATGCAATCCAAGGAGTTGAGACTCCGATGGATGCCACGGTCCAAGACCCTAAGACAGCTGTGTCTGTCAAAGGGATAGTAGAAGACCCTAAGATAGTTGAGACTGTCGAAGGGAATGTCGAAGGCCCTGCAGCAGTTGAGACTGCTGAGGGTAATGAAGGCCTAAGGGAGGTTGAGACTTCCCTAGGAAAAGAGAAGCCTGAAACGAACATTCCTCAAATCGAAGGTGCTACTGCAGAAGAGGAAATCAGCGCCCTTCACGATTCCCAGGAACACATTGATACTTCATTTTTGGGATCGGAGGATGAGGCTGAGTCCACATATCACGAAAATCCAACGATGGACAGAGCTGAGGATGTTCTCAACACTCAGAGCCAAGTCAGTGAGAAGACAACTCGTATGAGGTTCAATTTTGATGATGAGCCATCTCCTAAGGTCTCATCATCTTCCGATGACGCTAATGATACAATTGAGGACCAGGTTATTCATTTAGAAGAACACACTGAGGCCAACGAAGATATTAAGATAAGCCGAGGCTCAGTCAGCTGGGCAAAAAACCTTAATGCCCCAAATTAAAACCGAGTCAATCACAAGAGCTCCCACAAAATGCAGCAAGAAGAACGATCGTAGCTCAATCGCAAGCTTTGATGGCTGCACCAACAGTTGCGATGACGCTGCCGCAGCTGAGGCACAACAAGCTGAATCATCACAGGCACCTCAAAGTCAAGAAATACCTCTTGTGCGCGATGATGTTTTTGAAGATATATTCCTATTCTCTAAGAATCTACCCGACATGGAGGAGAAATCTGCTGTGGATTTAAAGAAATACACCATGCAGGAAGAGCCTGTCATTCCCATAGATACGATTATACCAACAGACTTCAATTTTGATGCAGAATGGCCGGCAGCTGTGTCCAACCCAACATCTGAGTTCCGTGAAGCCTTCAAGAAAATCTGCGAAGAGATTGAGAAGATGGAACATCACCAGGACTCTCTAGACTTACGATTGGACAATCAAGATGCCACCCTCACAGCTGATTTAAAAGGGATCATCATGCGAATAAGGGAATGGGCTGCCCAGCAGACAACCATGAGATTGGAGCAGGTCCATTACTTCAAAGCACGTTTTTCCAAAATGTTTGTTTGGAGTGCGGACAACTCAATGTACCAGCAGAGATGAAGGAATAAATAACGAAGATTGAAACTTCCCACAAGTTGGATATGGAGCTGCTACAACATTTTCACAAGACTGAGATTGCCCGACTCGAGAATAATATGAATGAAAAATTCAGCCTTCTCATGGATGAAATGAAGATCGTGTCAGCCAAGTCGAAGGCTACTTGCTCAGAATTTTGTAAGGCGTACGATGCAGCAGACTCCAAGCACAACTCAACTAACAGCCGCCTGGATTTTCTCGTAAGTGGGTTGTTCCCTATGATACCTCTCTCTTTTGGTGATGATGCTAAAAAGGGGGAAGAGGATACCCTTAAGGGATTGAAGGGAGAAATGAAGAAAGGAGGTGACATAGCTGAGGGGGAAGGAAGTTCGAAGGATTTGAAGTTGATGTATGCTGAAACCCCCCAACTAGGTGATGTCATGGCCTCAATTCTCAACAACCTGAATCTACCTGTTGAAAGAGCTGAGGTGGCCATGAAAGATAAAAGGAAGGCCATCGAAGCTGCATTTGATAAAGTAGTTGAGAAGCAGTCAGCTCGCGTGGAAGAACTTTTGAAACAATATGGTGGTCCTCCAGCCGGAAAGGACTATGCTACAATCATGCCCCCGAAGGACATAACAATGTCTGATGCTGGATCTGAGCCCAGACCTATAGAAGAGTTTCAAACTCTCGAAGCAGAAGGATATTTTCAAGGAATGACTCTACCTCAAGCGTGGGATGTGTATTGGGAGAAATGATTGGAAGTATGCAAATCAGCTGAGAAGCAGTAGACTTCCAGCATCCATTCAGCTGGAAAGTCTAAAGTCCTAGTACAGTATACACCAAGAGGTCGAGGAGCTGATTCGGACGATGGGTATGACATGGTGGCAGTGGAAGAGGTTCTCAACCACGGCCAAGACAAAAAGATGTGACGTATGTTGATCCTCAGAAGAAATGGATCACATACTGGGCTCGATATGATCACCTGGCAAACTTAGAAGTTGCACGCAAGTTGGCTGAGGCAAAGAAGAGAATGGATGGAGAGAATGAAACACAAACAAGAGAATGGCTCGAGAGGAAGCAAAGGGATGACCCTACTGCCAAACGAGCCTATGAAAAGAAGAAAAGAGAAGAAGAGGAAAAAAGAGAAAGATAGCTGATGATGATGACAGGAGAAGAGCTGAAGAAGAGAGAAGAAGGAAGCAGCAAAGGCGTTGAAGTGTGCTCGAACCGCTTCGTGTATTTTGATGTAAATACATTTGTGTAAGTATTCTGTAATAAGCTCAGTGAATTTCCCTATAATTTTCACTCTGTTTGTATCTTAGCTTAAATATGCAATGTACTGTTATATTATATATAAAGCTCTGATATTTATTGTAAAAAGCTTTGTAAAGGACAAGAATGCTATGATCAATAAAATGATGATTTGAAGCATACATCTTTGTTACTACACTGTCTATATGTTTGTTGTTTACTTGCTTTAAAAGTTTTAAGTTTTGGCCATCAAAAAGGGAAAATTGTTAGGAAATTTATTTGATAGATTTTGATGATACCATGTAATACATAAACTAGGAAGTTGGCACCCCATTTTCCTTGTAATTTGTATTGTCATAGATATTGATAAAAAGGTCACCTGAACCTAACAATAGAAAGTAATTTTCTGAGCAATTAACCTGCAATATTTTCATAGCAATTCAAGCAATTCCTCAAGCCTCAAACTCGAAGAAACTCGATCCAACACAAGCTGTGAAGGAGACATAACTTCAACCAGTTGAAGAGGAAACTTTTTAAGAATCAAAGGGGTCTGCTTTCCAAGTCAGGATTGTAGAAAGGTTCAAGGTCGAACCATTATCAAGTTTATTGGAGGGCTTCGTGATCAAATCCAAGAACTTGAGAAGTGAGCTGAAGTAGCAAGGCAGTTGTCCTATGAAGAAGTTGAGTCACAAGAGAAGCCAGTTGTGTGATCAAGGCTGTCTCCAGACTGATAACCGCTTGTAAACTGATCTGTTACATAGTGGATTCCTCTAGGAGTTGGAGAAGAGAGGATTAGAAGAATTACCCCATCTTCGAACCTCTATAAAATATTTGTGTCATTTACTTTCAACAAATTTACATTCTTGCATATTTACTTATTTGATGTTACTTTATATTTGCTATCCAACTGATAAATAACCAAGTGCTAAAAAATCAAGTGTTAAAAACAAGCTTAAAACAAATCAAAGGGTGTTAAGTCTTCCATTGTTAAAAACCAAATCAGCCAAGTTAAGTATTTGGCTTAAGCAGCCGTGTTATATTATCAACAGCTCTATCGAGTCTGTTGAGTGAGTAACTTAGCTGAATAGCTGACTTAGCTATCCCCAAGGACACAACTGTTTGAGTCAACTCTGTTGAATACTTTAAAAGGACTAAAATCGAAAATTTGGTAAGGTTTATTCACCCCCCTCTCTAAACCTTACACCACACCCCTTGGGACCTACAATTATACTCACTTCCGAGCATAACTCTTCAAACGGAGCAACATACTCTCCGTCTTTATCATTTCAAATCATCTTAATTTTCAAATTAAGCTGATTTTCAACCTCATTCTTATAAGTTTTAAAAGATACTAAAGCTTCATCTTTGCTTTCCAAAATATATACATAACAATATCTTGTGCAATCGTCAATAAATGTTATAAAGTACTTTTTCCCACTTCGAGTTTGCAAAAGTTTTAAATCACACACATCTGTATGAATTAACTCAAGTGGTTTTGTACTTCTCATCACCGAATGAAATGGTACTTTAGCCAATTTTTTGCTTTAAGTGAATCGGTTTTAAACGTTGGTATTAAGTCCAGATTCACTAACCTTTTAATTGTGTTGAAATTTGCGTGTCCTAATCTATCATGCCATAAATTAGAACAATCCAACAAGTAAACAGATGTAATATTCTTATTATTCGCCTCTTGGCGGAAAACACTCATTACAGACATCTTAAAGAGCCCTTTATCAAGGTACCCCTTACAAAGAAACTGACCATTCTTGGTCATTAGAAACTTGTCGGACTTAAACACTAGTCTAAACCCGGCCTAACTAAGCAAAGGACTGGAAACTAAATTCTTGCGGATATCCAGGACATGCAGCACATCCACAAGCATAAGCTCTTTTTCGGAAGTCATTTTCAGCACAACCTTTCCAAGCCCCATGATGTTGGAAGACAAATAGTTCCCCATTAACAACTTCCTTCCATTTATCGGAGTGTAGGAGGAAAATATTTCTTTGTTGGCACAAATGTGACGAGTAGCTCCGGTATCTTTCCACCATTCCCCTGTGTTATCCACCATATTAGCTTCAAACACAATGGCGGTGAGATCAAGCTCCGACATGTCTATCGAAACAAACTTGTCCTCGATCACATTGGCTTGTTGTTGGTTGCCATTCTTTTTTGGGTGTCGGCAATCCTTGGCTATGTGATTCGGTTTGCCACAGTTGTAGAAATTCCCTTTGAACTTCTTGGCCTTCTCTTTATCTTTTTCAGAATGCTTCCATTTCTTGCTAGTGCTCAATTCAACAAGATTGGCCTTGGTCTCCGTTCCAGATTTGCTGGACTTTTTACATAGGATTTTTGGTTGTCTTCCTCGATCCGAAGCGGGACTATATGATCCTCAAGCCCAATTTCCTTGCGCTTGTGCTTGAGGTAGTTATTAAAATCTTTCTATAAAGGCGTAAATTTCTCGATAATCGAAACCACTTGGAACGACTCGTTCAAAATCATCCATTCAATCACTAAGTCATGAAGTATGATATAAATCTCTTGCACTTGGTTGATCATTGTTTTGGTGTCAACCATCTTGTAATCCAGAAATTTGCTGACAATAAATTTCTTTGTGTCGGCATCTTTTGTTTTATATTTTTTCTCCAAAGAGTCCCACAACTCTTTCGACATTTTGATAGAACTGTAGACATTATAGAGGGTGTCTTCCAGCCCATTCAAAATGTAGTTTTGGCAAAGAAAATCGCTGTTCTGCCAAGCATCTACATCAATCCTCCTTTGGTTATCAAATTCTTCTTCACCAATGGTAGGAGGGTCTTCTTTCAGGAACCGAGAGAGACTCAAAGTGGTCAGATAAAATAACATCTTTTGTTTCCATGTTTTGAAATTGACATCGGAGAATTGTGCAGGTTTCTCGCCATCAGCTGGAGCAACAACCATAAGAGTGAAACTTACGGATGCCATCATCTTGGAAACAACAGAAAATATTCATCTTGCAGTTGTTGTATGGGTGGTACTGTTTAAAAGAAAATGGCTAAGATATAGAAAACTAAAACGGGACAAAGATTAAAGTCGATACTAGTATTTGATACTATCTCTGCAAGACGAAATTGCCCCGTTACAAAGTGCTTATGGTGTTGGAAATCATCTCTAAGATACAACGACTTTACAGTTTCAACTTAGCAACACTTGCAAAAGATGAAATAACAACGAAAAAACAAGTGTTTAGGCTTTCAAGCTTTTGGAAGGAAAGAATTGAAAATGTTGGTAATGCAGAATGACTCGATTTTTATCTGATTATTTTTGTATGTCCCTTTTTCATCTGCATGGTGTTCACATTTATAAGCATCTAAGTGCCTTTATGGAATGATCATGTCTTTTGAATGGAAAAGACATGTCTACAGCCAAAAAACACACATGGTAACTAGAACATGTGCCTTAGTTCAAAACTACGCGACCGCGCACTTGTGCGCGCATAATAAAAAAGTTTTTGTCTCTGGTGCGCATTGCGCACTGCCCAGGTGCACACGCGCCCCATCTCGATGTGCGACCGTGCACTGCACAGCACGCCCGCGCACTAGCTCAGTTTGAGTAAAATTAATTTTAAAAGTGTAAATAAATTTTGTCCAAATTTATAAGGGTCTTGAATCCCAAACCCAGGCCCACGACCTGGACCTGGACCCAGACATGGGCTGGGCCGAGCTGAGCAAAGCTGGCCGGAGGCGGTGGCGGCGCGCGCGCGTGTTTTGAACCAAACCCACAAGTATTTTGGTCCTCCTTTCTTTAAAAACTTTGGTGCCCCAAGAGCCCAAACCCATTACACCAACTTGGGTTATATAAATACAAAAAACTTTGGCTTTTTATCCTATGTGGGATGGTGCTTCACTCCTCCATATTTACCAATTTCCATGTCAATTTCCAGTTTTAAGTGGCTAACTTGTAGCATTAATTTTTCATTCACCCGGAATCGATTTTGAGAAATTCAAAATGCTAATCTCATCTACTTACTTAGTAGAATTTTATCATATAATTTAATTCAATTTTTCACCATTGGAAACCACTTAAATATTTGGTCCAAAATGGGTCATTACCCATTTTTTACAAAACCAAATCCCAACATTTTCAAAACCACCGAATGAAAATGTGATAGATGAATCAGTCACAGTTGAGTAGGAGATTAATGAGCCACAAGAGAAAATTAGTTTAAGATGATCTATAAGGCAGAAAAGACCTGTTGTTTCTGATGACTGTGTGGTATATACTCTTGAGCATGAATGTGACTTAACATTGATGATGACCTGATCTCGTTCAGTCAAGTGATGAATAGTAACAATTATGAAAAGTAGTACAATACCATGAAAGAAGAGATTAAATCAATCTATGATAAGAGAGTATGAGAATAAGTTGAGTTGCCTAAAAGTTCTAAGGGAGTCGGTTGTAAATGGGTCTTTAGGACCAAACGTGACTCGAATGGCAACATTGAAAGGTATAAAAGCCAGACTAGTTGCTAATGGTTATACTAAAAAGGATTGCATTGACTATAAAGAGACCATCTCTCCAATGTCAAAGAACTATTCTTTAAGAGTTATTGTGGATTTGATGGCTCATTATGATTTAGAGCTTCACCAAATGGAAGTTACGACCATTCTTCTGAATGGTGATTTGGAAGAGGAAGTTTATATGGATCAATCGGAAGGGTTTATAACTACAGGAAAGGAAAATTTGGTGTGTAGATTGTAGGTCCCAAAGGTTTAAGGTAAAGTCCAGAAGGGGGGCTAAACAGACTTTACTATTTTTGAAAACTTTAAACTGGTTTTTAAATTAGAGTAAAAAAATAGTTAAATCCTTGAAGATAGTTAAGTTGAAACTCGCAGGAGAGTTAACCACTAAACATATCTTTTAATAGAGTTATTGATAGAGTAACTCAATTAAAACATTGTAACTTTTACAGAGTTATGTTTTCAATTAAGTACAATGTAACACTTACACCTTGAGGTTTTGTTAATCTACATAGTAGGTTTAATGACTTATTTGGCAAGCAAAATATAAAAAAAAAAAAAAAGAATATTTGCAGGAATGTAAAGTGCAAAAAGTAATAAGATATAGAATTTTATAGTTGTTCGAGGGTAGAGTAATCCCTCTACTTCACTCTTCTCCTTCTTTAGGAGGAATACACTAAGTATCAGGTAACTTTTAATATAAAGTACAACCAATCTAAGCTGCTTTGATCACGACAGACCATTGTCTTAATGTTGACCCTTCATGTTACTTTTTTGTCCACTGCATCATCCTAAAACTGACAAATATGCAGGGTCATTTCATTGGTTACATTAATTTGGTTTTCATTAAATTCTCAGCTCTTTATGGTCAAACATTGTACAATTGATTTCCTCCGATGTAAATCTTCATTGATATTAGTGCAATGGATATACGTTCAGTAGACTTGAGATATGCGAATGTTTTAACCTTACTTGATTGATCTTGAAAGATTCATGATGTTAAGTCTTCGGAGAGTCTTCTAACTTCGACTCATCTGGTAGTCTTTTGATTTCAGATTCAACTGACAATCGTGTGCATCTTAAGTTAACTGACAGTATTCTGTTTTCTGAGAGTCTTCTAAATTACTTTCACTTGGCTGATAACTTTACTACTCAACTAAAAGTCTTATGAAATTTGTATGACTTGGCTGGAAATCTTTTGAACAACTCCAACATATTTTCTAAGACTCTTATGTACTTTGACTTAGTGGATTTGAGACAACCAATTTCCTATCTATTACACAAACCGAAATTACAATATTTTAGGTTGCCAACTTTCTTATACATAGTTTTTTAAGCATCATCAAAATCCATACAAATAAATTTTCTAACATAGATTAAAGAAGTCAATATGGATTGAAACAAACCTCTCAATAATGGTATCTTAAGTTCAATGATACCATTACATCTTATGATTTTACGGAGAACACTGTTGATCGGTGTATCTACATGAAGGTCAGTGGGGACAGATTTATAATATTAGTCATTTATGTTGATGATATTTTACTTGCTGCTAATGATGTTGGATTGTTACATTTTTTTGAATAATGGAAAATAAATATAAAGAAATGAAAAGAGTCTTGATCACAAGCCGATTAGATAGCTTAAAGTTGGGGCCTCTTTAAAACCTTCCAAGGTAAAACCCACCCTTGTCGGGAAAATTCTTGGAAGGAAAAAGAGTACCCCCATAAATCGTTCATAGTAATAAAACACATATTAGTCGCCGATAAAATAACAAATAACCAATGAAACACAGGACTATGCTGCCACGTGAAACTTGCTGAGACATTCCGCCACTCTGTTATGTTCCCGATAAATGTGAGAGACCACAAACTTTATCAGGGATATCAAATGAAGTGTGTGTCGCCATCTACCAAGGAAACGCCAAGGGACCAACCCTGGCCTGCTGAATAAATCCACTACATATGTCGAGTCTGACTCCAACCATAATTTATACCAACCCTTGTTGTAAGCGAACGATATAGCCATCATAGCCGCTAGAAGCTCGGCCTCAAAAGCATAACTAGTTCACAATGCTCAACAAAACATCCCCGAAAAAATCCTCTGTGCATGCGAAAAACCCCAGCAGCCGTACAAGAGAGCCCGGAGAACCTAGAGCACAACCATCCGCGTTCACTTTAATCCAATGAGGAAGGGGTTAGTGCCAGTCGACCTGCACAATTTTGGAGGCCTTTTGTGGACACCCCATCACCTTTAAACGTCTAAGGCAGAGTAAGTCCTGCTGGGTGTTATTCATGCAACTTTGATCCAACAAGGAAGACTCTGTGATAAGGGACTGAAGCTAGACCAAGGCCGCCTTTGTCATCCAATTCTTGTCATTGAAAGTAACTTCATTGAGAATATGCTAAATTAGCCAAATACAAGAGATAATGTCAGCCCGCCATATGAAAGAAATTTGATCACTCATCCCGACATTCATAGCCTGCACCAGAAACTCGTTAAACTGTGAGTCGTATGAAAGTTAATCTCAAATGACTAGAAAATCCAAGACCAAAGAGCTCCTGCAAAAGCACACTAGACAAAAACATGGTCAACAAAATCAGAATAAGAATGACACAAATAGCAAACCGAAGGTCCAATAAATCCTCAAAGTCATAGAATTTCCAGAATAGTAAGATGATTATGAATAGCCCGCCGGACATTGATGGATCGCCCTTCGGGGATATGAGCTGACCAAATCTAGGAACCCCATTGAACTCTTGGAAGAGAAGGACGTATATGATTAATAAGTGGCCTTAGAAGAAACCTCCCCATCCAACGAATGAATCCAAACACGTTTATCAAAAGAGTTATCAAAGAAAAAATCAGAGATGCTCTGACGAAAGAGATAATCAGAGATGGTAAAATGCCAAGTGTCATCAAAGAAGAAATCAGAGATGCTCTGACGAAAGAGATAACGATACTCCGCAGGGATCCCAATCCTGTCAGAAATGGAGTAACCCAACCAGTTATCCAGGCAAAATAACACATGCGATTCATATCCTGGAATCCATCGAGAATCTGTTGTACAATCCTTAATTATTGGTCTAAGGCCAGTCCAAATCGATGAAGGTAAAAAGCAATGTCTAATGGAACTATCAGCCAGGAAAGATCTACAACGAAGGCCGGCGAAAACCATGGAATTGGAAGTAAGAACTTTCCATCCCATTTTCATTAAAAAAGCATTATTTGCAGTAATGATCGAACGAACCCCAAGGTCATCCTCCTCGGGTGACATGCAAACATGACGCCCTGCCATAGATAAAGAGGTCCCTTTCTAGTATTTAAATTTCAACAATATTTTATCAAAAATAGGCTGCAAGTGGGCGCCCAGACGGGAACCCCAAGGTAGGTGGTGGGGAGACTACCCATAGTAATTCCCATAATCTGTTGAATCCTACCCTAAATATATGGATAGACTCTAGTGCCAAAGAATACCTTGGACTTTGTCGGATTAAAAGTCTACCCAGAAATGAAGGCATACTGATTAAGAATCTGAAACACCTGACGGGCATTGGAAGTGGATCCTTCACAAAAAATCACATCATCATCAACATAGAGAATACTGGAGGGGAAAATGATTTGTCTTGGTGTCGTAAATAGAGTAATAATATGCTCTGAAAGAGAATAGGCCAGAGCACGACCCAAGACCTCTTCGGCAATAGAAAAAAGCAAGGGAGATAGGGGATAACCTTGCCGATACCCAGAGCGCACACAAAATAACCGACTGGAGAACCATTAATAAGAGTTGAAATCTGGGTTGAATGAAGGATAGCATAAACCCAAGAAATAAATGTGTTAGAGAACCCAAACCGGCGAAGAACATGAAATAAGAAATCCCAGTTCAAAGGGACAAAAGCCTTTCTGATGTCAATTGTGAGGATCATGTTACTGTCCCCACAGTTCTGTAAAATATTAAAACCTTTCAAAACCACCGCAATGGAGGCGTGAATATGCCTACCAGGAATGAAGCCAAACTGCGTAGGAGAGAGGATCTTACCAATAGTAGAACCAACCCTGTTAGCCAAGATCTTGGTAATTACCTTAAGAAGTAAATTACTCATAGAGAATTCTCAATAGCAATAGAGATATGTGCAAAATATACGTGCATTTTGGGGCTTAAAATGATATATATATGATGAATTTGCATGCATATTTAGTATGTTTTTACTTGGTTTCCTTAAAAGGGAAACCGAGCTTAAAATGAAGAAATATCAGTTGGAATGCGCATCTAAGATTGACGAATGCGAAGAGAAGATCAAAACAATGAAGGAAATGGACAAAAACACTTCACACGGTCGGACCGTGTGGTGTCACACGGCCGTGTGAAAATGCCGATGTGAAACCACAAAACCGTGTGAAGTGGAGCAAAATAGGGGATGGGACCAGTACCACACGGCCAGGCCGTGTGAACTCATACAACCATTTGAGAAAGGGTATCAAACCACACGGCCAGACCGTGTGGACTCACACAACCGTGTGAGATAGGGCTGAGCAACAAACCACATGCCCGTGTGGTGCCACACGGCCAGGCTGTGTGGGACTCAGCCAAGACGCATTTTTTAGAGTTCTCTTCCCATTCCAACTCTACAAGTGATCTCTCCAAACACCTATAAAAGGGACCCAAGAGACGTAATGTTAGAAATCTGAAGTCTGGCTGAAGACGTAAAACTTAGCACTTTGTGGGAGGCAACCCAAGAGACGTCTCGACAAACTCCGGGGTAAAAAAAAACAATTGGAAAAAAAACAAAAAAACCAAAAAAAAAATTACAGACGCACACGGGTGTGTGGACGCACACGACCCGACTGTGCGATCTGCTTCTCTAATTTCAAATTTGACGGACGAGATTTTAGGCTTCACCGGTACGATCCAGGTAAGTACTCTTTACGCATTCCTCTTTCTTTTGATAATTTCCTCATATGTTCGGGATGAAGCATATTTTAAGTTTGGAGGGATTGTCAAGAATGCGTAAATTAGTACTATTGCATTTTTGCATTACATTTAGTATTGCATGTAGAGCATAAAAATTTGCATAAATTTTTTTCAATTTTCAATTTTTTATTTTTTATTTTTAGCACGTTTATCACTTTAGCACGTTTAATTTCTTTTGTGTGTGATTTTAATCAAGATTTTGAAAGAGTACAAAGCTTCCGTATGATTTTTACAGTGAGCATTTGATTTTATTAGATGACATATTTTTGTGAATAATGCGATGAATTGTTGGGAAGATGTCATTTATTTGTTTGGCATTAGTTAAGAAAATTGCATATTTGAGCATGTTGCGAAAAATACATAGAGAGAATCGAGCAAAAGCAAAAGAAAAATTCTGAAAATTGTGAAAAAATGAGAGTTTGAGGCTAAAGAAAAAAGAAAAATAGGCAACAAGGCCTAAGAATGAAAAAATAGAAATAATGGTGGAATTGAAAAAGAAATGAGTATTATATGAAATTGAGTTGGTGAATTGCAAGTCTGTATGCTTAAATTATATTTGCTCAAGTCAAGTCACTTAATCCAAATTTTCCTACCCTTACCAAAGAGCCTACATTACAACCTAATAAAAGTCCTTTTTGATTCTTAAGTTGTGCACACAAAAGTGGTAGAGATGTTAGACGATTTGCAAGCCTATTGTAGTTCTACTTTCATTGAATTGAATTTGAGCGTAAACACTATCCATACACGTTTGAGAGTAGAGTGATACACTATTTACTTGTGAGTCGCAATGTCAAGTACCCAAGAGAGTATTAATTATGCTGAGTTTATGACTGATGGCTTCTTGATAATGAATTACATGGTTTCCTTGAGTATGGAGTCAAATGCTATTTAATGTTTATGGTGTTCTTGGGTGTTCGTTTTTTCAACTTATATTATTTTTTTTAATTTGTTCGAGGACGAGCAATGCTTTAAGTTTGGGGAATTTTGATGTGTGTAAAATATACAAGCGTTTGGGGTCTTAAAATGATATATATTTAATGCATTTGCATTCATATTTAATATGTTTTTACTTGGTTTCCTTAAAAGGGTATGATACTGCGTATTCTTGTAATTTTTATAGGAAACGGAGCTTAAAATGAAGAAATATCAGTTAGAATGCCCGACTAAGATTGTCGAATGCGAAGAAAAGATCAAAACAACGAAGAAAATGGACAAAAACACTTCACAAGGCCGGACCGTGTGGTGTCACACGGCCGTGTGAAATTGCCGGTGTGAAACCACACCACCGTGTGAAGTGGGGCAAAACAGGGGACGAAACCAGTACCACACAACCAGGCCGTGTGAACTCACACAACCGTGTGAGAAAGGGTATCACACCACACGACCAGACTGTGCGGACTCACACAACCGTGTGAGATAGGGCTGAGCAACAAACTACACGGCCGTGTGGGTGTAACAACCCAAATTTTCTAACAGTACAAAATTTTAACAAGAAGTGCAATAAGACTAATTAAAAGAACACAATTTTAAAAAAAATAGCATATGATTAAAAACTCGCATCCAAATAAACAAAAGTACTTTAAATTCGAACCCAAACGACAGTCATTCAAAAATAAATAGTAACTTAAATTCGTTAACAAAATAAAATATTCCTAAATTTTTAAAATAAATTAAATCATTGATCTCACATCCACCACCTCCAATCCTCGCCCGGACTCCTTAACCTGAAAAATGTTAATGAATATGGGGTGAGCTTTCAACTCGCTCAATGGGGACACGTTTGCCAAAATTAAATACAACAATAGGCATACTCATAAACATTCAACATGTAATTTATTTTTTATTTTGACTGGCCAGTTACTTTATAGTACTGCGGGTACACCCCAAGAATACATTTAACCCCGGACCTTCTTACAGCCCCCGACTAAGTACTGCGGGTTCACCCCGAGGATACTTTTGATCCCGGACCTTCTTACAGCGCCAGACTATTTATAGCACTGTGGGTTCACCCCGAGGATACTTTTGATCTCGGACCTTCATACAGCCCCTCGCTAACATGATTATTTTATTTCACATTGCACATAAAGGAATACACGTATACGGAGCATTTAATAATGACAAACAAGAAGTAATTAGAAATATCCCCACCTCAATTAAATGCAGATGTCTATGCGGAGAATGCAATAATGCAGGAACTCCTACTCCTCGTTATCTTCGTTTTCTACAATAAATTATAAAGTACATTTAATAAACAATATAACTATAAGTATAATTAATAATAATATAAATATAAATATAATTAATAATAATATATAATAACATACGGTAGTTATAAAAAAATTTGAAGAATGAAATAAAGAAAATGGGTAATTGAATTGATAAAAAGAAATTGGCTAATGGGTCGACCAGATAATTACAATCTCAAACTAGTCAAAAATAAGTCAACAAATAGAGTTAATGGCTATTCTGTAAAAAAATAGAAACTAGAGGGGTGATTTTGTAACTTCTGTAAAATAAGGGTTAAAATCCAAATTTCACTCAATTGCCAAATAAAAAAGGTAGCCCATCCCCTTCAATTACTCCTCCTCATCCTCAAATCTGAAATCTGACCGTCACCTTCACTGCTCCATCATATTCATATCTTTTTTTTTCACTTATTTTTCCTTTTTCTTTTTCCTCTTATTCCTCACGTTTTTTTTTCTTGCACCCCTCAATCTCCTCTCTTTCTTTTCAGCACCCCCACCAGTATTCAACGTCATTACCCACCACAACGGATCAACGCGGGGCGGTTCCGGCGAACCTCATGACCGTACATGTCGGTTGTACTACTATTTTCCTTCTCTAATCTATACTATTATTTTTTTTTCCTCCGGCAATCGGGGCAGTTCCGGCAGTGCGTGGATGGTGGAAGAATAAAATTCAGATATTGGGTTGGACACTACGACGGACCAGTAGGCAGAAACATGAATATTTACCTTTTGAGAGGGCTATGGCAGGGAGGCGTAGAAAATATATTTGTAATGTAAGGTTTTATATTTATAGTGTGAGTTTTTGGAGTTTTGGGAAGTAGGGTTTGTGAAGGATATACTATTTGACTTGGACTTTTACAATTGAGGGAATGATTTTTGGGCCCATAATAAAATTTTAAAAAAATCAATATTTTTAAATTGGGCCTGGATAATTATTTCTGGTTATTATTAAAAATAATAATACTAATAATAATAAAAGAAAATTATTATAATTAATAGTAATTAATACTGATAATAATTATAAATATACTAAAAAAAATCCGGATATTACATCCTACCCCACTTAACTAAATTTCGTCCTCGAAATTCGATAATCCACCAAAGATTAAAAAGTCGGGGTACTTGGTACGTATCTCCTCCTCACGCTCCCATGTGGCTTCATTTCTTCCATGACGTCTCCATTGGACTTTAATCAGGCTGATGCCTTTATTCCTCAACTTATGAACTTTTCGCTCCAAAATGACTTCAGGTGCTTCTTCGTATGATAAGTCGTCGTTAATCTGCAGATCTTCGTAGTTGACAATATGACTTGGGTCATGAACATACTTTCTCAACATCGATATATGAAAAACATCATGTACGCCTGACAGACGCGGCGGCAATGTGAGTTGATAAGCCATATCTCCGACTCTTTTCAATATCTCGAACGGTCCTATGTATCTTGGCTTTAGCTTTCCCTTATCACCAAATCTTATCACTCCTCTTACTGGTGCTACCTTGAGAAACACATTCTCTCCCACCTCGAACTGTAAGTCTTTCCTTCGGCGATCAGCATACGATTTTTGTCTATCTTGTGCCATTCTGATTCGATCTTGGATTTTTGCTATCTTTTCCACTGTTTGTCGAACCAACTCTGGTCCCAACATCTTCTTTTCTCCTACCTCTCTCCAATGCAACGGATATCTACATTTTCTCCCGTACAATGCCTCATAAGGGGCCATCCCAATAGTTGCTTGGTAATTTATAAGCAAACACCACAAGCGGCAGTAATGATTCCCAACTCCGTCCTATGTCAAGCACACATGCTCTCAACATGTCTTCCAATATCTGTATTGTCCTCTCGATCGTCCGTCTGCATCGGATGGTAAGCCATACTAAACTTCAGTTTTGTTCCCAAAGCAGTCTATACGCTTCCCGAAAACTTAGAGGTGAATCTTGTATCTCTGTCCGACACAATTGACACCTGAACTCCATGTAGTTTCACTATCTCTTGGGTGTATATTTGTGCATACTGCTCCATACTGAATGTCATTTTAACCGGCAGAAAGTGAGCTGACTTAGTTAATCGATCTACAACAACCCATACTGCTTTATTTCCTTTAGTTGATTGTGGTAGTCCTACCATAAAATCCATCGTTATGTGCTCCCATTTTCATTCCGGGATTTCAAGAGGTTTGAGCAAACCAGACGGTCGTTGATGCTCGGCTTTGACTCGTTGGCATATCAAACATTTCTCCACAAAGGATCCAATGTCTCTCTTCATACTTCGCCACCAAAAGGCTTCTCTTAGATCTCGGTACATCTTTATACCCCCCGGGTGGGCCGTGTACGGCGTACAATGAGCTTCTTCAAGTATCTCTTTCCTAAGTTCTTCCTCCTTAGGAACACACAATCTCCCTTCATATGTGAAAACACCATCATCCGCTATGACAAACCCTTTTATATTTCCTTCTTGAACTCGTCCCTTCATCTTGTTCAAAAACTGATCTCAAACTTGTGCTTCTTTGATCCTTTCTCTCAAAGTGGGTTGAACTACCAAAGATGCCAATACCGCCTTTGTACTTCTCGCTGGAGTTATGACTTCAATCTTCAGGCTCGCAAACTCTCGTACCAATTGCTCTTGTTGCGTGAGTAAACTAGTTAACTCACCTTTGGTCTTACGACTCAAGGCATCACCCACTACATTAGCTTTGCCCGGATGATAGTTGATGGTGCAATCATAGTCCTTAACCAGTTCTAACCATCTCCTCTGTCTCATATTTAACTCCTTCTGAGTAAATAGATATTTCAAACTCTTATGATCGGTGAATATCTCACATTTCCCGCATATAGATAATGTCTCCAAATCTTTAGTGCATGGACTACCGCAACTAACTCCAAATCATGAGTCGTGTAGTTCAGTTCGTGTGGCTTTAATTGCCTTGAGGCATAGGCAACCACCTTTCCGTGTTGCATCAATACGCACCACAAGCCTTGTTTTGATGCGTCACTGTAAATCACAAAGTCCATGGTTGGGTCAGGAATCGTCAATACCAGTGCGGAAGTTAGTTTTCGTTTCAACTCTTGGAAGCTCTCATCGCATTTCTCGGTCCACAAAAATTTCTCTCCCTTTCTGGTGAGTCGAGTCATAGGCGCAACTATTTTCGAAAATCACTCTATAAATCTGCGATAGTACCCTGCCAACCCCAAGAAACTACGAACCTCACTCGCATTCGTAGGTGCCTTCCATTCATTAACTGCCTCAACCTTTACTGGATCCACTTCAATTATGTTTGCAGTGATTACATGACCAAGAAATCCAACTCGGTCTATCCAAAATTCACACTTCTTGAACTTCGCGTATAACTTCTCTTTGCGAAGTGTCTCAAGCACTATTCTCAAGTTTTCCTCGTGTTGTTCCTTGTCCCTTGAATACACGAGTATGTCGTCTATAAAGACTATGATGAATTGGTCCAAAAATGGATGGAACACTCTATTCATCAAGTCCATGAACACTGCTGGCGCGTTACTTAACCCAAACGGCATCACTACAAACTCATAGTGTCCATATCGAGTCATGAATGTTGTCTTCGAGATATCACCCTCCTTAATCTTCAATTGGTGATACCCGGATCTCAAATAAATCTTAGAAAAAGTACTGGCACCCCTCAATTGATCAAACAAGTCTTCGATTCTTGGTAATGGATATTTGTTCTTCACTGTGAGTCGATTAAGCTCTCTATAATCGATACACATCCTTAGTGACCCATCCTTCTTCTTAACAAATAGGACTGGTGCTCCCCATGGTGATACACTAGGCCTGATAAATCCCAAGTCCAATAATTCTTGTATATGCGCCTTTAGTTCTTGTAACTATTTTGGTGCCATTTGGTAGGGTGCCTTAGATATCGGTGTTGCCCCAAGTACCAAGTCTATTGAAAATTCAACTTGATGGTCCGGCGGAACTCCAGGAAAGTCCTCTGGAATTACGTCCAAGAATTCTCAAACAATTGGTACGTCTGTAGGTGCTAGGTCCGTCGTTGGAGCTTCGTCTAAACTTACTAAATACCCCTGACAATTCTCTTTTGCCAACATCTTTCGCGCTTTCATCGCCGATATAAATCGCGGTACAGACTTAGAGTTAACTCCGTAGAACGTAATTTCCTCATCTCCAGGTAGTTTAAGTGTTATCTCCTTCTCTTGGCATTTCATGCCCGCTTGATACCTACTAAGCCAATTCATGCCTAAAATTACGTCAAAGTCCTTCATCTCAATTATGTATACATCAGCTTTCAGATGTTTTCCCCCAATGTTCACGTCTATATCATTGTCCATTATGTCAGTAGTTATTGTCTTTCCAGATGACAAACTAATCTCTAGGGGTGCATCTATTCTAGCATCCTTATGTCCAGTTATATCATGAAACTTGGCAGATATAAATGAGTGTGTGGCACCAGTGTCGAAAAGTACAAGCGCAGGTATTCCAGATATTGTTAATATACCTGACATGGTACCGGGGTTCTGATCTGCCTCTTCTTGTGTCATAGCATACATTCGAGCGGTGCCTCCTTGTCCCCTCATTTCTCTTCTATCTTTCAGCAGTGGGCAATTAGGAGCATCGTGGCCTGGTTTCTTACACATAAAACACTTTCCTTGCCCAGCTAAACATTCCCCGTAGTGATTCCTGTTGCATTTCGGGCAAGTCGGCTTATTATTTGGTGCACTCAGGCGAGAATTTCCATCGGTTTTTATCTGTTTATTCTGATTCCCCATTTTACTCGGTTTTGTCCCATCAAACTTCCTCTTTTCTGACACAACGACTGGTTTTCGGTCATCGTCATCCCCAGCTAGTCCTGCTTCAACTTCATGAGCCTGTCTAACCATCACAGAATATTCCAGGTCCCCCTGTGCAGATACAATTACAGACAATTGTGACCTTAGTCCCCTTCTGAATCTCAAAGCTTTCTTTATGTCGGTATCAACCAGATGTGGTGCAAACCGACATAATTGATTAAACTCCCTTTCGTATTCAGTTACAGTCAATCCCCTTTGCTTGAAGTTCAAAAATTATGTTTCCTTCTTGTCACGGTAGGATCTAGGGAAGTACTTCTCCATCACCACTTCCTTGAATTCATCCCAGGATAATGCATTACGTTCTTCTTCAGTCCTGTTTCTATAGTAACCTTCCCACCAATGGTCTGCATCATCAGTCAGTTGGAAGGCGGCACAAGCCACTCGTTGTTCATCGGTGCAAGCTATAAGTCTGAAAATTCTTTCTAGCGCTCTTAACCATTCTTCAACTGCTGCTGGGCCATCACGTCCATTAAAGGTGGGTGGACGGTAATGGCGAAACTGTTCCACCACTCTAGTACTATTGTTGTTATTGTTCCCATTGTGGTTCTGTACGACATTGAGAATCTCCGCAAACAAGTCTCCAGCCGTAGGTTGGTTTCCAGTGTTAGCTGGGTTCCCTTCATTGTCTTGGTTCCCAACATTATTCTGGTTAAAGGTTCGGGGGCGTGAGGCACTCGTGGAGGATTTCGTGGAGCCATATTCCTATAATCATACGTAGTACGTTCTTAGTACCCATCTTAAGTTATTATCGTATAATAATCGGAATAAATAAAAAATAATAATAAAAAGTCATTATATAAATTAGTATTATTAAGTCAATACAATTCATTATGAGTCTCTCCCTATTTTTTTTTTAAACGCGGGGAGCCTAGAGTTCGTTCTTCTAATATAACAAGTACACATGCAGTAAAGAGTATGACATAAAAGCAGTAAGACATAATGACATGAATAATATGTGCTGCATACTATTGTGACATAGCATAACATGAATAAATTGTGTAATGACATAATAAATTTGCATACCTTAAAGAATCCGACGAGATATGGCGGAGGTGGATGTCACTATACTATTTTTTTTAAATATTTAAAAAGATATATTTTTTTAACAACTCTACAGAACCGTAGACCTACTCTGATACCACTTGTAACAACCCAAATTTTCTAACAGTACAAAATTTTAACAAGAAGTGCAATAAGACTTTAAAAGAACCCAATTTTAAAAAAAAATAGCATATGATTAAAAACTCGCATCCAAATAAACAAAAGTACTTTAAATTCGAACCCAAACGACAGCCACTCAAAAATAAATAGTAACTTAAATTCGTTAACAAAATAAAATATTCCTAAATATTTAAAATATATTAAATCATTGATCTCGCATCCACCACCTCCAATCCTCGCCCAGACTCCTTAACCTGAAAAATGTTATTGAATATGGGGTGAGCTTTCAACTCGCTCAATGGGGACACGTTTGTCAAAATTAAATACAACAATAGGCATACTCATAAACATTCAACATGTAATTTATTTTTATTTTGACTGGCCAGTTACTTTATAGTACTGCGGGTACACCCCGAGGATACATTTGATCTCGGACCTTCTTACAGCCCCTGACTAAGTACTGTGGGTTCACCCCGAGGATACTTTTGATACCGGACCTTCTTACAGCCCCAGACTATTTATAGCACTGCGGGTTCACCCCGAGTATACTTTTAATCCCGGACCTTCATACAGCCCCTCGCTAACATGATTATTTTATTTAACATTGCACATAAAGGAATACACGTATACGAAGCATTTAATAATGACAAACAAGAAGTAATTAGAAATATCCCCACCTCAATTAAATGCAGATGTCTATACGGAGAATGCAATAATGCAGGAAATCCTACTATTCGTTATCTTCGTTTTCTACAATAAATTATAAAGTACAGTTAAAGGTATAATTAATAATAATATAATTATAAATATAATTAATAATAATATATAATAACATACGGTAGTTATAAAAAAATTTGAAGAATGAAATAAAGAAAATGGGTAATTGAATTGATAAAAAGAAATGGGCTAATGGGTCGACCAGATAATTACAATCTCAAACTAGTCAAAAATAAGTCAACAAATGGAGTTAATGGCTATTCTGTAAAAAAAATAGAAACTAGAGGGGTGATTTTGTAACTTCTGTAAAATAAGGATTAAAATCCAAACTTCACTCAATTGCCAAATCAAAAAGGTAGCCCATCCCCTTCAATTACTCATCCTCATCCTCAAATTTGAAATCTGACCGTCACCTTCACTGCTCCATCATATTCATATCTTTTTTTTTCACTTATTTTTCCTTTTTCTTTTTCCTCTTATTCCTCACGTTTTTTTTTCTTGAACCCCTCAATCTCCTCTCTTTCTTTTCAGCACCCCCACCAGTATTCAACGTCATCACCCACCACAACGGATCAACGCGGGGCGGTTCCGGCGAACCTCATGACCGTACATATCGGTTGTACTACTATTTTCCTTCTCTAATCTATACTATTATTTTTTTCCTCCAGCGATCGGGGCAGTTCCGGCAGTGCGTGGATAGTGGAAGAATAAAATTCAGATATTGGGTTGGACACTACGACAGACCAGTAGGCAGAAACATGAATATTTACCTTTTGAGAGGGCTATGGCTGGGAGGCGTAGAAAATATATTTGTAATGTAAGGTTTTATATTTATAGAGTGAGTTTTTGGAGTTTTGGGAAGTAGGGTTTGTGAAGGATATACTATTTGACTTTGACTTTTACAATTGAGGGAATGATTTTTGGGCCCATATTAAAATTTTATAAAAATCAACATTTTTAAATTGGGCCTGGATAATTATTTCTGGTTATTAATAATAATAATAATAATAATAATAATAATAATAAAAAAAATTATTATAATTAATAGTAATTAATACTTATAATAATTATAAATATACTAAAAAAAATCCGGATATTACAGTGGGACTCTGCCAAGACGCTTTTTTTTTTAGTTCTCTTCCCGTTCCAACTCCACAATTGATCTCTCCAAGCATCTATAAAAGGGACCCAAGGCTTGCACGAAAAATATCACTTCATACAAGGAAAACACATCAAATTACATAGGAATGCAAGAATCGAAGATCTTTTGAGAGAGGAAGGCTAGGTTGCGAAGAACACCACAAGGCATTTGGCATCTACGGGAGCACAAGAGTTTCAAAGGCTTAGGAGGGTAATCCATCCTGATAAGAAGGAGTTTTCTTTCTATGTCTAGATCTCTTTTATGTGCTTAAACGATGTCATAATATTGATTTCGAATTTGTCTATGAATTTTTATCAATGTTTGGCTAATCTTTCGGATTTTAGGGGCATAATCAAAACTGTGGGTTCATGTTGAATCTTGATTAATTGCTTTCTTAATTGATTCATGCTTTCTATTTTATGAATTCGTGTGCTTATTTATAATTGTCGATTATTTGGCCAATAATTTGCATGTTATACTTGTTAGTCCAGAATCCGGGAGGTGAGTTCTAACGAGATGAAAATCGAATTCAGACATAAACAGGGTAATGTATCGGAGACTACTTCTGTTTGTGAGAAGTATTTCAATTCAAAGATCTTTTGGGAGTTAATAATAGTTTTGATGGATCGGGAGACCTCAATTATTATTAATCTACTGTTTATGCGCCACCCTGGGAGAGGGAATAAACTATTTTAGGAATGAACCCATAGAAACGCATGAATTGGTTATTGAAACTTTAATTGAATTTAATGTTGAAGAAATATGTTGAGATTATGTGCCCTAGGTTGCTCCTGTAGTTGTTGAAAATACTTGTGGGTTCACAAATTTATTTATTTTTATATTATTTTCAATTTTTATTATAAAACTTGATATTCGGTCGCTTCAATAAAATTGGAATGCGATGTAATTATAGCCTAAGTGTTTCACATATCAATCCCTGAGGAATACGACCTTGTTTGTCATTATTCTACAAGCTACATTGTACACTTGCAGTTGTATGATCCAAATATTTTTGGCGAACAAATAGCATCTTTAGTCTTAGGGATTAATCAATATGCGAATCGAGACAAGTCGTTTGTCTATTTTAGAAAACTTGTTGTCCATAGGAGAGGAATCCTTCAGCAGCTTTCGATGTCTGAGGGACGTCTGCCATTTATTTATCTTTGGGTCCCTTTATTTGTTGGGGTTCCCATAAAATTTATTTAGAACCCATTGCAGATCGTATTATTGCTAAATTCAGTAACTGGAAAGGAAATCGCTTTCGATGGCGGGTAGGGCGTGTTTGATTGACTCTGTTATTAATAGTTCGGCTATTCACTCTATGATGGTTTATAAATGGCCAATTAGTCTGCTTAAAAGGGTTGATAGGGTAACTCAAAATTTTCTTTGGATGGGGGACATCACCAAGAGAGGAATTGTTATGGTTCCTTGGGCTCGAGTTTGTGCACCGAAATTGGAAGGGGGCTTGGGCATCCGTCTGCTCAGAGTTATGAATGAGTCATTTTTGTTGCGATTTTCTTTGTACATTATTACGGTTGATTCTCTGATGGGAGCTTTAATTCGTAGTTGTTTCTTCACAGCAAGTTTAATCCCAGAACGATTTGCATTTAGTTCTTTTCTCTGGAAGGTGGTTAAAATCACATTTCTAGATTAATTGATGAATCTCGGTGGATTTTGGGCCAGGGACGTTGGTCTCTTTCTGGTGGGATAATTGGATGGGTTATTCTATTGCCGATAGACTTGGAATTCCACAATGATTACGAGGAATTTAATCTCAATGGGTTGCGGATTATTTAGTGGACGGAGTTTGGCAATTCACTTCAGGATTTATCTTAAACTGTTTTGATATTGTTGAAGATATCCTTGCTCACCCGATCGGGGAGAATACTGATTCTAGGGTTTGGATGCACTCGGTTCACGGGGACATTACCTCAATGATTGCTTTTTGGGCAATCCAACCAAGTTTCCTGGTGGCCAGGTGGGGTACTTGGATTTGGCATAGCTGCATTCCTCCACGTCGATCTTTTTTGGTATGAAGAATTATTCACAATAAGCTGCCATTATGGGGAAATCTACAGACTCGTGGATTTATTGGTCCATTGAGTTGTATATTTTGTCTTAGGAACGGGGAGAGTTTGGATAATTGTTTCATGGATTGTGCGGTGGTTCGGCAGGTTTGGGATTTTTTGGCGGATATTTTTAAAGTGGATATTGATACATCTTTTGGTGTCTGGGAGATTATTATTCAATGCAGGAATGTTCGTCTTAGCTCTCAAATCGGTTTTCGAATGAGATTGGCAATTGTCGCTGCTTTGAGTCATTTGGTTTCACCAGAATAACTCTATTTTCAATAATAAAAGTGTTAGTGTTATGGCAATCAAGGCTCATGTGATGTCGTTACTTCGAGAGGCATCTCATACTTCGATAGGTTTTATGTCTAATTGTTGTTCGGATCTAGACATTATCCATTCTTTGGGTATTAGCGGTTGTCCCAAACTCACAAAACTAGCGGTACTGGTTTGGTGGGAGGCGCCACCTCTGGGTTGGATTAAAATTAACACTGATGGGAGTTCTTTGGGTGCTCTGGGTCCGGCGGCTTCGAGTGGTGTTTTTAGAAATTATTTTGGTTCCGTTGTGGGTTGCTTCACACTTTGCATAGGAGTGGGATTTGCTTTTATGGCTGAACTCTTGGGAGGAATTATGGCTTGTGAGATCGCGTTGGCTTGGGGTTGGCATTTCATTTGGTTAGAATTGGATTTGGAGTATGTGGTCCAGATTTTTTTGACCTTTTCTAGGAATACTCATCGAATTTATCAGAGTCATATTTCCCGGATTTTCGGTCATCTTAAGGGCGTCCAAGTTTGGGTTTCTCATGTGTGAAGGTAATGGGGTGGCAAATGTATTGTCTAAACACACTCATTCTATGAGTAATCTTTGGTGGGACGCATCTCCGGAGTTCATTAAGGATTACGTGGCTAAAGAGAAAACTTTGTTATATCATCTTCGTCATTAGTCCTTCATGTCGGGGTTCTTCATCGTGTTTTTTCTGGGCGCTTTTTTTTAGTTGGGTTTTTAGTTCTTTGTCTCGGATTTTTGGATTTGATTTATTATTTTTTTCTTTCCTTTTCTTTTGGCTAGGTAACTGGCTTGTGGTTGCAAGGGTTATTAAACATTTTGATTCTCTTAGAGGTACTCTTTTTCCTCTCAAGGGTTTTCCATAAGGGTGGGTTTTACCTTGAGAGGTTTTAACGAGGCCTCATCTTCATGCTAGCTAGTCGACCATGTGACCAACACCCTTTTGCATTTTATTTTATTCTGGCCCAGCGCCTTCATTTAAAAAAAAAGTCTTGGGGATTAAAACCATGAAACTCGAATTTAGAGGCGGCAAAATACCCATTACAAAAAAAATGGTGGACCGCTGATATAACATCACTCGCAATTAAATCCCACAATTTTGATAAAAATGTCATTAAAGCCATCTTGCCCTGGGGAACTGTCAGCACCCAGATCAAAGACAACATTACGGATTTCTAGGCCAGAAGAGGGAGAAATTAAAACATGATTGTCCCAATCCTGAACCACCGCAGAGATAAACCTATCAATCCAAGAATAGTCAACAATACTAGTGGAGGAAGCCGCAAATAGGTCCTTATAATAGGCAATAATATGAGAATAAATGGCCGCAGGATCATGAGAAATATGACCCTGAATACGCAAACTATGGATGCCAACTCTACGAGAACGCATCCGGCATTGACAATGAAAGAATGCAGTATTCCTATCTCCATACTTAAGCCAAGAAACACGAGACTTCTACCGAAGGAAATCAGCCTGCATTGCTAGTGTCTGAAGAAGCGACTTCTAGGCGTCTAACTCTGCTTGACAACGATCCCCTGAATAACCCAAATTCTCAATATCCAACTAAATTTGTGAACCTTCTAAAGCTGAAGGTCAACCGCATGATTCACATCACCAAAAATGTCCTTATTCCAAATTTTAAGAGCATCCCGAAGACGCTTCGGTTTAAACATCACCCATAAAATAGTACTGGAAGTTGTGCAAGAAGTCTCCCATGAAGACCGAATCAAATCTAAGAAACCCGTATGCTTCAGCCATATATTCTGAAAATGAAAGGGAGAAGGGCTTTTATTCAACCGAGTAAAACAAGATACCAAAATTGGATGATGATATGATGAAATACGAGAAAGAACCAGAGCTTCCACACGAGAGAGGAAAAAGTAAGTGTTGCCATAGCTCTGTCCAGGCGAGCTTGGATCAGACGCAGAGGGTAACGGGTTGAACACCAAGTAAAAAAATTTCCAAAGGTGTGATTGAAATAAGATCCCCATTATCCATAAAATTGTTTAAATCCTGACAAGCAACCTGAGAAACAATGCTACTGCCTAGACGCTCATGATTGCCCAAAATGGAATTAGAATCACATAACACCATAGAATTAGCTAGGCCCAGACCAACCAAATCCTACCACAACTGACGCCGAGCCAAATATTTACAATGCACATGAATAAACCCAATAGGAAAAGTAATATTGGACACTTCCACCTGAAGAACAATACCCTGATCCGACAAATAAACATGATGCAAAATATTAACATCAGAATGCCGAGACCTAAATATCAAATGTACCAGAAGTATGAAAATTCGGAGTACAAATTATAAACCTAGAGAAGACCTGAAAGAATCCGAAATAACACCCATATCAACTTTAGGTTCCACAATAGCCATGAGGGAAGTATTATGACGCTGACAAAGACCCTGAGGACATTGCGGGATGCAATGTTCCCTATCCCTTGGATATTCCAAAAAAGGCAATTCATTGAGGCGGGTCTGGGGGAATAATCCATTGTGGAGACGCAGATGTATTATCCTCAGACACGTCCTTAACAACATTCCCTTGTAACTTAGAGGCACCATATTCTTCCTCCGTGTAGTCCCCCCATTTCTTGTTGACCGCCATGTTTAAGGTTTAAGGACCATCAGAGTCAGTAGAAATCGTAAACTTGTGAGGCGGAGGTAAAGAATCCCGTTCAATATCTGCCATTAATCTATTTTTAGCAGAGTCAAGAGACTTATCAAGAATGGCACGACGTAGATGTTGAATCAATTTTTCTAGATGATATTGAATAGTGAGATGGTGTTTCCGAATATCTAAAAAGGAAGGTATATCAGAAGTACTCGAGTTTTCAGAATTAAGAACCGGAGCATGTGTAGTCATAGGTTCAGAATCACAGTCATCATCAAGAGAAGCAAATTAATTTCCCAAGGAAAGACAAAACGATTGAGGGATAATCATACGGGATGAAACAACCTGATGGGCCGCCATGTCAGAAGTTGAAGCAATGACATTTTTGCCTTTATCCCTAGATTTATTAACCGGGCGATATTCTTTACGAACCCGAGAGCGACCCCTAGGAATAGAGGTGGTTGTTTGGGGTAATAGGGTGCCTGAGATGGCACCGAATTCATATTTCTATGACAATAAGCCATTGAATGCCCTATCACACTGCAATGCGAACAATAGTCCGGGAGTTTATCATAGCTCAATTAAATAAATGAACAATGCCTAACACGTTCGACCATAACATGATCTTGTAATGGCTTAGACAAATTTACCTCCACAAGGACCCTGACAAAATGTTCCAACAAGCCATTAAGGGACTTAGTATCGATCTGAACTGGATTACCCACTGCCTTAGCTATGCCCATAATAACATGATGCTCTCAGTATTCAAAACTTAGCTGAAAAATCCGCACCTAGATACTAGCAATCGAAGAATTAGCCTGGTATGGATTAAAGTCGGGGACCAATGGAGATAAACGAATAGACCCAGGATTTAAAAGCTAAGAGGAACAAAAAGCAGCCCAGTTCTGATCAGTATCCGAAGAAAATTTAATGTAGAAATACCATTTGCCCAAAGGTATTAATTTCCAATCCCCTTGAATTTTCCATAACTTTGTAAGTTGATTATAACTTTTCTAAGAATAACCCAACCAATCAAAACATACGAAAATTCCATAATATGTTGTTGATACCAATTTTCATCAATAGTAACAGCAAAATATTCACCATTTTTAATAGGTTCCGGGACAGAATACGTTGTTGATACATTGTTGGATTGTTACATAATGTGAAAGAGTTTCTTTCTAATAACACTGAAAGGAAAAGATTAAGGTGATGTTTCCTATATGATAGGAATGGATATGTTCTGTTATAAATCATAGTAAATAATGGGATTGTCTCATAAAGCTTATATCAATATGATTTTAGAGAGATTCAGGAATGTAAAGATGTTCGGTGGGGATAGTTACAATACAGAAAAAGGACAAGTTCAGTCAAATGCAATGTCACAAAAATGATTTAGAACATAAATAAATAAATTCAATTTCTTATGCTTCAGTGGTTGGGAGTTTGAAGTATGCACAAACTCGTACTCAATATCAATTCGCTGTTGGAATGTTAGGCTGATATCAAAGTAATCCCGGTATAGACCACTAAAAGACTGCAAAAACAGTTCTTCGGTATTCACGAGGCACTAAAGAATACATGCTTACGACATGGGTCTAATCATCTAGAAGTAACATGTTATTCAAATTAAGATTAAGTTGTGGTTGAAACGAGGAAGTCTACATTTAGTTATTTATTCCTTTTAGTTGGAGAATGGATATTATGGAGGAGTGAAAAACAGTCTGTCATTGTTGTATCCACTATGGAAGCTGATTTGTGGCATGTTTTGAGGCCCACTATTCATGGATTATGGTTGTGGAATTTATGTCGGGACTTGGGATTGTTAACAGTGAAGCCAGACCCTAAGGATTTATTACGATAATTCCGCAGTTGTATTCTTCTCAAAGAACGACAAGTACTCTAAATTTGCTAAATAATGGAGTTGAAGTACTTGGATGTCGAAGAAGAAGTGCAGAAACATAGAATGTCTATTGAGCATATTTGCACTAATTTAATGGTAGGGATCCATTGACAAAAGGGTTACCACCTAGGACATTTCCTGGTCATGTCAAAACAATGGGTATTATAAACAAGTCCTTGTTATAATGACGATAGTGTATGTGTATGTATACTTAGCAGTTGTTTGCTCATTATGTTATGACACTC
This sequence comes from Rehmannia glutinosa, assembly GCA_016081115.2. NCBI lineage: Eukaryota > Viridiplantae > Streptophyta > Magnoliopsida > Lamiales > Orobanchaceae > Rehmannia > Rehmannia glutinosa. Next base: position 213,602 of record JABTTQ020002168.1, on the reverse strand, counting down.
TGAGCTCACTTGTAGTTTTGTTTCTGCTTGTGTACATGTATTATTTTAATGTACTAATAGGATTAGTCTTTCTAGAAGACTGTAATGTGAGACTTACGATTCACCTCATTATAGATAACATTAAGTTGAATTGATGTTGTGATACATGGAAGAAATTATGTCAAATAAATGGTGTGTCACTACCAAGATCCAACCAGTCTTAATTTAATTAAGGAAAGTCTATTTGACATTATGAAGTATGTAATATATTATGCGTACTTAAATTTGTTATTAAATCTTTAAGTCGTTATATGGGCCAAGTGGGAGAAATGCTGGATTTTAATTCTATTAAGTGGCCCATGTGAATTAAATGTGGCCCATATGCATTAAATGTTTAAGTTTTAACATTAAAGGCCCTCTTTGATGGTTAAGAGGGTTAATAAACGTTGAAGTTGTGAATTAATAAAATAACTCCCTTTCATCTGCCTAATAAATGATAAAAGAAAATAACCGCTCTCTCTCTCTCTCTCTCTCTCTCTCTCTCTCTCTCTCTCTCTCTCTTAAAAAGAGAAACACGTACACAATAGAGAATAGACAAAGTTTTTCGTGTTCTTCTAACCATCGAGAAGTAAAGTACGGGAAATGCAAGGAGAAAGAAAAAGAAAAATCTCCACGACAAGTTAAAAGACAGCTGTAACATGGACCAAGGTAAGTATATTAAATCCAAGTCCATGAATGATTTTATGTTTATGAGAATTATGAGATTTCTAAGATTTTGAGGCAAAAATAGTTGATAGATTTCATGAAAGAAATCAAAAAAATATGCTTACAGGAAATTTTAAAGATAGACATAACGTGAGGTTCAATTATAAAAGGTACTCATTGAGGTCAAGCTTAAAGAGAAAAATATTGGTGTTTACCATGATACACCAGGTGTAGTACACTTGGCGCTTAGATAAATGACAAATGTCCTACTTGTTATAGGGATGAACGATAAGTGTTTTGATTTATAAGAAATGAGACACTTGTACGGTAGATCTACATCAAGTATACATATACCAGGGGTAGCATCCACGAGACAAAAGAATTTACTATCAGTAAGACGTGTTTGTTTTAATTAATGTGATTGCATATGGTAGTTTGAAATATTAACTATCAATCAAATGAAAAATTAAGTTTTGTGTATAATATAGTGAATGATAACTACCCATATATATATATATATATATATATATATATCAAGTTAATGTATAATGCATTGTTTAGTTATTTTCCAATTTTGTCACTGCACAATGGTGAAAACTACAAAGCCACCTATTGAACTCATAATAACTTTATTAATCACATTTGTTTTTGCATAAAACACTCCAAGATGAGATGTGGGATTAAGACCACATCCCAAACTTGTATATTGATAGAAAAATCAAAAAGAATAATTGTTCTAGGGACTTACAACTTGTATGTGCTAATTAACTCTACCAAATCTAAAGGAAGGTAATCTTAATTGATCTATCCTAGATGTTCCCCTAGCTAAAGAGAAAATCAAGAACAAGAAATATCATGTACATTCTTTGGAAATGAATCCCAAAATGGCTAAGTAGTCTGCCACTTTATTCCCCTCTCTATATACATGAGAAATCTTATATGATCTTCTAGACAACTTATTATAAAAATGATCAAGACTACATATAATATACTCATGTCTAGGAAGATTTTTACTAATGATATTACAAAGAATCCAGGTATCCGTTTCAATCCATAACAATAAGCCTTGTAGAAATGAATGAAAGAGTTGTCTCTAGTTCCACACATTCAAAATGAAGAGGACTTGTAGAACTTAGGAGAGGAAATTGTCATAACCAAAAACTTTGCATTTTAATTAACATGGTTAATAATCATCAGGATAATCACATGCACTTTGATATATCATATTCACATTAGATTGCATGTGAATTCCTGAAACTTAGATTTGAGCATGATGACGCCCGAGCCGAGCTGGAAGAAAATTAATCCACGCCATCAGTCCAGCACACATCCGAGTGGGGGCCTACAGGTGATATCGTCGATGCGATGCCCGGTGACACGTCATGAATTAGGCTCGCCCACTACCGAGCCCAACCACAGCATGACTGCCGAGCCCCGAGCCCCGAGCCCAAATTTTAGCGGGAAACGCATGCGCGACAGATTCAGAAAAATAACCATTTGTCCATACTTGCCCATACTTAGTGCTTTATTGGTATCAAAAATCGCCACGTGTCAGAAAGTCATTAAGATGAGTCACCAAGTGGCAAAACTTGGCTGACATGCACGATTAGAAGGGGACATGTGTCCTTCTCAAATTATTTTACTGATTAGTGACTGATTAGTGCAAAGATGACTGTTGAAAAATCACTTACGAGAGGGGTATAAAAGGCCTCACTTAAGGAAAAAGAAAGGGGGGAAGAAAGATAGAAAATAGCACCAGAAAACGTGTTATTATAAGCAAGACCGACCCAGATAGTTCGGCTCGGCATTGTATCACAAAAGGCAGAATTAGCCATAAATAAACACACGTTATGCACGCTTGTATTTCCACGTGTTAAATTTCTTACATATTTTGCTTGTTGACCAAAACGCACGTCAACAAATTGGCGCTAGAAGGAGGGCACCGTATTGATCCAGTCAGAATTCCAGGCAAAAACAAGGTAAAGTTCAACGTTCATCCTTTTCGTAATAGACAAAATGAGTCAACAGTCGAGAAATGCTCGTCTGACTGAAGAGCAACACCCTAACAACCAAACTGGCCAAACTACTAATGGTCAAAATATGCTCCAAAGAGAAGCAGGAAGCACTACTTTATTTCCTTTCGCTCAGTTAATTGCTAACCCAACTTTTGTACAGCAAATGAACCAACTCATATCACAAACACTCGCCACCACTAACTCCCAAGCACCTCCTCCACTTCTTGTAAATACTAACCCACTCAATCCACAACTAAACGTTAATATCAATCCTCAAGTCCCCGGGCTTCCTCATAATGAAGCCCAAGAGGCTAGTTCAAGCAATGAACAGCGTGTCCGTCGTGATAGAAGGCGGCCGCGTGAAGATGATGAAGGGCAAAGCCGTGTAGCTGAGTCACTACCGGAGCCAACACGACATCGCCATGCCCACTCAGTATTCGCCGGACGACTGGGAGATGATCCTTTACGCCCAGCTAGATCGATAATTTTCCGACTCCGGTTTTCGGATGAACGGGAGCCGCTTAGGGTCAACCAGATCCAAGGCCCTAGCCTATGGCAGGAACGGGATGTAGAAATTCAACGCCTTTGCCATCATTTGAACGAATTGGAGAGCGGTCCAGAAGGCGAGCAGTCTCGGAGGCCGCCCCAAGCAATGAACCAACCGGCTGTTATGTCGCCGTTTTCCCTTGGTATCCTGGCCACCCCATTACCGCCAAAGTTGAGAATCCCCCAGGTCGGTCTATACAATGGGGAGACCGACCCGACCACTCACGTCCATAAGTACTTAGCATGGATGGAACTATACAGCCCTAGTGATGCCATTCTCTGTAGGGCTTTCCCATTGACATTGGGCGACCGAGCCCACCGTTGGTTTAGGACCCTACCACAAGGGTCCATTCGGGCATGGGGGGATCTGGTCTCCGCCTTTACGATGCATTTCCTGACTTCCAAGGTTCGAGCCGCACCAAAGGACTCCCTTGTGAACATCAGACAAGGGAAGGATGAGCCCCTGAAAAGCTATATTTCTCGATTCAATAAGCAAGTTCGAGAGATGGAGCCGGTGTCGGATGACGCCATTCTAATTGCAGCAATGGTTGGCCTTGCCCCCGAGACTTGGTTCAACTATTCTATCCACGAATCGGGGGCGACCTTATACCAAGAATTCCTGGTCCGCGCGGAACGCCATATTTGCACGGAAGAAGCCATGACAAGTCACCGCCCCGAGCACCGGCCAGGGGGCGCAAAAAAGGACGGAAGGAAGGAATCAGCAATTGGGCCGAGATCGGGATTCAGACCATTTTTGGAAAACCCGGCCACTAGATTCAAGGCTCGCCAGGAAGCGCGAGCAGAAGTTGCCGCGCTAAGGAGTACTTTGACCCACACTCCATCAGCCATATGGAATGAAGTACATGGTCTGAATTTGTTACCTCCGGCTCGGCCTTTGAAGGTTGAACCGGCCAAATTAGATTCACGTTGATACTGTGCCTATCATAAATCGATAGGCCATGATACTGATGAGTGTCGAGATTTAATCAGGGAAATTATGCGTATTGTTCGGCAGGGCGGTCTCAAAAGATACGTTCATGAACTACCGCCCCCACCGGCACTGGCTCAAGGTGTCAACCCGGAGCGCATAGCAAATCCAGCTCTCCTAACGCCACCACCGGCCGAAAATCAGGGTAGGGAGATCCTCATGATGTCGAACGTGAATCGAATCAACACTAACACAGCCAAAGATAGCCGCTCCAACAGGAAAAGGAAGGCTGATGTCAGACAGGCCGCCCATGCCAAAACGCAAGTACGGGTGGCGGAAATCAAGGAAGGCCAACCCACCGGCCATTTTGTGTTTTCGGATGTGGATGCCGACCAGGTGGTCCACCCTCATTCTGACCCCTTGGTCATTACTGCACCGATTTTGGGTATCCCAGTTCATAGAATTTTGATTGATTTTGGAAGCTATTCATCGGTCATTTATGTCCGAGCTTTTCAAAGATTGAACGTGGACGATAGGTATATCCGTCCATGCAACGACAACATTCTGGGGTTTAGAGGAGGAAGAATAATCCCGCTCAGGGAAGTTGACTTGCCCATCCAAATGGGACAAGGGTCGAATAAACGGACCATTATGACAACATTTAAAATAATCAATGCCGATTCGGAGTACAATGCCATTAGTGGAAGGCCGTTGCTTTATCATATAAAAGTGGCCGTTTCAATATATCATTTTTGTATAAAATTCCCAACACCTGATGGCGAGGCCATACATAAGGGGAATCAGAGTGAGTCACGAGAATGCTCTCTCAAACTCCAACCGGTGGAGATTAATGTGATGGAACAAGGAGAAACATATGGGACCACGCAAGGCGATCCCCAGACAAAAGAGGAACCCGAGCGGGAGGTGGTAATTGTTCGGGAGGATAATCCAGGTCGTAGACCTGGGAAGGAACCAATGATGGAAGAATAGGGAAAGAGGATAGAGCCGAGAGATGTTCCGGCAACGAAAGGCGAGCCGGCAGCCAAGAATGAGTCGGCCACTGAAGATGAATTGCCCCTGCAGAAAAAAAAAAGGGCAGAGCAAGAAAAGAAAATGGGCGGAACCAGTAGAGCAGGTTGATACAATCAACGTCAGAAGGCCGAGCGAGGGGCACCAATTACGTATTGGCCATGACCTCCCAGAACCATATCGAACCGAGTTGATTGAGTTTTTAGGAAATAATCTCGACGTCTTTGCGTGGACTCATGCAGACATGCCCGGAATTGACCCTAAGCATGCATGCCACCGCCTTAATATTGACCTAACATTCCGTCCAGTTATCCAGAAAAGGCGCAAGCTTGGCCCCGACAGACAAGCTGCGCTCGAGGCCGAGGTTAACAAGTTGCTAGATAATGAATTTATCTGGGAATCCCTCTATCCCCGATGGGTTGCCAATCCTGTTCTGATAAAGAAAAGCAATGGCCAATGGCGCCTGTGTGTGGATTTCACCTACCTGAATAAGGCATGCCCTAAGGACAGTTATCCATTACCGAACATTGATTATATGGTAGATGCCACGGTGGGACACGAGTTGATGAGCTTCATGGATGCATACTCGGGTTACAACCAAATACAAATGCACCCAGATGACGAAGAAAATACATCATTCTTTTCTGCTCGTGGAATTTATTGTTATAAGATGATGCCCTTCGGGTTGAAGAATGCTGGCGCGACCTACCAAAGGTTAGTAAATAAGATGTTTGAGAAAATGATAGGTCGTACTATGGAAGTCTATGTAGATGACATGCTGGTGAAATCATTGTATATATCTGATCATCTCAACGATCTTAATAAAATGTTTGCTGTGTTGAGAGAGTACAAGATGATGTTAAACCCAAGAAAATGTACGTTTGGGGTCGGCTCGGGTAAATTCTTGGGGTATATGGTCAGCCAAAGAGGGATCGAAGCTAACCCAGACAAAATAAATTTTAGGGATCCACATAATGAACATCTCTAGGCCTTGGCTGTGATAGAGTACCTCTGCCTCTTCCACCACGGCCATGCCTTCCCCTTCCCCTTTGTGACTCAGCTCCTCTTCTTGGAGTGTACTGTACGAGCGCCTTAGTAGTTTGCTGACTACTTGAACTCTGTTGCATCTCAGCTGATTTGCACAAGTCTAATCCTTTCTCCCAATACAGATCCCATGCCTGGGGTAGAGTCACATTCTTGAAAAAATCTTCAGATGTCAGAGTTTGAAATTCCTCTATTGATCTCGGCTCAGATCCTCCGTCAAGAATAACTAACTCTCTTGGGGGCTTCATAGCAGGGTAATCTTTCAAAAGTCCAACTGGGGGGTCGTCGAACTTTGCTTTCAAATTTTCAATCATTCCTTGTTGTTTCTCAGCTACCTTCTCAAAATCAGCTTTCATGGCTTCTCGAGACTTCTTGAATGCCAAAGCAGCTATCTCTTCAATTGACAGTTCTTGAGGTAGCTAACTAAGGATAGAGGCCGTAACATTTCCTTGCTGAGGGGTTTGAGCAAGCATAATTTTCAAGGATGGCTTCTTCATTTCATTACCTTCCCCCTTGCTGATTGCTTCCCCCTTACTTTCTTTCCCTTCACTTTCATCTTCCCCCTTTTTGGCATCATCACCAAAGGGTAGAGTCGACTGAGAGAATACTCCTCCTAGGATTATATCAAGCTTCTTATTGGTCATGTCCATCTTATTATGACCCGTGGAGTGTGTTGTTCTGAATTCTAACCGCAGTACCTTCGTCTTACCTGCCATCACCTTCATCTCTGTTTGCAACACCATTATCTCTATACGCATGGTGGCCTCTGTTTTTAGAAGGTCTGGCTTATGTTGTGCTTTTAGCAACTCCATGTCAGTCTTGTGCGATTAATATATTCGGAAGATCTAATCCCTCTATCTCTACTGGAATTTTGCATTCTCTGCACTCCATATTACCATTTTGGCAAATAGAGATTTAAAATTTGTAACCTGCTCACGCCTCAGTGATGTCCGTTCCCTTCTTTTCAAAATCATGCCTTGGATGTCTCCTATGAGTGTAGTATCTCGTTTGTCTAACTGTTGGTTGAGTGCTACGAATCCTTTCTCCATATTTTCAACTTCATTATAAATGGCCTTGAAAGCTTTTCTGAAGTCGGCTGCATCAGCGAACTGCTCTTCAAGCCACACAACATCAAAGTCGAAACCAAACGGTACCATAGTGTAGTCATCAAAAGTTCCAATTTCTTCAGCTGGGACTTGGATAGTATATCTAGCACTTTCAGCAGCTGACTCTGCTTCCAAAGAGACATTTGCCTCAAAAGAGAAGTATTCTGCCAATAGATCCTCTGGGAAAATGGGAGTTTCTCCCCCTTATGATTCGGGAGCCTTACCATTTTCCTTCAAAAGTTTTTCAGCTCTTTGTGCCTCAGTTGTCTCAGCGTCATCGACAGTTTCTGCAGCTGTGTTAGCCCACTGAGCTGACTGACCCTCAGCTATCTTAACAGCTTCATTGGTATCAGTAGATTTTTCCATATGAGTAGACTGTTCCTCAGCTGATTTATCAGCGTCATGGGAAGGTGATGGCACCATAGAGGGTGGGCCATCAACCAATGTAAAATTTATAGTGGCAGCTTTGTCACTAGCTTTGCCCTTTCTTTGTGCCAAGGCCTCCTCAGCAGTTGTGTCCTCTAGAGATTTGTTAATAGGACTGGACTCAGCTTCATCATCTGTTTCCAAGAACTCTACATCGACATGTTCTTAGGAGTCATGAAGGGCACTTATTTCTTTTTTTCCATTAACTCTTCTTGAGGGACATGCACTTCTTCTTCGCCTTGTTTGCCCATGGAAGTCTCAACCTCCATTGGGCCTTCAGTAACCTCAGTAGCCTTAACCACTGATGGTCTTTCTGCATTCCTTTTTGCAGTCTCAACTGCAGCAGGGTCTTCAGCAATCCCTTCAGCAGATTGAGCTGCTTCAGGCTCTTCGGTGGCATCCTTTGGGGTCTCAACCCCTAGGATTGCACTTTCAGAGCTAAGAGTCTCAACTCCCATGGCTTCCAATCCAACATTTGCCTTGGCTGCATCAGCAGCTTCATCGGCCTGCAGGGCAGCTGGGATTTCAGCTGAGACAGTCGAAACCGTCTGAGCCTCATCAACCCCTCTGTTGTACAATGATATTCTCACATTCGCCTCCAGACTTATTTTGAGTGGTATCTCCCACAGCCTCCTCCGACCGGGATGTGATGGTTTGAGTTTCCCCCTCAGTTGGCGCACCAGTTGAGTCTCGAGCAATTGGGTCACTCGAAACCTGAGACTATGTTTCATGTCCAAATGAGTGAGCAGTCGATAGGGCAGGTGTCTAAATACCTTCTTCAAGGATAGGCATGGCTAAGGTTCCCTCTTCTACTCTATCCTTAGCTTCATCGCCATTTCACCTGGTATTTTCTTCCTCCGAGTGCACTGGGGAAGTGGTGGCATCGATCAACCTTACCATTTCCAAAGGACTTAATTGCAAAAAATATCCTATAACGTTGGGTGGATTGCATTTTAGGACTTTTATTATTGAGTTTGCAAAATATGCCCTGTAAGTTTATATAGTTTTGCAAAATATGCCCTGTAAGTTTTATACCTAAGCAATTTTAGTCCTATAAGTCTCGAGTTGCTGCAAAATTGGTCCAGCGGAATAATTGCATATTTTTATAATACCAATTATACCTTTATTCATACATATGGCTGATTTGACTAAGTATTTTGCTTAAATTGGTATCAGAGCCCAGGTTTATTAAGAACTTTTAGTTAAATTTATTATTATATGTAATTAACAATTGGTGAGGAGAATTTTCTCCGAGAATATGGATCTGGACAATTGTGCAAGATGTACACCTTACAGGACATATCGTCAAATTTTGACGATGTATGCACAAGATCACCAGGATAAGATAGCATATTGGAACAACCAATATGTTGAAAAGGAACTTGCAGGAGCCGATAGGGAAACCTTGAGACACTGCGGGAGACAAGCGGCATATTATATGAGTTTCTTCATAGTAAACCAGATATTATATGTCGATCTGATGAACCGACATGAAGCAGTCCATGAAAATGCCCATCAGAATCATGATTCCTGATGGTGTACCAGAATGGAATGAGATACTTCCATATACATCTAAGATTTCAAAATATCTTAGAGAAATCCAAAAGACGGTGCACAATTATGGCAACCACCATATTCATCTACCAACACAAGTTCATCAGATCTAAAACCAGATGGAGACAATGGTGCAATATCAGAAAGAAACTCTTGAAATAATTCATGATATTCATAAACGAGTCAAGAACATGGAGGACAAACCAAGTTCATCCGGAGAAAAGAAACGTATTGATTTTGGAACAGTACCCTATTTACATCAAAAATGGAAACCAACCGAAGTCAAACGACAAATGACAGATGAGGAGAAGCTTATCGCCATCATCAAGGGAAAATCTGTCACAAACTAAAAGGTGATGGATATGAAAAAGATGAATCTTAAAGATCTACATGACCTTGCAGAATCCTTCGCAGGATTAGGAATTGTAGATTTAAAGATGAATGCAGGAGATGGAACAACTTTGGTTACCTATGACCCTCAAGGTAGACCAATTCCACCAATTCCACCACCACCAGTAAATCCCAACATGGCAGAAAGTTCAAGCTCAAATCCTGAATACCCAGAGGAAAAAATGCCTCACGCCGGAGATTTTAATACAAGGAAAGATCCTATTATAGGAACTCGACAATCCAAAAGGCCAAATTTATATAATATGCCTTATGGAAAATCGCAGCTCGATCCTATACATCCATACGGATTGATGCTAAATCTGGATATCCCAGATTTTAAAAATCGATAAGTCCTTATAGATGAATGGGCAGCAACTATGAGGATTGCAGCAGGAACCCTCGATCTTACAAAGGATGCATTCATCTTACTCCTTGAGATGAGTCTTGAAGGATCCGTAAGGATTGCATGGGATATGACCAAAGCACATATGAAAAGCGCGGTCACAGTTGGAGAATCATTAAAAGGAATTGTCGATGATATGGCCAAATTATTCAAAATCCATTTTATCGGCACAGGCTATTTTGAGGGATTGGAAGAAGAAAAAAGAAAAAGATACAAACAAGCCCTCTACTGCCTCGAAGTACGTGATATTTGTCATATTGATGAATATATCAAGTTATTCACCGAATACCGGTGGAAGTCTAAAATTGGAGACAAATAAGCTTCACAGCTATTCTTTGCAAAGATTCCGAGTCCTTCGAGAGAAATGCTTATCCGGGAATACAAGGAGGCAGCAGATTTAGATACAGTGGCCAGAAGAATGTCTTTCTTAAAGGCTAAGTTATCTGAATGGTGCTACCAAGTAGCACTATACAAGAATTACAATAGACTACGAGGAATTAATAAAGCAGTTCCTCTATGTTGCGTAGACGATGATATCCCAATAGTTGTGGAAAGTCAACCACGGCGGCATAAGAAGAAGAAGGAGAGAAGCCATCCATACCGCCGGAGAAGCAGTACCAAAAGAAGTAGGTCTTCATGGAGACCTAGAAGGTTCTGGTCAAAACAAAAAGCCCGAAGTTACAAATCAGGGCAAAGATCAGCATCAAGCAGGAGTAGAGCCTCAATATCAGGTTCAAATCAAGGGAGTACCAGCAGAACCACAGGGAGAAGAACTTTCAGGCGAGCTCATACCAGAGCTAATGAAAGTTTCAAAGATTGTAATTGCTGGACATGCGGAGCAAGAGGGCATATCTCAATAGATTGCCCAGACAACCAGAAATGAGGAGTCAGACAGTTCGAAGCTACACCAGAAATCGAAGAAGTTGTCTACTATCAAGATCTTATACAGGTCTATCAATTTGAGGATATACCCTCAGATGAAAGCATCTATGAAGAAGAGATCTATTATGATGATGGAAGTGACTCCACTCAGAATCAGAATGAAGAAGAAATTCTTCAGCAGACGGTCAGGGAGGATATGTCAGGATTCCTCTCTCACACTACAGTTTCTCATAAAACTCTTATGAGAATTATGAAGGAAGATCCAAAGCTTCAAATTTATGATGGTTTTTCAATTGGAGCAATGGAGAAGGCATTGGATAAGATTGGGTTTCATAATAGAAAACACCAAATTATCCATAGGGTAACAACCGGAGAATTTGCCATTCTGATGGAGTTTACTGGTAACCTAATCGAGATACAATTGGTCCCTTATAGAGAAATCCAGGAGATCAAAAGCAGAGTTAAAAGAGAAGTTGCAAATACACTCTCATGGATTCACATCGGAGCCATAAGAGTCATTATTAAAGCAACATTCAAAGAAGGAATAGATTCGCCACTCAATCTTGCTATCTCTGACAAGCGAATCTCAAACCTCAAAGATTCATGCCTTGGAGCAGTTACAGGTAATTTGTATGCAGGAAAATTGGCATTTAATGTCTATCCTAAAATTGCATACAATATGGGAGATCGAGATTTCAATAGAGTCCTAACCCTTCATCAAGATTTCAAAAGAATCGATTTGATGAAAGAAGGGAATAGACCTTACTCGATCACATACAAGATTTCATATGCTCTCTCGAATACACATCATTCAGAAGTATTCTTGAGAAAGGAATTTATTGAAGTCCCAAGAATATTTGAGGACTTTTCCAGGGTGGTTCTACCAGAAATCATTGAATCTCCAACCATAAAGGATATTGATATGACAATTCAAGATCAACCAGTCTTCAACAAAAGTAGAAGCCTCAGAGTTGAGCCAAGAAGGATGTCTTTCCAACAAGGCAGAATGATAAGCAGTAGCCGTTGGGAAGAATAGAGACTGAGTACAGTTCAGCGCATCCCAGACGTTTTCAAAACACAAGGAGAGTTGAAATGCCCAGAAGGATGGAGAGAAGTTGAAGTAATATTTGACATCACTCAAAAGGATAATATTTTTCCTTGTGATGTTCTATATTATCTCCAACAACCTATATTTTGAAGGTATCAAGGACACCTAAAGATAAGTGAAATCGAGTTGACTATCATAGGAGTAGCAGGGAAAATCCCAGAGCAATTAATATTGGGTATTGAATTTCTTGAGGATCATAAACTTTGGGAAAGATTACAAGAAAGAATGGAGTTCACAGTGGCTGATAAAAGATACAGAATCAGATGACCACTAGCCCATTCTCCATATACATTTCGATTGGAATGCTATATGATGAATACAAGGCAGAGTATTTCGCTGCCTATATTGATTCGGGTGCCAGAATATGTACTGCAAAGCCGGATGTTTTCCCTAAAGAAATTGGAGAAGATTTACCAGATATTGCAGGAAGAGATTTCTCTAAAATGATTCTTATCCTTAACAGGGGAATTAAACAAGCAGAAATCATGATCGGAGGCGCAGGCGGTACCCCATGGTACAAAGTGAAGACGCCACCAATCTATTTCCATGATACAGGAGCAGATGTTTTGCTAGGAAAAAATTTACTACAAATATTTAAGCGATTTACACAAGAAATTGAGACAAGAAGACTTATTTTCACAACATTATGTGATCATAAGATTATCGTCCAGAGACTGCGGGAAGCATTTTACAGAAAAATGCCTATTAATATTCGCAGCACGCGTGGTGATGAAGCCAAACTTTGAAATCCAAAAATGGCAGATAAGAGAAGATTTGATGATGCATTACTATCCTTTCGACAATATGGTTCGAAGCAAAAAGATATAAAACAATGGGATAATGACTTGTATTCATTCAGAATACAAGGAGAAGAACGAGTACCTCCAGAGGCTATTGCAGAATTAATGATGAGCCTAATGGGGAATCCACTACCATAGAAGAACAAATATCACTCAAGGATATCAAGAAGAAGATCCAAAGGAATTACAATGAAAATCCTTTGGCATGGTGGGATAAGAACGAGCTCAAAGCTTCCTTGATAGTTAAACCAGGAAAGGAGTACCAGTTCGTAAGATTCAAACCAATCCTTATGAACCAGGAGGATCGTGAGGATATGCAAAAAATACTTAAGGAACATCTGGACCTTAAGTTGATTTCACCAGGAGTTTCTCCATACAGCAGTGCAGGATTGTTAGTGAGAAACCATGGAGAGATTAAAAGAGGAAAGCCAAGACTTGTTATTAATTACAAAGGGATTAATAACATTCTGGAGTTCGACGGATACTATATCCCAAGCAGAGAACATGTGGTTAAATGTATCAAAGGTGCAAAGATATTCTCAAAGTTCGATTGCAAGTCTGGATTCTACCAGATTAAGATGGAGGAAGAGAGTAAGAAGTTCACAACTTTTTCCACACCACAAGGACACTATATTTGGAACACGATGCCTATGGGATTGGCTAAAGCACCCCAAATATATCAAAGGAATATGGATAATCTCTTCAAAGATTATTTCAGTTTCATGTTCGTGTATATCGATGACATTCTTATCGCATCAAAGAACATGAAGGAGCATCTCAAGCATTTGGAAATATTTTCAGATGTTTGCCACAAGGAATGATTAGTGCTTTCAGAAAAGAAGGCAGTAATTGCTATAAGATAGATTGAATTCCTCGGAATTAAAATCGATGAATCTGGAATCATCTAACAAAGTCATGTTGTGGAAAAGATACAGGATTTCCAGATACACTAAAGGACAAGAAGCAGCTTCAGAGTTTCCTTGGAGTTGTTAACTTTGTTGGAATGTTCATAAACAATCTAGCACATTACAGGAAGGTGTTTAGCCCATTGCTCAAACAAGATGCTACAATCAAATGGGAAGATGAACATCAAGAAGGAATAAAGCAGCTTAAAGAAGTTTGTAAAAAACTTCCAAAACTTGCAATTCCACAAGATGAAGATGAACTGGTTCTATACACGGATGCTAATGACTATTTGTGGGCAGATGTTCTTACAGAAGCCACACCAAATGACGAAGTGCCATGCAGATATTGCAGCGGTCTTTTTACAGACAGTGAAGCGAATCGATGGCATATCAACGAGAAAGAATTCTTTGCAGTCAGAAAGGCTTTCAAAAAAATGGCCTTTATATTTACTGGCTAAAAAGTTTGTTTTAAAAATTGATAATTCTAGTGTCAAGGCTTTTCTGAAAAACAAAATTGAATCTAAACCAGAAAAGGCTAGGTTACTTAGATGGCAAGCTGAATGTCAATATTATGGTTATTATATTGTCATTATAAAATCTCATGAAAATGTTCTTGCAGATTTTTTGACACGAGATGGAAGGACGCGTTGCTGACGAGGTCCTTAAATGAGTAAGACATCTCAGGGAAAACCTGGAGAGTCTAGAACGAGATGTTGGGACGTTATGTCCTAATGCAGAAGTTGTTGGACGACTTCAATAGGTTGACCAGAAATCCATTTGTAGTTAAATACGAGCATGCCAGTTCGCTCAAGGACAATTGTTCTTAGCGCTGCAAGGGCCTCTCCTCCAGGCCGCATCTCCTACGGTGCAAAAAGGGGTGAATATAGAATGGGGCTCTAACCCGGAGGTTATGGATTCAAGTACCATAATCACAAGTATTGCAGGTGATGCATCCCCTGAGGGTGTAAAAACTGTAACGAATGTTGAAGCTCTGGTGTCACAACCCGAGTCTTCAAGTCAACCCAACACCTCTGGGGTAAAAGATGGAGAGTTGAATCTTAGGCCACAGACAGACAAATCTAAGGTTCAAACTGACGAGATTAAGATTTCTCCAATGCAGGTATATCAACGACAATGGGAGAAACTGGTTACAAGAAGAGGTATTAACCCAGAAAAAACAACGGTTGATATCTCAGGCAAGTATCCCAGAGTTTGGATGAAACCAGGAAGTCATCCAAACGAAGTACAAGAATGGCATACTTTTGGAGCTTTAGCTTCAATATATACTGTATCACCTGGATTCCCAGAAATTTCAAAATTACCGAAATGGATTGGGGAAGCAGTTTACGAGACTTGGGCTAACAATCCACACTTGGCCAGGGGAGATATTTTGGAACTGTATTTTATCAGTGCAGCTCCCGAACCAGCCAAGAAAGGCTTCAATGAAGCTTTTCATTTTATCAAGTTAAGAAGACCAGATGGAAATTCTTTAAAATACATTAAGGCAGCTTCACCGGAAGAAGACCACTGTTAGTAGGAGCAATTTCCAAAGATGAAGCTTCTACACAATGAGCATGGGGTCTTTGGGTTTGTCTAACAGAAATGGACAAAGTCAAATATCCATTCAAGTTCTTTCAGAATTCAGCAAATAGATCGTTCCTTCTGAATTCGATGACAGGATCAACAACAGGATTTGCAGAGGAACTTTTCGAGACAAAGAAAAGAATTCTCTGGGAAAATAAGATTCCGGCTAGCAAAGAGACTTACCGAAAATTCTGTAACATGGCGCATATTGGCCGTTGGATCGATCGGATCTGTCAAGCATGCCCAGAATAGAAAGAACCCGAGTTTGGGAAAGGATTCCAACCCAAACCCGACCAAAAGACCATGCAGCTAGAAAGAACAAGGGCCCAGCTCACAAAACGTGTTATCCTCGGGGACCACGAAAACCAAATTTTTAAAAGATTCCCCGACAACCATCACATGGGCTGAGTCACACGGAAAGAAAAGGAAGACACCTGGCGAGGCAATAATTCAGGAGTATGACGTAAGCAGTGACGTCTTATATATCAACAAGATTTGAAGTCCGCCTTTGAAGTCCGGACTGATCTCTATAAATTGCAGGCTTTGAAGGAAGCTGAGGACATCGAACATTTTCCTTAGTTTTCTTATAATAAATCCTGAGTGAAAATTTGTAATAGCTGAGTGTTTTAGTTTTCTAAGTTTTATGTATTTTCGAGTGCAAGCCTCATTAATGAGAGGCTAAACTAGTATTCTCCTCCCAAAAGGAGATTACCAATGTAATAAATATTTCTTCAAGTTCTTAATAAAAAGGTGCTTTCTGCTTCAACATGTGTTCATAATATTCTATTAATTTGTCCTGTTTAAGAATTACTTTATACGCCTGGAGTAGGAAATGAACTAAGGCTGTGCTGATCAGTTGCTTAAGGAGTCGGATAACTTGTAGATCATTTTCCCTGCTGGTTGAAGTTGAACAGTGTGAACTGTTTGTTAAACGATCTAGGGGCAGTAATGTTCCGACTGGTGGTGTTGCAAGCCATCTCACCCCATGTTGTTTCGGTCAAACAAGGTATGACTTTTAAGGGACTTATTAATTTTACGGAAGCATGTTGGGCCTGATATGGTCGTAATGGACTATATCCGTTTTATCAAATACTTAGTCTGAAATCAAATTATTTAGAATTATGAGAATTTTGCAGAAGTACGCCCTATGGAGTTTATAGGCTGGAAACCTGACAAGATCCATTTAAAACCTCTGAATAGAGACTGGATCTAAGTAGGTGTAACAATGCCACAAAAAAATAGGTGTATGAAGATGTAAATTTTCATAATCTATGAAATTTGAGCTTAGTGAAAAGAGCTATGTTATGAAAGGGTTGAAATTGCTAATTCTCGAAAGTTATAGGGCTATAATTTCTACCTTTTGAAAGATAAAAGACCAAAACTGTTGTTTAGCCATAAGGCAAAATTGTCCAGGGCATAAATTGTAACTTTAATACTTAAAGGGCAAAAATGCAAAAAGGCCTAAGTTATGGGGCAAATTTTGCTATTAAGCCCATTTCCTAAATATTTGGGCTAGGAGAGATCATAATTGAAGAAGACTCTCCTGGGCCATATTACAATCTTTTCTCGTGCAGCTCTTTGAATTCTTAGATAGCTTGCCTCATTTCAGCTTTCTCCACTTCATCAGCAGGGTCCATTTCATCATCGTTGCTGCTGTTAGTTGACTGAAAGGCACTTTCAGGTACACCTTCAAATGGGCAGGGTTGAGGTTGTTTTGATTCCTCAATTGCCTTTGCCTTCGCCTTACGCTTCTCTTCCTCTTTCTTCTGGAAGAGAATGGTTATGCAGAAATCTGGATCCAATGCTGAACGGATCGGGATGTTTCCTAGAAAGCTCAAGAGTTCTTCTTCCTCATCTATGAACTCCGGACTCTGGAATTGAGCTCTAGCATAACTCAACTTCCAATTCCTCCAGAAATAAAGCCTCTCATGTACATCCGGGTACGCTGGAGATAACACAGCGAGATCATCATCCTCGTCTCCTTCATTTATTGGCTTAAGAGGAGCCCTTTCAACCTCAGTAGTTCTAGCATCATTCTGAGAAGAGTGAACAGCTAATTCTTCACTCAGGTCAGCTATTTCAACTTCTTTTTTTCAGTTGTCTCCCACATAGTTGTCTCATCTACACTCTACTAATCTCCACAAGTAGTCTCTTGCATGGATTGTTGTACTTCCTCGGCAGTCTCCTTCATAACATATGTATCGGACACGACTGGCTTAACTAAGACGGGTTTGTCTCACCAATCGCCTTCTCTTCATTCGGACCAGAGGAATCTCTTCCTCTTCTTCTTCCTCTTCAATGGCAGCAGGCTCTGCCATTTTTATCTTCTTAGCTGCAGTTGGCTTTCTCGGCACAACTGAGCGTTTCTTCTTCACGACTGGAGAAGGTGCAGGGGATTCCTTCTCAGTCTCAGCTGCTGGGGCAGGTGCAGGGTCTTCCATTGTTGTAGGGGCAGGAGCCTTCTTCTTCTGCACAGGCTTTGGAGATGGAGCCTTAGTAGTTGCAGCAGTGTCCTCCGGGACAAGGTCAACTGACTCCCCTTCATTGGTGTTAGCTCTTCGTGCATGGGCTTGCCTCTGAGCAGCTGAGAGGTTAGCCTTGAACATCTTTTTGTTAACGTGGAAGGATTTCCCATTCCTTAGAGGAATGCCCTTCACCTCCATCAGGTGGCCAATCACCAAACCATATCCCACCGAACTCACGAACAGACTAGCATCATTTATGGTATTGTTCATCATATTCTGACAAATTCTGCTGAAGATGAACTCATCCCAGTTCACATTTTTCTCCTCCATTATGGAAGCCATTACTGTTAGCTTGGTCCTTGATAGCTGATAGAAACTGCCAAACATCATATCAACGCACTTGGCTACCACGTCCATGAGTTTGTGGTAGTCCTCCTTGATGAGCGACTTCTTGGTTGTATAGACAGCCTTCGCAGCAGACTCTGGCTTGGCAATCTCCTTCCATGCCACAGCCAGGTTAATATCTTTCTCGAAAATCTCCTTCAATCCATATGAAGGAAGATGAGAGCGTACAACTAGGTCCTTAGTAGTTATCTTGATGTCCTTGTTGTTGACCGAAGAACGTATTTCACCATCGTGAACCTCAGCATTCACATAAAATATTGACACCTCCTCCAAGTAGGTGTGCGAGACTCCATTGAGAGAAACTCATTCAGACCGAATTTCTCTAACTTCTCAGCGGTCTTTTGAGCAAGAGCTTTGTCAACCCCTTGCCTAATCAAACCTTCAAAATCCACTGTAGAACCGGAGTGGATCTTCTCAGCCATCTTCACATAGTCATACGTAAGTGCCATTTCTGAAATTGGAACTTGAAAACTTGAACCTTCGAATGGAAAAGGAACTAAGGTTTTTGCTTGGGTTTGCATGGAAAACTTCCTTTGCTTGAGAGAGATGAATGTAGTGTGAGGAGAGAGAAAATAAATTTTGAGTATATATGGGATGTGAAAGGACGATTTTTGGAATTCAAAAAGTTCAAAAATAATCAACGGTTGAGATTAAGTCTTAAAACTGCATTAATTTCCCCGCATTAAATGCAGCAGCATTTATATCCAATCATAGGTAAAATGGGTACAGACTTTTTACTAACACCATAATTATTGCTGATGTCAATACATTCTCGCTCGCAGAAAACGACTTGTCACTTAGCTCTTCAAATAACTCAGTTATCTTTTATAAGTGACGTAACTCTGCTTTTCTCTTCACATAATAAGCACTCAATTGTCCAGCTATCTCGATACAGCTGACAAGTCGTCTTGACTGTTTCACTTGGCTGAAAAATGAAACTTCGCTGATTTTCAATACTCTCTTCTTTGAATCTGTTGATTGAGTCTTCTGAGCCTCCTAACTTATGTTTGATAAATGGTTTTATCATGATTTTGATGATTTTGATTTTACACCAAAACAATGGTTTTAAAGGTTGTCCAAATACTCCTAAATGATTTAAAATGGTTTTAATATTTTCCGGAGTATTTCTTCAAGTTTTATTTTCGACAAAATTGGACAACACTTTTAATGATTTTTTGTTAATGTATTTTTACACCAAAACAATGTTTCTAAATGTTGTCCTAATACTTCCGATCGGTCTAAAATGTTTTCACTATTTTTCGGAGTATTTCTTGAAGTTTATTTTCGATATAAAATTGGACAACACTTTTGTTTTGAGGTCAACCGGTCGCCGTATAGGGCAACCCGTGACTGAAAGTTGAGAAAAAAAAAAACTTCATGTTTGCGAAAAATGGTCGGGGCAACCGGTCGCCCTATAGGGCAACCGGTGGGCGTCGACCGGCGACCTCTTGGGGCGGCCGTGCACTGGAGCAAAAATTGAAACAGAACGTCGCCGCCCGTTTTTGAGGTTGTGCGACCGGTTGATGTCGAGGGACGACCGGTCGAACCCTACGTCGACCGGTCGCCTGTGTAAATGTGTATTCTCATTTTCAAACTTCTATTTTTGTGCGATCGGTCGCCCTATGCTTTGACAGCAAAATTCTAACCGTTGTGCAGCAGACAACTTTTCCCTAAATTGTGGGATTGATTTCTAACAGCTATAATCTTGTTTTTAATTGAATTTTTTGTAGAAATCAGATTCCAAGAGGAGCCTATCAAGTATCAATCATCTCCTATAAATAGAGGAAGAATTGAAGCAACACAATAAGAGAGAAAACTACAACACAACAAGATACACTCAAGAATACACTTGTTCTTACATTGTCTTATTTCTTGTTGTAATTTGCCTAGCTATTCACTTTCACATCCTTGAGGTCTAGGCTTTTCTTGATTACACTTGCACTCTATTGTATTATCAATTATCGAGTTGTAATCTTGAATTTGGGTAATCATTCAACACAAGATATCCTTGTGAGTGTTCTTGTGGTAAGAACACACTTGGGTGATCTAGGTGATAGGTGTAAGAAGATTGTGGTAATCTTCTTGTTGAGGTGTTGAAGAGTGTGGTGCTCTTCAAGGGTGAAGATTGTGGTAATCTTCACAAGGTGCCGTTCGGAGATTGTGGTAATCTTCAAGTGAGATTGTGGTAATCTCAAATGTGGTGTTGAAGAAGAGTGTGGTACTCTTCAAGGTGTTGTAAGTTGAATTTGTATTAATTTTGGTAATTAATAAAATTCTTTTTCTTTTTGAAATCCATCCCTGGATATCTTTGGGGTGGTAGTAGATTAGGCCCTAGGTGGGTTGAACTACTATAAATCGACGCGTGTTGTTTACATTCCGCACCTTTATATTTGTCTTTGAGCATTCGGTTTGAAAAAGAGGGATAAATCGAAAAGATGGAGATAATATATTCACCCCCCCTCTAGATTATCGTAGTCGCTTGGACTTAAAACTTAGCTCAATCAACCACAGTTCATTTTTAAGCTCTTCAAATCTTGATTCACATAATGGCTTAGTGAATATACCAGCTAACTGCTTATCAGTTGATATGTATTCCAAAGTGATGTCTTTATTTTCAACATGATCTCTTATGAAATGATATCTGACATCAATGTGCTTAGTTCGTGAATGCAATACTGGGTTCTGAGTAATTGCAATGGCACTAGTGTTATAACACATAATTGGAATCTATTTTTCTTCTATATCATAGTCTCTCAGTGGTTTCCTCATCCATAACACTTGGGCACAACATCTGCCTGCAGCTATGTACTCTGCTTCAGCTGTGGATGTAGTTATTAAATTTTGTTTCTTGTTGAACCAAGAAACCAACCTATTTCCAAGCATTTGACGAGTACCTGATGTACTTTTCCTGTCCACTCTACATCCAGCATAGTCTGAGTTTGAGTAGCCAATTAACTTGAATCCTCCATCATTTGGATACCATAAGCCAACTTCTTGGCATCCGTTCAAATACCTAAGGATTCTCTTGGCACCAGTCATGTGACTCTCTTTTGGTGCAGATTGAAATTTGGCACATACACCTACAGCAAAGGTGATGTCTGGCCTACTTGTTGTTAGATGGAGCAAAGATCCAATAAGAGATCTATATCTGGTTTGATCAACAATTTTGCCATTTGCATCCATATCCATCTTAACTGGTGTATTCATGGGAATCTTCACTAATGACTTCTCTTCCACACCAAATTTATTCATTAAATCTTTAGTATATTTGGTTTGACTTATGAAGGTTCCATCCTTCATTTGCTTGACTTGAAGACCTAGGAAGAAAGTCAGCTCTCCCATCATGCTCATTTCAAATTTTCCTTACATAAGATTTGAAAATTTGTCACACAGCTCTTTGTTTGTGGATCCAAAGATAATGTCATCCACATAAATTTGAACAAGCAATATAATCTCTCCATCTTGAATTCTAAAGAGTATTCTATCAATCTTGCCTTTGGTGAATCCATTGTCAATAAGAAACTGAGACAATGTGTCATACTAGGCTCTTGGTGCTTGTTTCAATCCATATAATTCCTTCTTGAGCTTGTAGACTTTATCTCCAATAGTTTTCTGCTCAAAACCTGGAGGTTGTTCAACATAAATATCTTCTTCCAAAAGTCCATTCAAAAATGCCCACTTCACATCCATTTGATAAACAATGAAGTTCTTGTGTGCAGCATAAGCAAGAAACATCCTGATTGCTTCCAATCTAGCAATAGGTGCAAAGGTTTCATCAAAATCTAACCATCCTCTTGGCAATATCCTTTGGCTACCAATCTTTCTTTGTTTCTTAATACAGATCCCTCTTCATTCATCTTGTTTCTAGATACCCACTTAGTACCAATAACATTTTGGTGGGTAGTTATTTGAACTAATTCCCAAACCTTGTTTCTTTCAAATTAATTCAGCTCTTCTTGCATGACTAGAATCCAATGTGTCATCCAATGCTTGTGACACATCTTTAGGCTCTATCTGGGAAATGAAACAAGTGAACATATCTTCATGTTGAGTTCTGGATCTGGTTCTCACTCCATCTCTAACATTTCCAATGATAAGCTCTGGTGGATGGTCTCTCAGCCATCTCACATCTGGTTGGAGTAAGTCAGCTGGGTTCAGCAGTCTCACTGCTAAGTTGCTTGAACAGCTTCATCAACATCATTCAGCTGCAGACCTTCCAGCTATCTCTGGGATTTAGCTATCTCATCTTCATCAAGGTTGAGTCCTCTTATGCCTGCTTCCACATAAGGACTCTTCTGAACAGTTGGTTGATTCCTCTTGTCATCTAACTCATCTATGTCTTCTCCATTGACATTAGGTTCATCAAAAACCACATGGATAGACTCTTCTGTGACCATAGTCCTCTTGTTCAGCACTCTGTAAGCTTTACTCTCAGCTCAGTATCCCAAAAAGATACCTTCATCAGCTTTAGCATCAAAAGCTTTCAACTTGTCCTTGCCATTGTTGTGAATGAAGCACTTACATCCAAAGATACGAAAATATCCAACATTTGGCTTCCTCCCTGTCCAAATTTCATAGGGGTTTTGGACAGCTGCCTGTTAATCAAACACCTATTCTGAGTGTAACAAGCAGTATTAATGGCTTTAGCACAAAATCTGTTAGGCAAACTAGCTTTAGTTAACATGGTCCTCGCAGCTTCCGTGAGAGTTTCATTTCTTCTTTCAGCTACTCCATTCTGCTGTGGAGTTCTTGAATTTGATAACTCATGAGCAATATCATTTTCAATGTAATACTGAGTTATAATCCCATTGACAAACTCAGTTCATCTATCAGACCTTATTTTCATAATGGTTTGACTCTTCTCATTTTGAACTCTTCTCATCAGTTGAGGTAGTTTCTACAAGGTTTCCTTATTTTTACACATAAAAATTGTCCATGTGTATCTTCAATAATCATCCACCACCACTAAGGTGTATTTCTTTCCACCGATGCTAGCTGGTTCAACAGGACCAAACAAATCCATATGCAATAAGTGCAATATCCTGGTTGAAGAAGGACTTGGCTTGTCCTTAAAAGAAGACTTAATTTGCTTTCCCATCTGGCATGCATCACAAATGCTTTCCTTCTTATACACTGAGTCAGGGAATCCTTCCAAAAGATGACCCCTTGCAAGCTTGTTGATTGTCTTGAAATTCAGGTGACTCAGCTTCTTGTGCCACAACCAACTTGATTCGGCTGTACTCTTTGAGAGCAGACATGTGCTTGGTGTAGCAGTTGACCAATCCACTACATACATGTTTTTCTTCCTTGATCCTTGTAGCACAATCTCATTTGATTTAGCATCCTTGATTTGGCATACACCCATGTTGAATCCCACATTATATTCTTTGTCACAGAGTTGGTTGATGCTCAGCAGATTGAAATTGAGGCCTTCAACATATGCTACATCTGTGATCTCTAGTCCATTCTTCCTGATGGATCCAGTGCCTTTGATTTCCTCTAGAGCTTCATTTCCTCCAAATATGGCTTTAGCACATTTGAATTCTTTAAATTTTGACAGATATTTCTTGTTGCCTATCATGTGTCTGAAACAGCCAATATCTCTGTACCAGGTCCCTTGGCACTCAGCTGTTTCTTGAACTTGCAATCAAGGAAATTAGTTTTTAGGTACCCATACTTGCCTGGGTCCTGAGGGGTTAGCACTATAAGGTGATCCAACCAACCTATAGCCAAATGATCTGACTCTAAGGGGTTTCCACCTATTAGTTCCATAATCATAATGCAAATTAGAAAGTTGCTTAGGGCTTTAGGCTCATATAGATGTCTCTTTTATCTTATGCCTGTGTGTCTTTGAGCATTTACTTTCTTGGGATAATAGTGGAACTTTTGTGCATTTTGTGCTTTGTGCTTGGGTGCATAAGCGTGTTGATTATACCTCATTTGCCTTGGGAATGACCTATACTGAGTTTGAGGTCTTTGCCACTTAGGCTTATATCCCATTGGTCTTGGCTGATATATCATTTGATTATTCCAATCAGCCTGGTTTGGGTAGTTTCTACCATTCCCATCATATGATTTCCTTTGCTGAAATCTCTAGGGCTTTTGGTAGCTCTGTTTGGACTTTACAGAGTGTTTCTTGTTTGGAGTCTACTGATGGACTCTTCTCAATTTAGTTTCAGTTGTCCTTTCAGCATACTCAGCTGGCTTCTTGCCTTTTCCCTTGTATCCAAGGCCAGTATGGCTGTGATTGTGTTTTTGAGTGAGTGTAGGGGCAACATATGGTGCTTTGGATTTTTGGACTGCCTCATTGCTTGAGGATCCTTTCTCCATAACCACTCTTAGGACTTAGGCATGCACAAAGGAATTATACCCAATGCCTGTTTTGTCACCACTTTCTTTCTAAGTCATTATAAGTTCATCCAATGATTTAAATGCCTCAGTAAATGATGCAATCACATTTTTAAGATCCTTTTCTCTATTTTCTGTAGTAGCTAAGTCTGCTTGGATCTTGACTATTTGAGCCTTCGGCTTTGTATTCTCATCAGCTATGTGACTTAGAGTACTCATTTCCTTAGTCAGCTGTGATTTTGGCATTTAAGCTGGTTGTTTTCCTCATTTAGGAGTGTGTGAGAGGTTTTTATATGCTCAAAATCTTTCATCATTTGGCCAATAGAATCATAAAGATCTGTGGGTGATGAAATATTTGTGTAACTATCACTATCACTTGAATCTGAATGAGATGAGTTAGAATGTACCTCATCTTCATGATATTTGGAGTCTTGTTCTTTGTCCATGAGGCATATCAAAGCCTTTTTCTCTGTGTCACTGGAGTAGTCAGCTTCACTACTATCTGACTCTGCTGGTTCCTTACACTTGGCTTTGTCAGCAGTCTCCGCAGCCAACATAGCTTTCTTCTTTTCTTGTCTTCTTTCTCTGAAGATTTTTCTTTCTTCTTCATTTCTGTACTTGTTGACTGGTGGATAAGGATAGTCAACAGCAAAGTGTCCTAGTTGCCTGCAATTCCAACACAGGTTCTCAGCTCTCTGCAAGTCTGTTCTTTCAGCTCTCTGATTATCAGCTCTCTAATACTCAGTCCTTTGATGATCAGCTCTTTTAGGTGGTCTATTCTCCCTTGCTTTGGAAGGTGTTGAGTGTCTTCTGGATGATTCACCCTTGTTTCTCTTGTAGTTCTTATTGAAGAACTTGTTGAATCTTTTTACCATCAGGGCAATCTCTTCTTAGTCTATGGCCTCCTTGGATTCAGCTCTCTTTGTTTCACCAGCCATGAGTGCAGTTGCCTTGGGTACAGTTGTCTCTTCTTGTTCTTTCCTTCTCAGCTCAAACTCCTAGGCTTTAAGATCAGAGAACAATTCATGGTTGGATGTTCTTGTAAGATCCATGGAGTGTCTCAGGGCCATAACCTCATTTCCCACTCAGTTGGGAGAGACCTTAGAATCTTCATACACATTTCCTTTTGTGCATATTCTTTCCCTAGAGCTGAGAGCTCATTGGTAATCTTAGTGAATCTGGCATAGGGATGGCTAGGGATAGCAATGGGGCGGGTGATGCCAAGACCCAGACCTGCCCCGTGCCTAAAATGGGACGGGGCGAGCCAACCCGTTCTGCCCCATTTTAAATTAAATTAAATTAAAAAATAAATATATTTATAATAATTATTTACAAAATTTATTATTATCAATTTATAAATATTAGATATAATATAAGAATACACAAAAATTATATTATAATATATATTATATATGTAAAATATATATTAAAATAAATTTTAAAAATAAAAACACTATGCGGGGCGGGTACCCACGGGGTGGGAGTGATACCCAGCCCCGCCCCGCCCCGCCCCAGGTCACGCGGCAGGGCGGGTACCCATGGGCCGGGTCAAAATTGTCATCCCTAATCTGGCATCCAGTTGATCCAGACTCTCACCTGCAATCATTTTGAAATTTTCAAATTTTTGAACTGCAACAGTTAACTTATTTTCCTTAATTTTATCAGGCCCTTCACAAATTAAGGTTAGTTTTTCCCAAATCTCTTTGGTCGTTCTGTAAGATTTAACTTTATTAAACATGGCCTTATCAAGAGTATCATAAAGTATATCCTTGGCAACATTGTCCAAGTTGTATCTCTTTCGATATTCATTTGTCCACTCGCAGCGTGGTTTCTCCACCAAGGCAGGTCTAGGCTCTGCAGATTCTTCATCTTCTCCTTCAGCAGGAGCATCCATTCTTATAGTTGTATTAAAATTTAGGATTTGTAGTGGTTCATCCTCAATCACGAACCATATTTCATCATGCAGGGCTGATAGATGAGCCTGTATACGTATTTTCCAATCATCAAATTCTTCAACAGTGAACATTTGAATGCCAGTTAGATTTGCTTCCATGATAATAACTTTTCTTTTGATATAAAAGCTTTAAAAACTCAAGTGTTGATTCTTTGAAAAAGAATGAGATCTAGTTTAGTAACTAGTGCGGAAGGCTCAATGAACCAACCGCTCTCATACCACTTGTAGGTCCCCAGGGGTGATGTGTAAAGTTTAGAGGGTGGTTGAATAAACTTTACCAACTTTTTGATTTTAGTCCTTTTTAACAATTTCAGTGTTAACTCAAGTCAGCTAAGTCCTTGAGGGACAGCTAGGTTGGCTTACACAAAGTTACCCACTCAACAGACTCGACTGAGATGTTGATAGTATAAGTTAGTTGTTTTCAGCTAACACTTAGAAATGCAGTTGACTTGGTTTTACCAGCGGAAGACTATTCATCTTTAGAGTTTTAAGTACGTTTTTCAATACTTGTTTTAGCAATGTTATTATCAGCAGACTTTAGCAATTTAACTTATCAGCAGATATGAAAATTAATGCGAGAAATAAAGTGCGCTAAAAGTAAATAGACACAAACAGTTTTTACAGTGGTTCGAAGATGGGATAATTCCTCTAGTACACTCTTCTCCAACTCCTGGAGGAATTTACTAGGTAACTTGACTTGGTTAAAAAGTAGTTATCAATCCGAGTCAGCTTTGATCACACAGTCTGCTTCTCATGTGACTCAGTTTCTTTACAAGACGGTTGTCCTGCTACTTCAGCTTCCTTCAAACCTTTGGACTTGATCACGTAGCCCTCCAATAGGTTCAAACCATTGGTTCGGTGGAACCTCACTACTTCTCCTTCAACCTTAGAGAGTAGATCCCTTTGTTCTTGAAAACAATTTTTCCTCTTCAACTGATGAAGTTGTCTTTCCTTCACTGAGTGTTTTTGATCGATTTTTTTCGAGTTTAGGCTTGAGGATTTCTTTGTAAGCTTGAGAGATGTTTGTAGGTTATTGCTTGAATGCTTTTATGCTTGTGTTAAACTCAGTAACCTTCTCTCAAATGACTCCTCAGCCTTTTATAATGCACATTTGAAAATATGTTCATTGAAGAGATAAACACACTTTTTAAATCACACTCATAAGTTGTTGGCTTCTCTAGTCTTGCAGCATTAATGGAAACCGTACCTTGAATTTAATGCTCTGCAGCCATTCCTCAAACTCTGCAGGATTTCAGGTGCTTCCTATTGGTTCCTTGCTTTTTGCACTCTTTTAGCAAAACAGCTTTATTGCTTGCACCCTAACACATGCCTATTTCCAGTAAAACCTTGACATGTCTTGACAATGGATCTCTTTTAGCTGTCTCGAGTCACGTTTTCTGCATATCCCTTTGTCATTTGATTCCAATTATTTTGGAATAACTTTGCTGTCAGTCAGCTGACTAAGACAGCTTTTCTGTCACTTGACTGAGTCTTCACTTCACTTCACTCAGCTGCCACATAGATGTGTATGTAAGTCCAAGCGGCTACGATAATCTAGAGGGGAGTGAATAGATTATCTCCATCTTTTCGATTTTGCCCTCTTTTTCAAACCGAATGCTCAAAGACAATAACAAAGGTGCGGAATATAAACAACACACGTCGATTTATAGAGGTTCAACCCACCTAGGGCCTAATCTTCTACCACCCCAGTATATCCGGGATGAATTTCAAAAAGAAAAAAAGTTTTTATTAATTACCAAAATTAATACAACACCAACTTACAACAACACCTTGAAGAGCACCACACTCTTCTTCAACACCACCTTTGAGATTACCACAATCTCTTCTTGAAGATTACCACAATCTCCAACGGCACCTTGTGAAGATTACCACAATCTTCAACCTTGAAGAATACCAAATTCTTCAACACCTCAACAAGAAGATTACCACAATCTTCTTACACCTAACACCTAGATCACCCAAGTGTATTCTTACCACAAAAACACTCACAAGGATATCTTGTGTTGAATGATAACCCAAAAATTCAAGATTACAACTCAATAATGAATTATACAATTGAGTGCAAGTGTAATCAAGAATAGCCTAGACCTCAAGAATGTGAAAGTGATAAGCTAAGCAAATTACAACAAGAATAATGACAATAGAAGACCAAGTGTTTGCTTGAGTATATATTGTTGTGTTGTGTTGTTCTCTCTTATTGTTGTGCTTCAAATCTTCCTCTATTTATAGGAGATGATTGATACTTGATAGGCTCCTCTTGGAATCTGATATCTACAAAAACATTGCAATTAAAATCAAGATTATAGTTGTTAGAAATCAATTCCACAATTTAGGGAAAAGATGTCTCACGCACAACGGTTAGAATTTTGCTGTCAAACCATAGGGCGACCGGTCGCACAGAAATAGAATAGAAATGAACATAATGACAATTTAACACAGGGCGACCGGTCGACGTAGGGTTCGATCGGTCGTCCCCCTCTTTGGCCGGTCGCACAACATGAAATAAGAAAGGCAGGAGTTCTGTTTCAATATATTGCTCCTAGGTACCGGTCGACAGGGTGTCGACCGGTGACGCCACGGCCGACGACATCGACCGATCGACGCCGACGCCAATTTCAAGTTCGTCTCATTTTTTTGTTCCAAAATTTATCTTCACCTGGCCAATTTCAAGTTCGTCTCATTTTTGTTGAAAATAAACTTCAAGAAATACTCCGAAAAAATAGTAAAAATATTTTAGACCAATCGGGAGTATTAGGACAATATTTAGGAACATAGTTTGGATGTAAAAACCCATTGATACAAAATCATTAAATGTGTTGTCCAATTTTTGTCGAAAATAAAACTTGAAGAAATGCTCCTGAAAATATTAAAACCATTTTAAATCATTTAGGAGTATTTGGACAACCTTTAAAACCATTGTTTTGGTATAAAAACAAAATCATCAAAATCATGATAAAACCATTTATCAAACAATCTCCCCCTTTTTGATGATTACAAACCAAAACAATTTTAACGAGGTCGATTTTGAAAACAAAACAATTTTACCGGTTAAAAGGAACTATCCGTTGTGAGCGACAACATTCCACGCAATATAATTACAAGGATGGGAGTAGAGATATTAAACATATATAGCAAAAGCTCCCCCTATCAATATAAACAACAAGAGTAATGTAAAAGCAATCATCCACAAGCTAAAAGCTTAGCTTTTACATATTGGTCTTAAGTACAAGAACTTATAAGCTCCCCCTGTCAACAAAATATCATTAGACAAGTATATAAGTTCATACTACAACAAATAGACTAAATATAGTCCACAACTTATGGCTTTTAGAAGCCATAGCTTATAGCTTCTTTCTCGAGCTTAACTTAGCTTCTATGAGCTAATAAGCTTATAACCTGTTTCTCCCCCTTTGGAATCATCAAAAAGAATGTTAGCACGATAAAAACATCATATAATCATATCAAAGTGCGTAACTAAACCGATGTATCGAGCTATTTGAACATTGAAGCTTATAGACCAAATAGGAGGAAAGAGTCGATCATACGACTTGTAGAAGCTTATGAAAACTCATTTGATTTGCGAAACATGATCTCTATAAATATACAAGGCTTTTGAAATCGAGAGAATCATGTAGGTGATGAATTTTTCATTGAGACATTTTATCGAACACTTGGCGGGCGTCAAAAATTGAAGAAGATATATATAGCCCTAGTAAATGCCATTAAGCCAAGTTTTTCATCACCAAATCAGTTCAAACACAATACAATACATCATAGATAACAATCTCATCACAAACATATACAAATATCATCAAGAAAATACATATAGGCCAAGTTTCAAGGGTTCAACCCAATTGAGATAAGGTAGTGGAATTCTTACCATTTAATCGGTAAAGACGAGCAATGATGATGATAATCAAGCCTAAATAGGTCCAAGATATGAAATGTATGCAACAAAACAAATTTGGAGTGAAATTTGTGTGCAATTTGCGAAGAGGACGAAAAATGGCCAAAAGAGCCAAAAATGGCTAAGTCTGGAAAACAGGCGCATTTAAAACTAAAAATCCATAAGGGCGACCGGTCCAGGGCATGGGCGATCGGTCGAGCTAGTGGGCGACCGGTCGGTCCCTGCCCTGGCAGCCCACTAGTTCTGTTCTGTTTTTGAAATTCCGAAATTTGATCCAAAAATCCGATTTTTTGCCCCTAAGTTTTGAAAACGTGCAAAATGCAAACGTAGACCTCATTCAATATACATTATGTCATAATCAAGCTCGAAATGAGGTAAAATACTCGACGGTGAGCGATTAAAAAGTCCTCGAGTTATCCTTAAGACGGAATTAAACACATCTCAAGTTTTTGTTAAACATGCAATCCCTTTGAAAAAGATATCGAATCTCAATATGTTTAGTTCGATTATGACGAACCGTATTTTGAAAAATTATTATCACCGGACTTGTTATCCCAAAAATAAGAACGTTTTAAGACTTTGGATACAACAAGTCATAAGGAAAAGTGCCTTTCAAATATTTGAAAATTTCTTTTAACGACACTTTAATGAAATTCGTTGGGATAGTTTTTGAAGTCGAGCATATAGACGTAAGGCATATGGAATGTCGAGTCTATGGGAGTAATAGAAATGAATGAACATACCTTGAATATGTTTGTCAGTCAATATGCCTTCCTCAACCTTTCTCAATTTTTACATTGGTAGCTATAGAGGTTGAGATAATTCTTCCTTATTCAATCCATCACTTCTTCAAAGGTTCTATTGTATACTTTGATAGTGAAATATAACCACCTTCTTCGCATTGTTCTACTTGAAGTTCAAGGAAGAAATTGAGCTCCCCACATCATGATCATCTTGATTTTACCTTGCAACAACTTAGAAAATATCTTGCACAAAAATTCATTAGTAGCACCAAATCAACTCAAATTTGTACTAACAAGTAATCTTGCCCTTTTTCAAAAACAAAGAGAGTAGTATCAACTTTACCTCTTGTAAAACCATTTAGCAAAAATAGCTAAGTCTATCATACCATACACGGGGTACTCGTTTTAAACCATACAAGGCCTTTTATAAAAAACATTTGGCCTAGAAAAATTTTAAACCCCAATTGTTTTACATAGACTTCTTCTAGAATAAAAATTGGATTTAACATCCATTTGGTAAAGCTTGAAATTTTCTTAAAACAAAAATGGGCAAGTAGAATGCGAATAGCTTCTAAATGTGCTACGGGTGCAAATGTATCATCAAAATCAATACCTTCTTCTTGACAACACCATAGAGCTACTAACCTTGCCTAGGTCAATTATCTTGTTCCAAAATACCAAAAATTCCTGCAAAATCTTATCAAGACATCTTGCACACGAGCATAGTAATATCGAATAATAGAGACACTATAGCAAGTAACACATACTATGCTTAAAGAAAATCATCAAGAATATAATACAACATGTAAGTTCAAATAAGCTTATAGAAAGCTATATAAGGTCTCTTTTGGAATTTAAGAATTCGAGAGCATATATAGTTGAGACCTTATTTAAAAGAAATATTTGAACAAGAGTTTTGACAAGAATGAATATGAGCAATCAAATGCATAATTTGAGAAGAGGGTAAAAATTCAAATGTTTATTAAAACAATATGATCCTTTACAAGTCTCGAATAAAACAAACTTTATAGAATAGTGCCTTTCAAAAATCGAAAAATCCTCTTAATGGCACTTATATGAAATATTTTGAAATAACTTGAAAGACAAGCACATAGACATATGACAAAAAATATATCGAGTCTATATGATGAATACCAATGATGAGCGTACCTCGATAGTTTAATCAACTCTTGAAAAGGATGAGGAAATATATAACCTACATATATCTTAAACAACTCTAGCACAAAGCAACATGATACAAGTGTAGGATAAAGACAATATATGTCACAAGTATGCTTATGCCAAGAGAATCCATAGGAGATTGTAAAACACAAAAGTTAAGGCAAATGCACAAGAGTTTTAAAAACATCATGCAAGGTCTTCTTTTCAAAAATATTTTGAAACTCACAAATATATTGAAGACCTAAATTTTAAAAATAAATATTTAAGACTCATTTTGAAAAATCATTTTACAATTATGACACAAATAAAAACATGCATAAAGAATAAAATTCATATTTAAATAGGGAGATATGGTTTACCAATTTCGCCATTTCCATGGGTTGTGTCGTTCCCATTGTTGATGATATCTTCCCGTTTGAAAATCTTCATGTTGATGGTGTTTCTCCAATTGCTCCATTTCCAAGCATTGTGGCTTTCCCATTTTCGAAAGTGTCTTTCTCTTGGAAAATCATCTTGTTGATGATGTCTTTGCCATTTCCAAGGGTTTTGTTCATCCCATTTTTGATTATTTCCTCTTCTTGGAAAATGACTTTGTTGAAGGTGCTTTCTCCTTTGATCAAATGAAATGGTCATTTGATGTCTTCTTGGCGGTATGAATTTTCTTCGATTATTATTTCACCGGGTACCTAATATAACATTGTTTTGTGGTACCCTCAAGTACTTGGGTCCTTTGGGATTAGTCTTGAGACTTTTAGGTCTCCACAAATAATTAGAGCTATTTTTAGCCCGACAAGTATTTACCGTATGACCCTTTTTACCGCAATAAAAACAAGTAACAATTTTAGGAGCATAATGACCAACATTCATAGGTACTTGATTTCTTTTCACATAATTAACAATACTAGGCTTATGATCAAGTCCTTGTTTCAATTTATCACAAGTATCAACAATATTGGTCATTTTATTGGTACTCAAGTTGGATTTTGATAAATCCTTTTTCATGCAATTAATATCCTCAATAAGAGTACTATTTTTTTTTTCAAGGTTTCTAACCTTATCAAGTGTGATGGTGTGAGCACATGATAGTGATTCATAGGAAGTAAATAAACTATCCTTATCATTTTTCAAAACATTGAATTCCTTTTTCAAATTTTTGTACTTAACAATTAAACTTTGAAATTCATTTTGAAGGTCATCAAAATCATATTTCAAATCACTATAATCATTTTGTATAACAATATCATAGGAAGTAGAGGGTTTAAGACATACCTCGTTTTCTTCTTCGATGCCCATAAAACATTGTTCAACTACTTCATAGTTGGATGTTGTAAAAGGCTTGTTCCTTAGATTTGACCTTGTTTCCCTTTGAGAAGTAGATGCTTTTAAGTTGCTCCTATCATTTGCATATACTTCATGAATGGCTTCTAATTTTTGCCATACTTCATGAGCCGATCGAATTCCTACAATAAGATTAAATTCCAAGTTGGTAAGTGAACAATATAAAATATTGAGAGCTTTACCATTTAAGGAGATGATTTTCTTCTCTTCATCATTGAGCTCTTTGAGGCCTTTGGAGGTGTGTGGTGTGTCTTTCATCGGAATAGATTCTCCATTGATGACGATGTTCCAAATATCGAACCCGCAACCTTGTAAATAGCATTCCATTCTTTCTTTCCAAAATGCAAAATTTTTGGAATCAAATCGAGGTGGCTTGGTGGTGGAGGTGCCGGAAAGATGAGCTTCATTTGTAGCCGACGATCGTTCCTCTTCACTCGCGATGTGAAACGAGCTTGGCAAAGAGTTTGGCTTTGATACCACTTGTAAGCCCAAGCGGCTACGATAATCTAGAGGGGGGTGAATAGATTATCTCCATCTTTTCGATTTTGCCCTCTTTTTCAAACCAAATGCTCAAAGACAATAATAAAGGTGCGGAATGTAAACAACACACATCGATTTATAGAGGTTCAACCCACCTAGGGCCTAATCCTCTACCACCCCAGTATATCCGGGATGGATTTCGAAAAGAAAAAAAGATTTTATTAATTACCAAAATTAATACAACACCAACTTACAACAACACCTTGAAGAGCACCACACTCTTCTTCAACACCACCTTTGAGATTACCACAATCTCTTCTTGAAGATTACCACAATCTCCAACGGCACCTTGTGAAGATTACCACAATCTTCAACCTTGAAGAATACCAAATTCTTCAACACCTCAACAAGAAGATTACCACAATCTTCTTACACCTAACACCTAGATCACCCAAGTGTATTCTTATCGCAAGAACACTCACAAGGATATCTTGTGTTGAATGATAACCCAAAAATTCAAGATTACAACTCGATAATGAATTATACAATTGAGTGCAAGTGTAATCAAGAATAGCCTAGACCTCAAGAATGTGAAAGTGATAAGCTAAGCAAATTACAACAAGAATAATGACAATAGAAGACCAAGTGTTTGCTTGAGTATATCTTGTTGTGTTGTGTTGTTCTCTCTTATTGTTGTGCTTCAAATCTTCCTCTATTTATAGGAGATGATTGATACTTGATAGGCTCCTCTTGGAATCTGATATCTACAAAACAATTGCAATTAAAATCAAGATTATAGTTGTTAGAAATCAATTCCACAATTTAGGGAAAAGATGTCTGCTGCACAACGGTTAGAATTTTGCTGTCAAACCATAGGGCGATTGGTCGCACAGAAATAGAATAGAAATGAACATAATGACAATTTAACACGAGGCGACTGGTCGACGTAGGGTTCGACCGGTCGTCCCCCTCTTTGGCCGGTCGCACAACACAAAATAAGAAAGGCAGGAGTTCTGTTTCAATATATTGCTCCCAGGCCCTGTCGACCGGTCGACGTCACCGGTGGACGCCCTGGTCGACCGGGCCAATTTCAAGTTCGTCTCATTTTTTGTTCCAAAATTCATCTTCAGGTACGGGTTGTCCTATACGGCGACCGGTTGACCTCAAAACAGAGTAGTTGTCCAATTTGTGTTGAAAATAAACTTCAAGAAATACTTCGAAAAAATAGTAAAAATATTTTAGACCAATCGAGAGTATTAGGACAACATTTAGGAACATAGTTTGGATGTAAAAACCCATTGATACAAAATCATTAAATGTGTTGTCCAATTTTTGTCGAAAATAAAACTTGAAGAAATACTCCGGAAAATATTAAAACCATTTTAAATTATTTAGGAGTATTTGGACAACCTTTAAAACCATTGTTTTGGTATAAAAATAAAATCATCAAAATCATGATAAAACCATTTATCAAACAGTGTCTTCACTTCAATCTTCAGTCAAGTCTTGTAATCTTCGAATTGGCTGACTTCAACTCAGCTCATACAGCCCTATCTATTACAAGTTGAATTATATTTGAAATGGGGTGCCAACTTCCTAATCTAAGTTTTACACTGTATCATCAAAATCTATACATAAATTTTCCCAACAGGTTAGGTGGTGGAGTATAAGAAAGAGTGTGTAAGAAAATAATGATGGATTTGACCTAAAGGTGATGTAAAGGTACAAGTAATTTTTAAGCAGATCGAGAGAAGACTTTTAGAAAAGTTGATGGTTTAGTGTTAGTGTTAGGTTAGTAGGTTAGAGTTATGACGTGAAAAGAAATCAAGGCAACATAAAGTAATTTTTCGAGAAACGTGAGATTTTGGAGAGATTTTCTTTAAAAGTGATGTGACGAAGATATTTATGAGATTTTTACGAAACGATGTGTTATTTTTTGAAATAAGTCGAGTGATTAAGGTTGGTTTATGATTTTATTATTTAAAGGTTCGAACAATCGGTAATTTTGTCTAAAACGAGTCGTTAGTCGATTAATTATTTAAAGAAGATTAATTATGGATGAATTCAATTAAGTTGGTCATACGTTGTTTTTGACCTTGACTTTGACTTTTAACTTTGACCGTTGATTTTGACTTTGACTTTGGTTAACTATCATTTTTAAAGATCTTTAAAAGAGTATCGAATACTGGATTATAGGATACTTGACTTTAAGGTACATATTAGACTTTACTTAACTTAGGAGACTAAGTTTTTTTTAATGATTATATTTTTATCCTATGTCATTAAGTGGAAGAATTGGATTGTGTTAGGTGCGGCACAATCGGACACGGTCTCATAATCAAATGGCATCACTAGTATTCGTTCAAACGTCAAAGGTGGGTAAACTTCTGATTTTGTAAGCATGTCGTACTGTTATACTAAATGTTGATATTGCAAAACTCTTTTTAAGCTCTTTTATATGATGAATAAAGACCTTCGGGTCATGGGCCAAGGGCTAATAACATGTGAGGTGCAAGCACGAATTGAGTTATCGGTCGTGGCCCACGAGACATGAATTACTCCTCATGATGAAATTGAGTCAATAGCATGTGAGTTGCAAGCATGAACCGAGGCATCGATCATGGCCCACGAGGCACGAAGGTGACACACCAAGTGAAAATGAGTTAATAACATGTGAGGCGGTAGTAGGGTCTGAAACGTTTGACTGGGGGCCCGTGAGACCTGAATGTAACTCGCTAGAGGAAAATATTTTATGAAATGTTCATAAATCCATTAGTGTAACTTCTTACATTTCCGACTGAGTAGGGTTGTGCACGGGACTTGGAGGTTACCGAAGCTGAACCGATATCTGGATTGAAAATTTTCTGAACCAAAAATATCCGTTAACTTTTTTACTTTCCCCGAACTAGACCGTTCCAAAAATATTTATGGTAAGATTCTAAAGATTTTTCAAATACCCATACCGAGAACTGTAACAAACTATACCAAACCATTCCAAACCAAGGATCCGAATCAAGAACCGATTTTAAATATCTTTTCATATATACATATATATTATTTCTATTTTATTTATATTTTTATATTGAATTGACTACACATTATTTAAAATTAAATTGAGTGTAAAACATCTTTCTAAAATATACATAATACTACAATCAATTATGAATTTTTAAAAACTTGATATTAATATTAAGTACTAAAAAATACTTTAATATTAATAATAAAGTAAATTGTTTAAAATTAAAATTAGTAAAATAATTAGTAAACTACATAAAAGAGAACATACTCTAAACAGGTAATAGTACCACATTGTTGTGGCATTATGGCCTTTCTAAACAAAATCCTATTTTAATCTTTTATCACATCATATAAATTAAAAATATAATTTTATTAATTATATTAAGTTTTTAAGTATGAGATATTTAGATTGTAAACTTATCCAAATATTTGTTTCATATTAATTTATCAAAATTATTAGTTAATTATATTTATCTTTAATCAAAAGATAACAGCAATGGCCTAGGATAATAGAACATTATTGTATTATAGAGATTATTAAGTTTATGGTTTTAGAATTTAGGATCGTATGACCTATTACATTTTTAATATATACTAGTTTATCATCCATGCGATGCACAAAATATAATATAACAAAATATTGTGTGATTTTGATATTAAGAAAATGATATATCCTAACAAAAGGAGATTTCAAGACCCAATTAAACCTGTATTGTCATTTGAACGCGGGGAAATGAGTTCAAATTGACATGTCTTAACCCAAACAAAATAATATGGGATTTATTAAATAATAATTATTACAATAATTTACTAAATTCTTACAAAATAATATGTTAAGTATCCAATAATAAATTAATAATTTAGAAAAATGAGGGGATAGAGTAAATTGATTATATATTTGAAGTAAGTTTATCTACCTATTTAAAATACCTCTTTTTGACAATTAAACTAAATTAGATAAATTGAGACATAGTTGAATTTATACAACAAATTATTCGATGTTAATTTAATAAATAGAATCAGAGTGTCATTTATTTTATCAATAATATCATTCTACTCAAATCATGATTCTTTGAAAAACTATTTTGTAAATAAATGAATGAACAACAATTTAAAAATTAAATATACCATAAATAATAGTACAAATAAATAACATTTCTTCTATGTAATAAGTATTAAAATTATTTTAGATGTCATTTGATTATTTTTTATATCTAATGATTTTTCCATTATGGAAACTTTAGATTTATTTTAATACTTTTTAGATTTTATCTGATGATTTGGAGACTTATCAGATAAATTTTAGATTTATTTTATAATATTAAGGCTTTATTTCATAATTTTTATTTATTTATATAATTTTGTGGATACTTGGGTAATTTTAGATTTATGAAATATTTTATAGATTTTATATGCTTGTTTTGAATTATTTTGTATTTTAATATTTTAAATTTTATTTGATCAATCTTATTAAATAATAGTTAAATTTATTTCCATAATTTGATTCATTCAAATAAATTTTATTTTTATTTTTATGTACTTATTTTTTGTAATAATAATATTTTCATTTACATATATTACGTACATTTGTATATATATAATATAAAAAAATTTAATGATGTTTCATGCAATTAAAAATTTAGCTAAGATCTTAATAAATATTTAAATTTTATTTCTTAATTTTCAGATTTTATATTTAATTATTCTATATTTAGATTTTTTTTTAATTTTACTATAAATAAAATGTTATTATTCCAAGTTGGTAAGTATTAAATTCCAATTTTGAAAAAAATAAGATTTATTATTTTTTAAGTTATGAAAATATAAAATTGGCAACCAATCAAAATTTACCCTATTATTGATATTAAAAAAAAGATTAAAATTATATACAAATTATATTGACAAAAAAATTAAAATCTACCAAAATTAAGGTCAAACAAAAACTCTACCAAAATTCTAGATTACTATTTATAAGTGACTCGGTTATTATATATATATATATATGTATATAGGGGGAGGATCAAGTGAGACCATGTCTCTAGGTGAGACACAATGGACTAATCTCAACCATCCCCCACTATTAATCAATGGGTATGATTTAAGGGATAAAAAATATATTAAAACATTAATTTAATCAGCATAAGGGTAGTAGGATAAAATAACATAACAAATCTCTTTCTCTCTCATACATCTCCCAATCTCACGTGTCTCTCCCACCCCACCTCTCTCTCTCTCTCTCTCTCTCTCTCTCTCTCTCTCTCTCTCTCTCTCTCTCTCTCTAATTCCTCCATTAACGCAAATAAAAAAAAAAGTGAAGAACTTGAAAATTACAGTTCATGATTTACAAAGAAAAAGCAAGAAAAAACGGTGCAACATACAGAGAAATAACGAACAGTGAGTTCGAAACATGATGATGAATCATCTGTTAGGAATTTTATTGTTTAGATTTTGATGAATGCCATGTAAAACTTAGAATAGAAAGTTGGCTCCCCAATTCTTGTCAGAAATGTATTGTAACAATTAGAGCCGCCAAAGTGAGTTAAGTCGCCTACGCCCAACTTGCAAGAAGACAATCAAGGCTTGAAGGAAAACTCGATGTGAGACAAATGAGTCTGAAAGAAAGAAGAAGCGACAGAACTCGATCAAGAAGCGGTGAGATGCACTGAGTGGAACATCATCAAGTCAACTCAAGAGAAGCCAAGTCTCAAGTCAAGTGACAAGAGTCATCCAATGATTGGAAGTCGACTCTAAGTCACCTGGGAAAGCAAGGAAATGCGATCAAGTCGAGATAATCGTAAAAGAACCGTTTGCCGAGAAATCAAGAGATTTACTTAAACAAGTAATATCTCCATACTACCTTTCTTGGAGTGCTCATCCCGAGCGTGCAAAAGGAATGAACCAATGGGAAGCACTACACCGTGTCGAACTCGAAAAGGTGATAAAACAATTCATACAAGGAAATGGCAATTCCAAGAACTCGCAAGCCAACGATCGCAAAGTGACTTTCAAAAATGAGCCTATCTCTTCAACGGGCAAATTTTTGAAAGTTCACTATAAAAGGCCGAGGAATTTGTTTGAGAAGATGCGATGAATGACACATACGTGAGATATACAAGCACATCGTAAAAACTTAAACAATCTCAATTCTCAAGCCTACATTTCAAGTACATCAATCCAACACTTACCCGTGAAGGAAAGAGAACTTCAACCAGATTGAAGAGGAAACCTTTAAAAACAAGGGGTCTACATTCCGGGAAGGATTGTAGAAAGGTTCAAGGTCAAACCAAGTCTTAAGCTCTTGGAGGGCTTCGTGATCAAATCCAAAGTGCTTAAGCAAGTGAGTCAGTGTAGTAGCAAGGCAACCGCCCTGTGAAGAAGAAGCCGAGTCGTCAGAAGCCACCGTGAGTGATCAAGCGTCTCAGGGATCGAGTCCCAAAGGATCAAGTCGGCCGTTGTGATCAAGACTTGTATCCGGACTGTTACCACTTTGTAAACCGATCATTACTTAGTGGATTCCTCCGGGAGTTGGAGAAGAGAGGAGTAGAAGAATTACCCCATCTTCGAACCTCTATAAAAACCTTATCTTTGTGTCATTTACATTTCAAAGATTTAAATTTACGCACTTTTAATTGCTTATATCTCACGATAAATTTGCTATCCACTTGATAATTTATAAAGTACTAAATCAAGTCAGAAAAACTTGCTTAATCAAACTTAAGGGTGTTAAGTCTTCCAATAAAACAAAACCACAAATGAGTCAATTTATAGCCAACAAATTTGAGTTACTCTATTAATGTACTCGGTGAAATCTGTTGAGAGATTAACTCTCTTGAGTGACTAATTCGATCCATCCATCAAGGACACAAACTGTAGAACTCAGAGATTTAAAAGGCCTAAATCGAAAATTTGGTAAGGTTTATTCACCCCCCCCTTCTAAACCTTACACTTACACCCCTTGGGACCTACAAGTGGTATCAGAGTGGTTGGTTCATTGAACCCTCCGCACCGGTTATTCTTGAACTAGATCTCCAAACTTTTCAAAAGTCCGCTTTAGTACTTAAGCTTTCAAAACTCTTTTCTATCATTAAAAGTTATTATCATGGAAGCAAATCTAACACGCATTCCTATGTTCACTATTGAAGAATTTGATGATTGGAAAATTCGTATGCGAGCTCATCTATCATTACATGATGAGATGTGGATAGTGATAGAAGATGGGCCTCTGCAAATATTGAAGGTGAACACACAGTCACGAAGAGTTGCAAGAAGGGGAAGAAGATCAAGACCACGGACTCATGGTTGAAAAACCAAGAACTCGAGTGGACAAATGATGACAGAAAAAGATACAACCTGGACAATGTAGCCAAGGACATTCTTTACAAAACCTTGACAAAGCCATGTTCAATAAAGTGAAATCTTGCAAAATCGCTAAGAAATCAAGCGACAAACCGACATTGATTTGTGAAGGCTCGGAGCAAAATCAAAGAAA
Organism: Rehmannia glutinosa; assembly: GCA_016081115.2. Taxonomy (NCBI): domain Eukaryota; kingdom Viridiplantae; phylum Streptophyta; class Magnoliopsida; order Lamiales; family Orobanchaceae; genus Rehmannia; species Rehmannia glutinosa. The sequence goes on along the minus strand of JABTTQ020002168.1, from coordinate 171,848 downwards.
ACAAACTATCGGTGGTCAGTACAAAAATTTGAGAATTTTAAAATGATCTCGGGAGAAAACCTGGATCAACTGGATGCTCGGTTTACTGAAAATCACAAATGAGCTGTCTACACTTGGAAAGGAATATACACGAAAGAAATGTGTATGAAGATCCTAAAAGTCTTCCAAATGAATGGGAAATGAAGGTCATGGCATTGAGACACTCCATGGACCTATCAAAGACATCCAATCATGAGTTATTCTCGGACCTCAAAGCCTACGAGTTTGAGCTAAAAAGGAAAGACCAGGAAGAGACAAATGTGCCCCAAAACAGTTGCTCTAATTGTCAAAGATGGAAGGAGAGTGAGGTCAAAGAGGCATTGACCCGAAGAAATAGCCCGATGGTTAAAAGATTTAACAAGTTCTTTAACAAGAACTACAAGAGAGGAAAGGGTGAATCCTCCGTAAGACACTCGGCTCCCTCCAAATCAAGGGATGATAGGCCAACCAAGAGAATGCATCATCAACAAGTTGAGTATCAAAGGGTGACAACTCAAGAATAGAAAGAGTGATCAAAAGGTCAATACCTATGTTGGAATTGTAGACAACCAGGTCACTATGCCATTGATTGCTCATATCCTGTAGTCAACAAGTACGAAACGAAGAAGAAAGAAAGGTCTTGAGAGAAAGAAGACAAGAGAAGAAAAAAAGGCAATGATGGTCGCAGAGATCTGCCGAGACAAATGACAGTCAAGAGAGACAACACTCGAGAGAGCAAAGTGGCCGACTACTCAAGTGACTCGAAGAAGAAGCCTTGATCCGCTTAATGGCCAAAGAACAAGATCAAGAAGATGAGGTACAATCTAACTCAACAAGCTCGGAGGACACTAGTGATAGTGAGTGTGACACACACACTTCATCACCCACTCGATCTTTATGATTCATTAGGCAAAATGATGAAAGATTTTGAGCACATTAAAACCTCACACACACTATTGAATGAGGAAAACAGACCTACTCAAAAGTCAAAACTCAAAGTGACTAAGGAGCCGAGTACTCTAAGTCAAATTGCTTTGATGAGAATAAAAGTTTAAAAATGAAAATGCTAAATTAATAGCAGAAATTGCTTTGCTATAGAAAAGAGGAGAATGACCTCAAAAATGTTATTGCCTCATTCACTAAGGCATCTAAATCACCGGATGATCTTATTATGAGCCAAAGAGAATGTGGAGACAAGACAGCTTAGGATTTAATTCCTTTGTGCCATGTCAAACCTCAAGAGTAATTTTGGAAAAATGATCTTCAAGTCATGAAGAGTCCGAAAAATCCAAAACTCTAAATGTTGCACACACTTTCAATCCAAAGCACAATACTAAGCAAACTGGCCTTGGTTACAAAGGAAAAGGAAAATGACCGATTGAGAGAGAGTGAAAGGGCAGGTGAGAAGAGATTCACCGAGTCCTCAAATGGACTCCAAACAAAAATACTCAGTAAAGAAGAAGCGAGCTACCAAAAATCCCGAAAACTCATAAAAGAAATACATATGATGGGAATGGTAGAAAATATCCAAGCCAAGCCGATCGAATAATGTGAACTATCGGCTAGACTTATGGAATACAAGCCCAAATGGCAAAGGCCTAGAACTCAACAAAGGCCATTCCAAAAGCATAAGAGCTTTCATCAAAGACACATATGCACCTAGGCACTACACTCAAAGACACCACAATTACCCAAGAAAGGCAATTGCTAAAACACATATGCGGGCATACGACAAAAGAGACAATTTGTATGAACCTGGACTCCCAAGCAATTTGCCAGGATTAATTATGATTATGGCACCGATAGATGGCAACCTCTTAGAGTCAAATCATTTGGCTATAGGTTGGTTGGATCATCTTATAATTCTAACCCCTCGGGACCCGCAAGAATGGGTACCTAAAACTTAATTTCCTTGATTGCGGGTTCAAGGAACAGTGAGTGCCAAGGAACCTGGTACGTGGATAGTGGTCGCTTCCCGGACATATGACAGAAAAAGAGAAATCTGTCAAAATTCAAGGAAGTCAAAGGAGCAAAAGTCATATTTGGAGGAAATGAAGCTCCTGGTGAAATAAGAGGCATTGGATCCATCAAAAGGAATGGTTTAGAAATCACGGATGTTGCATATGTTGAAGGACTAAACTTCAATTTACTAAGCATCGATCAACTCGTGACAAGGGCTACAATGTTGGATTCAACATGGGAATATGCCAAATCAAAAATATTGAATCAAATGAAGTTGTGTTGCAAGGATGTAGACAGAAAAATATGTATGTAGTAGATTGGTCAACCGCAACACCCAAAGACTGTCTACTAGCAAAAGAGCACAAATGAATCAAGTTGGTTGGGCACAAAAAGCCGAGTCACCCGAATTTCAAAACAATTAATAAGCTAGCAAGAAGTCATCTTGTAGAAGGACTTCCAGACTCGATATACAAGAAGGAGAGTATATGTGATGCATGTCGAAGGAAAACAAATCAAGTCGTCGTTCAAAGAAAAGACATGCCCATCCTCAACAAGAATATTGCATCCGCTTCATATGGATCTATTTGGCCCAGTGGAACCAAAGAAAGCATAAGTGGAAAGAAATACACCTTGGTGGTAGTAGATGACTACTCAAGATATACATGGACAATATTCATGTGCAAGAAGAAAGAAACTCTACAAAAGCTACCACAAATGAAGAAGAGGATACAAAATGAGAAGAGTCAAACCATTATCAAAATAAGATCGGATAGAGGAACCGAGTTTGTCAATGGAATAATAACTCAAGATCTTGTGTTGAGAATGGTATTGGTCATGAACTATCACCGCAAGGACTCCACAAAGAATGGAGTTGCGAAAGAAGGAAGCAATGAACCCTCAAAGAAGCGGCAAGGACCATGTTAGGTGAAGGGGTTACCAAAAAGATTTTGGGGTCAAGCAATCAACACAACTTGCTACACCCAAAACAGATGTATGATAAATAGACAGTGACAAAAGACTCCCTATGAGATCTGGATGGAAGAAAACCAAATGTTGCATATTTCAGGATATTTGGATGTAAATGCTTCATCCACAACAATGGCAAAGACAACCTAAAGGCTTTTGATGCTAAAGGCGATGAGGTATCTTCTTAGGATACTCAAATTTGAAAGCAAAGCCTCTGAATACTCAACAAAAGAACTATGGTTACGAAGAATCCATTCATGTAGTATTCGATGAGCCAAATGTAAATGGTGAAGACATTGAAGAGTCACCGATAAGTTTGAATCATCCAACCTTACGAGAAGAGTCCCTATCTTTGAAGGCAGGGGGATTATCAATTGAGAAGAAGATGAGATAGCCAATCTCAAAAGCGGTGGAAAATCTGCAATGAGTGATCACGAGAGAGCGATCACAAAGAACAACACGGTACCAAGTCGATCAATCCAAATAACTTACTTCAACCTGACGTAAGATGGCCGAGAGACCATCCACGAACTTGTCATTGGAGATATAAGAGAAGGTGTCAAGACAAGATCCAGAACCCAACAAGAAGCAATGTTCACATGCTTCATCTCGCAATAGAGCCCAAAGATGTGTCACAAGCATTGGACGACACACATTGATTCAAGCTATGCAAGAAGAGCTGAATCGGTTTGAGAGAAATAAAGTATGGGAATTAGTACAAAGACCCATACATCAAAATGTTATTGGAACCAAATGGGTATTCGAAATAAGATGAACGAGGAAGGTTACGTGGTAAGAAACAAAGCAAGATTGGTAGCCAAAGGATATTGCCAAGAAGAAGGAATAGATTTTGATGAAACATTTGCTCCTGTAGCAAGATTGGAAGCTATAAGGATGTTTCTTGCCTATGCAGCTCACAAGAATTTCATTGTATATCAAATGGATGTAAAGAGTGCATTCTGAATGGTTTATTGGAAGAAGAAGTGTATGTTGAACAACCTCCAGGATTTGAGCAGAAGACTCTTGGAGACAAGGTATACAAACTCAAGAAAGCCCTGTACGGATTGAAACAGGCACCCAGAGCATGGTATGATACCCTGTCACAATTTCTCGATCAAAATGGATTCACAAAAGGAAAAGTAGATAGAACACTTTTCGAATTCAAGACAAGAAGAGTATACCGCTTGTTCAAATATATGTGGATGACATCATTTTTGGATCCACTAACAAAGAGTCGTGTGAAAAATTCTCAAACCTCATGCAAAGTAAATTTGAAATGAGCATGATGGGAGAGCCGACATTCTTCCTTGGACTTCAAGTGAAACAAATGAAGGATGGAACCTTCATAAGTCAAACAAAATACACCGAGATTTAATGAAGAAATTTGGTATGGAGGAGAAGTCTTCTCAGTAAAAATACCAATGAACACATCACCAAAATGGACATGGATGCGGATGGCAAGCTCAGTAGATCAAACAAGATACTGAGCACTTATTGGATCATTGCTCTATCTCACAAATGCTAGCTAGAGCCGACATCACTTTTGTCAGTAGGTGTATGTGCAAGATTTCAATCTGCTCCAAAAGAGAGCCATATGATCAAATGACTAAGAGAATATTGAGATACTTAAAAGGAAGCCAAGAAGTAGGCCTATGGTATCCAAAGGAAGGTGGATTTAAGCTAATTGGCTATTCGGACTGACTTTGGATGCAGAGTGGACAGAAAAAGTACTTGCACATGTCAAATGCTAGAAACAGACTAATTTCCTGGTTTAGCAAGAAGCAAAACTCAATAGCCACCTCTACAAATGAGGCGAATACATAGGCTGGCAAAATGTTGTGCCCAAGTCCTATGGATGAGACAAAGAAATGAGAGATTATGAAGTTGAAGAAAAAGAAATTCCAATCATGTGTGATAACACAAGTGCCATTGCAATCACTCAAAATCTGTGTTGCACTCAAGAACAAAACATATTGATGTCGATATCATTTCATAAGAGATCATGTTGAAAAGAAGGACATTATCTTGGAATATATCTCAATTGACAAACAACTAGCCGACATCTTCACAAAACCATTATGTGAGTCAAGATTTGAAGAACTCAAACATGAGTTGGGGCTAATTGAGCTAAGCCGAGACACGAAGAATCAAAGAAAAGAAATGGAACAGAAAGAAGATGAAAAAGAGTGAAAACAAAAAATTAGCTCGAGAATCACCAGACGGAAAGTCACTATACCAAGTCACCGATAGGAGTCACTAAGAGAAATGTGAGAAGCGAGAATCAATTCACTAAGAGACAAGTTTGAATAACTTATGAGCAAAGCGACAAAAACGCAATCGTTTTGACTTAAGCGGGAATGTCTTAAGAGACACGTCAAGATAATGATGATGTGTACGGACATAAAGCTACACACCAAGCCTATGATTGGATATAAATGCTTTGCCGCATTAAATACGAGACATGAATCGCTCAATATGCGTGCGAAATCCAAGCCGTTGATTTCGATCACGATTCAAAACCGTCTGCACGCCCTTTCATAAACCATATTTAAACCATTTTCGTCCGTTTCTCTCTCACACTTCTAAAAACTGTTCAATCTCTTTCTCTCAAAAGGCAAAGGCAAATACTCTCGAAACCCTATCAACCTTCAAATCAAATTTACGAACTTTTCCTTGAAATTATTCTCGAGAAATGGCACCAACGTATGACTTTACCAAGTTGGGAAAACAAATCCACACCCTGGTTCGACCGTGGATTTCGACGGAATGGTGAAGCGGGGTCCGACGACACCCTGGTAAAGAAAATCGCGGAGAAGTTAGAAACGCCAGGATCAAACCGTTTCTAACGCTGGAATATCCTATGACCTATGTGGAGGAGGTCGCACACCCTACGTGAATGCTGAGATTCACGATGAAGGAATCAAGTCATCTGCTCACGGAAGCGGTGACTATCACCGCCAAGGATTTGGTGAATATTGCTCACTACCGCAAGAAGGAGCAACCGAGATTAAGGAAGGCGATGTAAACTTGGGCGATGCATGGAAAGAAATAGCCAAGTCCGACCTTGCGGATAAAATTATATACACAAAAAACAAAAAGATGAAGGAGGATTATCACAAATTGTTGGACATAGTTGCCAAATGTATCGACATCAAATTTGGCACTTTGACCAACTATCAAAGGCAAAGCCGATTGTGATGGCTGCAATCATCGAGAAAAGAAGATAAATCTGGGCTGAGTTTATCTACAAAGACTGCGCGAACGTGGGGAACAAGTCCTTCAAAGAAGATGGGTCATTTGGAGGATCCCGGGATATGGCCTAGTGATTGGCCGACTATTGGAGGTGAAAGGAGTCCTCTCGGACATGGGAAAGCATTCCATGTTAACAAGAGGATGTTTAGAGCTAACCTCTCGGTGCTCGAAGCGAGCTTACGCCAAGAGAGGCGACACGGTGAGGGGAATCACCGACCCCGAAGACACAACCGCCTCCTCTCCAACCAAGAAGAAAGCGCCCTGCGCAATGCCAAGAAGTTTGCTTTGCCCCTGCAAAGAAAGAAAACCAAACATGCTCCCCGCCCCTGCGCAGAGTCACCCGCCCGGACCATGTCACTGCCCCCTGCAGCAGCGATCGAGAAGGACTCCCAAATACCTTCTCCGATCGTCAAAAGGAGGAGAACCGACAAGCCTAGACGGCCGCCTCCTCGTAAACAAACACAAGCACCGCCCCTGCCGCCAAGATCAGAGGACACCGCCCCGAACTGAAATTCCCTGGTACAAACCAGAGACGAAGAAGACTCGTCAAGCGGTCCGAACAGAGAAACCAAATGAGTCGGCTACTCACTAAGACAAATACCGGAGACTACCGGAGAAGTAGAGTCTCCGGATGTAGTTGATGAAAACACCAAGTCTGAAGGTGATCGTGAGGCAACTCAAGACACAAACGTAGCTCACACAAACAAACTCAAGAAGAACCAGCCCAAGCGAGATAGTGATGTAATGATCCTATCTCCACCTTACCCGACATCCAAAATCGTCTGCGTGAGTGGAGAAAATGGAAGTTGAGCAAGTCAAGGAACAGTTCCAACGGCCAATTCATAGAAGAAGAAGAGGAATCGCTAAATTTCCTCGATCGACTATCGTGCTCCCAAAGACTTGATGAGGACAATCGCTTAGACATCCCGCAAATCTACAAGGACAGGAGAGAGCAAAGCAAGTCAAGAAGCCGAAGCACGTGAGAAGGCAAGTATCGCCTATCTCCGGCACCACGAACACTTCCATCCTCTCCTTGATGTCTTCTCCGAAAGTGACGAGGAACTGAGAATGCTTTGCTTTGCCCACGAAGAGTTGCAAATGCAAAAGCATTGCACGAATCAAGAATCCTTCACGAGCAAAGACCGATGGAGGGACCAGGAGAGTCCTCCAAAACACACTGAAATCGATCCAATGGGAGTGGTTCACCAATAGCCACCGATGTTGTTTTGCTACCACTTCCCAGACTCACTCGGAAGAAGGCAATAAGGAAATGGCGATGAAATCGGGCTAGTGGGGACCCCATCGAGCCAACCCCTATTGAAGGTGTGCTACCACCCGCCCCAACTACCGAACCATCAATTGCAACAGCCGGGAGTTTGGAGACGAGTGACCCCACTCCAAGTCACTCACCGGTGCGCCCGAGGAAAACTCCTCCACCGCAGCAAGGTCGGAGGATGCTTTGCAGATGACTCGACAAAGAAGCAAGGAGGCGAAGAAGAGAAATTACAATCACTAGAAGAACAAAGAAAGTTGCCATCAACGAAGCTCGGCGATTGGCTTGAGACTGCTCACCCGAGGTGCCAACCGCTCTGAAGGCTAATGACGCCGCGATGCGATGCGATCGAGGCACGAGAAGGAATGTACTCGGGAGTTAACACTGGGCGATGAAAGTGCAATCCATGGGGTTGAGACTCCAATGGATGCCACTTTGTAGAAGACCCTAATACAAATGGTGACACGTCGAAAGGGAGGACCAAGGCCTCGCGCAGCAGAGAGACCGCTTGGAGGAAATGAAGGCCCACGGGAGGTTGAGACTTCCCGGTAAAGAGGTCAAGTAGAGAACATCCCTCCTGCAATCATTGACCCATCCGAGAAGGAGATCGCGCACTTCATGATTCCCAGACAACCCCGATGTCACTTTTCTCGGGATCGGAAGGCGAAGAAGAAGCCGAGTCAACCCCATGACAAATCCAAAAGACTCACCATGCGGATGTTCCAGGCACGAGCAAGTCGATCCCAAGACTACTCGTCAAACGTTTAACTTTGATGATGAGCCACCACTAGAAATCTCATCATCGTCCGATGACGCTGCCGATAAGGCCGAGGACAAGTCTCTTGAAATGGAAAAATCACCGAGACCAACGGTCATTAAGACATTGAGGCTCGGCAAGCGGATCTACTTCACAACCAAACCCAACAACCAGAGACCACGCTCCGGCTCCTCCAGATACTGTGGATCGATTCCCAAAAGAACTTCACGCCCACCGCTTATCATCGAACAAATACCGGTTGGCGGTGATGAATCCTTTGTGGAATCTTTCCTTTTCTCACCGGAGATACGAGAACTCCACGAAGAGTCGAAAATGAGCAAGCACGCTATCACGCACCACCTCCTGTTTTTCACTCGGGCACCATTGTTCGGCCGATTTTGATTTCGACGATGTATGGCCATCACCGCAATGAAGAATCACCTGAAGTTCGAGAAGTGTTCAAGGCACTCTTTCTCAAGTTGAACGAATGGAAAGGCATCGAGCCTCGTTGGACATGCGCCCGGACAACAGAGATGCCAACCTTACAAAATTGACTTGAGAGGCATCACAATCGGGATAAGGGAATGGTGGCAAAAGAACAATCAATGCGTGTGGAACAGGTGAGATACTTCAGAACCTTATTCAACAAGTCAGTGTGGAGAGTCAAAATGTTGATGCGAAAACGAAGTGCGGGAACACATTGAACATATGCACGAAGCTCACACCGCCGAGATCAAGTCGCTGCTGCGTGAGCGAAATGCAAATGATATACAGCGTTTGGAAGAACACATGACAAGAAAATTCAGCCTTCTCATGGCCGAGATGAAGCTGATTTCAGCAGAAATCCAACGCTACTCGGTCAATTCCGTGCGGCATACAACGCAGGACTTGAAGCAAAATTCAACCATCGAAGACTCGACTTCATGCTTGCCAAAGATGTTCCCTGGGTTCCTCTATCCTTTGATGATGCCAAAAAGGGGGAAGAGGAATACCTTAAAGCAAAAAATCAAGTCGAAAAGAAGGAGCGAGTGAAAGACAAGGAACAAATGAGAAGGAAAATCAATGAGGAAATTTTGAAATCAAGAAAGGAAAATCTGCGAGGGGGAAGGATCAAAAATATGACCTTGATGATTGCACAAACCCCCAACAGGGTCCTGTCACAAATGACATTATAAGCGAAGAAACTCCCCAGTGACTCTGCCACTCCAACACTCTGTTGTATCTATGGCCGAGAAGAGAAAAGCAATTGAAGCGAGGGATGAAGGAGGTGGAAGGAAGAATGGATGCCAGGGTGATGAACATCTTGAAAGAACACGGAGGCATTCCAATTGACAGAGACACGTATGCCATTTCGGATGTCGGACAGAGCCAAGATCGGTTGACGAATTCAAAACGCTCGAATCAAGGATATTTTGCAAATATGTCCATGGCTCAAGCTTGGGACTCATCTTGGGAAAAGGGTCTCACATTATGTGAAGAAGAAGGCCGACAGACAATGAGACAACCTAAGGCGATCACTCTGCTGGTCACTCCGCCGGCACTCACCGGAAAGAAGAAGGCCCCAAAGACAAGATACGCCCCAGGTAGGTAGAGGAAGAAGCGGCATGGAGGAAGAAGCTTGCCTAGGCCTCGCCCAAGAATATTGAATACGTAGATCCGGGAAAAGAAATGAGGGATCTACTTGGGCTGGCTTGACCATGTGGCGAACTTGCAAGTGGCTAAAACCAACGCCGAGTATGCAAAAAGAATAGAAGAAGAAAACAAGAGACAAACTCAAATGGCGGGAGAGACAGACAGAAAGAATAAGGAAAGATGAAGTCCAGGAAGGCATATGAGAAGAAAAAGAAGGCAAATGACGACGAGAAGAAGAGAAGAAGAGAAGAAGATCTTGATCAAGATGAAAGAAGGAGACAAAAAGGAGATGAAGTGTTCTTTGTCAACCCTTCGTGTATTTTATATGTAAATACATACAATGTAAGTCTTCTTCTCGTAATATAGCTATAAATTTTCTATTTTTTTGTGAAGACAATTACATACTCGATACACCTTGTAAATTGTGTTAAGTACAAGAATGATATGATCAATAAAAAGATTGATTCTCGCATACATTCTATGTCAATACACTATCTCAGTATGTATCTTTGTTATCTCGCATCTTTGTATGATTTAAGTTTTGGCATCATCAAAAAGGGGGAAATTGTTAGGAATTTTATTGTTTAGATTTTGATGAATGCCATGTAAAACTTAGAATAGAAAGTTGGCTCCCAAATTCTTTTTGTAAAATGTATTGTAACAATTAGAGTGGCCAAGCCGAGTTAAGTCGCTACGCCCAACTTGCAAGAAGACAAATCAAGGCTTGAAGGAAAACTCGATGTGAGACAAATTTGAGTACAAAGAAAGAAGAGCAGACAGAACTCGATCAAGAAGCAACAGATGCACTGAGTGGAACATCACCAAGTCAACTCAAGAGAAGCCAAGTCTCAAGTCAAGTGACGTAGAAAGAGTCATCCAATGATTGGAAGTGACTCTAAGTCACCTGGGGAAAGCAAGGAAATGCAAATCAAGTCGAGATAATCAGAAAAGAACCGTTGCCGAAATCAAGAGATTTACTTAAACAAGTAATATCTCCATACTACCTTTCTTGGAGTGCTCGACCCCGTGAAGCGTGCAAAAGGAATGAACCAATGGGAAGCACTACACCGTGTCGAACTCGAAAAGGTGATAAAACAATTCATACGAGGAAATGGCAATTCCAAGAACTCGCAAGCCAACGATCGCAAAGTGACTTTCAAAAATGAGCCTATCTCTTCAACGGGCAAATTTTTGAAAGTTCACTATAAAAGGCTGAGGAATTTGTTTGAGAAGATGCGATGAATGACACATACGTGAGATATACAAGCACATCAGAAAACTTAAACAATCTCAATTCTCAAGCCTACATTTCGAAGTACATCAATCCAACACTTATCTGTGAAGGAAAGAGAACTTCAACCAGTTGAAGAGGAAACCTTTAAAAACAAGGGGTCTACATTCCAGGAAGGATTGTAGAAAGGTTCAAGGCTGAACCAAGTCTTAAGCTCTTGGAGGGCTTCGTGATCAAATCCAAAGTGCTTAAGCAAGTGAGTCAGAGTAGCAAAGCAAAACACCCTGTGAAGAAGAAGGCGAGTCGTGCGAGAAGCCACCGAGTGATCAAGGCGTCTCCAGATCGAGTCCCAAAGGATCAAGTCGGCTGTTGTGATCAAGACTTGTATCCTGGACTGTTACCACTTTGTAAACTGATCATTACTTAGTGGATTCCTCCGAGAGTTGGAGAAGAGAGGAGTAGAAGAATTACCCCATCTTCGAACCTCTATAAAAACCTTATCGTGTCATTTACATTTCAAAGATTTAAATTTACGCACTTTTAATTGCTTATATCTCACGATAAATTTGCTATCCACTTGATAATTTATAAAGTACTAAATCAAGTCAGAAAAAACTTGCTTAATCAAACTTAAGGGTGTTAAGTCTTCAATAAAAACAAAACCACAAATTGAGTCAATTTATAGCCAACAGTTGAGTTACTCTATTAATGGCTCAATTTGAGTGCATGAGAGATTAACTCTCTTGAGTGACTAATTCGATCGGCCCATCCATCAAGGACACAAATTGTGTAGAACTCTCAGTAGATTTAAAAGGCCTAAATCGAAAATTTGGTAAGGTTTATTCAACCCCCTTCTAAACCTTACACTTACACCCCTTGGGACCTACATCATCAGTCGTGGAAAAAACTCTATCCAACAACATCAGTGGTGTAGACATCGATGGAGAACTCGAAACTGACCATTAACATAAACTCTTCAAACAACTGTAATTTTCACGAATCAGATGATGCATAGATACTTATGAAATAATGCATAGATACTTATGAAACGATGCACAGATACTTATGAAACGATGCATATATCTGTATGATATTACATATTTGAAAATATGCAACAAAAATCAACTAATTATGCATTATCTAAAAACTATCTATGCAGCGTAAAAAACTAATATGTAGTACAGTATACCCAACTATGCAAGGCGTCATAAACTATGCAACAAAATAACTAACTATGCATTATCTAGAAACTATCTATGCAGTGTGGAATAAGTAAATATGCAGTACATTATGTAACATCCCATTTTCATAATTTCCAAAAACCAACATCCCATTTTCATAACTAAATATGCATTATATTGAACCTATTTATGCATTGTAGAATAACTAAATATGCAGTACGTTATATTCAATTATGTCTTGTTTTCGTAAAACAGTGCCAACAAATTAACTAACTATGCATTATTTGATAGCTAATTAAGCAGTAGAAGACCCCTAACTATACTGTAAAATAAAAATATTTGGAAAGAAAACTGCTTCCTTAAATTACGCCACTAAATAGTTTCAATCTCATCCCATAAAAACGGTTTCAAAAAGTCAAACATACCAGAAAACTCGCTAGGACCACTAATTTGAATTAAAAAATTACAACCTTACCCTTAAAATCAATGAAAATTAGGAATAATTAAAAAAAACTGAATTAATCACATCCCTTCATTTTTTAAAATCAATGGGTAAGATGATTCCACACTGTCTCACCTAGGGAGGGTGGTCTTATTTGAACCAAATCCTATGTGTGTGTGTGTGTGTGTATGTATATATATATATATTGAGACTACACTAGAAAAAAGAATGAAAATATATTAGTTTGGTGATTTTTATATTAATATTTTATTCAATTCTGTGTGTTATATTTATGACTATTATCCAAATTTCTGTCCCGAATTATACTATACCGTACCATCACATTAAAACTGAATCTCCATCTTAAACCATCCTGAACTTTCGGTACGGTTTAGGACGGAAAGTTTTTTCTTTGGATTGGTTCTGGAGATTTTGTTTTGTAATCTCCAAACTTCGAATGGTTTTGGAGATTTCTAAATCTCTGGATTGTCCCGTCCGGTGCACACTCCTACCGCTCAGTGTCGTTACTCACGTCTTCAAATGTTTTTATATTTCAAATAATGATGATGAACCGGGAGCTGAGGTGTAAGAGTCTGGCAGCATGGGTGTCACTTAATGTTTTCCCAACTTTTTTGAACTACATGTGTTTTAAGTAAACAATTTTAATGGTTGATGTAATATGATTTTGCTGATACGTAACTCTTATCAAATTGTTATTGCTTTTAATATTATTATGGTTGATTAGAAAATCTTTAAACCCAGAGTAATTAAAGTTTTTATTTACGCTTCCGCAAACTATTTAGAAAAACTCAAAGGTTCTACAGTGATGTTCCTAACCTAAAGGGATTCAGGGCATTACACCATGTGTCTATAGTTTATGTTATTGACAAATTTGTATATACTAGAATGATCTCCAACCCACTGTATTACATTTTAATGTATCCAATATTTATGTTATATTCAAATCTATATATACAAAAATAATATCATATCCACCATCGATTCAACTTAATCATTATTGATGATGTCAAGGAATGATACGGGCTATTGAGTATTGATTGATACAAATACAAGTGCGTGATTACTAGAATAACCCGTGCATCACACGGGGGCCTTATCTAATCTATATATATAAAGAAAGAGTCACTTATAAATAGTAATAATAAATTTTTCCCACCCATTTCACCTTTCTAAATATAAAAAATGTTGAATCATTATTAAAAATGTATTGAATAATAAAAAATGGTAATTTAATTATATCAACAACTTGCAATAAAAATTATTTTGTATAAGTTTTAATGATTAATGTAACATTATTTTGACAACTATTTTTATGCTTCCTTACTTTAAAAACCTAAATTTTCCTATTTTCACATAATTTATAATTTAAAAATATTAATAAATAAAATATTACAAAATAAATCTAATATTTGATATGACTGATCAAATAAAAATTGAAAACTCAAAATACAAAATAAATTAAATGAATTCAAAAACAAGCATATAAGAACTATACAATATTAAATAAATCTGAAATTATCCAAGAGTTAACAAAATTATATAAATAAACTTTCTTTATTCTCATTGGAGAAAGACTCTCCAGCGGCAAAGTTTTACACATAGGGTCAGCTAATAAAAAATATTGAAATAAAGCCTTTAAAATTATCAAATAAATCTAAAGTTTATTTGACAAGTCTTAAAATCATCTGATGAAATCTAAAAATATTAAAATAATTCAAAATATTATTATAATAAAAATATAAATCATTAGATAAATTTAAATATAATTAATTTACATCTAAAATTTTTCTAAGAATTTAAAAATTGGCGAATAAAATATTAGACTGCATTAAAGAAATGAAAATTTATGATATAAAATATTAATTATTTAACACATCACAACTTTCAAATTTAGAAATTGTAATTCCCTGTTTTCAGTAAAATTGATTGTTACCTTAGCATGATTTGCGTACATTCTAATGATTAAGGTAAAAAAAATGTATTTTAAACTTATACTTTCTTAATTTAAATAATTAAAATTTATTATTTTGAGTAAATTAAATTTTCATAGATTTTCACATGTTTACAATTGGTAAGATTTTAAACAAAATGCGAATAAGAATTTAATAGTTACTAATTTTATTTTGTTTGACAAAAACCAGTATTTATTTTGTTTAATTTCTTACGAAAATCATAATTCTTGCCGGACAAGTATAATCAAATATCTGGTTATTATCAAACATTGAAAATTCAAACAAGATACTACTACATGTATCGAATAATACAATACAAATCTGGAGAATAAAATTATTTCAAAACCGATTTAAAAAAAATAATAAATATAAAATATTACTTAAAATCAACGAATAAATATAATCAAATTTGAATATTGTTATATATCCAATATTACATTATATAGTGTTTTTTAGAAATAAAATATATATACATATATATAGATTTTGTAGAAATAAATGATGTATATACTTTTTGGATATAACATAAGTAATATTGATTACATTAAAAGAATATATTTATATTGTTTAGGCTTTATTTATTAGTTAATCTAAAACAATAAAACATTATTGTTTATTTGTTTGTTAGATATTGTTTTTTGAAATAATCATGATTTTAGTAGAATAATATAGTTATTGATAAATAAAATGGCACTCAGATTTTAGTTTTTGAAGTAACATAATAATTTATTGGTATAAATATCAACTTTCTTCAATGATCCAATTTAATTTAGTTATGGGAAATTATTATGTGAACAAATAGTTTTTAAAATTTTAGACAACTCAACAAGTATTTTATAGAGATGTGTAACTTGCTTCAAATGTATAATCAATTTATGTTTTCCTAATATTTCTGAGACGTAAAATATGTATTTTTCTTCTCATTTTTCTAAATTTTAATTTATAGTTGGATATTTAACATGATGACTTGTAAGAATTTATTAAACTATTGTAATGATTATTATTTAATAAATCCTACATTTTTTGTTCAGATCAAGACGTGTCAACCTGCACCCCTATTTTCTGTTCAAATGACGGGCGAGTTTGAGTCTTGAGATATCCGTCATATCCAGCAACATCACAATTCCTACAATATATCAGTTTCTTAATCTCAAAATTATACAATATTTCATTATTGGACTCCGTGCATTGCACGGATGATATACTAGTATATATAAAAAAAGAGAAGTCACTCAAAATAGTAGCTTGAAATTGTTCTGTCCATTTTCGATTACTATAAAAAGTAATTAATATCTCTGCAATAAAAAAAAGATTGATTATTATTGAAATGGTAGTTTTTGGTAGTCAACTTCTAAGGTGCCTTAATTAGAATTATATAAAAAATAATTTTCTAAATTTAAGTGTGTACAACATAAATTATTATCTTTATTTTTTTCTTTTTAAAAAAATTAATAATATTTTCGTTTTGATCTATTTTTGACGTAAAATATATCAAATTAATAATTTTTTATAATCTTCAGTTTGAAACCAATATTGCATATATAAAGCAAAATAGAAACATAATAAATACAAAATATAAGATATGTTTACTCGTTATCTTATTATGGGCTTTAAAATTATGCATCTAGACTACTGGACATTAATTTGTATATTCATGTATTTTGGTTATTTGTGATATATGTATAATAGTTATTTGGGTGTAGCCCATCTACCCTATATACTAAAAGAAAAAATAGAGTTGACACACGTTTTTACCTCATTAATCTTAGATATTTGTCAGCTCCTCATTCTTCCAATTCCATATGGCGGGTTCACATTTATCCATGTGGCAATCCTATGCACAAATTTAAAAGATAACAAATAATACAAACAACAAATTTAAAAGATAACAAATGACCCAAAAATCAAGGATTCTATCTACACTATATTTTAAATTTGTTATATGTTAATTTATTATATCCTTTAAATTTGCTAAAATCAAAGATTTTATCTACACTATCTTTTAATTGTTATCTTTTAAATTAACACTAGTTTTTTACCCGTACGATACACGGTGTGTATATCCATTAGGCCTTTATTTTGTAATGTTACATATATATTTTTCTAATAATTTTATGAATTTTATTTCCTGTATTTAGGGATGACAACATCCCTCTGGGGAACTATCCCGTTGGTAATCAAATAGAATGGGACGGAGAATTTCCAGTTAATTCTAGAATGGTAACCAAATCATCGCTTCTCTAGAATCGGGGATGGGACATGGACAATATTCATATCCTCTCCCCCCTTCCTATTCCAACTAGATAAATTGTGGATTCTCTGTTTCCATCCACATTCCCCGAAATTATGTATCTAATAGTAATATTAATTCTTATAACTTTTCATATTATTAATTTTAAAAATTAAACCCAAGAATCTTTATAATTTTACTTGTTCTCATTCTTTATTTTACAAATTATGGATTTATGTTATCTATGTTTTAAAAAAATAGTGATTGCAAAAGGTTTAAAATTTCAAAAAAAAATTGAAATATAAAGATAACTAATTTGATTATAAGTCATACGATTAAATATAAGAAAAATATGATAAACTATAAAAAAAATCTCTTCAGAAACGAAATATTTGGTTGTGTGAATATGAATTGTATCTATTTATAGAAAATATTTATCTACAAGAAAGTAAAAGTTTGAAAAACGTTTTGATTGTCCAATATGGATTTTTGTTTTTACTAATCCAATGATGAATATTTAATAAATTATTTTTTAATACAATCAATAATAAAGTCATTTCAAATTTTAATATTTTTTTTAGTTTAAGAAGCTCATCAATTGTCAAAATTATTAAAGAAATTAAAAAAAATCATGTTTAATATTTAGCAATGCAAATTTAAGGGAAAAAGAAATATTTCAAAAAATATAAAAACTAAATATTTTTATATATACACATATATCAAAAGAATTATCAAACATACAAATTCATATCTAATTCCAAACGTACAACTTTGAAATATGAATATCAAAATACGTTGATAAATATAAAAATAATTTCTATAAACATGAAAAGTATGTTAATATGTAAAAATAATTATATATATAATAATATTATGAATATAATTTTATATTAAATAAATCTTAATTATCTTCTTATATAAATATATATTGTTATGTATCGATATATGTGATATATAAAATTTGGATACATATTTTGAGATATAAATTTTCTTCAATTAAAATAAGTATGTTTTTGGGAAATTTATTTGTATAAATCATTGATGATGCATGTAAAACTTAGATTAGAAAGTTGGCACCCCATTTTCTGTTGTATTTCAACTATGTAATAAATAGGAAATATAAGTTGAGTAAAGAACTAGCCAAGTTGAAGATCGCAAAATTGATCAAGGACGCGATGAAGAATCACCGAGTTGCGGTGAGTATTGAAGAAAATATCGATCAAGTAAATTAGTTGTGTCTGTGAGCGGACTAACAATTGAAGTCATCCCAAATGAATAAAGAAGACTCAATAGAGGGTAAAGTAGCTTAAGGACTCGAAGAAAGCTGAAGAGTCCATTGGAATGAAAAGTCAAAGACTTACCCAAAATGGTACGGAGACAGACCTGCAACCTTAGAGTTGTTTTGCTGAAAGAGTGCAAGTAGCTGAGAACCAATGAGATGTTCACAGAAAACCTACAGACTCTCAGGCAGCATGCGGAACATTAAATTAAGGAAGGGTCAACATCAAATGTTGCACAACAAGACAAGCCAACGATCAAGAAGTGAAGTTTGAAAAATGTATATATCTTCAACGGACATTTTTTCAAATTGCCATTATAAAAGACTAAGGAATAGTTGTGAGAGAGTACGAACCAAGACACATACGAGCAATTAAGGCAAATTCAAGCAATCTGAGCAAAGCAAGCAAAACACTCTTAATTCTAATCCTCAAACCTATTTTCGAAGTGAATTTGTTCAACACACTCAGTGAAGGAAGAAAAACTTCAATCTGTTGAAGAGGAAAAATGGTTATTCAAGAACAAAGGGGTTTACACATCCACGAAGTGAAGGAGTGTCAGTGAGGTTCAAGTTAGAACCTACTTTGAATCCATCGAGATGGCTAGGTGATCAAGTCCGAAGGGTTTGAAGGAGTCTGAAGTGGTGAGGCAAAGCCACCCTACGAAGAAGCTGAGTCCCATGAGTAGAGTCAGTTGTGTGATCAAGGCCTGCTTGGACTATTGTATCCGTTTTGTAACAGTTGTTGCATTAGTGGATTACCTCCAGTAGTTGGAGAAGAGTGGAGTGAGGAATTACCCTATCCTCGAACCACTATAAAATTGCTTTGTGTCTTTTTATTTTAAGCACTTTAATTCTGCACATTTTATTCTGCTGATTTATATTTGCTTGACTCAACTTATAATAACTTAAACTTAAAAAAGTGTTGTAAAACCATTATACAAAAAGGACGTAAGACTTTCGCTGTAAAAACTAAGTTGTATTTTTAAAAAAGCTCACTTCACTCAGTTGAGTTCCTCTATCAACAAATTTCGGTCAGTCCGTGAGTGGTTAAGTCTCCTACTGAGGTTGAACCTATGTATCTTTAAGGACTAAGTTGTTTACTTGTGTAAAACTATGATTTAAGATCAAAATCAAAAAATTGGTTAAGTTTATTCAAACCCCCCCTTCTAGACATAACACTCACACCCTGTGGGGCCTATAAGGTGGTATCAGAGTTGTTGGTTCAAAGAACCTTCCGCACTGGTTACTGAACTAGATCTCAATCTTTTAAAGATCAACACTTGACAGTTTTTCAACCCTCTTTCAAAAGTTATTATCATGGAAGCAAATCTATCCCGCATTCCCACGTTCGCTGTGGAAGAGTTTGATGATTGGAAAATTCATATGGAGGCACATCTCTCAGCACTGCATGATGAAATGTGGTTCTTCATAGAAGATGGGCCCATACAGATCACCAAAAGTGAACACAGCTGTGAGAGCTGCTGAGGATGGTGCAGCTGAAATGCCTACTGTGGTTGAAAAACCAAGGAACGAATGGACCAATGAGGATCAAAAGAGATATAACTTGGATAATATAGCCAAAGATATTTTATATAAAACTCTTGACAAAGAAATGTTTAATAAAACTCTTGACAAAGCAATGTTTAATAAAGTTAAAATCTTGCAGGACTGCTCATGAGATATGGGAAAAGTTGACTCTAATCTGCGAAGGCTCAGAACAGATTAAAGAGAACAAGTTGTCTGTTGCCGTACAGAAGTTTGAGAACTTCAAAATGCTTACATGTGAAACACTGGATCAGCTGGATGCCAGATTCACTGAGATTACAAATGAGCTTTCAGCTCTGGGAAAAAAATATACACAAAAGGAAATGTGTATGAAAATTCTAAGGTCACTCCCAGCTGAGTGGGAAATGAAGGTGATGGTCCTTAGGCATTCTATGGACTTTATAAGGATATCCAACCATGACTTATTCGCAGACTTAAAGGAGCAAGATGAGATAGTTGTACCCAAGACAGCTGCTCTGGTGGCTGGAGAATCAAAAATCACAAAATCCAAGGACATCATAGACAAAGAGGAAATAGCCCTAATGGTCAAAAGGTTCAACATGTTCGTCAATAAGAACTATAAAACAAACAATGGTGAATCCTCCAGAAGACACTCTGCACCTTCCAAGAGCAAGGAAGAAAGAACCCCAAAGAGAGCTGAGCCCATAAAAGTTGAAAACATGTGTTGAACCGTAGAGACGGACCAGACATTTGCGCTTGACTCGCCTTATCCACCAGTCAACAAATACAAAAATGAAGAGGATATGAATGTCTTTAGAGAAAGAAGATAGGATAGAAAGAAAGCCATGGTGTCTGCTGATCCAGATACAGCCAAGTGCAAGGAGACCGCTGAATCAGACAGTAGGAAAGCAGATTACTCCTCTGACACACAGATGAAGTGGCATTGATTCGTCTCATCACTAAGGAACAAGAAGATGAGGTAAATTCTAACTCATCTAGCTCACATTCTGATAATAGTGATAATGACACACACACTTCATCACCCACAAATCCGTATGATTCATTAGGCAAAATGATGAAAGACTTTGAGCACATGAAATCCTCACACACACTTCTATATGAGGAAAACAACCAACTCAAAAGCCAAAACTCACAGCTGACTGAAGAGTTGAGTACTCTTAGTCACATAGCTATTGAGAACAAAGAGTTAAAGGTTGAGATAGCCAAGGTCAAAAGCAAACTTAGATTAAAGAGAAAAGAGGAAAAAAGAATTGAAAAATGTGATTGCATCACTCATCAATTCATCCAAAACATTGTATGAATTGATGATGATACAGAAAGAAATTGGAGATAAAACAGGCTTAGGATTTAATTCCTTTGGCGATGCACAAACTCCAAGAGTGGTTTTAAAAAAAGAATCCTCAAGCAATGGGGGAATCCAAAAACCAAAAGCACCATATGTGGCACCCACACACAATCACAAGCACACAATGCTTGCCTAGGTTACAAAGGCAAGGGTAAAAAGCCAGCTGAGTGTGTTGAAAGGGCAAATTGAAATGAAATTTAGAAAAGCCCATCAATGACTCCAAACAAAAAATATTCTTTGAAATCAAAGCATAACTACCAAAGGCCCCAGAGGTTTCACCAAAAGAAAGCATATGAAGGGAATGGTAGAAACTACCCTACAGACTAGAACCATCAAATGAAATATCAGCCAAGTCCTATAGGATACAAGCCCAAGTGGCAAAGACCTCAAACTCAATATAGGTCATTCCTAAGGCAAAGAAATCAATATCAGCACACTTATGCACCCAAACACAATGCTTATAATGCATACAAGTTTCCATATTATCCAAAGAAAGCAAATGCACAAGCACATACACAAGACATACAGACAAAAGAGACAATTGTATGTTTCTAAAGCTCCTAAGCAGTTTGATAAAATTCATTATAATTATGGAACTGATAGGTGGAAACCTCTTATAGTCAGATCATTTGGCTATAGGTTGGTTGGATCACCTTATAGTGCTAACCCCTCAGGACCCAGACAGGTTTGGGTACCTAAAACTTGATTTCCTTGATTGCAAGTTCAGGGAACAACTAAGTGCCAAGGAACCTAGTACATGTATAGTGGCAATTATATATGACTGGGAATAAGAAGAATTTATCTAACTTCAAGTAGTCAAGAGGAGCAAAAGTTATAATTGGAGGAAATGAAGCTCCAGGGGAAATCAGAGGCATTGGATCCATAAAGAAGGATGGATTGGAAATCACAGATGTAGCTTATGTTGAAGGGTTGAATTTCAATCTATTGAGTATCAGCCAACTTTGTGATAAAGGCTAAAATGTAGGATTCAACATGGGTGTATACCAAATCAAAGATGTTGAGACGAGTGAAGTTGTGCTATCTGGAACAAAAAAGAAAAATACATATGTAGTGGATTGGTCTACTGCTACACCAAGTACATGCCTGTTAGTAGAAAGCACATCCGAGTCAATTGCGTTGTGGCACAAAAAACTGAGTCACCTGAATTTCAAGGCAATCAACAAGCTATCAAGAAGTCATCTATTGGAAGGATTGCCAGATAGTATATAAGAAAGGAGCATTTGTGATGCGTGCCAGAAGGGAAAGGAAATAAAGTCTTCATTCAAGGATAAGCCAAGTACTTCTTCAACAAGGATCTTACATCTATTGCATATGGATTTATTTGGACCTGTTGAACCAGCAATCTTAAGTGGAAAGAAATACACCTTAGTGGTGGTAGACGATTATTCAAGACACACATGGACCATCTTTATGTGTAAAAAGAAGGACTCTTTGCAGAAGCTTCCACAGCTTATGAAGAGAGTTCAAAATGAGAAGAGCCAAACCATTATCAAGATAAGGTTTGACAGAGGAACTGAGTTTGTCAATGGGATTATAACTCAGTGCGTAGAGAATGGTATTGCTCATGAGTTATTAGTTGCAAGAACTCCACAAAATAGAATAGAGTAGCTGAAAGAAGGAACAGAACCCTCAAGGAAGTTGTCAGGACCATGTTAGCTGAAGCTGGATTGCTCAAGAGATTTTGGGCCGAAGCCATTAATACTGGTTGTTACACTAAGAATAGATGTATGATAAATAAGCAACTGTCCAAAACCCCCTATGAAATTTGGACAGGAAGAAAGCCTAATGTGGGATATTTTCACATCTTTGGAAGCAAGTGTTTTATTCACAACAATGTCAAGGACAACTTGAAAGCTTTGGATGCTAAAGCTGATGAAGGTGTCTTCTAGGATACTCAGCTGAGAGTAAAGCTTTCAGAGTGCTGAATAAGAGGACCATGGTCACAGAAGAGTCTATCCATGTGATTTTTGATGAACCTAATGTAAATAGAGAAGACATTGATGTGTTAGCTGAAAAGATGAATCAACCGACCATTCAGAAGAGTCCCTATGCTGAAGAAAGTGCCAAAAGACGCGATCCTAATGAGGATGAGTTAGCTGAATCTCAAAGACAGTTGTAAGGCTTGCAGCTGAATGATGAAGATCAAGAAGAAGTTGTTCAAGACAACTTAGCTACAAGGAGACTCAACCCAGCAGGCTTACTCCAACCAGATGTGAGATGGCTGAGAGATCAACCACATGAAATAGTCATTGGTGATGTTAGAGAGGGAGTAAGAACCAGATCCAGGACTCAACATGAAGCCATGTTTACTTGTTTCATTTCTCAAATTGAGCCAAAGGATGTGTCACAAGCATTGGATGACACTCATTGGATTCTAGCTATGCAGGAAGAGTTGAACCAGTTTGAAAGGAATAAAGTTTAGGAATTGGTTCAAAGGCCTACCCACCAAAATGTTATTGGGTAAAGTGGGTATTCATAATCAAGATGAATGAGGAAGGATCTGTTGTGAGAAACAAAGCATGATTGGTAGCCAATGGGTATTGCCAAGAAGAAGGAATAGTTTTTGATGAAACCTTTGCACCTATTGCATGATTGGAAGCAATAAGGATGTTTCATGCTTATGCAGCACACAAGAACTTCACAGTCTATCAAATGGATGTGAAGAGTGCATTTTTGAATGGACTTTTAGAATAATAAGTCTATGTGGAACAACCTCAGGGTTTTAAGTAGAAAACTATTGGAGACAAGGTCTACAAGCTTAAGAAAACATTGTATGGTTTGAAGAAAGCACCAAGAGCATGGTATGATAAACTGTCACAATTTCTAATAGACAATTGATTCACTGAAGGCAAAGTTGATAGAACACTCTTCAGAATTCAAGATGGAGAGAGTATATTGCTTGTTCAAATTTATGTGGATGATATCATCTTTGGATCCACAAATAAATAACTGTGTGACAAATTCTCAAACCTTATGTAAGGGAAGTTTGAGATGAGCATGATGGGAGAACTGACTTTCTTCCTAGGTCTTCATGTCAAGAAAATGAAGGATAAAACCTTCATAAGTCAAACCAAATATACCAGAGATTAAATGAAGAAATTTGGTATGGAAGAGAAGTCATTTGTGAAGATTCCCATGAATATTTCCGTGAAGATGGATATGGATATAGAAGGAAAGTCAGTTGATAAGACAAGATATAGGGCACTTATTGGATCATTGTTCTACTTCACTGCTAGCAGATCACATTTGATGTAGGTGTATGTGCTAGATTTCAGTCTGCTCCAAAAGTAAGTCATATGACTGCAGCTAAGAGAATTCTGAGATATTTGAAGGGTAGCCAAGAAGTTGGCTTATGGTATCCAATGAAAGGTGGATTTAAGCTAATTGGATACTCAGACTCAAACTATGCTGGATGTAGAGTTGACAGGAAAAGTACATTTGGTACTTGTCAAATGCTTGGAAATAGACTGGTTTCTTGGTTCAGCAAGAAAAAAAACTCAATAGCTACATCCACAAACAGGCAAGATATATTCTTTGCAGCAGTACTTTGTTGCACCCAAGTTTTATGGATGAGGCAGCAACTGAGAGACTATGACATAGAAGAGAAAGAAGTTCCAATTATGTGTGATAACACAAGTGCCATTGCAATCACTCAGAATCCAGTATTGTACTCAAGAACAAAGCACATTGATGTCAGATATCATTTCATAAGAGATCGTGTTGAAAAGAAGACATCACATTGGAATACATATCAACTGAAAAACAGTTAGCTGATAAATTCACAAATTCCTTATGTGAATCAAGATTTGAAGAACTTAAGAATGAGCTTGGATTGATTGAGCTAAGTTAAAATGCTCAGAAGACTCATTCAGCAGGGTAAAAGATGGAAGAATTGCATATCAGAAGAGTTTCACTCATGCAGCCGAGTGAAACATCTCTTATAGTTGTTCAGCAGAATCGAGTTAGCAGGACAACTGAGTCTCATTCAGTAGTATAGAAGGAAGAGAGAAGCAGAGCAAGTCATTAATGAAGAACATTGACTAATCTATGAACTAAGTGATAAAACGAGGTCATATGGAATTAAGTGCGACACTTGACATCAGCATCATTAAATATTGTATAGTAAAAGTTGTTATGGTTTACTTATAATTGGATATAAATGTTACCGCATTAAATGCGATGTGATTAATGCCTTTTGAAAGATTTGATCTTAGTCGTTGATCAACTTTCAAACTTTTAGGATTCTGAAACCGTTCTTTCAAGTCTCATATATATCCAAATATTTCATCTCTCTCTCCTCACTTTCACTCTCAGACTTTCAAAATACTCAAGCATTTCTATGCAACTAAAACCCTACAGTTCTTCAAAAAATTCCTGAAAATTTGAAATGGCTCCCAAACAAGCTGCTCTTGATTTCGCTAAACTCGGTGAGAAGATTCACACCGGTTCGCTCGTAGATTTCTAAGGCCTTGTCAAGCAATCAGAGGACAAGGTGTTAGCTGAGAAGATTGCCCTTCACTTAAAGAAATATGGGCTAAAGAGATTTCTCTCGCTGGAGATGACGCAAACCTTCCAAGAGGAGTGCTATATTTTATGTAAACGCGGCTGTTCACGACGACTGTATTCGCTCCCATGTGAATGGGAAAGAGATTAAGTTGGTTGCATCTGACTTAACCAAGTTTCTGTACCTTCCATCCTGCTGACTCAATGAACTAACTGGAAAAGAGTTTGACCTTGTGAAGGCCTGGAAGGAGATTGCTAAGCCAGAGGTAGCTGGCAAGGTGAACTACTCAGCTACCAAGAAGACCATCAAAGAAGAATACCACAAGCTGATGGATGTAGTGGCCAAATGTGTTGACATGAAGTTTAGTGTTCGCCAAAAATAGTTTGGTTCATACAACTGCAAGTATGCAGTGTAGTTTATAGAATAATGGCAAGCAAGGTCGTATTCCTCAGGGATTGAATCTCGAAACACTTAGGCTATAATAACATCGTATTCCAATTTTATTGAAGCGATCGAAAATCAAGTTTTTAAACTAACTAAAATCGAAAATTAAGAAAAAAAAATAAATTTGTGAACACCACAAGTATTTTCAACATTGTTAGGAGCAACCTTAGGCGCATAATCTCAACATGCTTCTTCAATATTAAATGCGAATAAAGTTTTAAAAACCAATTCATATAATTCTATGGGTTCAAATTCCTAATATCATTTACTCCCCTGGTCAGGTGGTGCGTAAACAGTTGATTAATAACAATTGTAGTCTAGTCAGAACGTTACAATTCTTATTAACTCCAAAAAGATTTGTGAATTGAATGACTCCCCACAAACACGCCTGTCACACATGTTTCATGTCTGAATTCGATTTTCGTCTTCTAGAACTCACTTGGTCGGATTATGGACTAGAAGTATGACATGCAAATTATTGATCAGATAAAAAGTAATTATAAATAAGCACTTTAATTCATAAAATAGAACGCATGAATTAATTAAGAAATCAAGTAATCATATTTAATATAAATCAACAGTTTCGATTATGCCCTTAAGATCCGAAAAATATGCCAAACATTGATTACAAACTCATAGACAAATCCGAATCAATATTATGACATCATATAAGCACAAACAAGAGTTCTTAGACATAGAAAGAAAACCTCTTCTTGTCAGGATGGATTCCCCTTCCAAGCCCTCGAAGCTCTTGTGCTCCTTAGATGCGAAAGCCTTGTAGTGTTCTTCGCAACCTAGCCTTTTGCTCTCAGAAGCTCTTCGTTCTTGTGTTATTTGATGTGTTTTTGCTGTATGAAGTTATGATTTTTCATGCAAGACTTGGTCCCCTTTTATAGATGCTTTGAGAGATCACTTGTAGAGTTGTATCGGGACAAGAACTCCAAAAACGCGCTGAAATAGACTCCCACGCGGTCTGGCCGTGTGGGTCCTAATGGGCATGTGGCCTTGAGCGTAGCCCTTTGTCGCACGGGCTGGCATGTCACACGGTTAGGTGGTGCGATTGGAATCCAAGTCCACACGGCCGTGTGAGGTCACACGGTCCGACCGTGTGGTGCTCCTCCGTCCTCTGTTTTCTTTCTTTCTTCACACACTTGTGTCATTTTCCCAACACAAGTCCACACGGTCGTGTGAGGCTATATTGTCTGACCGTGTGGACCTGCTTTTATTCTCTTTTTCTATCGTTTTGATCTTCTCTTTGCATTCAGCAATCTTATCCGGGCATCACTACTGATATTTCTTCATTTTAAGCTATGTTTCCTGCAAGAATTACAAGAATATGCAGTATCATGCCCTTCAAAGGAAACCAAGTAAAAACATAGTAAATATGCGTGCAAATGCATCAATTATGTATCAGTTTAACCCCCAAAATGCACGTATATTTTACACACATCATTTAGGTCATACAATCAGCAATTTCAAGCTAAGCTGATTGTCATGGCTGCCATCATTGAGGAGGTGGAGATGAAATGGACCGAGCTCATCTTCGAAAAGATGTGCCAGAATGTCCAAAATGTGAAGCTGGTAGACGGGGAGCTTGTGCATTCCCTGGGATATGGACTGGTTCTAGAATATTTGATGGGGAAGAAGGGTGTACCTCTTCGCAGGGAAAATCCGTTCTATGCGAACAAGAGAATGTTTAAGGCAAACTTGTCAGCTGCTCAAAATAGGGCACATTTAAAGAAGAGTGCCACTTCTGAGGGGGGAATCATCTAAACATGTCCCCGAGGACACAGATGCCTATGCCCCAGTCCCCTTTCCAGAACCTGCTGTCGTTGCTCCCAAAGTGACAAAGAAAAGAAGGACGGTTGCTCCACGTAAGGCAGCTATTAAGAAGAAGAAGACTCATGCCAGTGTTGGTCTAAGAGATGAAGAGGAGTCAGTTGCCAAGGCTGCTAAAGAGCTTGCAGCTGAGTCCACTGCAACAGAGTCCACCCTCCGAGTTGTTCCTGAAGGATCTGATATGGAGGAAGCACAAGCCCCCTTAGAGAGGAGCTCCAAGAGACGGCTTGTGAAGAAGTATGCTACAAAGAAAGCTGTTGAGACAGCTGCAGCAGTCACAGCTGAAGCCACCCTAAGTGCAATATCCGAGGAGGGTAAAAAGGTCAATTCCAAGGATAACGAATGGACAAAAATGGGTGAACAAAGCACTGCTGAAGAAACTCAAAATAGCTCAGGAGCTGCCCCCACGAAAATGGGTGAACAAACTGAAGCTGAAGAAGCTTAAAATAACTCAGTTGTCAGTCCTCAGGGCAAAATGGTTGATATTGGGGTAAATGATGGGACAAAAGAAGCCGATATTAAAGAACATGTCCTAGATGCCATCATTCCTGAAACAGCAGAATCCCCTGCCTATCCTGACATTGAAGAACAACTGTGCACATGGAGGCTATGGAAGTTGAGTGCCAATCGAGTCTAGTTTCAGAGGCCAGACATGATCGATGAGGAGGAATATCTCCTTAGGTTTTTGGACAATGTTGTTGTCCATTGTGGCCTGAACGCACTCTACTGCATAGCAATCCTATATGAGAAAAAGGATGCTAAAAAGGCCAAGGCCCTGGAGAAAGGAAAGTCAGTTGGTGAGCCAGCTGAAAGTAGCAACAATGACATCAAAATTATTGAAGGAGCTGATCATGTGGAGAAGGCTCAGCTGAAAGAAGCGCTGCTAGAGTCTTGTGAGTTGCAGAGCAATATATGCTCAGGGGTGTTGGAGAATCATCCATCTCTATCTCTCCAACACGTGCAATAATTATTATTATGAGGAACCTCGTTGAAACGACCTCACCAGCTCACTCTGAGGGACAAGTGACCAGGGAAGATGGTGATGATGTTGGGAATAACGGAGTAGAAGAGGGTAACCCAATGGAGCCATGCCCTACAGAAGTTGTTGAGACAACTGCCCATTTAATCAACATTCAAGTGAAATGACCAAGTCTCCTGGTGACAACCGACCGTTGCCCGTGAATCACCGGCTCACCACCAGGGGGAAGGTAATCACAATGCAAACCAGGTTGGAGGAGGAATGAGGTCGCATGAGACAAAGAAACCTTGGTGTTATGAGGCAATGGAAAGACTGCTGAACAAGACCAAGTTGGAACCAACGAGGCTTTGATGGTTAAGATTGCCTCAGCTGGAACCAGCGGATTGAAGGTCAATGAAGTTACAAATGTCCAAATTCCTGTAACTGAGGCACATGATAGAAGTAGGAGGACCATGGCAGTTGAGAATGTTGGTCTTAAAAGTGCAATCCCAGAGGATGAGGCCTCGAATGATGCCAACATTGAATACCCAACTGAGCTAAGTCTGCAGAAGGGAATGATGAAGGTCTTGCAATTCTTTGCTAATGTAATCAAGACCCTATGGAGGTTGAGACTTCCAAGGGAAATGTGAATGAACCTGAGGCTCTTCCCAAATTGCCCGAATATGAGACAATTGATCCCGTTGAAATTAGTGCTCTACATGACTTAGATGATAACTTCTTGGACTTTGAAGACTCTGATAACCCAGTTGAGTCTGATCCAGAAGACAGGGAATTGGAAGCCCAGATAAAGGAGGGCTGTTTGAAAGCCTCCAAGAGATATGTTTTGGTTTATGGATCACACCCCCATAGTTCCATCACCTGCCCATGATGTTGCTAAGGCAACTAAGGCTTAGATTCCTCAAAAGGATGCTACAACTATTGCCAATGAAGTTGTCAAGACAACTGAGGCTTAGTCAGCTCAGCAGGCTTCCACAGCTGTGACTACCGATGACGCTCAAACAGCTGAGGCACAAAGAGCTGCTAGCCAGGGTAATGAGAAAAGTGCTCCCGAAGGAGGAGTGGGACCTTCTTGAGCACCTATTAGCATTTATAAATCGGAGTTCCCATTTGTTGATGAAGTTCCCCTTGAAGCTGATACTGCGGAAGAAGCTGCCAGATTTCATGTTCAAATTGATCCACCAGAATTCCAGGCTCCAGACGACTTGCAAATCATCCCTTTTGGCCATCACTATGAATCATTCCTACCTAAGAATTCTTCGCTTGAAGCAGCTGACTTCCGAAAGGCCTTCTGAGCAATGTCCCAGGAAATTGAAGCAATGGAAAAAGGCTTTGTTGCATTAAACTAGACGATTGATAATCATGATGCCATGATATCTGGGGATATAAGAGTAGTAGTGCTGAGAATTCGAGAATGGACTACATAGACAAAGGCATTTCGCAGGGAACATGTTGACTACTTGAGTTCGATCACTCTTCTCAAAACTAGTGGTCCGGTGTGGCGAACAAGTTCAATTTCAAAGAGAGGCAAAGGGACAACATTGATCGATCGGAACAAAGCCACATGACAGACATGGAGTCGCTCAAGTTGCAATTCAAGAAAAAAAATGAAGCATATGGGGATCTCTCAACGAAATAAATGTTAGAAATGAAGACAGAGTCGCATGCACTCCGCGGCCGAGCAAAGAACAAAGACTCCATTACACACAAGAAACTCGACTCTCTTCTCCAATCGACTCCAAACTTCTCTCTCA
This sequence comes from Rehmannia glutinosa, assembly GCA_016081115.2. Lineage (NCBI taxonomy): Eukaryota > Viridiplantae > Streptophyta > Magnoliopsida > Lamiales > Orobanchaceae > Rehmannia > Rehmannia glutinosa. The sequence goes on along the minus strand of JABTTQ020002168.1, from coordinate 141,242 downwards.
TAAAAGGTGATAATACCAAAGGGGCAAGATACAATGAGAAGACCCCCATGAAAATCATTTTCAAAACACCTAAATGTTTGATACATGTTTTTATCTTAATTTTGATGATTTTATTTTATCACCAAAACAATGTTTTTAAAGGGTTGTCAAATACTCCTAAATGATTTAAAATGATTTTAATATTTTCCTGAGTATTTTCTCAAAGTTTATTTTCGTCTAAATTGGACAACGCTTTTAATGATTTTACGTTATTGGGTTTTCACTCTCAAACGATGTTTCTAAATGTTGTCCTAATACTTCCGATCGGTTTAAAATGTTTTTACTATATTTTTGAGTATTTCTTGAGTTTTATTTTCGACAAAAATTGGACAACATTTACTCGTCTTCGTGGTCGACCAAATTCCGCCCTATAGGGCAACCCATACCAAAGATGTTTTTAGAAACAAAAATGAGACGGAAAGAAAAACGAGCAGTCCGAATGACGGCGTCGGCCGATCGGTCGGCCGGCCGCCAACACGACCGGTACACTGCAAGTTTCGTTTTTGAAACAAGCGTTTTATCCTTGCAAAATCCATGAGGGGGACGGTTGGGGTGATGGTCGACGGCGAGGTAGACGCGACGGCCGCCCTGTTATTTTGTTGTACTTTTTCCAACGTCTATTTCTCGTGATGCGACCAGTCGCTGTTGTTTTGAACAACAAATTTCTCGACCGTTTGACAAAGAAAAACTTTCCTTAAATTGTGGGATTGATTTCTAAAAATGACAGCTATATTCTTGATTTTAATTGTATTTTTCTCGAGATTTTCAATCCCCAAGAGAGCCTATGCTTGATCAATCATCTCCTATAAATAGAGGAAGTTTTGGAGCAACCAACATAACAATTGAGATACAACACAACAAGATACACTTCAAGCAAACACTTGGTCTTTCATTGTCATTATTCTTGTTGTAAAATTGCCTAGCTTATCACTTTCACATCTTTGAGGTCTAGGCTATTCTTGATTACACTTGCACTCTATTGTATTATCAATTATCGAGTTGTAATCTTGAATTTGTGGTCGCCATTCAAACACAAGATATCCTTGTGAGTGTTCTTGTGGTAAGAACACACTTGGGTGATCTAGGTGTTAGGTGTAAGAAGATTGTGGTAATCTTCTTGTTGAGGTGTTGAAGAATTTGGTATTCTTCTGGTTGAAGATTGTGGTAATCTTCACAAGGTGCCGCTGGAGATTGTGGTAATCTTCAAGAAGAGATTGTGGTAATCTCAAAGGTGGTGTTGAAGAAGAGTGTGGTGCTCTTCAAGGTGTTGTAAGTTGAATTTGTATTAATTTTGGTAATTAATAAAATTCTTTTTCTTTTCGAAATCCATCCCGGATATACTGGGGTGGTAGAGGATTAGGCCCTAGGTGGGTTGAACCTCTTTAAATCGACGTGTGTTGTTTACATTCCGCACCTTCATTATTTTGTTTGAGCATTCGATTGTTAAAAGAGGGCGAAATTGAAAAGATGGAGATAATCTATTCACCCCCTCTAGATTATCGTAGCCGCTTGACTTACAAGTGGTATCGAGCCAAACTCTTTGGCAAGCTCGTTTCACATCGCGAGTGAAGAGAAACGATCGACGGCTCTGAACGAAGCTCATCTATCCGCACCTCCACCACCAAGCCACCACTATTTGATTCCAAGAATTTTAATTTTTGGAAAGAAAGAATGGAATGCTATCTACAAGGTTGCGGGTTCGACATTTGGAACACCGTCATTAATGGAGAATCCATTCCGACGAAAGATTCACCATACACCTCAAAAGGCTTCAAAAAGCTCAATGATGAAGAAAAGAAAATCATCTCCTTAAACGGTAAGGCTTTAAATATTTTGTATTGTTCATTTACTAATTTAGAATATGAACATATTGTAGGAATAAAGTCGGCACATGAAGTATGGCAAAAATTAGAAGCCATCTATGGAGTATTTGCAAATGAAAGGAGTCAAACAAAAGCATCTACTTCTCAAGATCATACAAACTCAAATCTAAGGAATAAGCCTCCTACAACTTCCAATTATAAAGAAGTTGAATATTGTTTTATGGGCATCAATGAAGAAAATGAGGTATGTCTTAAACCCTCTACTTCCTATGATATTGACATTCAAAATGATTATAGTGATTTACAAAATGATTATGATGAACTACAAGATGAATTCCAAAACTTACTTGTTAAATACAAAAATTTGAAAAAGGAATTCATTGTTTTGAAAAATGATAAGGATAGTTTATTTACTTCTTATGAATCACTATCATGTGCTCACACCACCACACTTGACAAGGTTAGAAACCTTGAAAAAGAAAATAGTACTCGTTGAGAATATTGATTGCATGAAAAGGATTTATTAAAATCCAACTTGAGTACCAATAAAATGTCCAATATTGTTGATATTCATAATTGTGATAAAGGACTTGATCATAAGCCTAATGTTGTTAATCATATGAAAAAGGATCAAGTCAATATGCATATTGGTCATTATGCTCCTAGAATTATTACTTGTTTTTATTGTGGCAAAAAGGGTCATACTACTAATACTTGTCGGGCTAGAAATAGCTCTAATTATTGTTGGAGACCTAAAAGTCTCAAGACTAATCCCAAAGGACCCAAACACATGAGGGTACCACAAAACAATGTTATATTAGGTACCCGGCAAAAAGCAAAAATCGGAGAAAATTCATGCCACCAAGAAAACATCAAATGAACGTTTCATTTGATCAAAAAGGAGAAACTATTTTAAACAAAGCCAATTTCCAAGAAGAAGATATAATCAAAAATGGGAAGAACACAATCCTTGAAATGGCAAAGACATCATCAACAAGATGATTTTCAAAGAAGAAGAGACCATCAACAATGGGAAGGTAACCAACCTTGAAATGGAATAATCAAGGAAGTCATCATCAACAAAGTGACTTCCAAATGGGAAGATATCATCATCAACAATGGGAAAGACACAACCCATGGAAACGCGAAATTGGTAAACCGTATCTCCCATTTGTATATGCATTTTATTTTGTTATTATGCATGCTCTTATTTGTGTCTTAATTACAAAATGAGTTTTCAAATATTTATTTTTTTAATTAAGGTCTTCAATATATACTTGTGCTTTTAAAATTTTTTTTTTTTTTTTGAATAAGAAGACCTTATATGATTTTTTTTTAAACTCTCGTGCATTTTTTTTTGACTAAAGTGTGTTATCATCCTTTATGGATTTTTATGGCATGAGCTTACATGTGATATCTCTTAGCCTACACTTTTATCATTATAATTTGTGCTAGATATGTTTTAAGAATTGTGTATGATTTACATATTTTCACAAATGGCCACTTATGTCATTATTTGTCAAGAAAGGCATAAATTATCGAGGTACGTTTACTTGTGTTATTCTTACTCTTATAAACTCGATTTTATGCTTATGCACATATCTTTCAAGATATTTCATTTTGACCTCTTTAGTGCCTCTAATTGATCTTGCAAATATTTTCTCTTAAAAGGCACTACGTGTTTAGTCTCGATTTTATCATTTATATGTTTTTCCCAAAACCCATATTTGTTGGATATAGTCCAAACTTATATTTTTGCAAAGTTTTAAAAACTTTTGGGGTGGAAAATCGAATTTTGGAAAACTCTGGGAGAAAGAAAAATCACCTGGGACGGTCACAGCAGGGGCGACCGGTCGCCCTGCACCTCGACCGGTCGCGCCCTACCTCGACCGGCGTCGCCCTGCCAATTTTTCAGTTATAACTTTCTGTCTTCGTTTCAAAACAGAACACACAAAAAAATCCCCAAACCCTTGCTTGCTAACATCCCCTTTCTCCTACAATCTTCAATTCTTCATCATTTTTCACGTTTCTTGTTGCTAATCTTCTTATTTTCTCAAGAATCTTACATACATGGCACCTCCAAGAAATTCCACGAACGAAATCCTCAAAAGAGAGAAGGAGGCAAAGGGGTGAATCTTCTTCAAATCCCCAACAAGATGATATTCTACAAAGAGACCAACAAAATCGGCTCACGAAGAGGAGATTGTCGAATTAAGAGCCGGGGTTTCAAAATCGAGCATTCATTGGGACTCTAGTAAGTTATCACTCCTCTACGAGCCTCCCTCTGTGAGCTTATAGATTTCGATGTTTAAATAAACTTGGGAGGAACATTATGAGAATATTGGTTTGAATGATAAGAAAATTGCGTGCACTCGTATGGTTCGTTTTCAAGCATTTCATGATGAATTTCCGGATATTAGAGCTTACTTTGAAATTCAAGGATGGGTTTCACTTTGGGATAATCCGTGTTTGCACTATGATGACGAGCTTATAAAACTTTTCTATGCAAATATGTGGATTGTTGATGCTACGATAGATAATCCTTTGGAACTTCACACTTTTGTTAATGGTAGGCATTTTTCATGGACATTGGCCGATATTTGTGATCACTTTAACGTGCCAAATGATGGAGTAGTCAATGTGAATTGCACCCATTGGGATGATAACATTTTCGGTGTCTCACTAGATGATGTGAAAACCTTTTTAGGAGTATATCCCGAAGTGACTTACTCGGCAATGCCGCCAAATTATCGGATTATATCTATCATTTGCTCCTATTGTGTTTGTGGAAAGGAAGTAAAACTTCCAAGTAATCTCGAACTCTTTCTCACCTATAAGATTGTTCGAGGAGAAAGAGTTAATTATGGGGCAATTTTTGTACATTGCTTGTTAGAATCTAGAAAGCTTACCAAGAAGAAATATACCTTGGGAAATTTGATTTGCCGACTCTTATACTTATCGGGATACCCGGAAAATGAAATGAATACCGAAATTCGTCACAATGATTTTGATAATGCCAACATTCTACAAATGGTAAGAATGCGACGACATTTACCACGGGTTCCTACCAAAGCCGCTAGGGACGCGTGCCCGACATCAACAACAACCTCGGGATGATTTCTTTAATGACAATGAGGTTGAAAATATTGGAAGAGGTGAGTTTGATGAACAAGGAGATGATGTGGGGATGAAGAGGAAAATGAAGAAGAAAATGTGGGAAATGAACAAGAAATTAGGGAAGAAGAAAATGAGGAAGGAGATGAAGAGGAGTTGGATGTTGAAGATCTAAATATCAAAGAGAGAATGGCCAAAGTGGAAAGAGAAACATTTAGAGATGTGGCTTCTCTTAGAAAAGAGCTCCGGTCGTGAAAAAGGAAAATTCTAGTTTGAAGAAGTCTATCGGCAAGTTAAAGAAATTCATCAAGGACTTTATTCCCTAACTTGCTTCTCCTCCGATGACGAATGATGTTACCCCACCCCCTTTACTTTCTAGCATTTTCATTAATGATGTTTTGTATTTTGATGAATTTTTGTAAAACTCATTTGTACTAATGATATTTGCTTGTTTTTCTTAAAAGGGTTAATATTGCAAGTTGATAATGACTTGTGGATGATCATGATTTTTGATGGAGTATTTGATGGTAAAAATACTCTAAAGCATTGTTTGATCATTGGTATGAAGTACTTGATGGTAAAAGTGCTTCTTTTATTGCTTTGTTATGCTTGTTGAATATGTTGGGACTTTTGATACATGTATTGTTGAAAGCATGACTTATTACTTGATGGTTGCTCTAATTTTTGGCATTTGTAATGCCTTGATCATTCTTAGCTTATCTCAATTGGGTTGAACCCTTGAGAATCTACTTTGAGCTTCTTTATTGATGAACAATTTATTGCATATGGTGCATATGATTGAGCTTTGAAATGAGGTTGATTAATGATATGAAATTTTTTTTTTTTGGCTTGAACCATTTACAAAGGTTATATACAACCTCTTCTATTTTTCACACACACAAGGTGTTTGTTAAAATGTCGCAATGAAAATTTCAACTTCTACATGATTCTCTCGCTTCAAAAAGTCCCCAATACTCATTGAGATCATGTTTTGAGAAACAAAACGAGCGTATGAACTTTTCATGATACATTTCTCCCATTTTCCTTGGTTTTTAAGCCTAAATTGCTCAATGGTTGATAAACCATTTCTTTGGTGCACTTTGATATACTTCTATGATGTTTCTATCATACTAACATTCTTTTTGATGATTCCAAAGGGGAGAAACAGAAATTGGCTCGTTAGCTCAAAGAAGCTAATTAAAGCTTGTCATAAAAGCTATAAGCTATGGCTCATAAAAGCCATAAGTTGTGATTTATTGTTAGTCCATTTGTTGCTTGATGGACCTATATTATTGTTTAATGTTGTTTTGTGACAGGGGAGCTTATAAGCTCCTAAGCAAATTGTAAAAGCTTAAGTTTTTAGCTTATGGATAATTGCTTTTACATTATTCTTGATGTGCTTGTGGATAGGGGAGCTTGAGCTTATTTTTGAAAATATTTACTCCCTACTTGGTTGCTTTAATATTTTTGGAAATTTTGGTTGCTTCCAAACTACGGTCAAATGTTTTTACCGAAAATCATTTCTAAAATTGCTCTCTTAGTTTGGGATAAAATTGTTTTGGTTTGTAATCATCAAAAAGGGGAGATTGTTTGATACATGTTTTTATCTTAATTTTGATGATTTTATTTTATCACCAAAACAATGTTTTTAAAGGGTTGTCCAAATACTCCTAAATGATTTAAAATGATTTTAATATTTTCCTAGTATTTTCTCAAAGTTTATTTTCGTCTAAATTGGACAACGCTTTTAATGATTTTACGTTATTGGGTTTTCACTCTCAAACGATGTTTCTAAATGTTGTCCTAATACTTCCGATCGGTTTAAAATGTTTTTACTATATTTTCGAGTATTTCTTGAGTTTTATTTTCGACAAAAATTGGACAACATTTCTCGTCGTGAATCGGCCGCTGTCGCCCTATAGGGCAACCCATACCTCGAAGATGTTTTTAGAAACAGAAAATGAGACGGAAAGAAAAACGAGCGGTCGACCCGAATGGCCGCTGGCGTCGACCGATCCGGTCGGCCGTGCGCCTGGGTCGGCGACCTACTGCAAGTTTCGTTTTTTTGAAACAGAACGTTTTATCCTTGCAAAATCCATGAGGGGGACCGGTTGGGGTGATGGTCGACCGGCCGAGGTAGACGCGACCGGCCCCGTGTTATTTTGTACTTTTTCCAACGTCTATTTACGTGCGACCGGTCGCCCTATGTTTTGACAAAGAAATTTCGACCGTTTGACAAAGACAAACTTTCCTTAAATTGTGGGATTGATTTCTAACAGCTATATTCTTGATTTTAATTGTATTTTTCTCAGAGATTTTCAATCCCCAAGAGGAGCCTATGCTTGATCAATCATCTCCTATAAATAGAGGAAGTTTTGGAGCAACCAACATAACAATTGAGATACAACACAACAAGATACACTTCAAGCAAACACTTGGTCTTTCATTGTCATTATTCTTGTTGTAAAATTGCCTAGCTTATCACTTTCACATCTTTGAGGTCTAGGCTATTCTTGATTACACTTGCACTCTATTGTATTATCAATTATCGAGTTGTAATCTTGAATTTGTGGTCGCCATTCAAACACAAGATATCCTTGTGAGTGTTCTTGTGGTAAGAACACACTTGGGTGATCTAGGTGTTAGGTGTAAGAAGATTGTGGTAATCTTCTTGTTGAGGTGTTGAAGAATTTGGTATTCTTCAAGGTTGAAGATTGTGGTAATCTTCACAAGGTGCCGTTGGAGATTGTGGTAATCTTCAAGAAGAGATTGTGGTAATCTCAAAGGTGGTGTTGAAGAAGAGTGTGGTGCTCTTCAAGTGTTGTAAGTTGAATTTGTATTAATTTTGGTAATTAATAAAATTCTTTTCTTTTCAAATCCATCCCGGATATACCGGGTGGTAGAGGATTAGGCCCTAGGTGGGTTGAACCTCTTTAAATCGACGTGTGTGTTGTTTACATTCCGCACCTTCATTATTTTGTTTGAGCATTCGATTGTTAAAAGAGGGCGAAATTGAAAAGATGGAGATAATCTATTCACCCCCTCTAGATTATCGTAGCCGCTTGGACTTACACTAAAGGCTCATCCACCAGCCTCTCTCCACTCTCACCGCCATAGAATTGTCACCGAAAAAATTGAGCTTGCCTTCAAGAAACATCAAGTTGAAATAGAAGATCTTGAACGAAGACAGCATGACAGAGTTGAAGGACTCAAAGCCAAGTTCGGTGGTTCGTCAGTAGGAAAGCTCCAGGAAACAAGTGAAGAATCCAATACCCCATCGCATTTAGTGGAAAGATCTATCAAAAAATTTGAGTCTCTTCGATCAGAATGATACTTTGAGGGGATGGATTTAAAAAGAGCATGGGATTATTATCGGGAAAAAGACTTGCGCTTTTGATCTAGCCAAGCGGCCGACTCAATCGTCAAAGAGTCTGCAAACTTCAAGGGCTCAGTCCAATCAAACTCCCAGAGGGGCTGACCCAACTAGGGGAAGAGGAAGGGATTGTAGGTATGGTGGAAGAGGCAGAAACTCTCCATCAAGAAGACCTAAAAGAATCATGTACGTTGATCCCATGAAAAGGGACGTTGAATATTGGCTTGGCTATAGACAACTCGATAATAAAGAAGTTGTTCTTCGCACAGATGAACTTCAAAGAAAATATGAAGAAGACAGTGCAAGGCTTGAATGGGAATACAACGAGAGACTGAGGAGAGATTATGACAGAAAGAAGAGGAGAGAAGCTAGGAAAGGAAGAGGAAAGAAGATGGAGATCGCCGCAGGCGAGATGAGGATGAGGAAAGAAGAAGCAAGCAAAGCAGAGGCGTTGAGAAAGCTGCAAACTTTGTTGTACTTTTACAATACTTGTAAATACACAAAAAAACTGTATGTACATGTAAGTGCATAATGATATTCAATAAAATATCACATTCTTACAATCATTCTTTTTAAGCCCTTTTATGTTGTATTTTTTATTTAAGTTTTGGCATCATCAAAAAGAAGGAGATGGTTGGGAAATTTATTTATATAGATTTTGATGATGCATGTAAAATTTACATTAGAAAGTTGGCACCCCATTTTCTGTTATATTTCAACTATGTAATAGATAGGAAATATAAGTTGAGTAAAGAAACAACCAAGTTGAAGATCGCAAAAGTTGGCTAAAGGACGCAGTGAAGAATCAGCTGAGTATCAAAGAAAAGTATCAGTAAGGTAAATTAGTTGTGTCTGTCAGCAGACTAGCAGCTGAGTCATCCCATATGAATGGAGAAGACTCAATAAAGGGGTAAAATAGCTTAAGGACTCGAAGAAAGCTGAAGAAGTCCGTTGGAATGAAAAGTCAAAGACTTACCCAAAATGGTATGGAGACAGACCTACAACCTTAAAGTTGTCTTGCTCAAAGTGTGCAAGTTGCTGAGAACCAATGACTTGTTCGCAGAAAACCTGCAGAGTTTTAGGCAGCCTGCAGAACATTAAATTAAGGAAGGGTCAACATCAAATGTTGCACAACAAGACAAGCCAACGATCAAGAAGTGAAGTTTGGAAAATGTCTATCTCTTCAACGGACACTTTTTCAAACTGTCACTGTAAAAGGCTGAGGAATATTTGTGAGAGAGTACGAACCAAGACACATACGAGCAACTAAGGCAAATTAATGCAATTTGAGCAAAGCAAGCAAAACACTCTCAAGCTATTCATTCTAATCGTTAAGCCTATTTTCGAAGTGAATCTGTCCAACACACTCAGTGAAGGAAGAAAAACTTCAACCTATTTAAGATGAATTTGTTTTTTCAAATACAAAGGGATCTACACCTCCACGAAGTGAAAGAAGTGCAGTGAGGTTCAAGTTAGAACCTGCTTTGAATCCATCGGAGGGCTAGGTGATCAAGTCCGAAGGGTTTCAAGGAGATGAAGTAGTGAGGCAGCGGCCTTACGAATAAGTTGAGTCCTAGAAGTAGAGTCAGTTATGTGATCACTTGGACTGTTGTATCCGTTTTGTGACAGTTGTTGCATTAGTGGATTACCTCTAGGAGTTGGAGAAGTGTGGAGTAAAAGAATTATCCCATCCTCGAACCACTATAAAATTGTCTTGTGTCTTTTTATTTTCAGCACTTTAATTCTGCACATTTTATTCTGTTGATTTATGTTTGCTTGACTCAACTGATAATAACTTAAACTAAAACAAGTGTTGTAAAATTATTTTACAAAAAGGTGTAAGACTTCCGCTGTAAAAACCATTTAAAAGAGCCCACTTCACTCAGCTGAGTTACTCTATCAACAACTCAGTTGAGTCTGTTTAGTGGTTAATTCTCCTGTTGAGGTTGAACTTATCTGTCTTTAAGGACTAAGTTGTTTACTTGTGTAAAAGCTCTGATTTAAGATCAAAATTGAAAAATTGGTTAAGTCTATTCAAACTCTCCCCTAGACTTAACACTCATACCCCTTGGGACCTACATATGTTTTTTGATTGAATTTAATCAATATAAATATAATTCTATATAATTATTAAGAAATGGGCTAAACCTGATAACAACTATATATATATATATATATCACAAATATATCAAAATACACGAATATACAAATTGATGTCCAATATCCCGAATGCGTAATTTTTAAAGCCCATTACAAATTACAAAAAAAATAATAAATATTTCTTATAGTTTTTTATTTATTATATTTTTTATTTTATATATCCAATATAGGTGTCAAACCGAAGATTGTCAAAAAAGAATTAATTTGATATATTATACGAAAATAAGGGATCAAAAATGAAAAAGTTATTAATTTTTTTTTTAAAAAAAAGAAAAATATATATACAACAATTAATGCAGTAGACACATATTTGAAAAACTAATTTTCCATTATTATATTTTATATCATTTTAAATAGTGATTATTTGAAGAAAGTTGACTACCAAAAATAATGAAATACCAAATATATATTTATCACTTCTTATTTTTACACATATTTTTATTACTTTTTATAGCAACTGTAAAAGGGCTGGAAAATTTACTTGCTATTTCCAGCAACTTTTCTTTATATATACATACATATATATATATATATTATATACATTTCAAGTAAAATGCATAAAACAATCATTTTTCAGAAAAAAATTTATACTTTTATTAGATTCTAAAATATACGTTACTATTTTTAGAAATTTATTTATGTTTTTCTTGCTTGAAAATATTTTCTATTGAACTTAAAAGATTACAGATTTAAAAGAAAAAAATATACTTTTTTATTGGATTATAAAAGATACATTACTATGTTTAAGGAATTTATATGTCTTTTATGCTTGAAATGTTTTTCAGTGAACTTAAAAGATAACAATTTTAAAAGAAAAAAAAACTTAAAGATAACAAATAACCTAAAAATCAAGAATTTCTTTTTTAATCTTTCTAATTAGTATTTTGAATCTCTTATAACTATTACAAAAAATTTGTGACACTAAAATTCCATCTCTGGACAAATCTCGTGTAACACACGAATGTTATTCTAGTTTCTTCATAAATATGTGTATTTTTTGTCAATTAAATTCAAATAAAAATACTTATTTTAATTGAAGAAAACATCTCAAAAGATTATATATGTTACATATATCCATACATAACATTATTTATAGTAATGTAAGAAGAAATGAAATTTTTATTTAAAAATAACCACTGAGATTAGCTTAGTAGCCACGTGTATTACTCGCAATGACCAGACCAGCACGAAAATTAAGGTCATACGAAAATCTTGGATATGATATTTACTTATACTAAACTTGAAATTTATAATGAACGATCATAAATTCAGATTTTAAAAACCATTAATTCAAACCCGGGACCCGCCCCCGCCAAGGAAAATGAAAACCCGGGACCGCCTCAAGACCCGCCCCGCCATTGGACCCGCAATTTTTAAAAAACAATCTATTTCATAGATCTAATTTGTGACATGTGGCTTGGAAACAATTGGGTGTATACCAAGATGATTTAATTTTTTTTCTCAATGACAGTTTAAGTATAGTAAAATTATCTACAGAATCTGCACATAAATATTTGTTAATTTTATATATATATATATATGGAGAGGGTTATATGAGACCACTTCATAAGGTAAGTCCATAGGGACCAATCCTAGCCATATATCTAATTTTTTCAAGGGCTGCGATTTAAGAGGCAAAATTACAAATTACAAGCTAGTTAATTAAACACAGGGGTAAATTAGTCATTCTCTCAAAGCAATATTCATGGGATTCACGTATTCATGGGATTCACGCAATCCTTCCAAATCTCAAAACAAAATCATGTAACAATCCTCCTCCTTCTTCTTCCTCCTTCTTCTTCAATGCACTACTGTGAGAAATTCTTCATCTTTCTTCTTCAACGCATTACTAGGGGCTGAAAAAAGTTGCAGACAATTCGCCATAGTTCCTAAAACTCGACTACAGTTCGAATGTTGCTTATGAAGATGTAATTTGTTGCTTGTATAGATGTGTCATGGTGCTTTTAGATATACTAGTAAGATACACGTGCGTTGCACGTGATCCCTATGATTTAATTAATTTATTCAATTTGAAAGTTTACTAAATTAAATTAGTATTAAAAAATTTTTATGTATTTATTAAACAATTTACTAATTTACATCATTCAAATTTTTATTTTTAATCAAAATTTGTAAATTTAAAATTTATATATTTTATGAAATAAAAGCTTACTCTATAAATTTGGAGCAAAAAAATATATTTATATGCAATGGTGATTTAAAAAGTAAAGATCTTCCACAAACTTAAGTTACATCAGTCCTTTTTATTATTTTGGTGAATATAACTTTCTTTTTTCTAGATTAATGTGAGATTTGCATATTTTTCTCTCTAATTAAAACTGTGATTAGTGTCTTTGTTATTATCTGAAATTTAGATCCCAATACCTTCTTCCTTAATTTTTTTTAGGTTTTCTCATCTCCTTTTTTTGCTTCCGTGACACGATATTATTCAGTTGTGCATGATTGCTTCATGTATTTTGATATCTTTCTTTCTTTATCTTCTTCAATATGATTAGTATTTTCAAAATGGCTTATTTTTAATAAAATATTAGGTTTTTCATATTTTAACACATTATTATTGTATTTTACTTGTTAAGTTTAGGATATTTTTTAATACAGTTATGGTTATTTCCAAACAAATATCCTTTCAACATAATTAGTTGATAAATTATACAACCTAGATAAAATTATTGCAGGATATAATGACAATGTAGAAGAAAAAGATCATCAAGAAAGTATTTAAAGAAACAAAGTTATTAATGTTCCCAAGTGATGGTTTAAGTGTCCAAACTCTTGTTCATTATACAATTACTATGTAAAATATAGTTACGATATCATTCTTCTCTTCTTTGACATATCTAATGGAGATTTTACGATATTTAGTTATTAAAGAAATCTTTCAAGATCCCGCACCTAGGGCGAAAATGCTTTTGTTCAATGCCATTGATCCGTTTAAGACGAAGAAGCTATTCACGAGAAAAAAGTATCGAACTTCTATCATCCAAGTGGAATGTATACACACTATCGTCAATATCATATCATTATAAGATAAAAGACAAAATAAATTGCTTAAAATTACTTTTTAAGAATAATGAGCACTCTACAACTTTCTCGAATGATTAATAATCAAATAAAGACAAGCATAAAATTTTCAGTTTTATTGATATTTTTCAAAAAAATTACGTATCAAATACACTCTGTTTGAGCAAATTCGACTCATGGATATTTGTTATGTGCAAAGTAAATAGTATGTCAACCACAATTACAATAGATAATGCTTCTATTTTTTAGAACTCGATGACTTAATGGAGAATCTAATATATATTTAGTTTCTTTTCTAAATAAATAAATTAAGAATGGAAGTACATCGAGGAAAAGAAACAACCACTCTAAGAATATTGATAAATTAATTGGAAATGAATGTCGAAATTCCAAAGAATGAGACGATGAAATATATGAGACGAATATATTTCTATTTTTAATAAATAATAAAAATTTGATGCGAGCCTAGAAAAGTGACCTTCTGGGCATGTTTTTTACTGATTGCTAGAATTTCAAGGTGAATTTCAGTTGAATATCTTAGAAGGAGATTACATAGGTAAAGGACGAAAAGGATTGTATCATCATAGAATAGAAATAATTACCAAGCATGGTAGAATGATAACATATGTAAAATTTAAATTGACAATGTGTTGGTCCCGGACAATGTCCTCGAGATTTTGCAATTCAAAAGTCGATTCACCACATGTTAATGAAAATAGGGATGCCAATATAGGGTTTTTTTAATTAATCAAAACACCCTAAACGGTGCAACTTTTATATATTTAACTCTTAAAACCATGTACAAAGTGCTGATTACATGAGCATTTTAAGACAAAATGCTGAAAACCAAGCTAAAAATCTTATTTCCTTAATAACCCCGCCAAATTGCTAATACCTACTAACACTTTAAACTTTCATTCATCTAACTTTCCAAACTTCATAACCTATACACCTGCTCTAAAATTTTGCGAACATTTCTAGATATCAAGCTCACGCAACTCTCCGGTTTTTTGCCTGTCTAACTAAAGGAACTTCCATGTGTGTGTATGATCCTCACATTTTACCCGCAAGGCCTGCAATTTGTAACTTATTGTCACTTCTTTTTATAATTCTACAAAGCTCCTGATTCCCAAATTGCTACACGTGCCCTTTATTTATTGAAAAAAAAAAATCAAAAAGAAAAATTAATGACAACCACAAAAAACAAAAAGTTACCCAAATTTTCTCGTTATGAACAACACATAACAATAAATCAACCATTAAATTCTTTTTAGAATTGTTTACCAACTATTCAAATGTATAACACATTAATCACTACAATAAGCATACATAGGCACTACGAAACTAAGCACCACAAAATTGAAATAATATTAATTGTAATTGTAATGTAAACTCATCATTAATAGTGATAATAAAAAAAAAGAAGGCACTTGTTCACATTTACTTCAATATTCTGCAAATACATCTCAAACTGGCATTTTACGACCAAACACGTCCAACACAATAACCTAGGTTCGAAAACAAGATAAATTCTTGTATGGCAAGTGTCGGATGCACATGACACGAATTTCAATTTAATTGTGACCGGTGAGGGAGAACTTACAATACTTTGCATCTATGTTAACACCTTCAAGACATAAAATGTATGAAAAATACAACTTACTCTTGTTCTGTAGTTGATGAAGCTCCTTGGTAGCCTAAGCGTCCTTCCATCAACTATTAGCGAAGAGAAAAAAAGAGCAAGAAAAGCAAACAACATCAGCTTATATAAATTTCAACCAGAAGTTCAAACATAAATATTTAATCCTATCTAGTCAGAATAAAGGATAACTTTTTTGTTCCGAAAATATTGATTTTCCTATGTTCTCACGAAAATAGCAAGATGACAGACTTTTAAACCTCACGAATTTTGAAATTTACAGCTTAGCAATAAGAAAGGGTGCATTTTGTAATTATGGTAAGCAGAAATGGTCAAAACTGAAAATTCTGCTATATCGGAATCCAAAACAGAATTGCCTAAGAAGATTAATGGAGTTCAGTCTAGCAAACTCTTAGATTTCAGCATAGAATTCTTCAAGTGAATTTAAAAATAAAGTAAATTGCAATTCAGCAGACCGATCCTCCTTTGCGCATTAGTATTTGTAAGAGCCGCCTGACGAATAGAATCATACTTGAGATACTGTTGTTGTGTAATCCTTTAGCGTGAACCACAATATTGAACAATCAATTAAGGAAATGGAACTTGAGTTCTAATTAAGAATAATTCAATTTTTTTTTTCAAACATCTTCTACAAAATAATTTAAAAATGTGAGTGACTGTTCAAGTGTTGGTGTCATTCTGTGAAGCCAAAAACCGAGAAAGAAATGAATATAATTAAAAATAAATTTTGCATGAGTGAGTGAATGTAATTAAAAATAAATTGTGTAATCCTTTAGCGTGAACCACAATATTGAACAATCAATTAAGGAAATAGAACTTGAGTTCTAATTAAGAATAATTCAATTTTTTTTTTTTTCAAACATCTTCTACAAAATAATTTAAAAATGTGAGTGATTGTTCAAGTGTTGGTGTCATTCATGAAGCCAAAAACCGTAGAAAGAAATGAATATAATTAAAAAATAAATTTTGCATGAGTGAGTGAATGTAATTAAAATATAATTACAAAATAATTTTGCACGTTTAGCTAATAGAGACAACAATGAAATACCCTCGTTGTTATCTACATTGACACCAGAGCAAAGCTTCATCTATTTCTTCAACTCGTCGTCCATTTATTTTCGGTTCATTGATATTTTAAAAATCTTATCAACAACAATTATTGGTCTCCAAAGCGATGAGGGCATATTCACAAAAGGACTCAAAGGTATGGAGTCAATGTCCTGCCAAGGTTAAGCATTACACAACCCGACTAAGAAACAAAAAAATGGTCAAAAAGAATGCACATAGAATAGAAGATGCAAACATCTAGGAATCCTAAAAAGCAAAATGCAAAGCATGGAAATATAGCAGAAAGATGTTATTTCAAATTGTCCTATAACTTATCATTTTTCTGTTTCAAAATATCAAATATATGCGGATGAGGTAATCTGTTGTTCACCGCACACCCAATTGTTCTCGTAAACCGAATTAGCTATATGATGGTGTACACTAATATGACCTCGCTATAGATAATGTGAATGATGCAAAAAACATTAGAAGAACTCTTCATAGGATGGCAAAGGAGGTTTTCGTAAGAATTAAGCAATTTAAAAGGCATGATAAACAAATTAATGAGACAAAAATTGAATTATTTAATTTTGGTAACACAATCGACTAACTGATTGCATATTTTGATGCTTATTTCCTTTTTTAAATATTAATACATTAGGAGAGGTTGGTTGATGATGCCTCATAGTTGATTTTCAAGAAATTCCTCATTCCTTAACCTAGTGTTTCTTGACATTTTATCCTTCGCCACAAATATGATTTCACCAATTAAACTTGCAAAAATAGTTTGATGGATTGTTGTTCTTGAAACAACGTCTGGTAATACTTGTCTAAAATCTCCATAGAAAATATCACTTTTCATCACAATCATCATCATTTCTCATTATATCTTTCAATAATTTATCACTATTCTCGATAGCCCATCTTTCTACCATTGGGGCTTCATCCAATAAAATTACTTTTTCCATAAGCAATAGCCCCGTAGTAATAAGGGTACAAAAGTAATTAACATAGATTGTATTGATTAGTAAATAAGTGAATCACGGAAGGACTCCCAAGAGATGCAAGAGAGCTCCCAAGAGACACTGCGGAGATCACCAACGGGTTCTCGACAAAGAAGATTACACAGAGGGAAAAGGATTCAACTTAGAAACCGAATTGAGTTATATATCTCTAACCAAAAGGTAATCAAAATTTTGTATTCCTTTCCATATACTGTGAAATCAAACTATCTATCTATACCTCTTACAAAAAGATGAATATTTGAGAATTCAACATGTACACACATATAGTTTCATCTTTGAGCAAAATTGGTATGTCTTTCATGTCCATATGAAACTGTAGCAAAAATTATTAAAGGCAGTGGCCATGAATAAATCAAACAAAAGCCAACCAAACTCACACTTTCCTAACAGTTATGAAAATTGCTTAATTAGTGCGAATCAACTCTCCGATTGATACAATGGAAATCTTGCTAGATTTTCTGATTTTCTAAAAGGGATTGATTCGGGGATTCCATCTCAGAAACTAAGTTGAGAATTTTTGCAGGTCAACTGATCACTGTTTTGGTCCCCACTCGAACAGAGAGTTGTAACGATTCTCTCGACCCCGCCCCACTCGACATTTTCTCTGTCTAAATGAAACCATTAAAACTGATAATGAACAAAAGAGTTTCAGTCTATTTTCAGTGGTTTTCGCTCAAGAGTTTTTCTTGGAAGTGAAAATATCATTAAGGGCAGAGGTATAATTGGAAGAGAAGAAATAAATTAGATTTCAAAAAGTTCATAACCAAATGCATTGGAAATGTAATCCTTCTAAAAAATCTATCTTGGGTAGGGAAAGAAAAAAGGAAAATGATAATCAAGTTTGATACAAGTCACAACACCACAATCTGCATCAACATGATAAAATCAAGCAATCCCAAATGTAGACACACAAGCACATAGTTTTAATAAGAACAGACGAACCGAATGGACATAGGGGTGTAGTAGTTTCTTTACCGTGATGCAGAAAAACCGTTGATCCTAAGCCGACGAAACAATCGAAGCATGCGAAGATTTATAGAAGTAATCGCATGGAGTGAAGCAGAATTCATGAGATTACGAATGTCGAGGGATTGGAGAGGACATTCTCGCCACTCCTTAATCTCCTTCCTTAATACATAATAAAGGAACAGTTAACAAATTAAGGAAAGGAGGAGTCGAAATAGGAATTGTTGCCTCAAGTACGCGTGCATTTTTTGCCTCTCCTTCATCTTCTCTCGTCAAGTCTCCCATTGATCGTTGCCTCTCGTTCGCTCCGTGCCCTTGCGGCTCTCCGTAATCCCGTTCGTAGAGTAATCAACATATAACAAAGATATAAGTATAGATATATTCTCTCGAAAAGGGACAAATTCACGTAAGTATTACCAAAGAAGTCATCTCCTCCTCTCAATTCTCGGATGCCCGAACTTTGTCCGCCTACACCATCGAGTCATGTGCCTTAATCATTCTTATAATGTTATTGTGTAGAGCAACTATGACAAATTACCAACCGTAAAATTAATTAAAGAACCAAATTTTTTATTTGAGCTAATAAAAAGAAACAAAGAAAAAACAAATAAAAGCCGAATTTGGGGTCACACAAATGAAGTTGGCGGTGCATGAGACGAAGCCGCCGCATGAGTCTTTCCGTTTTTCTTTGGCTAGAGAAACTAACGAAAAAGAAGAAGAAAAAAAGAATCGAAATTTTCTCACAACCGAATGACACAATTGAGTTTAGGCGTACCAATAATTGAGGGAAACCTAAGGTTTTTTTAACGTTTGAAATTAAGAGAAACAAACCTTTTGTATTAGATTTAAGGTTATTTTAGAAGGGGTATTTTAGTCTATACAAAAGTTTACAGAAATTTTCAGATATTTAGGATAGTAGAGATTAACAGCATAAGCAAGTCATGAGCAAGAAATCCATACTACATAAACAATAAGTCTATACTACATAAGCAACGAATATATACTACGTATGCACCACGAATATACATTAACTACATAAGCAAGTCATAAGCAACAACCCCATATTACATAAGCAACAAGCCTATACTACACAAGCAACGAATATACACTATGTATGCACCACAATTGCATTAACTACATAAGCAAGTCATAAGCAACAAACTCATACTACATAAGCAACAAGTCTATACTACATAAGCAACGAATATACACTACGTATGCACCACAAATACATTAACTACATAAGCAAGTCATAAGCAACAAACTCATACTACATAAGCAATAAGTCTATACTACATAAGCAACGAATATACACTACATATGCATCATGCATCACGATACATTAATTGCATAAGCAAGTCATAAGCAACAATCCTATACTACATAAGCAACAGAGAAATTTTTTTGAAACTGAAACGCTGGAGAGAGAATGTGCGTGAAAAGTGGGTGAAATCACGTGAAAGAGGGAATGAAATCTTAGTAACTGATTCTAAAGTGCCAAATTACCACCCTATCCTTTTTAATTGCTAAAACAAAAAAATAAACATAAAAAAAACCCTAAAAATCCTGACCACCCAAAATTGTTGATCTATGGTTAGGATGTGTGCTCACGACTCACCCCAAGAGAGGACCTATTTGATCCATATCATATATATATATATATATATGAATGTATATGCATGAGAGTAAATGCCATATATTTTACCCTCTGCTTTAGTTTTTGTTGGAATGTTTATGTGCTAAGAGAGATGAGTAAAGGGCATTTTAATTGAAATATCAATTGAAAACTAAATACATGTATAGAACTTCTTAAAATGCAAACTGAACAGTCTGAACCATTTTGTAAAGCCATACAGAGATCACGACACAAACATAGATCAATTTCAAAGATTCAGTTAATAAAAATATTCAGATTATATCCCAACTAGTTGAAAGTTTGTACTACTCAAAACATTAAAAATTCAAAGTTTATAATTCTAAATGCCAAAAAAGAAAAAAAAATTATAGCGGGGCGGGTCCAACTGGACCCGCTACCTGCCACGGGATCCATTTAGGCGGGTCTAAACCTGCCCGTCGGGACGGGTTTGATGCTGGTCCGGATTTGGACTCGTCCCATTGTCATCCCTAGTTAGATCAGTATAAAATTAAAAATTTAGTAGAGAGGAGAGAAATTAACCGAAAAATTGCCCCTCGTCCGGCGTCCCCCCCACCCCCCACCCCCACACCATTCTCCGTCAATAAATTTCCAGTTTCCATTTCTCCACTTTCCAACACCTTTACCTCTCTACTCCTCCATTCCTCTCCAATGGCCACCACCACCACCGACAATATAAACAAAGACTCCAACACCGACAGATCTGAATCTGAATCCGCCGTCAATGGCACCCAAAACCCCCACACCCTCCAACCCACCCGCAAAATCGCCCTGATCACTGGCATCACCGGCCAAGATGGCTCCTATCTCACCGAATTCCTGCTAAACAAAGGATACGAGGTCCACGGCCTCATCCGCCGATCGTCCAACTTCAACACCCAGCGCATCAACCACATCTACATCGACCCTCACAACGCCCACAAAGCCCTCATGAAGCTCCACTATGCCGACCTCTCCGACGCCTCCTCCCTTCGCCGCTGGCTCGACACCATACTCCCCGACGAGGTCTACAACCTCGCCGCCCAGTCCCACGTCGCTGTCTCCTTCGAGATCCCTGATTACACCGCCGACGTCGTAGCCACCGGAGCCCTCCGCCTCCTCGAGGCCGTCCGTTCCCACGTCGCCGCCTCCGGCCGCTCCCACATCAAATACTACCAGGCCGGCTCATCTGAGATGTTCGGATCCACGCCCCCGCCCCAGTCGGAGGCCACCCCCTTCCACCCCCGCTCCCCTACGCCGCCTCCAAGTGCGCCGCGCATTGGTACACTGTTAATTACCGTGAGGCCTACGGTATTTTCGCCTGCAATGGTATTTTGTTCAACCACGAGTCGCCTCGTAGAGGGGAGAATTTCGTGACACGGAAGATCACACGGGCTGTGGGTCGGATCAAGATCGGGCTCCAGAGCAAGCTATTCCTTGGGAATTTGCAGGCATCCAGGGATTGGGGTTTTGCCGGGGACTATGTTGAGGCAATGTGGTTGATGCTTCAGCAGGAGAAGCCAGATGATTATGTGGTGGCGACGGAGGAGTCGCACACGGTGGAGGAGTTTTTGGCGGTGGCGTTTGGATACGTGGGGCTGGACTGGAGGGATCATGTGGTGATTGATAAAAGGTATTTCAGGCCGACAGAGGTTGATAATCTGAAAGGGGACGCGAGCAAGGCGAAGAAAGTGCTGGGTTGGAAGCCCAGAGTCGGGTTTGAGAAGCTGGTGAAGATGATGGTTGATGAGGATGTTGAATTGGCTAAGAGGGAGAAGGTGCTTGTTGATGCTGGTTATATGGATGCCCAACAGCAGCCTTAAAGAAATCAAATTACTTTTTGCCATCATATCATAGTGTTATTGTTTTTTACTGATTTCCTTTCCCTTCATTGATGAAATTTGGTTCGATTATTAGTAATGGAAGCTTGATGCAATAACAAGAATGAGTTGATAGAGCGGAACAGTTTGGTGATTTTTCATCACATTGGCTGGTAATATATTATGGTTTGAAGACTGAAACCTGTCTTTTTGTTTAGTATAGTTACTATTTTGTTTGACTAAGAATTTGATGTACTTTCAGTTGTAGTTCCTGAGAGCTTGAGCAATCCCATTGATTCAATCTACTAAAATTTCCTTGGCAAAAACTTGTATGAGACTTTCTCATGAATTTCAACTCAAACTCAAATCTATATAAAAGACCCATGTTTTTGTGCTTTGTAGGATCCGTCTCATTAATCTAAGTCCATGAGACCGTCTCACATAAGACCACCTCAATTTCCTGAATTTTGCTTTTCTTGTGTCTGCTTAATGATGTAAACTAGATGGTATCAGCTCATTTGTTAGCCAATACCAGCGACAATTTTCGGAGGTCGTATCGGAGTTTGTTATCTTGATGGCATTTTTTCTGTATCAATATCCCAGCTGATTTATGCTTATGGAGTTTTTCATCAGATTGGCTGGTATTATATTGTGGCTTGAAGACGAGTCCCTTTTTTTTTTTTTTAGTATAGTTACTATTTTGTTTGAAGTTTGATTAAGGATTTGAAGTGCTTTATTCAGTTGTAGTTCTTCGGATATTCAGCAATCCCATTGATTCAATCTACTCAAAATTCCCGAATTGTGCTTTTCTCGTGTTTGCTTAATGATGGTATCAGTTGTCTGCCAATACCAGCGACAATTTTCAGAGTTTGTACCGATTTTTCTTATATTGATGGCATTTAATTCTGCTGTCAATTATCTGGGCTAAATTGCATAATTGGTACACTAACTTAGGCCTACTTGCACTTTCGTCCACCAGTTCAAGGGTCTAGCAAATTGAGACAGTAATTTATAATTTTTCGCACATTGAGTACAAAAATCGACGGAAATTGAAATTGGTGCCGGAAGTTTTCCCCCAATTTGGAATTTTCAAAATTTCCGGCCAATTTGATGACTTGGCATTGGGCCTGGTCCAGTTGGCATTTTATTTAATAAATAAGAATGATGATGTGGACTTTTGGAGGGAAACAAAAAAAAAATTAAGAATAATCTGGTTTAATAGCATAAAAAATCGAAAAGCCCCAATCTCCCCACCCTGACCCGTCTTTTCTCTGTAAAAAAACAAGAAATAGAACCCTAGGTGAGATTTTGCAGATTCAACCAAGAAAAAATGTCTCACACAACAAGCTCTATTGATTGCTACTGTGGAGCCTGGGTTTGACCTTCTTAACTCTTCACTATAATCCCACAGTTTTGTAAACTGAATCTCAGGACTCCCTTCAATCAATTTTAGAGCTTTCCTCTTGGCTTTGTATGCCTGATGTTTTGAGACATGGCACCTTAGTTCATTCACTACATCCTGCCTCCATGACTTAACATTTCTTTTTGGATCACTCTTGAAATTGTGCAGGTATTTCTCAGTCAACCAAGGAGCTCTTACATTTTTAACAACATAACTTGGAGAACAGGAGTGTTTGCTGTTATATTCTCTGATTTTATAAGATGATTCATCTTTCACATACAGAGCCAAGAGGAAAGCTCTAAAATTGATTGAAGGGAGTCCTGAGATTCAGTTTACAAAACTGTGGGATTATAGTGAAGAGTTAAGAAGGTCAAACCCAGGCTCCACAGTAGCAATCAATAGAGCTTGTTGTGTGAGACATTTTTTCTTGGTTGAATCTGCAAAATCTCA
Source organism: Rehmannia glutinosa (assembly GCA_016081115.2). Lineage (NCBI taxonomy): Eukaryota > Viridiplantae > Streptophyta > Magnoliopsida > Lamiales > Orobanchaceae > Rehmannia > Rehmannia glutinosa. The sequence goes on along the minus strand of JABTTQ020002168.1, from coordinate 117,688 downwards.
CCTAGGGTTCTATTTCTTGTTTTCTTACAGAGAAAAGACGGGTCAGGGTGGGGAGATTGGGGCTTTTCGATTTTTTATGCTATTAAACCAGATTATTCTTAATTTTTTTTTTGTTTCCCTCCAAAAGTCCACATCATCATTCTTATTTATTAAATAAAATGCCAACTGGACCGGGCCCAATGCCAAGTCATCAAATTGGCCGGAAATTTTGAAAATTCCAAATTGGGGGAAAACTTCCGGCACCAATTTCAATTTCCGTCGATTTTTGTATTCAATATGCGAAAAATTATAAATTACTGTCTCAATTTGCTAGACCCTTGAACTGGTGGACGAAAGTGCAAGTAGGCCTAAGTTAGTGTACCAATTATGCAATTTAGCCCAACTATCTGTAACTGTTCATATGCAGATTTTAAGTTATTTATCCCAGTTTCAGCTGATTTTTTATGTCGGTAACAAGATCATCCATTTACTTCCAACCTGTAATCTAAAACCGAACAGTGAATAGCATTAAATGGATCAGATCTGGATGCAGGCATCAGGGACTACCTTGCTTTCGATTGAACATGAGCAACTTCACGTTCTATGTTTGTACATTCTGAACAAATGTGGGGCTCAAGTGTCTTGTAGTTTCTGTACTTTGTGCTTCGCAATTATTTTTTTTCAAGTGGAGAGAAAGCGTCACTATCTAATGTTGCCAAATGCAAAGTTGTTTATATTCCTCAACATTATGGCACAAATCAATGCAGAAACACACCTATATTCATATGGTTTTTTTCTAAAGGTATACATAGCTAATACAGGAAACTTGAGTACTGTGATCATACAAAATGCATCATTTTTTGGAATTTGTGGGATTACAGTGGCGCTCAGCGTCAATACATAAGCGGGGGGAAATAAAAGGATGGGGTATGATCGTGTTGCTAAGCATGTGAACAGCTTCTTACTCAACCTAATTGCACTTTCAAGATAATGGACAAAAAACGAAATATGAAATGAAAAGTTAAGGGCAAAAAAGCCTAATGTGTCTGTTGTTGTAATTGCTGATCCTCCTCTTCTGCTGTTGATGGCAAAGATGGTAAGACAGTGAGAGTCTTTTGATCTGTTAATGGTCTGACAGAAGACTGCACTGATTCTGGTCCCTCGGTGGCTATTCGCTTGCGTAATGCATCACAATTGCTAATGACCTCAGTTAATCTTCCTTTTAACTCTCCAAGTTCCACTTGCAAGGCATGCACTGTGCAATTTGAAGATAATCACAATCACAACAATAATCCATCACGAGCAATTCGTAAACAAATTTTCTTCTGCTGCATGTAATACATCTTCAAGAAACATGCCAAATATAATTGGAAGGTTCTTAAATAATATCATTAGATGCACTACTCTCTTTTAAATTCACAATAAGATAATGTTAGGTTTCTCTGATACCATAAATATGATATTTTCACATGGCATGCAATAAGCATTAGCTAGACTCAAAGTATCTGTCTAGACTTATATGAATATTATATTGTCCTTAGCTTAATCGATAAACAAGATAAAGTGCATACGTACAAAAGATAAATCAGCTAATAATAACCCTATCATGCACCGAAACGGCCCCATTTTAAATTTTCCAGTATTTTTAGTTCTAGGATGCATCAGGTACCTTCTGATAGATGATTAGATGTGGTCTTTATTGCTGAGACTGAGTAATTGAAACGTTGGAGAAGCTTGACAGCTAAAGCATCTGCAACTTCTATTTTGTTTTCAATCTCTTCCTGCATATCAAAATGAGTGTGTATAGTAAATGTAATAATTTGTTTCTCGGGCTACAAATAACCAACGGATGCAGAAGGAACAAGAAAACATGAGATGGAGTTTTCAATTCTACAGAAAAACCAATCTGCTAATATTATGCAGCAAATTAATGCTGGGCATTAATTTTACATATTCGATTGAGAACGAATGCTGCTATGTCCATGATCAGAATCAGTTCATCAGAGGATGACATGCACTGGTCAAATACCGACTTCAATTTTCAAGGTTCAACTTAATTTCACATGACATATCAGAACCAAAAAGAAGAAATCAACAAGTAGGTTTCTAGATAGGGGGCAACCAGAAGGCTGATATTATAAGCCCCATGCACCACTTTGTCTTTCCATACCGACTTCAGAGCAGCAATAATTGTCACAATGAATAGTTTCCAAGCGAAAAAACGGCAATCCAGATAATTCCAATTTGGTTAAGAATTTCTGTTTTTAGCATAAAGCATAGAAAAGTTCTTCAAATTTTCAAAAAATAACTGGAATAAAACACGATATTTTCCTTATATATCTTTCTTATTGTCACATAATTTCTAGAATTTTTCATTACTGAGGTGTTCTATTTTCGAATTTTATTCCTATTTTATTTTAATAAAATTATACTTTTTGTTTTTTCAATACATATATAATTTACTTGATAATAAACTTTTTACTCACAATCTTATAAATGCATTAATTTTATAAGATGATTTTATTTTTGGAACCGATATACTCCTGACTTAAGCAGGAATCTTAAGAACGGATATATAATGTAAACGAGATTGTCACATTTTTTCCAATGATACTGAATAATACCTGAAAATTACGAAATTTAAAAGCTAACAAATTACGGCGGATTCCCGAATTTGTTAGTGTCACATAAGGCCCATTACAGCTCCAGCCTCTTTTAATATTCTAGTCAACTGTTACTAGGTAAACACCTTTGACTTGATAATTCCTAATTTTGATGTGATCCTCATTTAGATGAATGTCCAAATATAATAAAAAATCGAGCTTTTAAGCACATATTAAAAAGACTAATTTCAGACAGATTCAAGAGATTCCATGTGTATTTGCTGTGTCTATTGTGGGACGATGACTGGAGACATGATCAGGTCCTACTGAAATGCACGATAATGAAAAGAGCAACCTGTCTTTTACTTATTTTTTGGGCCTTCTCCTCTTGCCAGTCACGATACATTGAGAAGAGCTCCAGTAGCACGTTAGGATTTACAGTACCTAGTTCAAAAATAACAAGAAATAAAACATTTCCGCAGTAAAACAGATTCATCGGGGCTATTATCCACAAGAAAGTAACTAGATTGGTAAAGAAATGACAAGGGAATTCTACTCTGGGACATATGAAACAGACAGTTATTACACATCCAACTCTTCTCGAATTGCACCTATAATAGCACATTTCTTCTAGCGCGTGTATTTGCCAGAACAAAGTCAGTCATCAACTAATAACAAAACATACATTTATGGTTTTTAGTGCATTATACATTGATATCATGCTGTCTGCCTGATTGTATTTTCAGCGACAGGTTTCCGTAATCCTATGCCTTTTTCCCTTCAACAGATCCATTATGGCGGATTAGCATCTCATGAATCAGCATATGAAGTAGAAAACTTAAACAGCATTCTAGCTTAACTCCATATGATGACAGCATAAATGCTGGCAGTATAAATGATGGAAGAAACACAGGTGAATCAAATATTGGTGTCATTGTATGTGTGTGTGTGTGTGTGTTCAAGGCCGCTCCTTACGCTAGGCCAAGAAGTTTGTCGACTCGGTCCCCAAAAAATTACGAAATTTAGAGGCCCAACGTTTTGGTATACCTTTATATATAGTACATCTCTTTATTAAACCATGACTGTAAACTTACATATTTGGAATATTAGGGGTATTGGCAATGCTCCTTCCCTCAATCATCTTCATTACTCTGCAAAAACATCACATTCATGTTCTTGCTATTTTGGAACCTATGATTGCCCCTGATTTTGATCATTATTGCAATGCATTGGGTTTTTCTCATGGTTACTCTAATAGCTCTAACAAAATTTGGGCTTTTCTTCTGCATGGGTGGACTTTTTCTGTTGACTTGGATCATGAACAAGTGTTGTCTCTGAAGCTTCATAATAATCTCTTACCTGATAGTATCCATGCCTCTTTCATCTATGCTAAATGCAGTAGAGTTGAAAGAATACCTTTATGGGATTGTTTGACCTTATTAGCTGGGCAGCACATGAATACTCCTTGGTTGGTTGGGGGGATTTTAATTGCTTCCTTTCTGATGAGGAGAGACATGGTAGTCAAACCAATAGAAATCTGGATATGGAGGAATTTAATGAGGCGGTGGCTGACAGTGGTCTTATTGATCTAGGGTGCCATGGGGACTCTTTGCATACTTGGGTTAGAAGTGGTTTACAAGAGAGACTGGATAGAATTTTTGTGAACGCTAGCTGGGGGGACAAATTCCCTAAATCTCAGGTAAATCATTTATCTAGAGTTCATTCTGACCATGCTCCTCTTTCCATGCAAGCTTTTCTTCATCTTGTTAAACCTCCCATGGCTTTTAGATACCAAAAAATGTGGGCTAGGAATCCTTCTTTTTTGGATATTGTTAGACAGACTTGGGAGGGACTCACTGGGGAGAGAGGCATGATCAATTTACAGTATAAACTTCTTAAGGTCAAACAAAAAATCAGATGGTGGAACAAAAATATCTTTGGCAATATCTTTGATAAACTCAAAGAGGCTAAAGATAAGGTTATGATGGCTGAAAAACTCTATGATTCCTCTCCTAATATTCCCAACCGTCTTGCCCTCAAACAAGCCATTGATGAGCTTACTTTGGCTACTAGGACAAAGGAAGACTTTTGGCATCAAAATTTTCATTGTAAATGGATAGTTGTGGGGGAGAGGAACACTAAATACTTCCACAGCCTTGTTAAGCAAAAAAGAATTCATTCAAGGATCAATTCTATTATGGATAATTTTTTACTTCTTTCTGAGGATGCGGAGATTCAAAAATCTGGTTCTCAATTTTTTGAGAATCATCTCTCTAATGAAGGTTTTTATCATCCTTTTTTCATTAACTTTGATCTCCCCACCATTCCTGCTTCTTTTGATAAATCTGGAAAGTGGGTTTTTTCGTTATGGGCCTAGCAAAAGAAAAATTGGGATAGGATCCTATAGGATCTCCCCCCCCCCTCAAAATCGGACGTGAAAGTTTCCTTTCATCCGGCTCAAGTAGGTACACCAACTAAAGAAAGGAGTTCTCGCTTTCAAATTCTAGAAAACCCCAAACAAAAAGATCTACTCCTTACTCAAGTTCCCAGTGAAGACCAAGCAGGATTTCTCTGTGTCTGAGATTTGGGAAGCCTTGTTTTCCATTAACCCCAAAAAAGGCATTAACCACATTGTAACTCTTACTAACTTTCAGCACCATACCTTTCCCTTCACATATCTTGGTGCTCCTATGTATAAAGGTCACAAAAAGGCATTCTTTTCCAACCCTGGTTAAACAAGATGCATAGTAAAGTCAAGGGTTGGGAATGGAGACATCTGTGTTATGGGGGTTGTCTTATGGGGGTAGACTGATGCTCATTAAGAGCACTCTTACCTCTATGTTCCTTCATCTTATCCAAGTGATTAAACCTCCCCAATATGTTTTCCATCAAATGGAGCAAATCATGGCAAGGTTCTTTTGGGGTTCCTCTTCCACCCAAAAGAAACTCAATTGGATTGCTTGGAACACAATCTGCCATCCTATTCATGAAGGGGGTTTGGATATGCTTTCTCCTATAAGCTATGGTGGAGATTTAGAGCTATTCCTTATGGGCACAGTTTCTTCACACTAAGTATGTTGGTGGTCTTGTTGCTTGTAGGGTCAAACCTCATCTTACTGACAACCCTATTTGGAAAAGACTTTGTAAGATTAGAGACCAGGTGCAAAGACACATATTCTGGACTCTAGGGTTTGGGAAAGTTAGCTTTTGGTTTGACTATTGGCATGGGAATCATCCACTGGATGATATTATTCTGTGTGATAAAGAGGGGCTTGAGCATGTGTCTGTGAATTATTTCTGGACTGCAGGGCAATGGAATTTCAACAGATTGGAAAGAATTGTTGGGCCAACATGGGCTGCAAATCTGTGTCAGATCCCTATTGCATGTGATGCCAAAGATTGTATGAGTTGGATGCCATCCCAGAATGGGAGGTTCTCTTTATCTTCAGCCTGGAACCATATAAGAACACCACTTCTTCTACAAATATGTTTTTTTCTCAGATCTGGAACAAATCTTTTACTCCTTCTATGTCTATCTTCATATGAAGATTGCTGAAAAACAGGCTGCCTGTGGATCTCAAGCTCCAATCAAGAGGTTTTTCTAAATGCTCATGTTGCTCCTTGGTTAATGCTCCTCATTCACATTTCACTGGATCTTTAGCTCATTTATTTCTGCAAAATGCACAAGTTGTAAAAGTTTGGGATCATTTTTCTAGAGTGATGGGTTGCACACTATCTCACATTGAAAATATTCTTTTTCTCCAACATTGGATGAATTTAACACCTTTTTCCAAAACAGCTCATATCACTCTAATACTTCCATGTCTCATATTCTGGTTCATTTGGACTGAGAGAAACAATATCAAGCATAATGGCACTCCATTTAGTTCACATGGGATTATATATAAAGTTCTTGCTCATTTACATTTGCTTTATGCTGCTCATGTGATGAACTTTACAATTTGGCAAGGTTTTGCTCACATAGCTCACAGTTGGGGTTTTCATTTCAAAAGAAGAGGGAGGGGGGTCAAAATTACTGCTGTGGTTTGGACTAAACCTCCTGTCAATTCAATGAAACTTAATATAGATGGTGCCACTAGAGGTTTGGTTAACCAAGTTGGTCTTAGAGGGGTTTTAAGGGATCACAATGGTAATATCTTACGGGAATTTTTTGACCATGCTTTTGGATGCTCTGATAGTTTTACTGCAGAATGCTTGGCTCGTCAGAAAGGAATCCTTTTGCTGAAACAACACGGGATATATTGAGCTACTGTGGAATCTGACTCTCTTCTTCTCATCCATACTCTGAATCATTCACAACTGGGAAAGTGGAAACATGCACACCTTCTCACCAATATCACGAACTTGCTCCAGGGAATGCACATTGTGTCCACTCATGTTCATCGATAGGGCAATAATGTGGCAAATGCATTGGCTAAGTTAGGGTGTCACACTTCAGCCTTGCAGATTGTGTCATCCTCCACCATCCCTAGACATATTAACTGCATTGCTCATATGGATCAATTACAACTTCCAACCTTCTGCACAATGATTTTGTATAGATAGACACACACACACATTTCATTGATAGATACATATTACTCTTTAAAAAATTGCGCCGTATAGATTGCTATTTTTTTTGTCAGCTGTAACAATTGGTATGTACTTTAGATATTCATTTTAATCCACTGGTTAGGGATCCGCCTCAATCCATCACCCCATTGAGGGTGGTTTCATTCAAAAAAAAATATATATATATATATAGTACATATATATAATAAATAAAATATGGCACAAAGAGTAAATCCAGCGTAATAGTTGAATGTTTGCCACTCTTGAAACTTTGAAAGGCAGCGGCCAGGTTCAAATCTTGTTGTACACTAGATTTTCTTTTACTTTATTATGTACATAAAGAAATTAAAAGTCCTTAATTGCAGCCTAGTGGTCGAGCTGCCCAGATCTGTCCCACCAAGAATGAACGGCCCAGATCGATTCGATTCACCTTGCAGGATATTCACATTTAATTTTATTTAAGGCCCTAAATTTAAAATTTAAAATTTCTCATATTAAAAAGGCAAAATCACATTTCATTAAAAAGCCATTACACAGTTGCCAAAATCACATTTCACATGACGAAGAAAAAGGGGCCCAATTTTAAAGTTCGACTCGGGCCAAAAAATTGATAGGATCCCCTTGTGTGTGTGTGTGTGTGTGTGTGTGTGAGAGAGAGAGAGAGAGAGATATGCAATTTTATTTTTCTTTTCCTGTTCCCCCAGAATAGCTCCACTTCAAGTAAGGTTAAAATTTGAAAACTTTTACCGATCAAAAAAAAAAAAATTTGAAAACTTTCTCGCCAAAAGCTTCCACTGGAAAATGAATCATGTCAAATGCATGCTTTAAGTAACAGGTAGTTTGTTCTAAGATATGATTAATAACATCACCAGCACTACCAATGATGCATAGAGCAAGCAGAAGTGTAAAACTTCCTCAACAAACTGTTCCTCTGGTCATATGATGTAGTTTATCAAGCATGTAATATTTTATATGTTACTCTAGATCATGCACAGACACATGTGAAATCATTCTTAAGCACACTGAAAACGTTTCATCGTTCTAGAACCTTCCTACTCTTCAACTATGTTATCCCTTCTGCGAATTTTCCTCAGATTCAGCACAGATTTGTAATCCCTGATTTGAAATGGAGTATCAAATAATAAATAACTTCATCACAGCATCTAAAACGAACCTGCTTTTATCTAATAAGTTGAAATAGTTCTGCATCAACTATTAATGAGCCAGCCTTAAAAAACTACCAAACTCGTCAAATTATTTTGGAAAATACATCCTGGAAGGTTTCTACCATGTGTTTCACAAAATATTCATATATACCAAGTTTTCCTTATGAGGTGAACAACTGAAATTCATCAGCCATCTTTATGAGACAACAGTTTATATGTACCGTAATCAGTCAACACTAGTCTAGTCAAGCAAATACTCGAAACCGCTTAAGTATTATCGAATTCTAACCTTCAAAAATCTAGTCTGATGCACTGAACTCAAATAGAGCAGCTGAAGGAGCTGGAATAATTCTTACCCAATACAGCCTAGTCGGACTGTTAGTATGCCAAGGATGCATAGTGACAATAAGGGTTGGGCTGGAATTAGGCAACTGACAGCAAGCGTAAAGAGGAGAAAGAATGACGGAAAATAGGTAGGCAGACTAACCAAACAGGGAAACCCAAAAAAGAACGCAGTCCACAGCCCTTGTGGTTTGTTCCAATAGAAAAAGGCATGTGCTAAAGTCTGCTGTTCAAATTTAACAGCCTTTAGGAAATTAAATTATTATTAATATTAACTTTCTTCATAATCACTTGAATAAGTTTCTCAATATTGCCATGTCGAATACAATGATAGTCCACACCTAATACCACTTCGCTACTGCTTCACTTGCAGCCTGCAGGCTTCATAAACTAGCCCGGAGGGGGAAGAAAAGGAGAAAAAACACATGAAGTCATCTTGAAAATAAGAACAAAAACAGAAAAGGAGCTCAAATAAGTACATAAAGATAAAGCCAAAAAGGAGAAAAATAAAATAAAAGAAATAATAACAAGATTACCAGAAGTGGAAGAAGAAAATGGTTTCCGGACAAGGATATCCGTCAAAGTACTCTCTGCAGGGGCTGAGGTCAGTATCGGCTTGGTCTGTTCACACGTACATAAACACAAAATCGACGAGAATTAATTAGCGAGATTTCCGGCGGGGGGGGTTTGCAAAAGGCATGAAATGAATAATGAGTAGAACACACAATTTGGAGGGATTGAAGCCTCTGTAAAACGGGGTCTACGCCCTGCGTGCGCTCAGAAACTGTGGTGATCCCATCCTCCGGATTCTTCATATACACATACAGAAACGATAATTAGAGTGGAATGAATAATCCATGAAATGAAAAGAAAATTAGGAATGCAAACAGAGAGTAGCGGCCATGGATATAGGGGCAAGAGCTTACCCCTGAGCTCGCACGAGATGATTCTGAAGCGCCCATGGAAAAACACTCACTGATTAGGTTACCTCATCACTAAAGGAAATTTGGAGAAAGGCAGCGCTATTCACGCCCCCAAAACCTCTAAATGGGCCCAATTTCCTAATATACTCCTATCCTTTTTTAAAATTAACCAATTTACTTATTGCACCCAGTTATATTCTCCAATTTATCCTTTCTTCAATTAAATCTCAATTCTTTTCCTCAAAATATAAACCCTTTTCCAAAACCACATCTTCGAAGATCTCCTCTCCAATACTTCCACCCCTTCTATCCATGTCAATGTGGAATCCAACCATAGAATGGTGTAATATCTGTAAGGCCTTGTGAGGTAGTTTAATCTTTGGGCAAAGATCCAGATTGTGCACACATATCCTAAATTTATGTGCCACTGATTTCTACAACTAAAACATAAAGTTGAATATTCATTCATTTTCTAATATCATTACTCCATACTACATCCTATATATCGTAAGCAGGCTTCTTCCAACGATAATGGCATAATAATCCAACTTTAGGACAATCCCAATTTGGAAAGAGTTTTTTGATCAAGGAATTAAAAAATCTACATATCCGAAAACAATCTCGCAAAAAAACAAATTTGATGTGTGCATAATTTCCAGTCACCCCCCTCATATATCATATTTTTTCTCAAAAAATCATAACTTGGGCTTTACAAAAAATTACAGTTTTTGTGAAGAAAAGAAGAACGTTGATGAGATAAGTTGGGGGACAAGATTATAAGGATTAAAGAAGAAAAGAGTGTATTTAGAGATTAGATGGGTTTATTTAGAATTTTGGTAGGGTACTAAGGGCATTTTAGTCTTTTAAATTGATGACAATTATATAATTAATGATAGGGGTTGTATTTAGAGAAATTGGAGGTGTGAATAGCGCCACCCTTTGGAAAAATGCCACATTTTTAGCAAATATTTGGAAAAATATCACTCAACCTAAATCCTTTAAATTATACCACCCTTACCCCTATGAATGGTCAAACATACCTTTTGCTTTAGAATGGACCCAAATCAAATTATCTCTCATTTCTCACGTGTTTGACAAAAAAAAAACACAGTTTTCTCTTCTGGCTCTCTCTCTGTCCTTCCCATCTCAATGTTTCAAATTCTCGACGACTCCGACGCCGAAGCAGTGTAGTGGTCTGGCATCGTCCCTCGAGATTTAGTAAAAAGGGGTAAAACAACTGAAGGAATAAGTCAACTGAATGAGATCCGTTGCACTAAGTCCACGAAAAATTTACATTAAAAATATCAAAGTATTATGTTTGACCATAAAAATGCTAAAGCATTTATGAAGACAAAAGAGCACCTGCAGACTTCCATGTTTCAGGCAGAAGACAAAAGAATACTATGAAGGGTCAACATCAAAGCTGCAAGAAATGACATGCCAACTGTTTAATGGTGGGATTTAAATTTGTCTATCTCTTCAACGGACAAAATTCAAATCCACACTATAAAGCCAAGGAAATTCAAATAGAAATAAGAGACACAAGATACAAGAAAACAAGCAAATCTAGAAAGCAAAAACTCTCTCTCGAGCTTAAAACTCATATCCTCAAGCTTCATCTAGAACACCTTATCCAACACTCAAGTGGAAGATCAAGGCTGTATCAACGGTTGAAGAGGAAAACTTTGTGAAAACAAATCGGGGTCTACATTGCCTTGAAGTAAAGGAGTGTAGTTAGGTTTTTGTCGAACCAAGGACTGAAGATTGCAAGAGGGTTGTGTGATCAAGTCTTGCACGCTCCAGTGAGCTGAAGTAACCAGAGGAGTCTAGTGAAAATCTGAGTCCAATGGCAGTAGGCTGTGTGATCAAAACTGCTAGGATTGTTTGCACTTTGTATCTAAAGTTACTTGATACATAGTGAATTCTTCCGAGAGTATGAAAAGAGTGGACGTAGAGGAATTACCCCATACTCGAACAACTATAAATATATGTGTATTTAAATTCCTGCACTTTACAATATGTCATTCTTATTGATGCTTAAACTATTTAATAACTCTATAAAATACTTTTGTTGATTGCCAAGAAATCTAAGGTGTAAGGCTTCCGCTGTTGTTAAGAAGAAAACTGATTTTCTAAAAGTTGGTATTTTCAGCTGAGTTACTCTATCAACAACTTTGTCAAGAGATATTTTGTGTGGTTAACTCTCTTGCTGAATGTCAACTTAATTGTCAGCAATGACTTAACTATTTTCTTTAAACTTTGCTTTGAAAAATCAAAAAATTATAAAGTTTATCCAACCCCCCTTCTAGACTTTACCTAACACCCCATGGGACCTAAACGCGGTATCAGAGCGGTTGGTTCAAAGAACTTTTCACACTGGTTACTGCACTAGATCTCCATTTTCAAAAACTATCAACGCGTTTAGTTTTCAAAGCTTTTAAAAAATTATTAAAATTGAAGCAAACCAAACTTGTTTTCCTTTGTTTACAATTGAAGAATTTGATAACTGAAAAATTCATATCTTGACACATCTCTCTTCACTATACGATGAAATGTGGTTTGTGATTGGAGATGGCCCATTAGAATTACAAATGTAAACACAATCACACAAGAGTCGTAGTCAGGCAGGAGAGGAAGATGCTAGTGTAGTAGAAATTGATAAACCCAAAAGTGAATATGATAGAAAAAGACATAACCTGGATAATGGTGCAAATGATATACTGTATAAGACCTTGAACAAAGCTATGTTCAACAAAGTTAAATCACACCAAATAGATAAAAACATATGGGATAAGCTGACTTTGCTCTGTGAAGGAACATGGCCGAATAAAGAGAATAAGCTTACATTGGCAGTGTAGAAGTTTGAAAACTTCAAAATGATAACAAAGAATCATCGGATAGGTTGGATGCAAGATTCACCGAGATTACAAATGAACTATTAGCCTTAGGGAAGGAATATTTACTAACAATATGGGCCTAATTTAATACTCTAATTCAAATAGGAGCCCAAAGTATTTTATAAAACCCAATAAAATAAATAAATTTATTATAAAATCAAGAATAACTTAATAACATAGTTAAATATTATGAATAAGCAATTAAATAAATTCGGTTCATTATATACTCTCCCACTTATAAAAAGTTTCGTCCTCGAAACTTGTCAAATACAAATAAATGTGAAATATGAATGGATGAAAATAAGTCTCGAAAGAACACCATAATCTTTACCAAAAAGTTGGGGGTAAATGACGAGCAACTTATCTTCACGCTCCCACATGGCTTCTTCTATGGCGTGATTTCTCCATAAGACTTTGAATAATGTGACCTTTGTCCTCCTAAGCTCTTTCTTGATTCTATCCAAGATTCTCATTGGCCTCTCTTCATATGTTAAGTCCTCACGAAGATTAATTATCTCGTAGGTTAAGATGTGTGATTGATCCGTAATGTACTTTTTTAGCATAGAAACATGGAAAACATTGTGGACTTCGGACAATGTTGGAGGTAAGGCAATTTGATATGATAAAATCACCTATCCTCTCTAAGATTCCAAATGGTCCAACGTAGTGAGGACTTAACTTTCCCTTCTTTCGCAACCTCATAACTCCTTTTATTGGTGCCACCTTAAGAAAGATCGTATCCCCTACTGCAAATTATAACAACTTTCTTCTTTTATCGGCATCTCTTTTGTTGACTTTGAGCGGTTTTCATTCTTTGCCGAATCTTATCAACTACCTCGGCTGTTTGTTTCCCCAACTCAGGGCCTATCAGTTTTCTTTCACCAACCTCATCCCAAAGCACTGGTAATCAACATTTCCTCCCACAATACCTCATACGGAGCCATCCTGATGAAGGCCTAGTAACTATTGTTGTATGAAAATTCCACTAACGGCAAAAACTTGTCCCAATGACCTTTAAAATCTATCACACACGCTCGAAGCATATCTTCCAGTGTTTGAATTATTCTCTCTGATTGGCCATCATATTATGATGGAAAGCTGTACTAGAACTCAGCTGAGTACCCATGGCTTGGTGTAGGCTTTTCCATAATTTGGAGGTGAACTTAGGATCTCTATCCGACACAATAGATAATGGTACTCCAGGCAATCGAACTATCTCGGATATGTATAATTCTGCATATTTCTCCATATTATACGTCTTCTTTACTGGTAGGAAATGTGACGACTTAGTGAGACAGTCAACTATAACCTAAATAGAGTTGAATCCCACCTTTGTCTTCGGTAATTCCATAACAAAATCCATGCTCACATGCTTCCACTTCCACTTTGGGAATCATCGATGGTTGTAATAGACCAAAAGGCCTCCAGTGTTCCGACTTAACTTACTGACAAGTAAGACATCTCTGAACATATGCTACCACGTCTTTCCTCATGCTGACCCATGAGAAATGCTTACCATGGTCGTATTTCATTTTTGTGCTCTCGGGGTGAATGGAGTAAGGGGTGTTATGAGATTCATTCAAAATCTCTAATTTCAACTCTTCGTTGTCCGGAATTGCCAGTTTAGTACCCAAAAGTAATGTCCCATCTGTCTTGATAACACAGTCAACCCATTTTTCTTCAACAACCTCCGAACAAATCTTTACCAACTTCAGATCATTCAACTGTGCAAATTTTATTCTTTCCAAAATTGACGATTGTAAGGTCAACGTAGCCAAATAGCTCGACTTCTCTAGAGATAGAATTTCCAACTCAAAGCTTTGCATGTCTTTCAGTAGTGGCTTTTGAAATGTTTGCAAGGCATAAATAGTCCCTCGACCGTTACGGCTCAAAGCATCTGCTACCACATTGGCTTTGCCTGGATGGTAATTGATAACACAATCATAGTCCTTTACTAATTCAAGCCATCTACATTACCTCGTGTTTAGCTCCTTTTGAGTGAAGAAGTATTTGAGGCTTTTATGATCAGTGTAAATTTCACATCTAGCCCCATATAAGTAATGTCGCCATATCTTCAAGGAAAAAACTATGGCTGCTAACTCGAGATCGTGACTTGGATAATTTATCTCGTTGTTAGGAAATTTATTTGTTAGATTTTGATGATACCATGTAAAACTTAGACTAGAAAGTTGGCACCCCATTTTCCTTATAATTCTGTGTTGTAATACTTAGGACTGAAATAGCTGAGTGAAGTCAGCTAAGTCAAGGAATGTAAGACGTCAACTGCAGACTAGAGTGAAGACTCTGCTCTGTGTCAGCTGAGTATGGCCAAGAAGGAAGACAAGGACTCGACTGAAGGAGAGCCAGCTGAGGAACAACTGTGTGAAGTATGAGGATGTGTCAGTCAAGTCAGTGAAAGAAGCCAAGTCTAACAGTTGAAGTGACAGTTGAATCATTCTTATGATTGGAGCAGACTCAAGTCACAAGGGGTAAAGACAACAGTCAAGTCAAGACAACTAACATTGATCCGTTGGAAGGAAGTCAATAATATTATTCGATATAGTAATATGTCCAAGCTGCCAGGTCTTAAAGTGTTTAGCCCAGAAACATGCAAAAGGAATAAGCCAATGGGAACACACTAAACTTGTGTAAAGCTGCAGAGCCATTTAATACGAGGGAAGTGTCAACATCACAAGTGCTGCAGACCAAGAAAAGACAAGCCAATGAACAAGAAGTGTCATTTCAAAATAACATATCTCTTCAGCGAGCAAATTTTCAAATGAGCACTATAAAAGGCTGAGGAAACATTTGAGAAAAGGTTACCTGAACCAAACACGAACGAATCAAGCTATTATTGAGCAAGTATATCCTGCAATATTCTCAAGCTTATCCAGAAAATTCGTCAAACCTAAAACTCAAAGGAACTCAATCCAACACACGCTGTGAAGGAAAGATTACTTCAACCAGTTGAAGAGGAAATGTTTAAAGAACAAAAACCCGTCTACTCTCCAAGTTAAAGGAGTTGTAGGAAGGTTCAAGGTCGAACCAGGAGATTCAAGTTTGTTGGAGGGCTGTGTGATCAAATCCAATGACTTGAAGGGAGCTGAAGTAGCAAGGCAGCTGTCTTCTAAAGAAGTTGAGTCACAGGAGAAGCCAACTATGTGATCAAGGCTGTCTCTAGACTGAGAACTACTTTGTAACTTGATATGTTACCTAGTGGATTCCTCCAGGAGTTGGAGAAGAGTGGATTAGAGAAATTACCCATCCTCGAACCACTATAAAATTACTTGTCATTTACTTTCAACATTTACTTTGTTACTTATATTTTTCATATCTGCTGTTAAGTTATTTTGCTATCCAACTGATAAATAACAAGTGCTAAAACAAGTGTTAAAAATGAGCTTTAATCTATCAAAGGGTGTTAAGTCTTCCGCTGTTAAAAACCAAATCAACTAAAGTTAAGTGTTAGCTGATGCAACCAAGTTATACTATCAACACTCGATCAGTGCCGAAATTGTTGCGGGTAACTTAGCTGAAGATAGCCAACCTAGCTGTCCCCTAAGAACACAGCTGATTTGCGTCAACTCTGTTGAAATTCTTAAAAACACTAAAAAGTGAAAATTTGGTAAGGTTTATTCAACCCCTCCCTTCTAAACCTTACACCACACCCCTTGGGACCTACACTCGTAATCCTTCACTTGTTTGGAAGCATACGCAATTACCTTCCCTTATTGCATCAGAACACACCCTAAACCCTTCAGTGAGGCGTCACTGTAGATAGCGAACCCATCAATCCCATTTGGCATCGTAAGGACCGGAGCCGTCATCAACCTCTTTTTTAACTCTGGGAAGCTCCTTTCACACTTATCGTCCCACTGAAACTTAACATTCTTTCTCGTTAGCTGGGTCAGTGGTGGGGAATATCCTTGAGAAACCTTCAACAAATCTTCTATTGTATCCAGCTAACCTAAGGAAGCTGTGAACCTCTCCTGCGTTCGTCGGTGTTGGCCAGTTCTGTACAACCTCAACCTTACTAGGGTTCACAAATATCCCATCTCGAGAAACAATGTGGCCCAAGAAAGGAACATTGTCCAACCATAACTCACACTTACTAAATTTCGCGAATAACTTCTTCTCTCGAAGCTTTTGCAAAACTAGACGTAAGTGTCGTTCATGCTCGTCTTTCATTCAGGAATAGATAAGGATATCATCAATAAAACGATAACAAAATGATCGAGGTAATCTAAAAAGACTCAATTCATCAGGTCCATGAATGCGGCTGGGGCATTAGTCAAACCAAAAGGCATGACTAAGAATTCGTAATGACCATAGCGAGAACGAAAAGCGGTTTTTGGAATATCATCCTCTCGAATGCGCAAATGATGGTAACCAGACCTCAGATCGATCTTGGAGAAATACCCATCACCCTGAAGCTGGTCGAATAACTCCTCAATTCTTGGGAGAGGATATTTGTTCTTGATTGTTACCTTATTAAGTTCACAATAGTCAATACACAATCTCATCGATCCATCCTTCTTTTTAACAAAAAAGGACCAGTGCACCCCAAGGTGAGAAACTCGAAATGATGAATCCCGTATCCAGTAAATAATGTAGATGCTCCTTGAGTTCTTTCAATTCGGCAGGTACCATCCAATTCGGTGCCTTGGATATAGGAGTTGTCCCAGGTGCCAACTCTATAAAAAACTTCACCTCTCTCTCTGGCGGAACACCATTAATATCCTCAGGAAATACGTCAAGGTATTCAGGAACAATAAGAATTTGGTCACTCGAGGGGCGTTCTTAAGGAACCTCGACTATTAAGGCCAGGTATGCCTTATAACCTTTGTGCACGAGTTTTTGAGCTTTCATAGCTACGATGATAGGGATAGTAGGTTTGGATGAAATTCGTTGGAAGAACAATTGGGAGTCCTGAAGGTGAATGAAGATGACCCTTCATGCTCGACAGACAATCATTGCATGGTGCTTGGACAACCAGTCCATTCCCAAAATGACATCAAAGTCATGTATATCTAATCTAATAAGATCTGCAGATAATTTTTTCCACCGATAGTGACAAGACAATTAGTGTACACTAGGGTTGAGTTCATGACATCCCCTAAGGGGATTGATTTGTTGAAGTGAGTGTCCAATGAAGAAGTATAATCAAATATGTTCTTAGCGAATTTTGAGTTCATGAAGGAGTGCGAAGCTCTAGAATAAATTAGGACATAAGCAGATATACCACAAACATTCAAAGGTCCTACGAAATAATTACACACTTAAAAACATGCATGAATATAATGGCATGAAATTCATAAATTAAAAGGATGAGTTAGACGGGTACCAGCCACCAAGTCTGTTGCTTCCTCAGCTTTAGCTTGTGTCATAGCGAACACTCGAGCCAGGGTTGGCTTCTTCTTATCTGGGCAAAATTGTGATATGTGTCCAGGCTTCTTAAAATTGAAGCAAGCTCCCGAACCCTAAAAACATTCACCTAAATGTGTCTTACAACATCTCACACAAACAACCATTGGTTGTTTATTCTGTGGAGCACTTGTGGGGTCTACACTTGTTTTCTTTTTTGACCACTATTATTCCACACCTTTGTATTTTCAGTCTTAAACTTTCGTCTTCCTTGTTGAGTCCCCAGCTCTTCTCTACTAACCGCCTCAGCCATTTCCACCAACATAGCCTTGTTGATGACTTCACGTTACGTAGTAAGCTCAAACGGTGCCACGGTAAGCTTGATCTGAGATCGCAATCCTTCCTCGAATCATCCGGCCCTCTGTTCCTCAGTAGAAACTAAATTAGGGGCAAACTTAGATAAGTTGGCAAATTCAGCCTCATACTGAGCCACCATATGGCTTCCCTACTCTAGTCGTATGAACTCCCTTTCATTCTGTTGGCGGACGCTCCTGGGAAAATACTTATCATTGAAAACTTTCGTAAACCACTCCCAGGTAAAAGGGCGAGTGTCACCCTCGATCCGACGTTGCACCATTCTCTACCAGTCATATGCATCACCTCACAGTATGAATGTCGAATAGTTAACTTGTTCCTCATCAGTGCAATCAATAACGGGAATGATCTTTTGCATCTCTTTGCTGGATCCTATACCTGCTCATCACTGTGCTCTTCAAGACCTGGGAAAAAATCCTTCTTACTGTCCTCAGCCCCCCTAACCCGACGACAGCTGCTATTGAATCAGCGTAAGGGGATGTCGGTGATTTTGGAATGTACCAGCTGTATAAGCCATCCCTCAACTCCGATAGGATCAGTAGTGCCCGCAAAGGACCGCGGGAAAAACCTAAGAAAATTTAATATCGGTTTCTTTCTGGGGTCTCAGCTCGTCTGGTCTGGTTAACGTGACCATGAGTAGCCGATGCTTGAACAAGGGCCTTGACAGTCAGAGGGGTCTCTTGAGCGTTGTTATTGTTAGAGTCATTCCCATCATTGTGTGCGGCGTGAGTATTGCGACTCATGATTGCTTAGCTGTTATAGGTTCACTAGGTTCGTTAACTAATCACTATAATAAAATAAATTCTATTCTGGTATTGATCTATCAAAGCATAACACAATAAAATATAACGCAAAGTGATATCTTGTGAAGTTCAGTCATCATCTAATCAATCCAAGTACTCAACACATAGTAGGCATTTCAAATATACATAAACATACATTTTCATAATGACAAAAATGTAAAACTTACCACATTCCGGAGGGAGATGCTCGGAGTGCCTTGGAACTCATGATTCGATTTAAGACTTATTGTAATTTAAAACTTTTGAAGTCTACAGAACCGATTTTAAAAAGCCTCGGCTCTGATACCACTAGATGTAGCGCCCTTTCTAGCTTGCTTGAATTTTAATGCAACAAATAAGCAATTAAAATAGAAATACTCTGAAGAATGCTGAAAAATATGGAATAATAAAAAACCTACCTCGTTTGAAAACTTTGCAGTGGAATTAAATGCTAATAACTGAAATAATTACTTGTCCAAAAACATTCATACTGAAAATAAAACAACATTCGACATTTAATAAACTAAAAAAGTCAAAACTCTGAAAATAATAAAAATTGAAGAACATGAAAATCATGAAAAATGTGGGTTTCCAAGTCACTGCGCCCCACCATCTCTTTCCTGTTCTGCATTCTCATCTGAAAAATTAAACATTCGTGGAATGAGCTAAAGGATCTCAACAAGTAACCTCATGCATGAATGCATGCCTAATGCAATAACTTAATTTATATATCCTTGTAAAACGTTACGTTTCCTTTACTTACAAAACTTTGACTTTCTTTTCGTAAAACGTTCTTAGGACGCGAGCTCACTTGGTGACACATTATTCTAATCAGGATCGCACTGGTCCTTGTTATTTGGAACCCAATTAACATTTTGCCCGGAGACCCATTTCCTTTCATTTTGCCCGAAGGCCCATTTCCTTTAACATTAACATTAGCCGCAAGCGACAAAGTGTCGGAACGCGGGTCCCCCGCGCCCATTTCCACTCATTGCAGCATGATAGAACAATGTGCACCCATTTATTTTTGAAAAACGTTATTAATTCTAAACATAAGACTTGACTTTACTTAATATTGGGATGCTCGTGAAATACAATGAACATACATAACATTATGCATGAACCTAAGTGATGCAACATATCATTAAATACAAGAACAAAAATAAGCATATATCATAATAATTAAACCACGTTAGATGAAACGACTTGAGAGCAAAACCTTACATTTAACTAATTAGGGGAAAACTAAACATTCAGTTAGTAAGGGAAAACAATACATTTATTTAATTAGAAAAACTATACGTTAAATAACTCATACTAATTTTGGGAAAAGCCTATGTTTAATTAATCAGGGAAAAACCCTACATTTAATAATTCAAAACAATTTAGGGAAAATCCTACATTCAGTTAGCAAGGGAAAAACCATATATCCAATTAGTTAGGGGAAACATTACATTCAATTACTTAGGGGTAAACCCTATGTTCAACTCATTAGGAAAAATCCTTATGTTAAATTAATTCGGTAAAGACCCTGTGTTCAACTAATAACGAAAAACCCTACGTTTAACTAGTTAGGATAACCATACATTCAATTAGTAAAGGAAAAATCATATATCCAATAAGTTAGGGGAAACCTTATATTCAATTAGTTAGGGTAAACCCTATGTTCAATTGAGTAGGAAAAAACCCAACGTTAAATTAATTAGGGAAAGACCTTATGTTCAACTAATGAGGGAAAATTCTACGTTTAACTAGTTAGAGATAACCCTACATTCAATTAATAGAGGAAAAATCATATATCCATTCAGTTAATAAAGAAACCTTATATTCATTTAATCAAGGATAAACCATATGTTCAACTAAGTAGGGTTTACATTAACTTAATTAAGGAAAAGCTCTACGTTCAACTAACTAGGGAAAAACCTCAACTAATGTAACTTTCAACCAACAAAACAACAACTAATTAAAATAACTTACCTGTTAATGAGCCGAACGAACTCCCTTGTAAGCAATTAAACCCGGACTAATAAATTCTAATTCCTAAACTAACATTGAACCAGAACAATTGTTGGAATGCGTATTTGGTTTATGGTTCAATATTTAGAATAATACCAACCTTATGATTCAATTGAAACATGGAAAGAAATTATAATTCCTTCCACGGACTCTTAGAGGTATTTTGTAATGTTTTTCCCGATCGATCGCCCCAATAAATAAAATTTTCGGTACAAAAAACTGAAAAAGCGAGTTTGACCCATCATGTCATTGCTCCCAGGCCAAAGACGCTTACCCGAGTTTTTACATGATGAGCACCGAAAAAAGAAGATGCATCTTGTTTTCTCGGTGCTCATCTCATAAAAACTCCGGTTAAGCGTGCTTAATTGTGGATGGGTGACCCCCGGGAAGCAGCTCTATCAAGTGAGGACAAAGCGCTATAAATTACATATGGTATCGTGAGCGGGACCTCTCCTAGTAAGGTGTGGTTCGACGAACCAAGCGGAAGTCGGTGGGCTTGTGACGCCCGGGGCCGAAGAGGGCGGGGAGTGATCGCCAGCAAGAAGGCACGGACAATGAGCGGCTCCTGGCAGGCTTCTAGGCGGAGGGGGACATGAATTAACCGATCCCACACCCGAAGAAGAGGAGATTCTGAGACTGTGTATGGTATGGGACTATACAGTTGAGGAGAGCTCAAAAGATTTGATAGGTACTACTCATATCAACAAGATGCATCTTCTTTTCTGGTGCTCATCTCATAAAAACTCCGAAGTTAAGCGTGCTTGGCCCGGGGCAATTGTGGGATGGGTGACCCCCTGGGAAGCAGCTCTCAGGGTGCGCGTGAGTGAGGACAAAGCGCGCTGGAAAGACTCGTGTTGGTTTGTGGGGACAGTCGTCGATCTGGAAGGCGGGCCGTTACATATTTGTAGGGATCTAATCAATAACATAAAATTACAAAAACAAAAAGAGTTTGACCACATGCATGCTTGTACAAAATAGAGTTGGAAACATTTTCTATCAAATAGAAATATAATATATTGTGTCTGTAGGTCCCAAGAGGTATATGTAAGGTTTAGAGGGAGGGGGGTTGAATAAACCTTACCAACTTTTCGATTTTAGTCCTTTTAAAATATTACAGAGTTAACACACAGCTAAGTCCTTGAGGGATAGCTAAGTTAGTTAATCAGCAGAGTTAGCCACTCAACAGACTCGATAGAGCTGTTGATAGAATAACTCAGCTGTTTAGTCTAAACCTTAACTTGGCTGTGATGAGTTTTTCAGCGGAAGACTTAACACCCTTGAATTTGATTTAACTTTGTTTTAACACTTGATTTTAGCACTTTGTTATTTGATCAGTTGGATAGCAAATTATCAGCAGATATAAAATATGTGTGCAGGAATGTAAATATGCTGAAATGTAAATGACACAAGTAAGTTTTATAGAGGTTCGAAGATGGGTTAATTCTTCTACTCCTCTCTTCTCCAACTCCTGGAGGAATCCACTAAGTAATTATCAGAGTACAAAGTGGTCATCAGTCTAGAGACAAGTCTTGATCACGCAGCTAACTTGCTCCTTGGACTCAGTCTGGAGATGCCTTGATCACACAGCTGGCTTCTCGTTCGACCCAACTTCTTCACAGGGCGGCTGCCTTGCTACTTCAGCTTACTTTCTCAAGCTTCTTGGATTTGATCACGAAGCCCTCCAATAACTTGAGATTGGTTCGACCATGAACCTTCTTCAATCTTCATTGGAAAGTAGACCCCTTTTGATTCTTCAAAAGTTTCCTCTTTAACAGTTTGAAGTTTTCTTTCCTTCACAGCTTGGTGTTGGATCGATTTCCTTCGAGATTTAGGCTTGAGGATTTTTCTTGAATAACTTGAGAATATTTTGCAGGTTACAGTTTGAATATTGCTTGCTTGTTCGTGGTTCAGGTGTGCAAGGTAACCTTTTCTTAATGTGATTCCTCAGCCTTTTATAGTGAACTTCCAAAAATCTGTCCGTTGAAGAGATAGGCTGATTTTCAAAAGTCACTTTTGTTCGTTGGCTTGTCTTGTTGCAGTCCTTGATGTTGACATTTCCTCGTATTTAATATCTTGCAAAGATTGCAAATAAGTTTCGACACTTGTGCATCTTCCCATTGGTTTGTTCCTTTTGCACACAACTGGAACTAACACTTTATCTCTGACAACTTTAACAGGTTACTATTCTGAGTAACATTCTTGACTTTCATCAACGGATCTCGTTCAGTTGTCTTGACTTGACTGCAGTCTTTTATTCCCCAGGTGACTTTGAGTTAGCTTCCAATCAATGGATGACTCATCTGTCACTTCAACTTGAGACTTGGCTCCTTGAGTTGACTTGACTGACTCTTCATACAGCTGTTTCACAGCCGATACTCCTTCAGTCGAGTCCTTGATCTTCTTTGTTGCCTATACTCAGATGTTCCTTAGCGGAGTCTTCACTTCAGTCTTCAGTTGACTTCTTGTATTTCCAGGCATAACTGACTTAACTCAGCTTATTCAACCCTATCTATTACAATACAAATTACAAGGAAAATGGGGTGCCAACTTTCTAGTCTAAGTTTTACATGGCATTCATCAAAATCTAAACAATAAATTTCCTAACAATTTCCCCCTTTTTGATGATGCCAAAACTTAACAAGATTGAATAAAATGTAAACATCACAGATACATACAGACAATGCAGAAACAAAGAATGTATATGTTGAATAGATCATTTTATTGATCATATCATTCTTGTTCTTTACACATACTAGCAAATTGCACACATCTATGCTAGAATACATATACAAAGTGAGATGATACAAAAACACTTTATAGAGTGTACAAATGACTTACAAAGATGTATTTATAGAAGTAAAATACATGAAGGGTTCACAACAACACTTCATCGCCTTCGCTGCCTCCTTCTTTCCTCTTCAGCTCTGTCATCATCAGCCCTCTTTCTCTTTTTTTCTTCTTCAGCTGCTTTCTTCTTTTCATAAGCTCTCTTCGCAGCTTTCATCTTTTCTTTTTCTTTCTTGTCTTTCTTTCCACAACTGATTTTGTGTTTTGTTTTCTTCTTCAATTCTCTTCACATATTCATCATTCTTCCTAGCCACTTCCCGATTGGCTACTTCATCATACCCAGCCGAGTAGATCCTTCCTTTCTTGCCTGGATCTACATATTCAATATTTTTGGGTAGAGGTCTAGGTTGAAAACCTCTTCCTCCACCACTTCTTCCTCCTCCTCTGGGCGTATATTGTACTGGAGTCTTCTTCTTACCAAAATGGTCAGCTGGTAGTCTCGCCTATCGCCTTCTTCACACAGCTTTAGGCCCTTCTCCCAGTACAAATCCCAGGTTTGGGCTATGGACATGTTTTTGAAATAACCTTCGGACTCAAGCGTTTTGAATTCTTCAACGGATCTTGGCTCAGTTCCATCATCTAGAATGGCATCCGTGTCCTTCCCTGCCGGAATGCCACCATAAGCTTTCAAGACTTCTAGTACACGGGCATCCGTCTTTCTTTCAACCTCCTTCATCCCTGCTTCCACAATTTTTCTCTTCTCAGACATAGGTACAACAGAGTGTTGGAGCGGCAGAGTCACAGGAAGTTTGCTGATTATCGATGCTGTGACATGACCTTGCTGAGGGGTTTCAGCAAGCATTAAGGTCACATCCTTTGACCTTTCCCCCTCAACAGCTTTTCCCTTCTCCTTCTTCTTCTCAACAACTGTCTCTTCCTTCAACTTCCTTAGGTATTCCTCTTCCCTCTTTTTGGCATCATCGAAAGAGAGAGGAACCCCTGGAAACATCCCAGCGAACATGAAATCTAGTCGGCTTAGAACGGAGTTCTGCTTGGAGTCCGCTGCGGCATGTGCTGTGCGAAATTCTGAGCGTGTTGCTTTCGATTCAGCTGCCACTAATTTCATTTCAGCCATGAGAAGGCTGAACTTAGATAATCAAATGCTTCAATTTAACCGTGTTGGGCACATGCGATAACCAAGGCAACATATCGGAACTCACCCTTCGACATAACCACATATAAAATCATTAATATTGCACACATAATTCCAAAGCTACATAAACTAGCGAGATTACTTGCTTGTTCAACTTAGGAGTAGTAAAATCCTTTTCAGGCCTCTTTCGAATCAATCCTCTCTTTCTTCTCTCTTCTTTGGCCGACTACTGCTCTCTCTGGCATCTTTATCCGTCTTCTCAATGTGTGCATTCTACGTGTCTTATATCTTATTTAACCTACTCCTAATTGGACTAGGTTTAGGGTACATGGGCCTATAATTAGCTTAATAACAATATGGGACTAATTTAATACTCTAATCCAAATAGGATCCCAAAGTATTTTACAAAACCCAATAAAATAAATAAATTTATTATAAAATCTAGAATAATTTAATTACATTATTATATATTATCAGTAAGAAATTAAATAAGTTCAGGTCCTTATAGTTACTCTATCAACACCTCTGTCAAGATAACTGTTGAGTGGGTAACTCTCCTGCTGAATGTCAACCCAGCTGTCTGAAAGGACTTAGCTATTTTCTTTGAAACTCTGATTTTCAAAATCAAAAAATTATAAAGTCTATTCAACCCCCCTTCTAGACCTTACCTGACATCATTTGGGACCTACAACTACAAGCAATGTTGTAAAAATCGGCCTAGGCAGCCGCCTAGGCGGACCCAATTTTCCCAAAATCGGCCAAAAAATCGTTCTGGGGCAAAAATTGGCCTAGGCACCCGCCTAGGCGGCAAAATATCGGAAAACAATCGGGAAAAAATCAGTTTAGGCGGTCTAGTCGGAATAAATCGGCCAAAACTCGGGAAAAATCGGCCAAAATATAAAAAATGAAAAAAAATAAGAAAAACTTGGGCTTTTCTAGGCGCCCGGTTGCCGCTCGACTGGCGCCTAGCGATTTCTTCAACTTTGCCTACAAGTGATATAAGGGCGGTTGGTTCAAAGAAACTTCCGCGAGGGTTAATGGACTAGATCTTCTTTTTCAAAACTATCAACACAACTAGTTTTCAAAGCGTTTACAGAGTTATTATAATGGAAGCAAATCTAACTCCTATTCCTATGTTCTCCATTGAAGAATTTGATGATTGGAAAATACGTATGCAGTGACATCTTGTTTGATACATGTTTTTATCTTAATTTTGATGATTTTATTTTTACACCAAAACAATATTTTTAATTGTTGTCCAAATACTCCTAAATGATTTAAAATGGTTTTAATATTTTCCGGAGTATTTCTTCAAGTTTTATTTTAGATAAAATTGGACAACACTTTTAATGATTTTATGTTTATAAGTTTTTACTTCAAAACAAGGTTCCTAAATGTTGCTTAAATACTCCCGATTGGTTTAAAAGGTTTTTACTAAATTTTCGGAGTATTTCTTGAGTTTTATTTTCGATAAAAATTGGACAACATTTCTGTCTCGAGGTCAACCGGTCGCCGTAGAGGGCAACCTGTACCTGAAGATGAATTTTTAAAACAGAAAATGAGACGGAGGAGAAAGTGACCAGGTCGACCGATCGACCAGGGTGTCGACCATTGGCGTCGGCCGTCGACACCCACTGTCGGCCGTACACTGGCATCAATATTGAAACAGAACATTGCATCCTTGAAATATCAATGAGGGGGACAGGTCAGGGTCGAGGTCGATCGGTCGAAGTCCCCCCTGACCGGTCGCCCTGTTGTATTTTGCTATGTTTTCTTCAAACTTCTATTTGAGCGCGACCGGTCGCCCTATGTTTTGATGACAAATTTCTCGACCGTTTGAACAATGAGACAACATTTCCTTAAATCATGGAGTTGATTTCTAACAGCTCTTTTCTTCAATTGTCTTGCAATTTTTTTACAGAATTCAAGTCCCCAAGAGGAGGCTATCATGTACAAGACATCTCCTATAAATAGAGGAAGTTTTGGAGCAACCAATACAACAATTGAAATACAACACAACAAGATACATACCAAGCAAACACTTGTTATTCATAGTTATTATTCTTGTTGTATTTTTGCCTAGCTTATCACTTTCACATCTTGAGGTCTAGGCTTTTATTTCTTGATTACACTTGCACTCAAATTGTAATATCCATTATTGAGTTGTAATCTTGATTTTTGGTCATCATTCAACACAAGACATCCTTGTGAGTATTCTTGTGGTAAGAATACACTTGGGTGATCTAGGTGATAGGTGTTTCAAGAGTGTGGTACTCTTGAGTTGTTGAAGAATTTGGTATTCTTCAAGATTGAAGATTGTGGTGATCTTCAAAGGTGCCGTTGAAGGAAGATTGTGGTAATCTTCAAAGGGAGATTGTGGTAATCTCCAAAGGTGGTGTTGTAGAAGAGTGTGGTGCTCTTCAAGGTGTTGTAAGTTGAAGTTGTATTAATTTTGGTAATTAATAAAATTCTTTTTCTTTTTGAAATCCATCCCGGATATACTGGGGTGGTAGAGGATTAGGCCCTAGGTGGGTTGAACCTCTATAAATCGACGTGTGTTGTTTACATTCCGCACCTTTATTATTGTCTTTGAGCATTCGGTTCGAAAAAGAGGGTATAATCGAAAAGATGGAGATAATCTATTCACCCCCCTCTAGATTATCGTAGCCGCTGGGACTTACAAGTGGTATCAGAGACAAACTCTTTGGCAAGCTCGTTTCCCATCGCGAGTGAAGAGGAACGATCGTCGGCTACGAATGAAGCTCATCTTTCCGGCACCTCCACCACCAAGCCACCACTATTTGATTCTAAAAATTATACATTTTGGAAAGAAAGAATGGAATGCTATTTACAAGGTTGCGGGTTCGATATTTGGAACGTCGTCATAAATGGAGAATCCATTCGGATGAAAGACACACCATACTCCTCCAAAGCTCTCAAGGAGCTCAATGATGAAGAAAAGAAAACCATCTCCTTAAATGGTAAAGCTCTCAATATTTTGTATTGTTCACTTACTAATTTGGAATATGAACATATTGTAGGAATTCGATCGGCACATGAAGTATGGCAAAAATTAGAAGCCATCTATGGAGTATATGCAAATGAAAGGAGTCAAACAAAAGCATCTACTTCTCAAAGGGATACAAGGTCATATCTAAGGAACAAGCCTTTTACAACTTCCAACTATGAAGTAGTCGAACAATGTTTTATGGGCATCGGAGAAAAAAACGAGGTATGTCTTAAACCCTCTACTTCCTATGATATTGTCATTCAAAATGATTATAGTGATTTGCAAAATGATTTTGATGATCTTCAAAATGAATTCCAAAATTTACTAGTTAAGTACAAAAATTTGAAAAAGGAATTCAATGTTTTGAAAAATGAAAAGGATAGTTTATTTACTTCCTATGAATCACTATCATGTGCTCACACCACCACACTTGACAAGGTTAGAAACCTTGAAAAACAAAATAGTACTCTTGTTGAGAATATGAATTGCATGAAAAATGATTTATCAAAATCCAACTTGAGTACCAATAAATTGCCTAATGTTGAGAATGATAATGGTTGTGATAATTTGGATAATGAACTTGATCATGAGCCTAATATTATCAAGTATATGAAAAAGAATCGAGTTCCTATACATGTTAGTACTATCACTTGCTTTTATTGTGGTAAGAAGGGACACACCGTTAATACTTGTCGGGCTAGAAATAGCTCTAATTATTGTTGGAGACCTAAAAGTCTCAAGACTAATCCCAAAGGACCCAAACACTTGAGGGTACCACAAAACAATGTCATATTAGGTACCCGGCGGAATAATAATCGAAAAAAATTCATACCGCCAAGAAGACATCAAATGACCATCTCATTTGATCAAAGAAAAAGACATCACCAAAATGAATTTCCAAGAAGGAAATACTATCAACAAAAGGAAGGATACAATTCTTGGAGATGGAGCAATTGGAACAATCATTATCAACAAGAAGATTTTCAAAGGGGAAGATATCATCAACAAAGAGAACGGCATAACCCATGGAAATGGCGAAATTGGTAAACCGTATCTCCCCTATTTAAATATGCATTTTTTGCATGTTTTTATTTATGCTTTAATTGCAAAATGAGTTTTTCAAAATTTTAATATTAAGGTCTACTATATATGAGTTTTTAAAAATCTTTTGAAAAATGAGACCTTACTTGTTAATTTTAAACTCTTGAGAACTTAGACTAATGAATTTTTATATCTTATGGATTTCTATAACATTAGCATTTTTATGATATCTATTATTGTTTGGCCTACACTTGTGCTATCATATCTTGTGGAAAATTTGTTTAAAGAATTGTGTAGGTTATATATCTCATATTCATTGGCTATCGTCTATTTCTTCATCAAGAGATTCTTAAACCATCGAGGTATGTTCACTCGTAATTTTCTTAGTACTCGATATTGTGTTCATGTCATGTTTATGCACTTATCTTTCAAAATATTTTATTTCAACCCCTTAAGTGCCTCTAAATGATTTTGTAAATTTTTCTCAAAAGGGCACTACTCGCAAAATCTCGTTTTTCTAGAATATATGTTTTATCGAAACTCATATTCGTCGGATTTAGTCCTCGATTACATTTTTGCAACGTTTTATAACTTTTGGGGTGAAAAATTGAATTTTGGAAAATTCTGAAGAATGAAAAATTGCACTTTGGGGCCAAGGCGGGGGCCGACCGGTCGCCCTGCACATCGACCGGTCGCACCCTACCTCGACCGGTCGCCTAGGCTAAATTTTTTGGTTAAAACCCGTCTGTCTTCATTTTAAGAAACAGAACAAGACTTCTTCAAACCCTCGCACGCGCAGAGCTCTCACCCCCTTTCTCTATAATCCTCAATTCTTCATCAATCTTTGTGATTCTTGTTGCTAATCCACTTCTTTTTGCAAGAATTTTACATATATGGCACCTCCAAGAAATTCTACCGGTCAAAATCCCACCTCCAAGCGAAGAAAAGGCGGAGAGGATTCTTCGAGAAATTGGCAAGAAGAAGCCGAACAAAGGGATATTCGAGCTACTCAAAGGAATGTGGCTCAAGAACGTGACGACATTCAAAATCCCGTACTCTCCAAGCCCCAAATTGTCGAACTCCGCGGAACGATTTCCTTCAAAAATTGCCGATGGGCGAAAAGTAAGAAAACTCTTATACCGTTAGCTCCTCGCCCTGTTAATGTTTTAGATTTTATCAACAAATTTGCGGAATGGTACTATGAGAATTTGAACATGGGTTCAAATTCAATTGCTCGCACTAAAATTTGTCGATTTAATTCGTTTGCAAATGAGTATCCTACTATTAGAGGATTCTTTGAAGAGCAAGGTTGGATGTTTTTGTGGGAGCATCCATATGTTTTATATGATGATGATATTATTCTACACTTCTATGCAAACATGTGGGTGGAATATGATGCTAGTAGGAAGCCGATTGCATTAAACTTGTTGGCAAGGGGTCGTCATTTTAGGTGGACTCCTAATGATATTTGTCGGTTTTTACATGTTATAGAAGGTGGTTGGGACTATTTTTCTTGTTCAATTTGGAATGATGAGATGTTGGGGGTTTCTATGGAAG
Source organism: Rehmannia glutinosa (assembly GCA_016081115.2). Taxonomy (NCBI): domain Eukaryota; kingdom Viridiplantae; phylum Streptophyta; class Magnoliopsida; order Lamiales; family Orobanchaceae; genus Rehmannia; species Rehmannia glutinosa. The sequence goes on along the minus strand of JABTTQ020002168.1, from coordinate 87,121 downwards.
AAGTCAAGACTTATTTGGGTGTGTGGCCAAAATATTCATTGTTGGCGATGACTCTTGAACACCGGATTATATCGGTTATTGTCGCCTATTGCATATGTGGAAAAGCGGGAAAAATGCCTAGCAACATGGACTATTTTTTGACTTATAAGATTGCTAGAAGGGAACCGCTTAATTTTGGCGCTATACTTATTCAATGTCTAATTGAGTCTATTACTCAAGGAAATAAGAAGTTTGTCATGGGCAATTGGATTTGCAAACTTCTTATACAATCGGGACTACCTTCGTCGGAGTGTAATTCAGAGGTATTTCAAAATGATTTTGACATTGATAACATCTCCCAAATGGTCACTATGCGTAAAAATATGGATATCCGACCAACTAAAATGGCTAGAGGAAGAGGTCAAGGTTCCACATCCGAAAATCCAAACGACTTCTTTGATGATGCCGAGGCCGCGAGATTGGTGGAGGAGGGCGAACCGAGCAATCCGGAGGGTAATACCGGTGCTCAACCGCCTAGGAGGTACACCCAAACCGAGTATGATGAACTAAGAACATATCATGAAACTCGGTATGAGGCTTTGGAGCAAAAGACCTCCAAAATGCAAAAATCAATCGACAAGTTAAAGAAATTCATCAAAGATCTTATTCCCGGAACTTGCTTCTCTTCGGACGAGGAATGATGTCCCCACCCCTTTATTATATTAGCATTTTCTTTCTTGTCCATGTTGTTTTGTAATTTTATGAACTATCTTGTAAAACTCTAAATTGCACTAATGAGATTTGCTTGTTTTCTTGAAAGAGTTAAAATAGCAAGTTGAAAATGGCTATTGGATGATCATGATATTGATGGAGTATTTGATGGTAAAAATACTCTAGTTTGGCATTATTGGTATGAAGTACTTGATGGTAAAAGTGCTTCTCTTAATTTTTGATGCCTTGATCATTTTAATGGATGATTTGGGACATTTGTAATGTCTTATATGCATTGTTTGATGCTTGACATGTATTACTTGATGGTTCTTATATTTTTGCTTGATGGCATTTGTAATGCCTTGATCTTTTTTGGCCAAAATTATCTCAATTGGGTCGAACCCTTGAGAATTTACTTTGTTAGGCCTATTATTTGTTGCATATATGTTGAAAATTGCTTTTGGTGATGATATGAAAAACTTGGCTAAATATACTTTACAAGGGCTATATACATTTTCTTCAAATTTTGACACCCGCCAAGTGTTCGATAAAATATTTCAATGAAAGATTCATAACTTACATGATTCTCTTATTTTCAAATGTCCTAAATTCTTGTTGAGATCTTGTTTTAACAAACAAAACGAGCTTATGGACATTTTTTGATACATTTCTCCCATTTTTTGATTTCTAAGCTTAATTCTTTCAAAAGGTTGATAAATCGTATTGTTGGCACATTTTGATAAACTTGTATGATGTTTTTATCATCCTAACATTCTTTTTGATGATTCCAAACAGGGAGAAACAGGAAATTGGCTCTTTAGCTCAAAGAAGCTAATAAAATCTCGTTATAAAAGCTATAAGCTATGGCTTCTTAAAGCCATAAGTTGTGGACTATACTTAGTCCAATTGTTGCTTGATGAACATAAAAACAGGAAATTGGCTCGTTAGCTCAAAGAAGCTAATAAAAGCTCGTTATAAAAGCTATAAGCTATGGCCTCTTAAAGCCATAAGTTGTGGACTATACTTAGTCCAATTGTTGCTTGATGAACATAAATACTTGTCTAATGATGTTTTGTTAACAGGGGGAGCTTATAAGCTCTTGAACAAAATGTAAAAGCTAAAGCTTTTAGCTTGTGGTTCATTGCTTTTACATTATTCTTGATGTGCTTATTGATAGGGGGAGCTTGTGCTTATCTTTGGATAATATTTACTCCCTTACTTGGTTGCTTATGTATTTTGGAAATTTTGGTTGCTTCTAAACGGTTAGATGTTTTTACCGGAAAATTGTTTTTAAAATTGTCCTCCTAATATTTCCAAAAATTGTTTTGGTTTGTAATCATCAAAAATGGGGAGATTGTTTGATACATGTTTTTATCTTAATTTTGATGATTTTATTTTTACACCAAAATAATGTTTTTAATTGTTGTCCAAGTACTCCTAAATGATTTAAAATGGTTTTAATTGGACAACACTTTTAATGATTTTATGTTTATAAGTTTTTACTTCAAAACAAGGTTCCTAAATGTTGTCTAAATACTCCCGATTGGTTTAAAATGTTTTTACTAAATTTTTGGAGTATTTCTTGAGTTTTATTTTCGACAACAATTTGACAATATTTCTGTCTCGAGGTCAACCGGTCGCCGTAGAGGGCAACCTGTACGTGAAGATGAATTTTTGAAATAGAAAATAAGACGGAGGAGAAAGTGACCAGGTCGACCGGTCGACACACCTGTCGACCGGTACCTGGGCATCAATATTGAAACAGAACATTGCATCCTTGAAATATCAATGAGGGGGACCGGTCAGGGTCAAGGTCGACCGGTCGAAGTCCCCCCTGACCGGTCACCCTGTTGTATTTTGCTATGTTTTCTTCAAACGTCTATTTGAGCGCGACCGGTCGCCCTATGTTTTGACAGCAAATTTCTGACCGTTTGACCGCAGACAACATTTCCTTAAATCATGGAGTTGATTTCTAACAGCTCTTTTCTTCAATTGTCTTGCAATTTTTTACAGAATTCAAGTCCCCAAGAGGAGCCTATCATGTACAAGACATCTCCTATAAATAGAGGAAGTTTTGGAGCAACCAATACAACAATTGAAATACAACACAACAAGATACATACCAAGCAAGCACTTGTTCTTCATAGTTATTATTCTTGTTGTATTTTTTCCTAGCTTATCACTTTCACATCTTGAGGTCTAAGCTTTTATTTCTTGATTACACTTGCACTCAAATTGTAATATCCATTATTGAGTTGTAATCTTGATTTTTGGTCATCATTCAACACAAGACATCCTTGTGAGTATTCTTGTGGTAAGAATACACTTGGGTGATCTAGGAGATAGGTGTTTCAAGAGTGTGGTACTCTTGAGGTGTTGAAGAATTTGGTATTCTTCAAGATTGAAGATTGTGGTGATCTTCAAAGGTGCCGTTGAAGGAAGATTGTGGTAATCTTCAAAGGGAGATTGTGGTAATCTTCAAAGGGAGATTGTGGTAATCTCCAAAGGTGGTGTTGTAGAAGAGTGTGGTGCTCTTTAAGGTGTTGTAAGTTGAAGTTGTATTAATTTTGGTAATTAATAAAATTCTTTTTCTTTTTGAAATCCATCCCGGATATATTGGGGTGGTAGAGGATTAGGCCCTAGGTGGGTTGAACCTCTATAAATCGACGTGTGTTGTTTACATTCCACACCTTTATTATTGTCTTTGAGCATTCGGTTCGAAAAAGAGGGTATAATCGAAAAGATGGAGATAATCTACTCACCCCCCTCTAGATTATCGTAGCCGCTTGAACTTACACATCTCTCTATGCTATACGATGAAGTGTGGTTTGTCATCGAAGATGGCCCCATTAAAATAACAAAACTAAATACAACTATAACAAGAGCAGGAGATGAGGCTATTGGTGTAGTGGAAATCGACAATCCCAGTAATGAATGGACAAATGAGGATAGAAAAAGATATAACCTGGATTATGTCGCAAATGACATATTATACAAAATATTGGACAGTGCTATCTTCAATAAAGTTAAATCATGCAGAATAACAAATGAAATATGAGATAAGTTGACTTTAATCTATGAATAAATTAAAGAGAACAAGCTTATAGTGGAAGTGCAGAAGTTTGAAAACTTCAAGATATTGTCAGGAGAATCGTTGGATCAGATGGATGCAAGGTTCACAAAAATCACAAATGAATTGTCAGCCTTAGGAAAGGAGTATACATATAAAGAAATGTGTATGAAAATTCTTAGAGCCCTACTAGCTGAATGGGAGATGAAAGTCATGGCAATGAGGCATTCAATGCACCTCACAAAAATGTCAAACCATGAACTTTTCTTAAATATGAAGGCATATGAATTCGAGCTCAAAAGAAAAGAGCTGGATGAGACTGCTGCTCCCAAAATTGCTGAATTGATAGCAGGTGAGTCTAAAACAACAGACTCAAAAGATATCATTGATAAAGAAGAAATTGCCTTGATGGTTAAATGGTTCAACAAATTTTTCATGAAAAACTATCTGAGTAACAAAAGAGGGTCCTCAAGCAGGCATTCAACTCCATCTAAAGGAAAAGAAGAAAGAGCACCCAACAAAGTAGACAAAAAGACAGAAGACTTGTTCTGCAATTGTAGACAGCCTAGGTCACTTCGCATATGACTGCCCCAATCCACCAGTCAACAAGTATGAATGATGAAAGGAAAGATATCTTTATGGAAAGAAGAAAGGAGAGAAAGAAAGCCATGGTGGATGATATAGAATTCACCAAAGAAAAGAAATCGAAAAAGTCAGAGCAGTGAAGCTCACTACTCATCTGACATTGAGGAAGATGCATTCATATGTCTCATTGCCAAAGAACAAGAAGATTAGGTACCTCCTAACTCACATGATTCTGATGATAGTGATCATGACACACACACATCATCACCCACATATCTTTATGATTTATTAGAAAAAATGATGAAAGACTTTGAGTACATAAAATCCTCACACGTACTTCTAAATGAAGAGAACAACAAACTCAAATGCAAAAAACTCTTAGCTGACAGAAGAGTAGAGTACTCTAAGTCACATAGCTGATGAGAATAAAGGATTGATGGTTGAGATTGAAAAGATCAAATCAAAGTGTACTGCTAAGGAAAAGAGGGAACACAAACTCAAAAGTGTTATTGCATCACTCATCCAATTATCTAAAACATTAGATGAATTGATGATGATACGAAAATAAATAGGATAGAAATTTGGATTTTACTTCAACTCATTCGTAAGTGCACAAACTCCAAGAGTGATCTTAGAAAACGTCTCCTCAAGTAATGGGTGTAGCTAAGACACTATATATTTCACCTACACATCACCATCAAATGCACATACATGCTGGCCTTGGCTATAAAGGTAAAGGAAAGAAGCCAAATGAATTCACTGACAAGACTGTTGAAAATAAATTCAGAAGAGTCTATCAATAGACTCCAAACAGAAAGTATTTTGTTAAGACAAAATAGAACTATCAAAAGCCCCAAAACTTTCAAAGAAAGAAACAAATGATGGGAATGGTAGAAAGTACCCAACACAAGCTGATTGAAATCCACCTATGAAATATCAACAACCTCATAAGGGAAAAAGAAACCACAATGGCAAAGGTTGTTCAAGAAGCTCATTATTAGGGGCTCTGATCAAATCGCATTCAAGGGTCCTCACAAATACAACTTTGAAAGGATGAACCAGAGTCGACAGAGTGACATGAACTTACTCAGGACAAAGATTGAGAAAAAGTTTGAACTTTTGGAAGTGTCTATGAATCAGAAATTCTCATCTTTGAAGGATCAACTTAATATGCTCAGCTCGAGTCACTTTGTAGTTGAGTCCATCACCCAAATGAAGTTGAACTTCATCCTATTGACAATCCCAGCTCCCTCTGCTGCTGATGCCAAAAAATGGGAAGAAATAGCTGGTCCCTTGAAAACATCTGGCACTAGCACTCCGTTGATACCTCAAAGCTCTCATGATCTCTTTGTGGAAGAAAGAATAAAAGCTGCAATGAAGAGATCAAAAGAGGAGATAGTTGCCATTGACAAGAGGCAAGAAGAACGAATTAACATGCTAAGGTAGAAATTTGGAGGACCACCAGCAGGCTTGAACCCCAAGGACATAAGTAATGAAGAGTTTAATACCCTTCTTTCAGAAGCATTTTACAAGGGGATGACTCACGAGCGAGCTTGGAACACTTATTAGGACAAATGCTTGTATAATATTTAACTACCTGAGGAACAACTGAGTAAAGGGAGGCACAATATCTCCAGCAACCAACAAAAAGATGGTGGCAGCCAAGTCCTAAGTGGAAGCAATCAAGTTAGTGCCAGAGGAAGAGGCAGTGATTCAACAAGAGGAAGAGGCAAAAATGATTACTCTAGTGGGAGATGAAGAGATCATATGCAACCAAGAAGAGGATCTCCCCTGGGAAGAGGATTTTGAGGAAGTGATTTCTCATTTGACTCCAATAGAAGGACTTCTTCTTATTGGCTGTGTCTTGAATAAGAAGAATTAAGAAGAGATAGAGGCAGAGGAAGTAGAAGATAGAGGAAAGTTGTGGAATTGTACATGATGTATAATTTTACATTCAGTTTTAAATGTACACTGTTGTTGGAAAATTATGTAATAGATTTTGATGATACCATGTAAAACTTAGATTAGGAAGTTGGCACCCCAATTCTAATGTATATCAACTTGTAATAGATATGGTTCTATTAGCTGAGTCAAAAGCAACCAATTTGAAGATTGCAGAAGTCGGCTGGAGACAAAGGTGGAGAATCAGTTGAGTGGCAGCTGAGTGAAGTGAAGACAAGTCTCAGTCAAGTGCTTAGAAGGCTGTTTCTATTAGCTGACAGACAGTTAATTCATTCCTAAATGATTGGAGCTGACTAAAGGCAAAGAGATAAAGCAGCTGTCAAAGTCAAAGTCGACTGATCCGTTGCACACAGGTCAAGGAAATTACTTATCATAGTAATACGTCCATACTGCAGTGCTTAAAGTGATCATCCCAGAAGCGTGCAAATAGAATAAACCAATGGGAAGTACTGAGCATGTGTCAGAACCTGAAAAGCTGCAGAGTTCAATTAAACTAGGATATGTCACCATCACCTACTGCAGATCAAGAAAAGACAAGCCAACGACCTCAAAGTGTAGTTTGAAAAATATATCTATCTCTTCAACGAATATATTTTTTCAAACATGCACTATAAAAGCTGAGGAATTCATCTGAGAGAAGGTTACGAATGACCGAGAGCAACAAATGCAAGAAAAGTAATAGATACTAACTACAAACAAGAGCAAAAATCTCTCAAGCATTCAATACTATCCTCAAGCCTAAAACTCGAAAGAAATCGATCCAACACACTCAGTGAAGGAAAGACAACTTCAAATTGTTGAAGAAGAAAACTAGTTTAAAGACAAGGGGTGTACACACCTAAGGTTGAAGGAAATGTAATGTGGTTCCAATTCTAAGTAGACGTGTTTAACGGTTCGGAACCGCCGGTTCCGGTTTGCCCGAAGGGTGGAACCGGAACCTGACCGTCTTATAGACGATTTCGGTTAAGGTTCCGATTCCAAACCGGTAGTTCAGAAACCACCGGTTCCCGGTTTGGTTCCGGTTTCATCCTTTTTTTTTGAATTTTTGAGTTTTTAATATTGAATAAATTAACAAAATTGATGAAGGAAATGAAATTGAGTAACAAAAAATTGATTTTATTGATTTAAAAATAAAATTACAACTTACAATTTACAAATAAAAATTCTAAGATATTACAATTCCAAAGTACAATTTAAAAATAAAATTACAAGTTACTATAATTTCGTATAAAATTTAAATTACAAAGTACAAACCACAAAGAAAGAAAAAGAAAAAAAAATGGGTTTGAGTTTTATTTTAATATTCTAAGTTAAAAATTTTAAATTTAACTTTGAATATTGAAATAAAATTGCCTACGTATCCTCAATCCTCATAGAGAAATCAAAACCCTACTTAGTTCTCTTACCTTCTACTTACCTTAGGGAAGGTGTCAACATGATTCTTCAATCATTTTGTGACTCGTTGCTTGATCCGGTATCAAGACTGTCGCTTTCTTTGGAATCATCAAAATTGATGACTTGCTCACGCGCCGACTTTTGCCCAATCGTGGAGCAATGCTTGAGCCTCTAGATTTTCTACTGTTAATCTAGATCGTATAGGATCCAGAATCTAACCTCCCTCACTGAATGCTTGCTCTACGGAAACGTTGAGGCATGAACGGCTGTTAGGAAATTTATTGTTTAGATTTTGATGAATGCCATGTAAAACTTAGAATAGAAAGTCAAGACCCCAATCCTTGTTGTAAAATGCATTGTAATAAATAGAGTGGGCAAGCCGAGTTAAGTCGGCCTACGCCCTAACATGCAAGAAGACAATCAAGACTAGAAGGAAGACTCATTGCGAGACACAAATGAGTATGGCAAAGAAGAGTAGACGGAACTCTATTGAAGAAGCGAGATGCAAAATGAGTGGAGTATCGATCAAGTCAACTCAAGAAAAGCCAAGTCTCAAGTTGAAGTGACAAAGAGTCATCCAATGATTGGAAGTCGACTCTAAGTCACCTGGGAAAGCAAGGAAATGCAATCAAGTCGAGATAATCAGAAAAGATCCATTGCACGTAAATCAAAAGATTTACTTAAACAAGTAATATCTCCATATCACCTTTCTCGAGTGCTCACCCCGAAGCGTGCAAAAGGAATGAACCAATGGGAAGCACTACACCGTGTCGAACTCGAAAAGGTGAAAGAACAATTCATACGAGGAAATGGCAATTCCAAGGATTGCAACAAGACAAGCCAACGACTGCAAGTGACTTTCAAAAATAAGCCTATCTCTTCAACGGGCAAATTTTTGAAAGATCACTATAAAAGGCTGAGGAGTTTGTTTGAGAATGAGAGTGACATACAAGTGACAAGCGACACAAGTCACGGGCTGAACTAAAAACGTTCAAGCAATTATTAGAATATCTCAAACATTCTCAATCCTCAAGCCTACACTACGAAGAACATCAATCCAACACTCACCTATGAAGGAAAGATAACTTCAATCGGTTGAAGAGGAAAATACGTAAAAAAAAAGGGGTCTACATTCCACGAAGGATTGTAGGAAGGTTCAAGGTCGAACCAAGTCTTAAGCTTTTGGAGGGCTTTGTGATCAAATCCAAAGAGCTTGAGCAAGTGAGTTGTAGTAGCAAGGCACCCTGTGAAGAAGCCGAGTTGTACGAGAAGCCACCGAGTGATCAAGGCGTCTCCGTGATTGAGTCCCAAAGGATCAAGTCACCAGTGTGATCAAGACTTGTATCCGGACTGTTACCACTTTGTATACTTGATCATTACCTAGTGGATTCCTCCAGGAGTTGGAGAAGAGAGGAGTAGAAGAATTACCCCATCTTCGAACCTCTATAAAAATTTCATTGTGTCATTTACATTTCAAAGACTTTAATTCCTCGTGCATCTTAACTCGTTTATCTCACGATAAATTTGCTATCCACTTGATAATTTAAGTACTAAACCAAGCACTAAATTCTTGCTTAATCAAACTTAAGGGTGTTAAGTCTTCCGCTGAAAACAAAACCACAAATGAGTTAATTTAGAGCCAACAAATGAGTTATTCCATCAACAAATTTCGTTGAGTCTCATTGAGAGACTAACTCTACTCGATTGACTAAATTGATCGTCCATCAAGGACACAAATTGTGTAGTATCAACTCGTATATTTAAAAGGACTAAATCGAAAATTTGGTAAGGTTTATTCAACCCCCTTCTAAACCTTACACTTACACCCCTTGGGACCTACAAGTGGTATCGGAGCGGTTGGTTCATTGAACCCTCCGCACCGGTTCCTGAACTAGATCTCCAAACTTTTCAAAGTCTACTTTAGTACTTAAACTTTCAAAACTCTTTTTATCATTAAAAGTTATTATCATGGAAGCAAATTTGACACGCATCCCTATGTTCACTATTGAAGAATTTGATGATTGGAAAATTCGTATGCAGGCTCCTCTATCAAAGATTACATGATGAGATGTGGATAGTAATAGAAGATGGGCCTCTGCAAATCTTAAAGGTGAACACAAATGTCACGAAGAGTCTGCAATGAAGGAGAAGAGGAAGTTGTTCCTAGACTGTCATGGTTGAAAACCAAGAACTGAATGGACAAATGATGACAAAAAAAGATACAACCTGGACAATGTAGCCAAGGACATCCTTTACAAAACCTTGACAAAGCCATGTTCAATAAAGTCAAATCATGCAAAACGGCTAAAGAAATGCGGGACAAGTTTGACATTGATTTGTGAAGGCTCGAGCAAATCAAAGAAAACAAATTATCGAAAATGGTCGTATTTGAAATTTGAGAACTTCAAAATGATCTCGGGAGAAAACCTGGATCAACTGGATGCTCGGTTCACGTAAATCACAAATGAGTCATCGCACTTGGAAAGGAATATACACGAAGAAAATGTGTATGAAGATCCTAAAAAGTCTTCCACTGAATGGGAAATGAAGGTCATGGCACTCGAGACATTCCATGGACCTATCAAAGACATCCAACCATGAATTATTCTCGGACCTCAAAGCCTACGAGTTTGAGCCGAGAAGAAAAGACCAGAAGAGACAATTTGTACCCAAAATAGTCGCTCTAATTGTTAAAGATGGGAAGAGAGCCGAGGTCAAAGAAGTCATTGATCCGGAAGAAATAGCCCGATGGTTAAAAGATTCAACAAGTTCTTCAATAAGAACTACAAGAGAGGAAAGGGCGAATCTTCCGGAAGACACTCAACTCCCTCCAAATCAAGGGAAGATAGGCCAACCAAAAGAACAGATCATCAAAAAGTTGAATATCAAAGGGTGACAATCCAAGAATGGAAAGAGTCGATCAAAAGGTCAATATCTATGTTGAACTGTAGACAACCAGGTCACTATGCCATTGATCGCTCATATCCTGTAGTTAACAAATACAGGATGAAGAAGAAAGGAAGGTCTTGAGAGAAAGAAGACAAGAAAAGAAAAAGGCAATGATGGCTGCAAACACTCACGCCGAAAAACAACCAAGTCAAGAGAGACAACACTCGAGAGCAAAGAAGCCGACTACTCAAGTGACTCAAGAAGAAGCCCGATCCGCTTGATGGCCAATGAACAAGATCAACCTCGACCAAGAAGATGAGGTACACTCTAACTCATCAAACTCGGACTCTAGTGATAGTGACCGTGACACACACACTTCATCACCCACTCGATCTTTATGATTCATTAGGCAAAATGATGAAAGATTTTGAACACATTAAATCCTCACACACACTATTAAATGAGGAAAACAAATTTACTCAAGAGTCAAAACTCAAAGTCGACTAAGGAGCCGAGTACTCTAAGTCAAATAGGATGAGAATGAAAGTTTAAAAAGCCGAAAATGCTAAATTAATAAAGCAGAAATTGCCGCTATAGAGAAGAGGAGAATGACCTCAAAAATGTTATTGCCTCATTCACTAAGGCATCTAAATCATTGGATGATCTTATTTTGAGTCAAAGAGAATGTGGAGACAAGACAGGCTTAGGATTTAATTCCTCTGTGCTATGTCAAACCTCAAAAGTAATTTTGGAAAAAGGATCTTCAAGCCATGAAGAGTCTGAAAAATCCAAAACTCTAAATGTTGCACACACATTCACTCCAAAACACAATAACAAGCAAACTGGCCTTGGTTATAAAGGAAAAGGAAAACAACTATTGAGTGCGCTGAAAAGAACAGTGAGAAGAGATTCAAATGAGTTCCTCAAAGAAACTCCAAACAAAAATTACTCAGAAAGAAGAAGCAGAGCTACCAAAACCCCAGAAAATCTATAAGAGAAATACATATGATGGGAATGGTAGAAAATATCCAAGCCAAGCTGATTGGAATAATGTGAACTATCACAGAGACTTATGGAATATAAGCCCAAATGGCAAAGGCCTAGAACTCAAAGAAAGGCCATTCCAAAAGTATAAGAGCTTTCATCAAAGACACATATGCACACTACACTCAAAGACACCACAATTACCCAAGGAAGGCAATTGCTAAAACACATATGCGCAGCATACGCAAAAGAGACAATTTGTATGAACCTAGAATTCCCAAGCAATTTGTCAAGATTGATTATGATTATGGCACTGATAGATGGCAACCCCTTGAGTCAAATCATTTGGCTATAAGTTGGTTGGATCATCTTACAATTCTAACCCCTCCCGGACCCGGACTAGTATGGGTACCTAAAACTTAATTTCCTTGATTGCGGGTTCAAGGAACAAATGTGAGTGCCAAGGAACCTGGTGCATGGATAGTGGTCGCTCCCGGACATATGACAGAAATAAGAAAAATCATCAAAATTCAAAGAAGTTAAAGGAGCAAAAGTCATATTTGGAGGAAATGAAGCTCCTGGTGAAATAAGAGGCATTGGATCCATCAAGAGGAATGGATTAGAAATCACGATGTTGCATATGTTTAAGGACTCAACTTCAATTTATCGAGCACCATCAACTCGTGACAAGGGTTACAATGTTGGATTCAACATGGGTGTATGCCAAATCAAGGATATTAATCGAATGAAGTTGTCTTTGCAAGGATGTAGACAGAGAAGAATATGTATGTCGTGGATTGGTCAACCGCAACACCCAACACCGCTCTACTAGCAAAGAGCACAAATTGAATCAAGTTGGTCGTGGCACAAAAAAGTCGAGTCACCTAAATTTCAAAACGATTAACAAGTCGGCAAGAAGTAATCTTGTGGAAGGACTTCCGGACTCGGATACAAAAAGGAGAGTATATGTGACGCATGTCGAAGGAAAACAAATCAAGTCATCATTCAAAGAAAAGACATGCCTATCTTCAACAAGAATATTGCATCCGCTTCATATGGATCTATTTGGCCCAAAGGAACCAAATGCCATCATAAGTGGAAAGAAATACACCTTGGTGGTAGTAGATGACTACTCAAGATATACATGGACAATATTCATGTGTAAGAAGAAAGAAACTCTACAAAAACTACCACAAATGATGAAGAGGATTCAAAACGAGAAGAGTCAAACCATTATCAAAAATAAGATCGGATAGAGGAACCGAGTTTGTCAATGGAATAATAACTCAAGATTGTATTGAGAATGGTATTGGTCATGAACTATCGCAGCAAGGACTCCACAATGAGAATGGAGTTGCGAGAAAGAAGGAACATAACCCTCAAAGAAGCGGCAAGGACCATGTTAGGTCAAGGGGTTACCAAAAAGATTTTGGGGTCAAGCAATCAACACAAAACTTGCTACACTCAAAACAGATGTATGATAAACATACAAATGACAAAGACTCCTATGAGATCCGGATGGAAAAAACCAAATGTTGCATATTTGAAATATTTGGATGTAAATGCTTCATCCACAACAATGGCAAAGACAATCTAAAGGCTTTTGATGCTAAAGCGGATGAAGGTATCTTCTTAGGATACTCAAAGCCAAGCCTCTTCGCTGAATACTCAACAAAAGAACTATGGTTGCGTAAGAATCCATTCATGTGGTATTCGATGAGCCAAATGTAAATAGAGAAGACATTGAAGAGTCACCGATAAGTGAATCATCCAACCATACGAGAAGAGTCCCTTTGAATGTCAACTGGAATTATCAATTCGAAAGAAGATGAGATAGTCAATCTCAAAAACAAATGGAAAATTTGCGCTAAGTGATTACGAGAGAGCCGACCACAAAGAACACAACCGCAAGTCGATCAATCCAGCTAACTTACTCCAACTCGATGTAAGATGGCCGAGAGACCATCCACCGAACTTGTCATTGGAGATATAAGAGAAGGTGTCAAAACAAGATCGAACTCAACAAGAAGCCATGTTCACATGCTTCATCTCGCAAATAGACCCCAAAGACGTGTCACAAGCATTGACGACACACATTGGATTCAAGCTATGCAAGAAGAGTCAATCGGTTTGAAAGAAATAAAGTATGGAAATTAGTGCAAAGACCCATACATCAAAATGTTATTGGCACCAAATGGGTGTTCGAAATAAGATGAACGAGGAAGGTTCTGTGGTAAGAAACAAAGCAAGGTTAGTAGCCAAAGGATATTGCCAAGAAGAAGGGATAGATTTTGATGAAACATTTGCCCTCGTAGCAAGATTGGAAGCTATAAGGATGTTTCTTGCCTATGCACTCACAAGAATTTCATTGTATATCGATGGATGTAAAAAGTGCATTCCTAAATGGTTTATTGGAAGAAGAAGTGTATGTTGAACAACCTCCAGGATTTGAGCGAGAAGACTCTTGGAGATAAGGTATACAAACTCAAGAAAGCTCTATATGGATTGAAACAGGCACCCGTGAGCATGGTATGATACTTTGTCACAATTCCTAACCGAAAATGGATTCACAAAAGGAAAAGTAGATAGAACACTTTTCAGAATTCAAGACAAAAAGAGTATACTTGCTTGTTCAAATTTATGTGGATGACATCATTTTTGGATCCACAAACAAAGAGTCGTGTGAAAAGTTTTCAAACCTCATGCAAAGTAAATTTGAAATGAGCATGATGGGAGAGTGACATTCTTCCTTGGACTCCAAGTGAAACAAATGAAGGATGGAACCTTCATAAGTCAAACAAAATACACCGAGATTTAATGAAGAAGTTTGGTATGGAGGAGAAGTCTTCGTAAAAATACCAATGAATACATCACCAAAATGGACATGGATGCGGATGGCAAGCCTCAGATCAAACAAGATACGAGCACTCATTGGATCATTGCTCTATCTCACAACAAGCAGGCCGATATCACATTTGCTTTGTAGGTGTGTATGTACAAGATTTCAATCGCTCCAAAAGAGAGCCATATGACAAAGAAAGCTAAGAGAATATTGAGATACTTGAAAGGAAGCCAAGAAGTTGGCTTATGGTATCCAAAGGAAGGTGGATTCAAGCTAATTGGCTATTCAAATTCGACTATCTTTGGATGGATGCGAGTGGGAAGAAAGCACCTCGAGGCACATGTCAAATGCTAGGAAACAAAGCTAATTTCTGGTTTAGCAAGAAGCAAAATTCAATATCCACCTCTACAAACCGAAGCAGAATACATAGGCTGCGGCAAATTGTTGCCCAAGTCCTATGGATGAGACAAAGAAATGAGAGACTATGAAGTTGAGGAAAAAGGAATTCCAATCATGTGTGATAACACAAGTGCAATTGCAATCACTCAAAATCTGTGTTGCACTCAAGAACAAAGCATATTGATGTCGATATCACTTCATAAGAGATCACGTTGAAAAGAAGGACATCATCTTGGAATATATCTCAACCGATAAACAATCGGGCCGACATCTTCACAAAACCATTATGTGAGTCAAGATTTGAAGAACTCAAACATGAGTTAGGGTTAATTGAGTGGTGACACTCATAAGAATCAAAGAAAAGAAATGAAACACAAAAAGGGTGAAAAAGAGCCGAACACACAAATCACTCAAGAATCACCAGACGGAAAGACGGAAGAAACTACACCGAGTCACCGATAATGAGTCACCAAGAGAACTCGTGAGGAGTAGAGTTAAATCGGCTAAGGGATAAGTTTAGTCACTTATGAGCAAAGTGACAAAAACGCAATCGTTTGACTAAGCGGGAATGTTTTAAGGAATACGTCGATAATGATGATGTGTACGGACATAAAGCCGCACACCAAGCTTATGATTGGATATAAATGTTTGCCGCATTAAATACGAGACATTAAATGCTAAATAGGCGTGAAAAATCTAAGCCGTTGATTTCGATCACATTTCAAAACCACCCGCACGCCCTTTCATAAACCATATTTAAACCATTTTCGCCTGCTTTCTCTCTCACACTTCCAAAACTGTTCATTTCTTTCTCTCAAAAGCAAAGGCAAAAATTCTCTCAAGCCCTATCTATCTCCAAATCAATCTCCAAGTTTTTCTTTGATAAAATCCTGAAAATGGCACCAACCTATGATTTTACCAAGTTAGGAAAGCAAATCCACACCGGTCTCTTGTGGATTTCGACGGAATGGTGAAACAGGGTTCCGACGACACCCTAGTGAAGAAAATCACGAAAAATTGGAAACGTCCCCGGCCGAAACCGTTTCGACGTTAGAATATCCGATGACCTATGTGGAGGAGGTCGCACAATTCTACGTGAATGCCGAGATTCACGATGAAGGAATAAAGTCATCTGTTCACGGAAAGCGGTGACTATCTCTCTCGCCAGGATTTGGTGAACATTGGTCACTACCGGCCAGGGAGCATCGAGATTAACGAAGTGATGTAAACCTGGCCGATGCTTGGAAAGAAATAGCCAAGCCCGATCTTGTCTTTGATAAAATAGTATACACAACAAACAAGAGATCGCTGAATGAGGATTATCACAAGTCGTTGGACATAGTTGCCAAATGTATTGACATCAAATTTGATTTGGCGACTTTGACCAATCACAAAAGCAAAGTCGATTGTAATGGCCGCAATCATCGAAGAAAAGAAAATAAATCGGGCTGAGTTTGTCTACAGCAGACTCGCGAACGTATGGAATAAATCCTTCAAGGAAGATGGCTCATTTGGAGGATCCCTAGGATATGGCCTAGTGATTGGCCGGTGATGGAGGTGAAAGGAGTCCCTCTTAGACATGGGAAGGCATTCCATGTTAACAATAGGATGTTCGAGCAAACCTCTCTCGGCGCACGAGAAGAGAGCCTACGCAAGAGAGTCGACACGAGTGAGGGGAATCACCACCTCAAATATCAAATGCTTTCCTCTCCACCCAAGAAGAAAGCGCCCTATGCACAAGTGCTAAGAAGATCACGCCCTGCGCAAAAAGAAAGTCAAAATCGCTCCGCCCGCAGCAGAGTCACCCGCCCTGCAGGCCGTGTCCCCGCCCTGCAGGCGGCGAGAAGGACTCACAAATACCTTCTCCGATCGTCAAAAGGAGGAGAACTGATAAGCTAGACGGCCAGCTCCTCGGGAAAAAACACTAGCACGCCCCCGCGCCCAAGACTCGAGAGAAATCGTCTCTCGAACCGTAAATCCCCGGTACAAACTAGGAGACGAAGAAGAATCATCAAGCACTCCGAGTTGGAGAAACCAAATGAGTCACCACTCACCGGAGCAGATCTGGAGACTCTGCTGGAGAAGTAGAGTCTCGGATGTAATTGATGAAACAAATGCCAAGTCTGCAAGAAGGCGATCAGCAGAGGCAACTGAAGACACAACCGTAGTTCACACAAACAAACACAAGAAGAAAATCGCTAGAGCGGATAGTGATGTGATGATCCTATCTCCACCTTACCCGACATCCAAAATCGTCTGCGTGAGTGGAGGAAATGGAAGTTGAGTAAATCAAGGAAACAGTTCCAACGACCGAGTTTATAGAAGAAGAAGAGGAACCGTTAAACTTCCTTGACTAACCACGTGCTCCCAAAGATCGATGAAGACAATCGCATGACATCCTGCGCAGATCTTCAAGGACAAGGAGAAAGAAAAGCAAGCGAGAGGAAGGCCGAGGCACGTGAGAAGGCAAGCATCCGTCCTATCTCCGCACTACGAACACACACATCCTCTCATTGATGTCTTCTCCGGCGGTGATGAGGATCCTGGAGAATGCTCTTTGCCCGTAAGAGTTGCAAATGCAGCAAGCATTGCATGAATCCGAATCCTTCACGAGCAAAGACTCGATGGAGGGACCAGAGAGTCCTCCGAACACACCGAAATTGATCCAATGGGAGTGGTTGAAAGAAATCGCCATTGTTGTTGCTGCCACCACTTCCCACTCACTCGGAAGAAAGCAATAAGGGACATGGCGATGAAATCGGGATAATGGGGACCCCAAATCGAGCCAACCCCTATTGAAGGTGTTTTACCAACCGCCCCAACGGCTGAACATTCAATCGAAACAGCCGGGAGCTTGGAGACAAGTGACCCCATTCCAAGTCACTCACCGGTGCGCCAACCGAGGGGGAAACTCCCTCCACCGCAGCGGCAAGGTCGGAGGATGCTTTGCAGATGACTCCACAACGAATCAAGGAGGCGAAGTAGAGAAAATACAAACACAAGAAGAACAAAGAAGTTGCCATCAACGAAGCTCGGGCGATTGAGACTGCCTCGGTGAGGTGCCAACGCTTCTCGAAGGCTAATGACGTTCTTTGATGCAATCGAGGCACAAGAAGGAATGCAGGAGTTAACACTGGGCGATGAAAGTGCAATCCATGGGGTTGAGACTCCAATGGATGCCACCGCAGAAGACCCTAAGACAATCGACATCGTCGAAAGGGAGGACCAAGGCCTCATCGCCGGTGAGAGACTCGCTGGAGATAATGAAGGCCCACGGGAGGTTGAGACTTCCGGGGTAAAGAAGTCAAGCTGAGAGAACATCCCTCCCGCTATCATCGACCCATCCGAGAAGGAGATAAACGCACTTCATGATTCCCAGGATAATCCCGATGTAACCTTTTTGGGATCGGAAGGCGAAGAAGAAGTCGAGTCATCCCCGTGATGCATCCAAAAGACTCAAATCTACGAATGTTCCAAGCACGAGCAAGTCCGATCCCAAGACTACTCGTCAAACCTTTAATTTTGATGATGAGCCACCAATGGAAATCTCATCATCGTCCGATGACGCTCGATAAGGCCGAGGACCGCCTACTCAATTGGAGAAATCACCGAGACCAACGAAGTCTTGAGACACTGAGGCTCGGCAAGCTAGGTCCACTTCACAACAAAACCCACCAACCAGTCCATCACTGCGCAGCTCCTCAAGTCTGCAGCAGGTCGATTCCAAAAAGAACTTCACGCACACCGCTCATCATCGAACAAATCCCGATTGGCGGTGATGAATCCTTTATAGAATCCTTTCCTTTTTCCCCGGAGGTACCCAACCTCCATGAAGAGTCGAAACGAACGCGCACGCTACCACGACCAGCTCCCATTTTTCCATCGGCACCATTGTTCCGGTGATTATGATTTTGACGCCGCATGGCCATCACCGCAACTAAGAATCACCAAGTCCGCGGTGTTCAAGGCATTATTCACGAGATTGAACGGATGAAGAGGCATCGAGCCTCTATGGACATGCGATCGACAACAGAGATGCCAATCTCACCGCCGATTTAAGAGGCATAACAAATGGATCGGGGAATGGTGGCAACAAAGAAGAAAACAATGCGTGTGGAACAAGTTAGATACTTCGAGGACATTGTTCAACAAGTCTGGTATGGAGAGCCGAAAATGCTTTGCAAAAACGAAGGCTGAGAGAGCATATTGAGCACATGCATGAAGCTCACATTGCCGAGATAAAGTCTAGCTGCGTGAGCAAAACAAGAGTGATCTACAAATATTTGGAAGAGACCATGAATACAAAATTCAGCCTTCTCATGGCCGAGATGAATGAAGCGATTTCAAAGAGAGTCCAACGCTACTCGATCCGACTTCGTCTCCGCATACTCTGCAGCGAGACTAGAGACAAAACTCAACTATCGCCAGGCTCGACTTCCGCTTGCAAGTCTTTTCAGGCGTTCCTCTCTCCTTTGATGATGCCAAAAAGGGGAAGAGGAATACCTAAAAAGCGCAAGGGGGATCCGAAGTTGAGAAGGAAGGAGCACTTGCGAAGGAAAATCACCGAGAGAAGTGTTGAAACAAAAGAAAGGAAAGCTTGTTGAGGGGAAGGATCGGATGTGACCTTGATGATTGCACAAACCCCCAACAAGGTCTGTCACAAATGACATTATCGCAAAGAAACTCCTCAGTGACTCGCCACTCCAACACTCTTGCTATATCTATGGTCGAAAAGAGAAAACAATTGAAGCGAGGGATGAAGGAAGTGGAAGGAAGAATGGATGCCCGAGTTATGAACATCTTGAAAGAACATGGAGGCATTCCAAAGAGACAGAGACACTTATGCCATCTCGGATGTCGGGACGGAGCCACGATCGCTTGATGAATTTAAAACGCTCGAATCAAGGATACTTTGCAAATATGTCTATGGCTCAAGCTTGGGACTTGTATCTTTGGGAAAAGGGTCTCACGTTATGTGAAGAAGGCCGACAGCAAAGAAGCTAGACCTGCGATCACTCTGCTGGTCACTCCGTCACTCACCGGAAAGAAGAAGACCCAAAGACAAAGATATCGCCCAGTAGAGGAAGAAGCGATGGTGGAGGAATAAGCTTGGACCTAGGCCTCGCGCCCAAAACATTGAATACGTGGATCCAGGAAAGAAAGGAGGGATCTCTTGGTGGCTTGGGCTTGACCAAGTAGCAAATTTGCAAGTGGCTAAAAGTAACGCCGAGTATGCAAAAAGATTAGAAGAAAAAACAAGAGACAAACTCAGCTATGGGAGGAAAGACAGAAAGATTAAGAAGAGATGAAGCCGGAGGAAGGCATATGAAAAAAAGAAAAAGAAGGCAAAGCGGTGACGACGAGAAAAAGAGAAGAAGAGAAGAAGATCTTGAACAAGATGAAAGAAGGAGACAACGAAGGAGATGAAGTGTTCTTTGTCAACCCTTCGTATTTTATTATGTAAATACATACAATGTAAGTCTTAAAATAAAGCTATAAATTCTTTATTTTTCCGTAGACAAATATGTGCTCGATACACCTTGTAAACAACTTGTGTAAAAGAACAAGAATGTTATGATCAATAAAAGGATTGATTCTCGCATACTATGTCAATACACTATTTGTATGTATCTTTGCTATTTGCATTTTTGAATGGTTTAAGTTTTGGCATCATCAAAAAGGGGAAATTGTTAGGAAATTTATTGTTTAGATTTTGATGAATGCCATGTAAAACTTAGAATAGAAAGTCGGCACCCCAATTCTTGTTGTAAAATGCATTGTAATAAATAGAGTGGCCAAGCCGAGTTAAGTCACCTACGCCTAACATGCAAGAAGACAATCAAGACTAGAAGGAAGACTCATTGCGATACAACCGAGTATGGCAAAGAAGAGTAGACGGAACTCTATCAAGAAGAAAAGCGGTGAGATGCAAACAGTGGAGTATCGATCAAGTCAACTCAAGAAAAGCCAAGTCTCAAGTTGAAGTGACAAGAGTCATCCAATGATTGGAAGTCGACTCTAAGTCACCTGGGAAAGCAAGGAAATGCGATCAAGTCGAGATAATCAGAAAAGATCCGTTGCACGTAAATCAAGAGATTTACTTAAACAAGTAATATCTCCATATCACCTTTCTCGAGTGCTCGGTCGAGAAGCGTGCAAAAGGAATGAACCAATGGGAAGCACTACACCGTGTCGAACTCGAAAAGGTGAAAGAACAATTCATGCGAGGAAATGGCAATTCCGCAGGGTTGTGTGAACAATTCCTAAAGATTCGAGAGAGAGTAACTAGGCTACTTCCCGCCAAAGAGTTGAGTCCAAGAAATAGCTAGGTGTGTGATAAAGGTTGTTTAGACTGTGCTTTTGTAACTAAAGTCACTTGTTACATTAGTGGATTCCTCTTGGAGTACGAGAAGAGTTAAGTAGAGGAATTACCCCATCCTCGAAACACTATTAATTGATGTGTCTTTTATATTCCCGCTCTTTATATTTAGCTTTATATTTTCTATCCAATCAACTGCAAACTCTTAAACACTAAGTTTTGATAACTAAAACGTTAAAAGATGTAAGTCTTCCACTGACTTAAAAGAAAACTGGATATGGAAAATAGTTGACTATCTCAATTGAGTTACTCTATCAACAACTTTCTTAAGAGAACTGTTCAGTGGTTAACTGTCATGCTGACTTCAACCCAGCTATCTTAAAGGACTAAGTTGTTTTCTTAAACTCTGATTTAAAGAATAAAAAAAATTGTAAAGTCTATTCACCTCCCCTTTTTTAGACTTTACCCAACACTCATTGGGACATACAAGTAGTAGCAGAGCGGTTGGTTCAAAGAACATTCCACATTGGTTGCTGAACAGGATCTCTATTTTCAAAAACATCAACACTTCAGTTTTTCAAAGCATTTAAAGAGTTACCACTATGGAAGCAAATCTAACTCGTATTCCCATATTTTCTACTGAGGAATTTGATTATTGGAAAATACGTATACATGCACATCTCTCTGCATTGCACGATGAAATATGTGGTTTGTCATTGAAGATAGAGCCATTAAAATCACCAAAGTGAATACAATTGTGGCTCTCGCAAAGAGCAAATTTGGGTGACAAATCTAGAAGCAAATGGACTAATGAAGACAGAAAGGCACAACATTGATAATGTTGCTAATGACATTCTATACAAGACGTTGGACAAACCTATGTTCAACGAAGTCAAGTCATGCAGGACATCCAAAAAAAATTAGGATAAACTAACCTTAATTTGTGAGGGCACAAAACAAATAAAGGAAAATAAATTTACAATTGCAATCCAAAAGTTTGAAAATTTTAAGATGATGACTCGAGATATAATGATTACAATTGCAAGGTTCACAGAGATAACAAATGAGTTATCTACTCTTGGTAAGGAATATACATAGAAGAAAATGTGTATGATGATTTTGAGATCCCTTCCAACTGAGTAGGAAATGAAAGTATTAGCTCTGAGGCACTCAATGGACCTCACCAACATATCAAATCATGAAATATTAATTGATTTGAAAGCTTACGAATTCGAGCTCAAATGGAAAGAGCAAGATGATAGAGTTGCACCAAAAACTGCTGCCTTGATTGCAGGTGAGTCTAAGTCAGCAGACAAAGGATATCATTGATAAAGAAGAGATAGCCCTGATAGTTAAGCGATTCAACAAGTTCTTTAACAAGAACGACAAGAGGAACAAATGAGAGTCCTCTAGAAGGCATTCAGCCCCCTCTAAAGGAAAATAGGAGAGACCCCCCAAGAGAGCTGAAAAGAAATTAGAAGACTTGTGTTAGAATTACAGACAGCCAGGTGACTTTGCAGTTGACTGTCCTTATCCACCAGTCAACAAGTATCGAAAAGATGAAGAAAAGAAAGTCTTCAGAGAAAAAATAAAGGAAAGAAAAAAAAAAAAGGCTATGATGGTCACTTTGAAACTAAGATAGCCAAGTGTAAGGAAGCAGAAGAGTCAGAAAGCAGTGAAGCTGACTACTCTTCTGACACTGAAGAAAAGGCATTAATTTGTCTCATGGCCAAAGAACATGAATTGGTAATTCTTAACTCATCTAATTCAGATTCTGATGATTGTGATCATGACACACACACACACATCATCATCACCCACTAATCTTTATGATTCATTAGGCAAAATGATAAAAGACATTGAACACATAAAATACTCACATACACTCCTAAATTAGAAAAAAATTCAACTGGAAAACTAAAACTCACAGCTGACTTAAGAGTTGAGTGCTCTAAGTCACTTAGTTGATGAGAATAAAGAGTTGAAGGCGAGATTGGAAAGGTCAAAGTAGACTATGCTACTAAACAAAAGATAGAGATAGAGCTTCAAAGTGTTATTGTATCACTCAACAAATCATCTAAAACATTGGAAGAATTGATGATGACCCAAAAAGAAATTAGAGACAAAGCAGGACTAGGAATCAATTCCTTTATAAATGCACAAACTCCAAGAGTTCTCTTAGGAAAAAGGATTCTCAAGCAATGGGTGAGTCCAAAAACTAAGATTCCATATATTGCACCCACATATCACCAAAAGTGCATACATGTTGGCCTTGGATACAAAGGCAAATGAAAGAAGCTAGCTGAGTATACTAACTGAACTGCTGAAACTAAATTCAGATGTGTTCACCGGCAAACTTCTAATAGGAAGTGTTTTATTAAATCTAAACAGAACTACCAATATCCCAGAACTTTCAAAGTAAGAAATATTATAATGGAAATGGTAGAAATTATCCAACACAAGTTAATTGAAATCCACCCATGAAATAGTAGCACATTCCAAAGGGAAACATGCCACAATGGAAAAAGCCTAAAATTAAATATAGGTCATTCCCTAAGAATAAGAATCAACATATGTATGCACCAAAACATTATGCAAACAATGCATAATAGTTCCCATATTATCATAAAAGTGCAAATGTACACATCCATGCACAAATATACAAACAAAAGAGACAGTTGTATGTAGCAAAATCACCCAAGTAATTTGCTAAAATCCATTATGATTATGGAATTGAAAGGTGGCAACCCCTTAGAGTCGGACCATTTGGCTACAAGTTGGTTGGAACACCTTACAGTACTAACCCCTCAGGACCCACACAAGTATGGGTACCTAAAGTTTGATTGCCTTGATTGCAGGTTCAGGGAACAGCTGAGTGCCAAGGAACCTGGTACATGGATAGTGGATGTTCCTGACATATGACTCGGAATAAAAGTAATCTGACAAAATTCAAGGAAGAAAAAGGAGATAAAGTCATATTTGTAGGAAATGAAGCTCCAAGGGAAATCAAAGGTACTAGTTCAATCAAGAAGAATGGCTTGGAAGTCACAGATATAACCTATTTTGAAGGCTTAAACTTCAATCTCCTAAATATCAGTCAACTCAGTGACAAAGTATACAATGTTGAATTCAATATGGGAGTATGCCAAACTCAAGATGCTGAAACAAATGAAATTGTACTATCTGCGATCGAACGATGAACATGTATGTGGTAGATTGGTCAACTGCCACACCAAGCACATGTCTATTAACAAAGAGCACAACTAAAGCATATTGGTTGTGGCACAAGAAGTTGAGTCATCCAAACTTCAAGAATATCTACAAGCTTGCAAGAATATCTACAATAAGGAAAGTATTTATGATTCTTGTTAGAAAGGAAAGCAAATCAAATCATCATTCAAAGAAAAGACAAATCCTTCATCAACAAGGATTTTGCGTCAGCATGCACACATGGATCTATTTGGGCCAAAGTGGAGCCAAAGGTATAAGTGGAAAGAAATATACCCTTGGGGTAGTGGATGATTTTTCAAGATACACATGGACCATCTTTATATGTAAGAAGAAGAAAACGCAGCAAAAAAGCTTCCACAACTGATGAAAAGAGTTCAGAATGAGAAGAGTCAGTACATTATCAAGATAAGATCTGACGGAGGAACTGAGTTTGTCAATGGGATTGTAGCTCAGTATTGTGTAGAGAATGGAATTGTTCATCAGTTTTCATCTGCAAGAACTCCTCATTAGAATGGAGTAGCTGAAAGAAGAAACATAACACTCAAGGAAACTGCAAGGATCATTTTAGCAGAAGTTGGGTTGCCTAAGAGATTTTGGGCTGAAGCTATCAATACAACTTGTTATACTCAGAATACATGCATGGTCAACATGCAACTGTCTAAAACCCATTATGAAATATAGACAGGAAAAAATCAAAATGTGGGATATTTTCATATCTTTGGAACAAAGGGCTTCATTCACAATAATGTGAAAGACAACTTGAAGGCCTTCTGTGCTAAGGCAGATGAAGGAATATTTCTTGGATACTCATTTGAGAGCAAAGCATTTAAAGTTTTCAACAAAAGGACTATGGTCACAGAAGAGTCAATTCATGTTGTACTTGATGAACTAAATGTCAGTGCAGAAGACATTGATGAGTTAGCCAACTATCTAGAAGAGTTCTTATACTTAGACAACACCCATAAGCCTCGATCCTGATAAGGATGAGCTAGTTGAATCTCAAGTAGAGCTGGAAAGATTGCATTTGAATCCAGATGATCAAGAAGAAGTTGTTCAAGACAACTTAGTTGCAAGGCAGAACAATCTAGCACACATAGTCCAACCTGATGTGAGATGGCTGAGAGACCATCCACCTTAGTTAATCATTGGAAATGTTAGAGAAGGAGTAAGAACAAGGTCAAGAACTCAACATGAAGCTATGTTACTTGTTTTGTTTCACAGATTGAACGAAAAGATGTGTCTGAAGCTTTAGGTGACACATATTGGATCCTAGTTATGCAAGAAGAGTTAAATCGACTTGAGAGGAACAAAGTTTGGGAATAGGTTCAAAGACCTACTCACCAAAATGTTATTGGTGCAAAGTGGATATTCAGGAACAAGATGAATGAAGAAGGAACTATAATCAGAAACAAGGAAAGATTGGTAGCCAAAGGGTATTGGCAAGAAGATTATAGATATTTTGATGAAACATTTGCTCTAGTTGCAAGACTTGAATAAAAAAGAATGTTTCTTGCGTATGCTGCTCACAAGAACATCACAGTTTATCAGATGGATGTGAATAGTGCATTTCTCAATATATTATTGTAGGAAGAAATCTATGTAGAGCAACCTCTAGGCTTTGAGCAGAAGAGTATAGAGATAAAGTGTACAAGCTGAAGAAAACACTTTATGGATTGAAGCAAGCACCCAAAGCTTGATATGATACAGTGTCACAATATCTCATAGTCAATGGATTTACAAAAGGAAAGGTTGACATGACCTTATTCAGAATCGAAGATGGAGAAAGCATCTTACTTGTGCAAATTTATGAGCATGATATATTATTTGTATCCACAAATAGGGACTTGTGTGATAAATTCTCAAAACTCGTGCAAGGAAAGTTGAGATGAGCATGATGGGAGAATTAACCTTCTTCGTATGACTTCAAGTGAAGCAGATGAATGAGGGAACCAACATAAGTCAAACAAAGTACACAAGGGGTTTGATGAAAAAGTTTGGCATGGAAGAAAACATCTGTCAAGATACTAATGAACACATCAATCAATATAGATTTAGATGTATAAGAAAAACCAGTTGACCAAACTAGATATAGAGCATCATTGAATTATTGCTCTATTTAACTGCCACAAGACCTGACATCACTTTTGAAGTAAGTGTATGTGCAAGATTCCAATCTGCACAAAAAAAAAAGAGTCAATTGACTGCAGCAAAGAAGATTTTGACATATCTTAAAGGAAGTCAAGAAGTTGGATTGTGGTATCCTAAAGAAAGAGGCTTCAAGCTGATTGGATATTCAGATTCAGACTATGTTGGAGTTGGAGTTAGAGTTGACAGAAAAAGTACATTTTGTACAAGTCATCTGCTTGGAAATTGATTGGTTTATTGGTTTAGCAAGAAACAAAACACAATAGCTTCATCAACAACTGAGGCAGAGTACATAGTTGCAGGCAGCTGTTGTGCACAAGTTCTATGGATGAGACAACAACTGAGAGATTATGACATTGAGGAGAATGAAATTCCAATTATGTGTGATAACACAAGTGCAATTGCAATCACTCAACATCCTGTATCGCAATCAAGGATAAAACACATTGATTTTAGATATCATTTTATCAGAGATCATGTTGAAAAGAAATACATCATGTTGGAATATGTGTCAACTGAGAAGCAGTTAGCTGACATATTCACAACACCCCTATGTGAATCAAGGTTTGAAAAGTTGAAAAATGAATTGGATTAATTGAGTTGAGTTAATTCACATAGAAGATTTGTTCAGACGAGTCCAAAAGTGAAGAAAATTGCAATTCTGATGAGTTTTAGTCCTATAGCAGAGTAAAATCAATAGTATTGGACATTCAGCATAGTTAAGTCAACTAAACAGCTGAGTAACACTAGTTGACTTGAGCGTAGAAGAGTCATTAGTCAACCAAGTATGAATCAGTAGACATATTTATTTGCTAAGGGGCAAAACGAGATCGTATTCATGAAGCGGGAATGTTTTTTAGACGATGTCAGAATAATTTAATGCGTAACAATAAACTGCACATAAATGCTTATGATTGGCCATAAATGCTGAGGGAATTAATGTGGGAATTAAAAGCGATTTTCAAGATCGGATCTCAACTATAGATGGAAATTAAAAATTGACGATTATCATCACTTCGTATCACATCCTTTATATACCTCAAAACGTTTCTCTCTCATCTCTCTCTCTCTCTCTCTCTCTCAAAAAAAATCAGAAAATCCTATCTATAAATACTCTCATTCAGACTCACTTGAATCTTCATATTATCAAATTGCACCTAAGAAATCTTCAAGTTCTGTTATTGACTTTGCGAAGTCATCCGAGAAGGTGAACTTCGGTGCACTGATCGGTGTCAAAGTCTTGGTTAAGCACTCTATTGACCAAGTTAGGTCTCAAAAAATTGTTGGGCACTTGGAAAAATCAAGGTTTGTTGAGTTTCGGACGTTGAAATGCCTCAGATATATCAGGAAGAAGTTGCAATGTTCTATGTGAATGCTTATGTTCATGATGATGGAATTTAATCTTAAGTAAATGGCAAAGACGTAGTCATATCGGTAGATAGCTTGAGCGAGCTGCTGAAATGCCCCAACTCTAGTGAAGCAGATGAGCTGAAGGACCATGAATTTGATTTTCAAAAGACTTGGGGGGAAATTACTATTTAGCAGAAGGCTGAGAACTACCACTCTTCAACTACAAAGGCCATAGTGAAGGAAAAAAATAACAAATTAATGGATGTGGTGTCCAAGTGCTTGTACACCAAATTTGGTTCTTATAATCAGTTGTTTGTGGCTAAGCTGACTGTGATGTCAGCTATCATGGAGGTGAAATAGCAGAATTGGTATATGATAAGTTGTGCTATAATGTTCAGAATATGGAGGCGGCTGATGTGAAATTCAAGAGTACCCTGGGCTATGGGCTAGTCCTTGGGTATCTGTTGGAAAATAAGCATTTGACATTGAGGAAAGGGAAGTCTTTCCACGTGAATACGAGGTTGTTCAGAGGCAACCTCTATACTACTGAGAAGAAGGCCTATGCAAAGAGAAATGGCACTTCTGAAGGGAAGACAACTGAGATTGTCCCACCTGCTCTAGTCCCTAAGAAAGAAGAACAACTGCCTCGAGAAAGCCAGTTGCATCGAAAAGACCTATGAAATACAAGCCCAAGTGGCAAAGACCTCAGACTCAAAATAGGTTATTCCCAAGGCAAAGGAACTATTATCAGCACACATATGCACCCAAGCACTATGCCCAAAATGCACAAAAGTTTCATTATGTTCCTAGAAAAGCAAATGCACAAGCTAACACACAGGCATACAAACAAAAGAGATAGTTGTATAAGCCTAAAGATCCCATGAAATTTGAAAATATTCATTATGATTATGGAACTGATAGGTGGCAACCTCCTAGAGTCAGATCTTTTGGCTATAGGTTGGTTGGGTCACCTTATAGTACTAACCCCTCAGGACCCAGGTTAGTATGGGTACCTAAAAACTAATTTTCTTGATTGCAGGTTTAAGGAACAACTGAATGCCAAGGAACCTGGTACATGGATAGTGGTTGTTCGATACATATGACAGGTAATAAGAATAATCTTTCAAAGTTCAAGGAAATAAGAGGAGCTAAAGTCATATTTGGAGGAAATGAAGCTCCAAGGGAGATCAAAGGCACAAGATCCATAAGGAAAAATGGATTAGAAATCACAGATGTAGCTTATGTTGAAGGGTCAATTTGATCTCACGAGCAACAACCCAACTCGTGATAAAGGTACAATGTAGGATTCAACATAGGAGTTTACCAAGGATGTTGAATTAATGAAGTTGTGTTATCGGGATCAAAACAAAAAAACATGTATGTAGTGGGTCGATCAATCTACACCAAGCACATATCTGTTAGCCAAGAGTACGGTCGAATAAAGTTGGTTGTGGCATAAAAAGTTGAGTCACCTAAATTTCAAGACAATCAACAAACTTGCAAGGAGTCATCTTGTGGAAGGATTTCCAGATTCAGTATACAAGAAGGAAAGCATTTGTGATGCATGCCAGATGGGAAATAAAATCAAGTTTCAGCCAAGAATGTGACTTGCCCCCGTAGCCGAGAAAGATCTTGCTCCAGCTCTCTCACCTATCGTGAAGAAGAAACGCTCAGTTTTGCCTCACAAGCCAGCTGTAGCCAAGAAACAAAAGCTGGGAGAGACAACTTTCACTGCTGAAGAGCCAGAGAATTTGGAACCTGAAGTTCCATTGAAGAAGAAGACCAAAAGAAGACTGGTAAGATAGTCTGACTTAGCTGTCGAGCCAGCTGAGTCTGTGACAGTTGAAGGAACTGAGAAGCTACTAAGGATGAGCGAAAATTTTAAAAAAGAAAGTGGTGTGGAAGCCACTAAGGATCAAGAACTAGTCATTAAGGATACAACTAAAGAATCTGAACCAAATATAGCCGACAAGGGCAAGGAAGAGTTAGTTAGTACAATCCCCTGATCGTTGCCATTACATTTGAGGAAGGGAAAATCAAGAGCCTTTGGCAAGATGATGAAGATGATGATATTCAAGTTTTGCCTCATGCTTATCTTGATGTACAGGAGAGGCTACACATCTGGCGAGCCTGGAAGCTGAATGCAGCTAGGTATCAATTCCAAAGCCCGGAGTTCATTGAGAATATGAAGAACTCCTGGGTTTCTTGGGAAACATTGGAATTCGGTCGGCTGACCTGACTTACGCACAACCATCCGTTATCAAAAGAAGGATGTGGAGAAAGAGAAGGCGAAGGAAATTGAGGAGTCTAAGAAACCTCATTCTTTCCCTTTTGATAATGTTCTTGAAAGTGCGTTGCAATGCTCCAGTAGTAATAGTGATGTCGAAGTGCTACACGTTGCTGATCCAGCAGAGAAGGCTGGCTGAAGCAAGCCATAAAAGAATTCAAGGAGTTGCATGATCAATCTTTGCGAAGGGACCTAGAGAGTCTTCATCCGTGCAAATCGCTCTTATCCCTGACATATTGGAAATGGTGAGGACCATCGAGCTTGAACCTCACCTGTGCGCTCCGAAGAACAAATATATAGGGCACCTAAGCTGAGCCTACCCCTGAGAAAGGTGTTGAGACACCTGCCCAATCGGCTGATCACTCAAAAGGACAAACAACTGAGTCTCAAGTGTCCAGTGACCCCCATCGACCTTAAATCACCGGTTTTGCCAACCGAAGGAAAACTATACACACCACAGCCGGGTTGGAGGAGGTTGTGGGAGACTTCACCAATTTGAAGCTAGGAGGTGAAGAGAAGAATGTAACAGAACATCAGAATGGGGTTGATGAAACTCAGATGGTTAAGAATGTCTCATCTGAAATCCCACTTGCGATGCAGGCCAATAAAGTTGTTGATGCAGCCAAGGCAAACGATGGACAGTAGGCCATGGTAGTTAAGATAGTTGGCCCTGAAAGTGTAATCGTAGAGGTTGAGACCTCGGAAGATGCCACTGAAAAACCCCAAGGCAGCTTCATCTGCTAAAGGGAATATCCAAGACCCTACTACGGCTAAGTCTGCTAAAGGGAATGTTGAAGGCCCCACAGTGGTTGAGATTACTGTTGAGGGTAATGAAGGCCCAAAGGAGGTTGAGACTTCCTTTGGTAAAATAGACGAACAAGAAAAACAAATGATAGCTCTTCACCCAGAGTCAATTGAGATGGAAGAGATTAGTGCCTAACATGACTCTGAGAAAGAAAATATCTCTGTAGAGTTTCTTAATACAGAAGATGAAGCTGAGTCCGCTCAAAAAGAAAAACTAGTAGAGGACCCAGAGATCGAGGAGTTTGTGGCAAAAATGCGAGATTCAAGCGAGAAAACTGCTTGCTCAATTTACTTTTGTTGATGGCTCACCAGCCCATGACGCTGCTGAGGAAGCTGAGGTCGAGGTTACTCAAGAGGAAAAACAAACTAAGTCCAATGAAGTTGTTAAGACAGTTGAGGATCATCCAGCTCCACAGGCTAAAACAGCTGCAAATGCCGACGACGCTGATACAACTTAGGCACATAGAGTTGAAGCAAGTATTAAGGGAAAAGGAAAGACTCCCGAAGGAGGAGTCGGAGAAATTTCTCTTGTCCCAGCCGATCTGTTCTCAGACTACTTCCCGTTTGTAGCTGAGGTACCCATTGAGACAGAGTCCACTGATGAAAGTGCCAAGTATATTGTGGAACTCCACCCTGAAGAGTTTGAAGCTCCATACGATCTCAGAGTTGTGCCTTTCGGATTTGACTTCGATACTGTATGGCCATAAGAGCAGTCAATTGATTCAACGGACTTTTGAAGAGCCTTCAAGGTTATCTGTGCCGAAATATAAAACATGGAAAAGAGATTTGCTACTCTTAACCAACGGTTAGAATATCATGATGCAACAATCTCTGGAGATATTCATGGAACAATGCTAAGAATAAGGGAATGGACATCTCAAACAAAGGCACTCCAAAGAGAACTAGTCATCTACTTCTATTCTCTATTTGCCAAGCTAGTGATTTGGAGTTCTGAAAATGCAAAATTTCAGCAGAGGCAAAGGGACCACATATTCAGGATGGACCAGGAACACAAAATAGATATGGAGTTGTTGAGGGCTCAACATAAGCAAGACCTTCTGAAGACTGAAGCCAATCTGTGCACCGTGATGATGGTTATGAACGCATAAATGAAAATTATGGCTGCTGAAATAAGACTCTACAATCGGAATACAGAACAACCCACTCTGCAACTCACACGAAACTGGATCTCATCCTGGGTCAATCTTCTCAGAAATCTATCATTGGTGATGATGCTAAAAAAGGGAGAAATGAAGGATTATTAAAGGGCGAAGCAAGTAAGGGGGAAAGAAGTGATATTAAGGGGGAAGGATCCCTTAAAAAGCCCCCTCTGAAAATTATGCTTGAAAAATCCCCACTTGGCTCATCCACTAGCTCACTCCTTAGACAGTTGTCGCAGGGCTTATCACCTGAAGAGAAAAGTGAGTTAGCTTTCAAGAAGACTCGAGAAGCCATTGAAGCTGACTTTGCCAAAGTAGATGAAAGGCGGCATGGTCGCATAGAAGGGTTAAATGCCAAGTTCGACAGTCCCCCAATTGGATTACTTAAAGACTCTCTAGCAGTGAAGCTCTCTCAAGAGCTTGCTCGTGCTCCCGATATAGGATCTGAACCATGATCATTAAAGGAATTTAAGACGCTTGAATTTGAAGGATTTTTCAAAGAATGACTCTGAAGGAGGCGTGGGATTGGTACTGGGAAAAAAGTTTGGAAATATGTCAATCAGCCGAGAAGCAGCAGACTCCGTGAAGCGGTCGCGAGCTTCAAGGCTCAACTCAGACAAGACACTCCCGAGAGGAGGAGCCGACTGGGCGAAAAGGGGAAGAATTGGTGGAAGAGGCAGAGGCACTCCACCAGAAAGGCCTAGATATGTTAAACATATTAATCTCCATAAGAAAGGATTGTTATACTGGGTTGGATTGGACGAGCTTGAAAATAAAGAAGTGACCAAGAAGAATGAGGAGATGAGAAGGAGGCAAGAAGAAGGAAAAAAAAGGCTAGATCGCGAGTGGGAAGAAAGACAGAGAAGGAAGACCCAACTGCGAAAGAGCCTATGAGAAGAAAAAGAGAGAGAAAAAAGAGATAAAGATCGAAGAAGAGTCAAGAAGATGAGAGAGAACTAAGCAGGCAAGGCGAAGTGTTGAAGACTGTTGTAAACCCCTTCATGTTGTATTTTTACTTCAATGTAAATACACAGACACTTGTAAGTACTTTGCATACTCTCTTTTCATTGTACTTTGTAAAGCTTTGTAAAGTATTGGGAGTTTATGTAATAGATTTTTATGATACCATGTAAAACTTAGATTAGGAAGTTTGCACCCCAATTCTGCTGTAAATCAACTTGTAATAGATAGGGTTCTATTAGCTGAGTCAAAGCAGCCAAGTTGAAGAATACAAGAGTTGATTGAAGATAGAAGAGAAGACCCAGTTGAGTGGCAGCTGGGTGAAGTGCAGTGAAGTGCAATAAAGTCCCAGTTAAGTGGCAGAAAAGTTGTCTCAGTCAATAGACTGATAGCTAAGTCATTCCAAGATTAGTGGAATTGACTGTCAAAGGGGTTATGCAGTAGAAAGGATCACAGAAAGTTGAAGAGATTAGTTGTCAAGAAAAGTCAATTGTTTGCTGAAAGTAGGTATGTGTCGGTCGCCCATCCATAAAGTCGTTTCTTTGAAAGAGTGCAAAAATCAAGGAACCAATATGATGTCCTTGAAAACCTGCAGAATTTAAGGAAAGGCTATAGAGCATTAAATTCAATGTACAGTCTATATCAAAGCTGCAAGACAATACAAGCCAGCGACCAAGAAGTGGAGTTTAGAAATGCATCTATCTCTTCAGCGGATACATTTTCGAACTGCCACCATAAAAGGTTGAGGATCCATTTGAGAGAAGGTTAGCCAAGCACGGACTTATGCAAAATCTAAAACACGAGAGAAATCAAGCAATCAAAGCATAAGCACTCTCAAGCATTCAAATCATATCCTCAAGTCTAAACTCGAAGGAAATCGATCCAACACACTCAGAGAAGGAAAGACAACTTCAGAACTGTTGAAGATTAAACTTGATTAAAAGAATAAGGGGTCTACTCTAGAAGGTTGATAGAGGTGTAGTAAGGTTCCAGTTCGAACCAAAGGCTTTAGACTCGTTGGAGGGCTGTGTGAGCAAATCTAAGAGTTTGAAAAAGCTGAAGTAGCAAGACAAATTGCTTTTGTGAAGAAGTTCGAGTCCCCTGCTTAACCAAATTGTGTGATCAAGGCCAAGCTTGGACTATCACCATTTTGTAACAAAGTCATAGTTACATTAGTGGATTCCTCTAGGGCTAGAGAAGAATGGATTAGAGGAATTACCACATCGTCGAACTACTATGAAATTGCTTGTGTCATTTACATTCAGCACACTTAATTCTTGCACATTATTATTGTTGTTTGTTAATTTGCTAAGTCAACTGATAATAACTAAGCTTAAGACAAGTGTTGAAAAACATATTTCAAACTAAGGGTGAAAGTCTTCCGCTGTAAAAACCAAGTCTACTGATTTTTTAAAGAGTTAACTGAATTAACTGAGTTATACTATTAACAGCTCAGTTGAGTCTGTTGAGTGGCTAACTCTGGTGTGTAAGTAAACTAAGTTGTCCACCAAGGACCCAACTGACTTGAGTCTACTCTGAATTAAAAGGGACTAAAATCTAAAATTTGGAAAAGTCTATTCAACCCCCCTCCCTTCTAGACTTTACTTATCACCGCTTGGGACCTACATTTAGTTTGTATTTTTTTTGTTTTGGGTTTTTCAACAATGTTTTTGTTGAGTGCAGGTAGTGCATGATCAAACGTTCAAAATATATCCAACTGATACCCGTTGACTTAGAGATCAAAAATATAGCAAAATAGTTAAGGAAAGGATCGAAAGCATGGCAGATGGGAATGGTAGGGATGGTGTGCAGAATAGAAACAATGAGGAATGCCCACGGGTAGCGAATAAGTAGAATTAGCTAGAGAAGAGGCCCGTGACAAGGGTAGTTAGAGCTTACTTCCAGTCGAAAGTTAATCAAAGGTATGGGGATGTGGCCCGTCCACCGATTAACATAAATAATTTCGAACTAAACCTGCGTTGATCCAGATGGCGTCGTAAAACTAGTTTCGGGGGAGAGCCGTTGAGGATCCTAATGCGCATCTGGCAAAATTTCTAGAGATATGTGATACTGTAAAGATGAATGATGTTTTGGGGATAACATTTAATGCCACCTTTTCACATTTTCCTTACGCGATAAGGCTAAGGGATGGTTATCTTCTTTTGTTAGGAAATTTAGTATTAGATTTTGATTATATCATGTAAAACTTAGAATAAGAAGTTGGCACTCCATTTTCCTTGTATTTCTATTTTGTAATATATAGGATTGCATGAGCTGAGTGAAGTCAGCTATGTTGAAGAATGCAAGAAGTCAATCAAGATCAAGCGAAGACCACCAGTGAGTGCAAAAAAGATGAAAGGCAAAGACTCACTGAAGGAAATCCAGCTGAGGAACATCTATGTAAAGATTGAAGAAGTGAAAGTCAAATCAGTAAAGAGCCAAGTCGACCAGTTGGACTGATAGTTGAGTCATTACTAAAAGGTTGGAGATGACTCAAGTCAAAAGGGTAAAGGCGCTTGCTTGTCAAGTCAAGTCGACTAATATTAATCCGGTGCACGAAAGTAAAAGATATTACTCAATATAGTAACGAGTACATGCTACCATGTTTTAAAGTGTTTGTCCTAAACGTTCAAAAGGAATAAACAATGGGAAGCACTCGAAGCTTATGTCGTCGTCCTGAAAAGTCATAGATCATTTGATACGAGGAAATGTCACCATCATAAGTCTGCAAGTCAAGAAAAGACAAGCCAACAAACAAGAAGTGTCATTTGAAAATAGCCTATCTCTTCAATGGGAAAATTTTCAAATGAGCACTATAAAAGGCCGAGGAAGCAAGAGAGAGAGACACGAACGACTAAGAATACGATTTTCAAGATATTTTACAAGCAAGCAAAACCGTGCATACATTCTCTCAAGCTTACAAAGATATTCCTCAAGCCTAAATTCAAGGAACTCGATCCAACACACTCTTTTAAGGAAAGAATACTTCATCCAGTTGAAGAGAAAATTGTTTTAAGAACAAAAGGGGTCTACTCTTCAGGTTGAAGGAGTTGTAGAAAGGTTCAAGGTCGAACCGTTTTTGGGCTCGTTGGAAGGTCAGTGTGATCAAATCCAAGGGTTCAAAGGGAGCTAAAGTAGAAAGGCATCCGTCTTGTGAAGAAGCTGAGTCCCAAGAGCAACCAGTTGTGTGATCAAGGTTGACTCAGACTGAGAACTACTCTGTAACCAGATCTGTTACTTAGTGGATTCCTCCAAAATTGGAGAAAAGTGGAGTAGAGGAATTACCCAATCCTCGAACCACTACAAAATTTTCTTGTGTCATTTATTTACAACATTTTATTTTCCTGGTTATATTTATATTTGTTGTTTAAGTTATATTACTAACCTAGCTGATAATAACATTGCTAAGAACAAGTGTTAAAAACAAGTTTAAAATAACAAGGGTGTTAAGTCTTCCGCTGAACAAAAACCATATCAACTAAAGTTAAGTGTTAGCTAACCCAGCTGAGCTATACTATCAACAGCTCAGTCGAGTCTGTTGAGTGGGTAACTTTGCTGAAGTAAGCCAACCTAGTTGTCTCCCAAGGACTTAGCTAATTTGAGTGAACTCTGAGAATATTTTTAAAAGGACTAAATTCGAAAAGTTGGTAAGGTATATTCAACCCCCCTTGTAAACCTTACAACACACCCCTTGGGACCTACAAGTGGTATCAGAGCGGTTGGTTCATTGAGCTTCCGCACTGGTTATTGAACTAGATCTCAATCTTTTTCAAAAGATATAACACTTGTTCTTAGCAATGTTATAACACTTTTTTTCAAAGTTTTCATTCAAAAAGCAAGGTTATTATCATGGAAGCTAATCTAACTCGTATTCCTATGTTTACTGTGGAAGATTTTGATGACTGGAAAATTCGCATGCATGCTCATCTATCAACCTTACACGATGAAATGTGGCTAGTGATAGAAGATGGGCCATTGCAAATCTTTAAGGTTGACACTGTTGTAAGAAGAGCACCTCCAAATGAAGGAGAATGTTGCAGCAGATCCTATTCCTGCCATGGTTGAGAAACCATGTTGTGAATGGACAAATGAGGATAGGAAGAGAGACAATTTGGATAATGTTGCCAAGGACATCGTCTACAAGACTTTGGACAAGGCTATGTTCAACAAAGTCAAATCATGTAAATCAGCCAAAGAAATATGGGATAAGCTAACCCTGATTTGTTAAGGATCAGAACAGATTAAAGAAAATAAATTAACTATTGCTGTTCAAAAATTTGAAAATCTTAAAATGCTTGCAGGTGAAAGTCTGGATCAGTTGGATGCCAGATTCACAGAAATTACAAATGAGCTTTCAGCACTTGAGAAGGAGTACATTCAGAAAGATATGTGCATGAAGATCCTACAAGTCATACCAGCTGTGTGGGAAATGAAAGTCATGGCCCTGAGACATTCCATGAACCTCTCCAAAACCTCAAATCATGAGCTATTCTCAGACCTCAAGGCATATGAGTTTGAGCTGAGAAGAAAAGAGCAAGAAGAAACAGTTGTGCCCAAGACAGCTGCATTGTTGGCCAGTGAAGGGAAGAAAGTTGAGCCAAAAGAAACAATTGAGCAGGAGGAGATTGCCCTTATGGTAAAAAGGTTCAACTTTAATAAAAATTACAAAAGAAACAAGGATGAAACCTCCAGAAGACACTCAAGACCCTTCCAAAGCAAGGGAGGACATGCCACCCAAGAGAGTGAACATTCAAAGAGCTAACTATCAGAGAGCTGCTATGCAAGAGGCGGAAAACCTGTGTTGGAATTGCAGACAACCAGGACATTTTGTCTTGTTGGATGGTTTCGATCCACCAACAACAAATACAGAATGAAGAGGATAGAAAGGTCTTGAGAATGAAGACATTAAAAGAAGAAAGTCATGTTGGTCACGACACTACTCAAGTGATACTGAAGAAGAGGCTAGGATTTGCCTCATGGCCAAAGAACAAGATTCAAAAGATCAAGAAGATGAGATACAATCTAACTCATCTCATTCAGATTCTAGTGATTGTGATTGTGAAACACACACTTCATCACCCACAGATCTTTATGATTCATTAGGCAAAATGATGAAAGACTTTGAGCACATCAAAACCTCACACACACTTTTAAATGAGGAAAACAACCAGCTTAAATGCCAAAACTCACAGCTGACGAAAGAGCTGAGTACTCTGAGTCACATAGCTGATGAGAATACAAAGTTGAAGGCTGAAAATGCCAAGATCCAAGCAAAGCTAGCTGCTACTGAAAAGAGAGAGAAAGATCTCAAGAATGTGATTGCTTCATTTACAAAGGCATCAAAATAATTTGATGAACTTATAATGAGTCAAAAAGAGTGTGGAGATAAAATAGGCATAGGATTCAATTCTTTTGTCCATGCTCAAGCTCCTAGAGTGATTTTAGAGAAAGGATCCTCAAGTAATGGGGGAGTCCAAAAACCCAAAACACCATATGTTGCACCAACAACCACACCAAAACACAATCACAACCATACTGGCCTTGGATACAAGGGAAAAGGAAAGAAGCATGAGAGTATCTTTGAGCGACAAACAAACAAAATTCGAAAAAGTCCATCAAAGAATCCAAACAAAATACTTTGTAAAAGCCAAACAGAGCTACCAAAAGCCCCGTGAGATTTAAGCAATGCAATTCATATGAAGGGAATGGTACAAACTATCCAAACCAAGCCGATTGGAATAACCAAGTGAAATATCAAAGAAAGACACATGGGATACAAGCCAAAATGGCAAAGACCTCAACCTCGGCAAAGAAAGGTCATTCCCAAGGCAAAAAGAGCTATTATCAAGAAACATATGCACCCAGGCACAAAACCCATCAAGCACAAAAATTTCAATATTACCCCCAAAACAAATGCTCAAACACATACACAAGCATACGGACAAAAACAGACATTTGTATGATTCAAACCCCAAGCAATTACTTATAGATGGCAACCTCTTAGAGTAAGATCATCGGCTATAGGTTGGTTGGGGCATCTTATAAAGACTAACCCCCAATGACCCAGGCAAGTATGGGTACCTAAAAACTAATTTTCTTGACCGATTCGGGAATAGGCGAGTGTCAAGGAACCTCGTACATGGATAGTGGCTTTCCCGGACATATGACAGAAACAAGAAAAATCTATAAAAGTCCAAGGAAATCGAAGGTGCAAATGTAATATTTGTAAGAAATGAAGCTCCAGGGGAGATCAAAGGCACTGGATCCATAAAAAAAATGGACTAGAGATCATAGATGTTGCATATGTTGAAGGTCTCAACTTCAATCTGCTAAGCATCAGCCAACTCTGTGACAAAGGCTACAATATGGGAATTTGCCAAATCAAGGATGCTGAATCAAATGACATTGTGCTACAAGGAACAAGGCAGAAAAACATGTATGTAGTGGATTGTCAACTGCTACACCAAACACATGTCTTCTAGCAAAGAGTACAGTCGAATCAAGTTGGATGTGGCACAAGAAGCTGAGTCACTTGAACTTCAAGACAATCAATAAGCTTGCAAGGAGTCATCTTGTGGAAGAATTGCTTGACTCGTTATACAAGAAATAAAGTATTTGTGATGCATGCCAGATGGGAAAGCAAATCAAGTCATCCTTCAAGGATAAGCCAAGTCCTTCTTCAACAAGGATATTACATCTGCTGCATATGGATTTATTTGGTCCTCTTGAGCCAGCTAGCATCAGTGGAAAGAAATATACCATAGTGGTGGTGGATGATTATTTAAGATATACATGGACTATCTTCATGGGTAAAAAGAAGGAAAAACTACAGAGCTGATGAAAAGAGTCAAAATGAGAAGAGTCAAACCATTATAAAGATAAGATCTGACAGGGGAACTGAGTTTCTCAATGGGATTATAACTCGAAGATTGTGATGAAAATGGTATTGCTCATGAGTTGTCACCGCTAGAACTCCACAAAAAATGGAGTAATCGAAAGAAGGAATAGAACTCTCAAGGAAGTTGCTAGGACAATGTTAGTCAAGTTGGGTATCTAATAGATTTTGAAATTTGAAGCCATAAATACTGACATGTTATATTCAGAATCGATGCATGATCAATAGGCAATTAACCCAGACTCCCTATGAGATTTGGACAGGGAGAAAGCCAAATGTTGGATATTTCAAGATATTTGGATGTAAGTGCTTCATCCACAACAATGGCAAAGACAACTTGAAGGCTTTTTATTCTAAAGCTGATGAAGGTATCTTTTTGGGATACTCAGCTGAGAGTAAAGCTTACAGAGTGCTGAACAAGAGGACTATGGTCACAGAAGAGTCTATCCATGTGGTGTTTGATGAGCCAAATGTAAATGGAGAAGACATAGATGAGTTAGCTGAGAAGCAAAATCAGTCAACTATGCAGAAGAGTCCTTATGTTGATGCAGATGTGAGAGCACTCAACCCTGGAGATGATGAGATAGTTGAATCTCAAAGACATCTAGAAGGTCTGCAGCTGAATGATGATGAAGAAGTTATTCAAGACAACTTATCTACAAGACGGCTGAACCCAGCAGACTTACTCCAACCAGATGTGAGATGGCTGAGAGACCATCCACCTGAGTTAGTCATTGGAGATATTACAGATGGCATAAGAACCAGATCCGGAACTCAGCATGAAGCTATGTTTACTTGTTTTATTTCCCAGATATAGCCTAAAGATATGTCCCAAGCATTGGATGACACACATTAGATTCAAGCTATGCAAGAAGAGTTGAATCAGTTTGAGAGAAACAAAGTATGGGAATTAGTTCAAAGGCCTACTCTCCAAAATGTCATTGGTACTAAGTGGGTATTCAGAAACAAGATGAATGAAGAAGAATCTGTTGTCAGAAATAAAGCAAGATTTGGTAGCAAAAGGGTATTGCCAAGATGAAGGTATAGATTTTGATGAAACCTTTGCTATTGTTGCTAGATTGGAAGCAATAAGGATGTTTCTTGCCTATGTTGCACACAAGAATTTCATTGTATATCAGATAGATTTAAAGAGTGCATTTCTGAATGGACTTTTAGTAGAAGAAATCTATGTTGAACAACCTCCAGGTTTTGAGCAGAAAACTATTTGAGATAAGGTCTACAAGCTCAAGAAAGCATTGTATGGATTGAAACAAGCACCAAGAGAATGGTATGACACATTGTCACAGTTTCTAATTGATAATGGATTCACCATTGAAAAAATTGACAGAACACTCTTCAGAATTCAAGATAGAGAGAGTATATTGCTTGTACAAATATATGTGGATGATATCATCATTGGA
Organism: Rehmannia glutinosa; assembly: GCA_016081115.2. Lineage (NCBI taxonomy): Eukaryota > Viridiplantae > Streptophyta > Magnoliopsida > Lamiales > Orobanchaceae > Rehmannia > Rehmannia glutinosa. Next base: position 45,733 of record JABTTQ020002168.1, on the reverse strand, counting down.
TCCAAAAACAAAAAGCTGTGTGACAAGTTCTCACCCTCATGCAAGGAAGTTTGAAATGAGCATGATGGGAGAGTTGGCTTTCTTCTTAGAACTTCAAGTCAAGCAATTGAAGGATGGAACCTTCATAAGTCAAACCAAATATACCAGAGATTTAATGAAGAAGTTTGATATGGAAGAGAAATCATCAGTGAAGATTCCAATGAACACATCAGTCAAGATGGATATGAATGCAGATGGCAAAGCTGTTGATTAAACTAGATATAGAGTTCTCATTGGATCATTGCTATATTTAACAGCAAGTAGGCCAGACATCACCTTTGATGTAGGTGTATGTGCTAGATTTCAATTTGCACTAATAAAGAGTCACATGACTACAACTAAGAGAATCCTAAGGTATTTGAAGGGATTCCATGAAGTTGGCTTATGGTATCCAAAGAAATGGGGATTCAAGGTGATAGGCTACTCAGACGCAGACTATGCTGGATGTAGAGTGGACAGGAAGAGTACTTCAGGTACCTGTCAAATGCTTGGAAATAGATTGGTCTCTTGGTTCAGCAAGAAACAAAATTCAATAGCTACATCCACAGCTGAAGCAGAGTAGATAGCTGCAGGCAGCTATCGTGCCCAAGTTCTCTGGATGAGACAATAGCTAAGAGACTATGATAATGAAGAGAGAGAATTCCAATTATGTGTAATAACACAAGGGCTATTGCAATACTCAGAATCTAGTATTGCACTCAAGAACAAAGCACATTGATGTCAGATACCATTTTATAAGGGATCATGTGAAAAGAAAGACATCATTTTGGAATACATCTCAAATTATAACCAGTTAGTGGATATATTCACTAAACCTCTATGTGAATCAAGATCTGAAGAGCTTAAGAATGAGCTAGGTTTGATTGAGCTGAATTAAAAGTCTCAGAAGACTAAATCAGCAGAGACCAAAAAGAGAGAAATGAAAATTAGCAAGTTTCACATTTCAGCCAAGTGAAACAGCCAAGACGGGAAATCAGCTATACCGAGTTAGCTAATAGCTGAGTACTCATCAATGAGAAGAGAGAAGTAGAGTTAAGATATTTTTGGATGATAACTGTGTTATTTATGAGCTAAGTGACAAAACGCAGTCATTTTCTATGAGCGGGAATGTTCTAGACATTACATCAGCGTAATTATGGTGTCAGTTCAAAAGTTGCACACGTTTAGCCTATGATTAGATATAAATGCTATTGCATTTAATGTGAGAAAATTAATGACGTTTCAAAGATTAAATCTTGACCGTTGATTTTGATCAAGTTTTTCAAATTCCAAAAACCATCCTATCAAGTCCCATGTAAACCAAAACTCATTTTCTCTCTCCTCATAAACACTCTCGTCTTCAGCAAGCAAAGCAAGTTTCCTCTCTGCGAAAGTTCTAAAACCTTAGTTCATCAAGCAAGATTTTTCGTTCAATCTACTGTTTGTTTTTCAAGAAAATGGATGCCTCATATGATTTTGTTAAGATGTCAGAGAAGATCCACTCGGGATCGATAGTAGACTTCAAGGTATGGTGAAATAGGAGCCGATAATGCCCTGGTGAAGATCGATCGAGAAGATTGATAAGTCCGGTCTGAAGGACTTTCTCGCGTTTGTGTTCTCTCATACCTACTCTGAGGAAGTCGCCATGTTCTATGTGAACGCAAAAGTTCATGATGGGAAGATTCGCTCCTCTGTTCACAGCAAGGATATTAAAATCACTGCTGCTGACCTTGTTGAGCACGCAAACGGCCCTCAAAAGGATTGAAAGAAATTATTGAGAAAGACGTGAACTTAGTCTTGCTAGAAAGGAAATTGACAAGCCTGGGTCAGCTGCGAAGGTTGTTTACACAACAAAAAGGCTTTGATCAAATATGATTATCACAAGTTGATGGACATCGTGTCCAAATATGTCGATATGAAGTTTGGCAGCTTTAATCAGCTATCTCGAACTAAGCTGGTGGTGATGGCTATGATAATGGAAGATAAGAAAGTTAACTGGGCTGAATTTGTCTTCAGCAGTATATGCCATAACGTGATCAACAAGACTATTAAGGAAGATGGTCTGTTTGGAGGCTCGTTGGGATACAGCCTGGTGATTGGCCATCTCATGGAGGTGAAGGGGATTGCCCTAAGACATGGAAAGCCATTTCATGTCAACAAGAAAATATTCAAGGCAAATCTTTCTGGCGCTCAGAGGCAAGGGCATGCTCAGAGGCGAGGGTGCAGATACAGCTGCGACAACCTCAACTCTCTCCTCAGCCGATTCAAAAGAAGAGAGATGTTGCAGCCAAGAAAGATCCTGCCACTGCAGCCGATCCCAAGAAAGCACCTGCCCCAGCAGCCAAGACCACTAAAGCCCTTGCCCCTGCAGCCGAGCAAGAAGATGCACCTGCCTATGCAGACGAAACTGAGAAAGTTATGTCTACACCTTCTCCAGTTGTGAAGAAAAAGCGCACAACTGTGACTCGCAAGCCAGTTGTTGCTAAGAAACTAAAGATGGTGGAACCAGAAGCCACCAAAGAAGCTGAAGATGAAGAAATTCCTCTTGTGAAGACCAAAAGAAGAAGACTTTTTCGCAAGTCTGAATTGGAGAAAGTTGAGTCTGACACTTAGCCTGCAAAAGAGACCGCTGAAATCCAAGAAGAGCAGTCGAAGGAAACTGATGGTGGTGATGAAGTCACCATGGAGAAGGAGAAGGTTGCTGATGTCGATCAGCAGACTACCAAAGACCCAGCTATTCGAGAGACAGCTGTGGAGGAACAAAGAGTTGAGACAGCTGGGCATAATGAAGAAAACGTTGTCCAGTCCCCTCAGACGGATGCTAATGAACCTGAGGTGGAACATGCTCCACTCGCTACCATTCAGGAGGAAGGAGATGATGATGATGATATGATGATGCTATCTCCTGTCTATCCCGACATTCAGGAGAGATTGAGGGTGTGGAGAAGCTGGAAGTTGAGTTACTCCAGATATCAATTCCAGACGCCAGAGTTCATTAAAGAAGAAGAGGAACCCATGGAATTCTTGGGTGTAGGTCCCAAGGGGTGTGTAAGTGTAAGGTTTAGAAGGGGGGTTGAATAAACCTTACCAAATTTTCGATTTAGGCCTTTTAAATCTCTGAGTTCTACACACCAGTGTCCTTGATGGACATCGAATTAGTCACTCAAGAGAGTCAATCTTTCAAATGATCAAATGAAATATTAATAGAGTAACTTCAAATTTGTTGGCTTTAATTTGACTCACCGTGGTTTTGTTTTCAGGGAAGACTTAACACCCTTAAGTTTGATTAAGCAAGTTTTTATAGTTTGATTTAGTACTTATAGATTATCAAATGGATAGCAAATTTATCGTGAGATATAGGCAATTAAAAGTGCGAAATTTAAATCTTTGCTGAAATGTAAATGACACAAAAAGTTTTTATAGAGGTTCAAGATGGGGTAATTCTTCTACTCCTCTCTTCTCCAACTCCCGGAGGAATCCACTAAGTAATGATCGGTTTACAAAGTGGTAATGATCCAGTATACAAGTCTTGATCACAACAAATTTGACTTGATCCTTTGGGACTCGATGAGACGCCTTGATCACTCACCGGCTTCTCGTGACGACTCGGCTTCTTCACAGGCAAAACCTTGCTACTCACTCACTTGCTCAAGCACCTTGATTTGATCACGAAGCCCTCCAAAAGCTTAAGACTTGGTTCACCCTTGAACCTTTCTACGATCCTTCTTGGAATGTAGACCCCTTGTTTTCGATATTTTCCTCTTCAACTGATTGAAGTTCTCTTTCCTTCACGAGGTAAGTGTTGGATTGATGTACTTGAGATGTAGGCTTGAGGATTGAGAATGTTTCAGATTTTGATAAGCTTGTATATCTCACGTGTGTCATTCATCCTTCTCAAACAAACTCCTCGGCCTTTTATAGTGAACTTTCAAAAATTTGCCCGTTGAAGAGATAGGCTCATTTTTGAAAATCACTTTGCGATCGTTGGTATGCGATTCTTGGAATTGCCATTTCCTCGTATGAAATGTTTTATCACCTTTTCGAGTTACAAACGGTGTAGTGCTTCCCATTGGTTCATTTCTTTTGCACGCTTCGGGACCGAGCACTCCAAGAAAGGTAGTATGGAGATATTACTTGTTTAAGTAAATCTCTTGATTTACGTAACGGTTCTTTTACATTTATCTCGACTTGATTGCATTTCCTTGCTTTCCCCCAGGTGACTTAGTCGACTTCAATCATTGGATGACTCTTCCGTCACACTTGACTTGAGACTTGGCTTCTCTTGAGTTGACTTGGTGATGTTCCACTCACCGTATCTCACCGCTTCTTCTTGATCGAGTTCTGTCATGCTCTTCTTTGTTGTACTCAAATTGTCTCACAAAGAGTTTTCCTTCAAGCCTTGATTGTCTTCTTGCAAGTTGGAGCGTAGGCGACTTAACTCGGCTTTGGCCACTCTAATTGTTACAATACATTTCAAAGCAAGAATTGGGAGCTAACTTTCTATTCTAAGTTTTACATGGCATTCATCAAAATCTAAACAATAAAATTCCTAACAATTTCCCCCTTTTTGATGATGCCAAAACTTAACTCATATAAAGATGCAAATAACAAAGATACATACTGAGATAGTGTATTGACATAGAATGTATGCGCATAATCAATCCCCTTTTTTTTTTTTTTTTTTTTTTTTTATTGATCATATCATTCTTGTACTTAACACAATCAAGCATTTACAAGGTGTATCGAGTATGTAATTGTCTCCAAAAAAATTTATAGCATTGTTCTGAGAAGACTTACATTGTATGTATTTACATATAAAATACACGAAGGGTTGGGCAAAGAACACTTCATCTCCTTCATTTCCTTCTTTCATCTTGATCAAGATCTTCTTCTCTTCTTCTCTTCTTCTCGTCATCACCGCCTTCTTTTTCTTCTCATATGCCTTCCTGGCGACTTCATCTTTCCTTATTCTTTCCTGTCTCTCCCGCCATAGCCGAGTTTGTCTCTTGTTTTCTTCTTCTATCCTTTTTGCATACTCGGCGTTGGTTTTAGCCACTTGCAAGTTCGCCACATGGTCAAGCCCGGCCCGGAGATCCCTCCTTTCTTTCTTTCCGGATCTACGTATTCAATGTTCTTGGCGGAGGCCTAGGTCCAAGCTTCTTCCTCCACCGCCGCTTCTTCCTCCGCCTGCGGGCGTATCTTTATCTTGGGGCCTTCTTCTTTCCCAAATGAGTGCCCAATGGAGTGACCAGCAGAGTGATCACGGTTGTCTTTGTCTCGTCGCTTCTTCACATAATGTGAGACCCTTTTCCCTGAGTCCCAAGCTTGAGCCAAGGACATATTTGCAAAATATCCTTGATTCGAGCGTTTTGAATTCGTCAACCGATCTCTTGCTCTGTCCCGACATCCGAAATGGCATACGTGTCTCTGTCAACCGGAATGCCTCCATGTTCTTTCAAGATGTTCATCACCCCGCATCCATTCTTCCTTCCACCTCCTTCATCCCTCGCTTCAATTTCTTTTCTCTTCTCGGCCATAGATACAAAGAGTGTTGGAGTGGCGAGTCACGGGGAGTTTGTGCTTATAATGTCACCGTGACAGACCCTGTTGGGGTTTGTGCAATCATCAAGGTCATATTTTTGATCCTTCCCCCTCGTGATTTTCCTTTCTTGATTTCAAAATTTCCTCGGTGATTTTCCCTTCTCAAATTTGTTCCTTGTCACCGCTCCTTTCTTTTCACTTGATTTTGCTACTTTAAGGTATTCCTCTTCCCCTTTTTGGCATCATCAAAGGATAGAGGAACCCCGGGGAACATCTTTGGCAAGCATGAAGTCGAAATCTTCGATGGTTGAATTTTGCTTCAAGTCTGCTGCGTTGTATCTTTGCGCGAAATTGATCGAGTGGCGTTGGATTCTCACGCTGAAATCAGCTTCATCTCAGCCATGAGAAGGCTGAATTTTCTTGTCATGTGTTCTTCCAAACGCTGTATATCATTTGCATTACGCTCACGCAGCCAGCCTTGATCTCGGCAGTGTGAGCTTCGTGCATATGTTCAATGTGTTCCCGCAGACTTTGTTTTCGCATCAACGATTTCGACTCTCCACACCAAAGCTTGTTGAATAATTGTCCGAAGTATCTCACCTGTTCCACACGCACGATTGATTCTTCTTTGTTGCCACCATTCCCTTATCCTGACCGTGATGCCTCTCAAGTCACCGTAAGGTTGGCATCTCTGTTGTCCAGGCGCATATCCAAGGAGGCACGATGCCTCTCCATTTTCTCAACTTCAAAATAGTGCCTTGAATACTTCTCGTATTTCACTGATTCTTCATTGCGGTGATGGCCATACAAATGTCGAAATCGAAGTCGGAACAATGGTGCCCGAGTGAAAAACAGGAGCTGGTCCGTGATAGCGTGCTTGCTCATTTTCGACTCTTCGTGGAGTTCTCGTATCTCCAGTGAGAAAGGAAAGATTCCACAACGGATTCATCACCGCCATCCGGGATTTGTTCGATGATAAGCGGTGGGCGTGAGGTTCTTTTGGGAATCGATCCAGCTTGTAGCTTGAGGAGCCGGAGCAGCGGTGGTCTCTGGTTCACTGGGTTTTGTGGTGCGATGACTCGGCTTGCGAGCCTCAATGTCTTAACAACCGTTGGTCTCAAATTGATTTCTCCTTTTGAGTAGACTGTCCTCGGCCTTATCGAAGCGTCATCGGACGATGATGAGATTTCCATTGGTGGCTCATCATCAAAATTAAAGGTCTGACGAGTAGTCTTGGGATCGACTTGCTAGTGCCTGGAACATCCGCACTTGAGTCTTTTGGATTTGTCGGGAGTAGACTCAGCTTCTTCTTCGCCTTCCGATCCCGAAAGGTGACATCGTGGTTGTCCTGGGAATCATGAAGTGCGCTAATCTCCTTCTCGAGATGGATCGATGGTTGCGGGAGGGATGTTCTCTACTACAATTTGTGTTACCCCGGAAGTTTCAACCTCCCGTGGGCCTTCATTTCCTCCGGCGGTCTCTCTTTCTGCGAGGCCTTGTCCTCCCTTTCGACAAAGTGTCACTGTCTTAGGGTCTTCTACATGGCATCCATTGGAGTCTCAACCCCATGGATTGCATTTTCATCGCCCAGTGTTAACTCCCGTATCGTTCCTTCCTCTGCGGCCTCGACCGCACGTCATTAGCCAGCGATTGGCACCTCGGTGAGGCAGTCTCAAGACAGCCTAATCGTCCTGAGCTTCGTTGATGGCAACTTGTCAGTTCTTCTTGTGTTTGAGTTTTCTTTGCTTCGCCTCCTACATTCTTTGTGGAGTCATCTGCAGCGTCCTCCGACCTTGCTGCGGTGGAGGGAGTTTCCCACTCGGTGTCGCACCACCGAGTGACTTGGAGTGGGGTCACTCGTCTCCAAACTCCCGGTACTTGCAAATGATGGTTCACCGTTGGGGCGGTGGTGGCACACCTTCAATAGGGGTTGGCTCGACCGGGGTCCCCACTAGCCCGGTTTCATCGCCATTTCCTTATCGCCTTCTTCCGAGTTAGTGGGGAAGTGGTAGCGGAACATCGGTGGCTATTTGCTTTGAACCACTCCCATTGGATCGATTTCCACCGTGTTCGAGGACTCTCCTGGTCCCTCCATCGGTCTTTGCTCATGAAGGATTCTTGATTCACGCAATGCTTGCTGCATCCGCAATTCTTCCGTGTGGCGGCATTCTCTCGTTCCTCGTCACTTTCGAGAAGACATCAAGGAGAGGATGGAAGTGTTACGTGTGGTGCCGAGATAGAGGCGATACTTGCCTTCTCGCGTGCTTCGGCTTCTTCACTTGCTTTGCTCTCTCCCCTGTCCTTGTAGATCTGCGAAATATCCATGCGGTTGTCTTCATCTAGAGTCGGAGCACGATGATAGTCCAAGAGAAATTTAGCATTCCTCTTCTTCTTCTATGAATTCAAAGCCGTTGGAACTGTTCCTTGACTTGCTCAACTTCCATTTTCTCCACTCACGCAGACGATTTTGGATGTCCGGGTAAGGTGGAGATAGGATCATTACATCACTATCCGCTTGGTTTGGTTCTTCTTGTGCTTGGTGTGAGCTACAAATGTGTCTTGAGCCTCTCTGCCGATCACCTTGGCAGACTTGGTTGTTTCATCTACTACATCCGGAGACTCTCTTGCCGCCTGATAGTCTCCGATATTTGTGCTAGCCGAGTAGCCGACTCACCGGTTTCTCTGTTCGGATTGCTTTACAAGTCTTCTTCGTCTCTTGGTTTGTACCGAGGGGATTTCTCGTTCGAGACGTGTCCTCTCGAGTCTTGGGCGGTGGGGCCGTGCTTGTGTTTGTTTCGAGGAGCCGCCGTCTAGGCTTGTCGCTTCTCCTCTTTTTGACGATCGAGAAGGAATTTGTGAGTCCTTCTCGACCGCTAGCTGCAGGGGCAGTGACACGGCCGCTGGGCGGTGTGACATGGTCTGGGGGCGGTGACTCACTGCAGGGGCAGGAGCATGTTTGTTTTCTTTCTTTGCAGGGGCAAAGAGATTTCTTGGCACCGCAGGGCGCTTTCTTCTTGGTTGGAGAGGAAGCGATTGTGTCTTCTGGTCACTGATTCCCCCTCACTGTGTCGCTCTCTTGGCGTAAGCTCGCTTCCGAGCACCGAGAGAGGTTAGCTCAACATTTTCTTGTTAACATGGAAAGCCTTCCCATGTCTAAGAGGTACTCCTTTCACCTCCAATAGCCGCCAATCACCAGGCCATATCCCGAGATCCTCCAAATGACCCATCTTCTTTGAAGGACTTGTTTCCTACGTTCGCGGCAGAGTCTGCTGAGATAAACTCAGCCAGTTTATCTTCTTTTCTTCGATTATTGCAGCCATAATAAATAATTTTGCCTTTGACATTGGTCAAAGTCGCAAATTTGATGTCGATACACTTGGCAACAATGTCCAACAATTTGTGATAATCCTCCTTCAGCCAGTCTCTTGTTTCTTTGTGTATATTATTTTGTCGAACAACGTCGGGCTTGGCTATTTCTTTCCATGCTTCACCAACAGTTTACATCAGCCTCCTTAATCTCGGATGCTCCTCTCTTTGGTAGTGAGCAATATTCACCAAATCCTTGGCGATAATAGTCACCGCTTCGTGAATGTATGACTTGATTCCTTCGTCGTGAATCTCGGCATTCACGTAGAATTATGCGACCTCCTCCACATAGGTCATAGGATATTCCAGCGTTAGAAACGGTTTCGATCCCCGCGTTTCTAACTTCTCCGCGATTTTCTTCACCAGGGTGTCGTCGGACCCTGCTTCACCATTCCGTCGAAATCCACGGTCGAACCGGTGTGGATTTGTTTTCCCAACTTGGTAAAGTCATAAGTTGGTGCCATTTCTTAGATCGATTTCAAGAGAAATTCAGAATTTGATTTGAAGGTTGATAGGGTTTCGAGAGAGTTTGCCTTTGCTTTTTGAGAGAGAGAGAGTTTGAACAGTTTTAGAAGTGTGAGAGAGAAAGCGGACGGAAATGGTTTAAATATGGTTTATGAAAGGACGTGCGACGGTTTTTGAATCGTGATCGAGATCAACGGCTTGGATTTCGCACGCATATTGAGCGATTCATGTCTCGTATTTAATGCGCGGAGATTTATATCCAATCATAGGCTTGGTGTGCGGCTTTTTTGTCCGTACACATCATCATTATCTTTGACGTGTCTCTTAAAACATTCCCGCTAAGTCAAAACGATCGCGTTTTTGTCACTTTGCTCATAAGTTAATCGGCTTATCTCTTAGGCGATTTAACTCGCTTCTCACATTTCTCTTAGTGACTCACTATCACCGACTTAGTATAGCCGACTTTCCGATCTGATTTCTTGAGCTGATTTTGTCTTGACTCTTTTTCACCTTCTTTCCTGTTCCACTTCTTTTCTTTGATTCTTCTGTGTCTCGGCAAATTAGCTCAATTAGCCCTAACTCATGTTTGAGTTCTTCAAATCTTGACTCACATAATGGTTTTGTGAAGATGTCACTAGTTGCTTGTCGATTGAGATATATTCCAAGATAATGTCCTTCTTTTCAACATGATCTCTTATGAAATGATATCGACATCTATATGTTTAGTTCTTGAGTGCAACACAGGATTTTGAGTGATTGCAATGGCACTTGTGTTATCACACATGATTGGTATTTCTTTTTCTTCAACTTCATAATCTCTCAATTTCTTTGTCTCATCCATAGGACTTGGGCACAACAAATGCCCGCCGCCTATGTATTCTCGCCTCACCAGAGGTGGCTATTGAGTTTTGCTTCTTGCTAAACCAGGAAATTAGTCTGTTTCAAGCATTTGACATGTGCCTCAAGTACTTTTCTGTCCACTCTGCATCCAAAGATAGTCGAGTCCGAATAGCCAATTAGCTTGAATCCACCTTCCTTTGGATACCATAGCCCTACTTCTTGACTTCCTTTTAAGTATCTCAATATTCTCTTAGTCATGCATCATATGGCTCTCTTTTGGAGCAGATTGAAATCTTGCACATACACCTCTACAAAGAAAGGTGATGTCCTGGCTGCGCTTAGCCGTGAGATAGAGCGATGATCCAATAAGTGCTCAGTATCTTGTTTGATCTACTGGCTTGCCATCCGCATCCATGTCCATTTTGATGATGTGCTCATTGGTATTTTTACTGAAGACTTCTCCTCCATACCAAATTTCTTCATTAAATCTCTCGGTGTATTTTGTTTGACTTATGAAGGTTCCATCCTTCACTTGTTTCACTTGAAGTCCAAGGAAGAATGTCGGCTCTCCCATCATGCTCATTTCAAATTTGCTTTGCATGAGGTTTGAGAATTTTTCACACGACTCTTTGTTAGTGGATCCAAAAATGATGTCATCCACATATACTTGAACAAGCGATACTCTTCTTGTCTTGAATTAAAAAAGTGTTCTATCTACTTTTCCTTTTGTGAATCCATTTTCAACGGGGAATTGTGACGGTATCATACCATGCTCGGGTGCCTGTTTCAATCCGTCTGGGGCTTTCTTGAGTTTGTATACTTTGTCTCCAAGAGTCTTCCGCTCAAATCCTGGAGGTTGTTCAACATACACTTCTTCTTCCAATAAGCCATTTAGGAATGCACTTTTTACATCCATTTGATATACAATGAAATTTTTGTGAGTCGCATAGGCAAGAAACATCCTTATAGCTTCCAATCTTGCTACGAGAGCAAATGTTTCATCAAAATCTATTCCTTCTTCTTGGCAATATCCTTTGGCTACCAATCTTGCTTTGTTTCTTACCACGTAACCTTCCTCGTTCATCTTATTTCTGAATACCCATTTGGTTCCAATAACATTTTGATGTGTGGGTCTTTGCACTAATTCCCATACTTTATTTCTCTCAAACCGATTCACTCTTCTTGCATAGCTTGAATCCAATGTGTGTCATCCAATGCTTGTGACACATCTTTGGGCTCTATTCTGCGAGATGAAGCATGTGAACATTGCTTCTTGTTGAGTTCGATCTTGTCTTGACACCTTCTCTCATGTCTCCAATGACAAGTTAAGTGGATGGTCTCTCGGCCATCTTACGTCGGGTTGAAGTAAGTTAGCCGGATTGATCGACTTGCGGTACCGTGTTCTTTGTGGTCGACTCTCTCGTAATCACTCACCAGTAGATTTTCCACCGCTTTTGAGATTCAGCTATCTCATCTTCTTCCGAATTGATAATCCTCGCCTGACTTCAAAGATAGGACTCTTCTGTGAGGTTGGATGTTTCACTTATCGGTGACTCTTCAATGTCTTCTCCATTTATGTTTGGCTCATCGAACACTACATGAATGGATTCTTCCAGTAACCATAGTTCTTTTGTTGAGTATTCTCAGAGGCTTTGCTTTCACCGAGTATCCTAAGAAGATACCCTCATCGACTTTAGCATCAAAAGCCTTTAGGTTGTCCTTGCCATTATTGTGGATGAAGCATTTACATCCAAATATCCTGAAATATGCAACATTTGGTTTTCTTCCATCCGATCTCATAGGAGTCTTTGTCACCGCCTATTTATCATACATCCTGTTTCGGGTGTAGCAGTCAGTGTTGATTGCTTGACCCAAAATCTTTTTGGTAACCCCGCTTGACTAACATGGTCCTTGCTTCTTCTTTGAGGGTTCTATTTCTTCTTTCTCGCAATTCCATTCTCTTTGTGGAGTCCTTGCTGCGACAGCTTCATGACCAATACCATTCTCAATACAATATCGAGTTATTATTCCATTGACAAACTCGGTTCCTCTATCCGATCTTATTTTGATAATGGTTTGACTCTTCTCATTTTGTATCCTCTTCATCACCGTGGGTAGCTTTTGTAGAGTTTCTTTCTTCTTGCACATGAATATTGTCCATGTATATCTTGAGTAGTCATCTACTACCACCAGGGTGTATTTCTTTCCACTTATGCTTGCTTGGTTCCACTGGACCAAATAGATCCATATGAAGCGGTGCAATATTCTTGTTGAGGATGGACATGTCTTTTCTTTGAACGACGACTTGATTTGTTTTCCCTTCCGACATGCATCACATATACTCTCCTTCTTGTATACCGAGTCCTGAAGTCCTTCCACAAGATGACTTCTTGCTAGTTTGTTAATTGTTTTGAAGTTCAGTGTGACTCGGCTTTTTGTGCCACGGCCAACTTGATTCAAATGTGCTCTTTGCTGCTAGTAGACAGTCTTTGGGTGTTGCATTGACCAATCCACTACATACATATTCTTCTCGTCTACATCCTTGCGCATACCACTTCATTTGATTCAATGCTTTTGATTTGACATATGCCCATGTTGAATCCAACATTGTAGCCCTTGTCACGAGTTGGATGATGCTTAGTAAATTGAAGTTTAGTCCTTCAACATATGCAACATCTGTGATTTCTAAACCATTTCTTTTGATGGATCCAAAGTGCCTCTTATTTCACCAGGAGCTTCATTTCCTCCAAATATGACTTTTGCTCCTTTGACATCCTTGAATTTTGACAGATTTCTCTTATTTCTGTCATATGTCCGGAATGACCACTATCCATGTACCAGGTTCCTTGGCACTCACTGTTCCTTGAACCCGCAATCAAGGAAATCAAGTTTTAGGTACCCATTCTTGTCCGGGTCCCGAGAGGTTAGAATTATAAGATGATCCAACCAACCTATAGCCAAATGATTTGACTCTAAGAGGTTGCCATCTATCGTGCCATAATCATAATCAATCCTGGCAAATTGCTTGGGAATTATAGGTTCATACAAATTGCCTTTTTGTCTCTTTTGTCTGTATGCTGCGTGTATGTTTTAGCAATTGCCTTTCTTGGGTAATTGTGGTGTCTTTGAGTGTAGTGCCTAGGTGCATATGTGTCTTTGATGAAAGCTCTTATACTTTTGGAATGGCCTTTGTTGAGTTCTAGGCCTTTGCCATTTGGGCTTGTATTCCATAAGTCTAGGCGATAGTTCACATTATTCCAATCACTTGGCTTGGATATTTTCTACCATTCCCATCATATGTATTTCTTTTATGAGTTTTCTGGGATTTTTGGTAGCTCGCTTCTTCTTTACAGAGTATTTTCTGTTTGGAGTCCGTGAGGACTCGGCCAATCTCTTCTCACTGCCCTTACAAAGACTCTCAACTGGGTCTGTTTTCCTTTTCCTTTGTAAATCGAGGCCAGTTTGCTTAGTATTGTGCTTTAGATTGAAAGTGTGTGCATCATTTAGAGTTTTGGATTTTTCGGACTCTTCATGACTTGAAGATCGTTTTTCCAAAATTACTCCCGAGGTTTGACATGGTACAAAGGAATTGAATCCTAAGCCTGTCTTGTCTCCACATTCTCTTTGACTCATAATAAGATCATCCAATGATTTAGATGCCTTAGTGAATGAGGCAATAACATTTTTGAGGTCATTCTCCTCTTTTCTATAGCAGCAATTTCTCGCTATTAATTTAGCATTTTCAAATTTTTAAACTTTTATTCTCATCGGCTATTTGACTTAGAGTACTCAGCTCCTTAGTCGACTTTGAGTTTTGATTTTTGAGTAGGCTGTTTTCCTCATTCAATAGTGTGTGTGAGGTTTTAATGTGCTCAAAGTCTTTCATCATTTTGCCTAATGAATCATAAAGATCAGTGGGTGATGAAGTGTGTGTGTCACAGTCACTATCACTAGTGTCTGAGCTTGTTGAGTTAGATTGTACCTCATCTTCTTGATCTTGTTCTTTGGCCATTAAGCGGATCAAGGCTTCTTCTTCAGAGTCACTTGTGTAGTCGGCTTCACTGCTTTCTACGAGTCACTGTCTCCCTTGACTTGGCTGTCTCGGCAGATCTCTGCAGCCATCATTGCCTTTTTCTTCTCTTGTCTTCTTTCTCTCAAGACCTTTCTTTCTTCTTCGTTTACGTACTTGTTGACTACAGGATATGAGCAGTCAATGGCATAGTGACCTGGTTGTCTACAATTCCAACATAGATATTCAGCCTTTTGAACATCTCTTTCTATTCTTGAGTTGTCAGCCCTTTGATACTCAACTTGTTGATGATCTGTCCTCTTGGTTGGCCTATCATCCCTTGATTTGGAGGGAGCCGAGTGTCTTCCGGAGGATTCACCCTTTCCTCTCTTGTAGTTCTTGTTAAAGAATTTGTTAAATCTTTTAACCATTAGGGCTATTTCTTCCGGGTCAATTGCCTCTTTGACCTCGCTCTCCTTCCATCTTTGACAACTAGAGCAAATTTGTTTTGGGTACAAATTTGTCTCTTCCTGTCTTTCCTTCTCACTCAAACTCGTAGGCTTTGAGGTCCGAGAATAGCTCATGATTGGATGTCTTAGATAGGTCCATGGAGTGTCTCAATGCCATGACCTTCATCTCCCATTCACCGAAGACTTTTCAGGATCTTCATACACATTTCCTTCTGTATATTCCTTTCCAAGTGTAGACACTCATTTGTGATTTACGTAAATCGAGCATCTAGTTGATCCAGGTTTTCTCCCGAGATCATTTTAAAGTTCTCAAATTTTTGTACAGACCACTGATAGTTTGTTTTCTTTGATTTGCTCTGAGCCTTCACAAATGTCACTTGTCCCAGATTTCCTTAGCCGTTTTGCAAGATTTGACTTTATTGAACATGGCTTTGTCCAAGGTTTTGTACAGATGTCCTTGGCTACATTGTCCAGGTTGTATCTCTTTCTGTCATCATTTGTCCACTCGCTTCTTGGTTTTTCAACCATGACTGGTCCGGGTGTCTTTATCTTCTTCCCCTTCACCGCAACTCTTCGTGACAAATTGTGTTCACCTTTAATATTTGCAGAGGCCCATCTTCTATCACTATCCACATCTCATCATGTAATCTTTGATAGATGAGCACTGCATACGAATTTTCCAATCATCAAATTCTTCAATAGTGAACATAGGAATGCGTGTTAGATTTGCTTCCATGATAATGACTTTTTAATGATAGAAAAGAGTTTTGAAAACTTAAGTACTAAAGCGAATTTTGAAAAGTTTGGAGATCTAGTTCAAGAACTGGTGCGGAGGGTTCAATGAACCAACCGCTCCGATACCACTTGTAGGTCCCAAGGGGTGTAAGTGTAAGGTTTAGAAGGGGGTTGAATAAACCTTACCAAATTTTCGATTTAGGCCTTTTAAATCTCTGAGTTCTACACAAATTGTCCTTGATGGACAATCGAATTAGTCACTCAAGAGAGTCAATCTTTCAAATGACTCAAATTGAAATAAGTTAATAGAGTAACTCAAATTTGTTGGCTTTAATTTGACTCACCGGTGGTTTTGTTTTCATTGAAGACTTAACACCCTTAAGTTTGATTAAGCAAGTTTTTATAGTTTGATTTAGTACTTATAGATTATCAAATGGATAGCAAATTTATCGCAGATATAGGCAATTAAAAGTGCGAAATTTAAATCTTTGAAATGTAAATGACACAAGAAAGTTTTTATAGAGGTTCAAGATGGGGTAATTCTTCTACTCCTCTCTTCTCCAACTCCCGGAGGAATCCACTAAGTAATGATCAGTTTACAAAGTGGTAACGATCCGATACAAGTCTTGATCACAACAAATGACTTGATCCTTTGGGACTCGATGCGAGACGCCTTGATCACTCACCGGTTCTCAAACGACTCGAAACCTTCTTCACAGGCGTTGCGCTTTGCTACTCAGACTCACTTGCTCAAGCACCTTGGATTTGATCACGAAGCCCTCCAAAAGCTTAAGACTTGGTTCACCAACCTTTCTACGATCCTTCTTGGAATGTAGACCCCTTGTTTTCGATATTTTCCTCTTCAACTGATTGAAGTTCTCTTTCCTTCACGAGGTAAGTGTTGGATTGATGTACTTGAGATGTAGGCTTGAGGATTGAGAATGTTTCGATTTTGATAAGCTTGTATATCTCACGTGTGTCATTCATCCTTCTCAAACAAACTCCTCGGCCTTTTATAGTGAACTTTCAAAAATTTGCCCGTTGAAGAGATAGGCTCATTTTTGAAAATCACTTTGCGATCGTTGGTATGCGCTTCTTGGAATTGCCATTTCCTCGTATGAAATGTTTTATCACCTTTTCGAGTTCGACACGGTGTAGTGCTTCCCATTGGTTCATTTCTTTTGCACGCTTCCGGGACCGAGCACTCCAAGAAAGGTAGTATGGAGATATTACTTGTTTAAGTAAATCTCTTGATTTACTCGTGCAACGGTTCTTTTACGATTATCTCGACTTGATTGCATTTCCTTGCTTTCCCCGGGTGACTTAGAGTCGACTTCCAATCATGGATGACTCTTCCATCACTTGACTTGAGACTTGGCTTCTCTTGAGTTGACTTGACGATGTTCCACTCACCAGATCTCACCGCTTCTTGATCGAGTTCTGTCTGCTTTCTTTGTTGTACTCACTGTGTCCTCACGTGAGTTTTCCTTCAAGCCTTGATTGTCTTCTTGCAAGTTGGAGCGTAGGCGACTTAACTCGGCTTTGGCCAGCTCTAATTGTTACAATACATTTCAAAGCAAGAATTGGGAGCTAACTTTCTATTCTAAGTTTTACATGGCATTCATCAAAATCTAAACAATAAAATTCCTAACATTGGGTAATATAGACATCAGTTGTGCCCTTGATTCTGACTTTTGCATGACCATTCTCTCTAAGATGAGGGATGAAGAGAAAGAGAGAGCCTTAGAGAAGGCTAAGGCTATTGAGGAGTCAAAGAAGCCCCACACATGTCCTTTCTCTGATGTACCAAAATTTGCCATGGGCTCGACTGACAACAATGACAGTGATATTGAGGAGATAGATCCTGTTGTGGCAACTGAGAAAGCAGAATTCAAACAAGTTGTTAGAGAGTCAAAAGAGTTGCAACGAGCAGTAGATGAAAGAGAGTCCAGGATAGTCTTCTCAAATATCTTTTAGCTATGGCCCTATGGATGTGGTGCGAACCATAGCTGTCAACATTACTGCCACCACATCCCCAGTGCATTCTGAAGATGGCACCAGGAAATTTTGCGATGAAGCTAGGGAGGGTGATGAAGCGGGCACCCTGGCCAAACCAACTCCTGCAAAAGGTGTTGAGACACCCGCCCACACGGCCGATCACTCAAAGGGAATCACAAAAGAGTCTCAGTGCGAGTAACCCCATCACTCATGACTCACCGGTGCGCCACCGAGGGAGAACCTCTCACCACCACAAGGTCGGGAATGCTATGGGAGACCAACCAATGGAGTTTGGAGGCAAATGAGAGAATCAAAATGTTCAAATAGAGAGTGAAGTTAACGACGCTCAGATGGTTCAGACTATCTTAGCTGAGACTTCAACTGCACTGAAGGTCGATGACGCTCGCGATGCAAAATGTTACAAAAATTGTTTTGGTTCATACAAATGCAAGTGTACATTGTAGTTTATAGGATACTAGCAAGAAAGGTAGTATTCCTCAGGTATTGAATCTCGAAACACTTAGGCTATAATAACATCGTATTCCAATTTTATCGAAGCGATCAAAAATCAAGTTATTTAAACTTGGAAAAATCGAAAATAAAGGAAAATAAATAAAATAAATTTGTGAACCCCACAAGTATTTTCAACATGTTTAGGAGCAACCTTAGGCACATAATCTCAACATGCTTCTTCAATATTAATGCGAATAAAGTTTTAAAAACCAATTCATGCAATTCTATGGGTTCAATTCCTAAGTTCATTTACTCCCCTTTCCAGGTGGTGCGTAAATAGTTAATTAATAACAATTGTAGTCCTCCCGGATCGTTACAATTCTTATTAACTCCAAAAAGATTTGTGAATTGAATGACTCCCCATAAACACGCCTGTTAAACATGTTTCATGTCTGAATTCGGTTTTTGTCTTACTAGAACTCACCTCCCGGATTATGGACTAGAAGGATGACAAGCAAATTATTGATCAGATAAAAAGCAATTATAAATAAGCACTCGAATTCATAAAATAGAAAGCATGAATTAATTAAGAAAACAAGTAATCATATTTAATACAAATTCAGGGTTTCGATTATACCCCTAAGATCGGAAAAATATGCCAAACATTGATTACAAGCTCATAGACAAATTTGAATCAACATTAAGACATCGTTTAAGCACAGACAAGAGTTCTTAGACATAGAAGGAAAACCCCTTCTTGTCAGGATGGATTCCCCTTCCATGCCCTCGAAGCTCTTGTGCTCCCTAGATGCGAAAGCCTTGTGGTGTTCTTCGCGACCTAGCCTTTTGGTCTCAGAAGCTCTTCGATTCTTTGGTTCCTATATTATTTGATGTGTTTTCTCTGTATGAAGTGATGTTTTCTCTTGCAAGACTTGGTCCCCTTTATATAGATGCTTGGAGAGGTCACTTGTAGAGTTTGAATGGGAGTAAAACTCCAGAAAAAGCGTCTGAATATGCGTGCAAATGCATCAAATATAGCTCCATTTCCTGTAAGAAGTTAAAAGAATACGCAGTATCACGCCCAAGAAAGGAAACCAACCAAAACACACTGAATATGCGTGCAAATGCATCAAATATATATCATTTTAAGCCCTCAAATGCATGTATATTTTACACTCATCAAGATCCCCCAAACTTAAAGCATTGCTTGTCCTCGAGCAAATTTAGAAAAACAATATAAGGGGTAAAAACGAAAGAACACCCAAGAACACTATAAACATTAAATGGCATTAGACTTCATACTTAAGGAAACCATGTAATTCATCATCAAGAAATCATTATTCATAAGCTCGGCATAATCAATACTCTCTCGGGTACTTGACATCGCGACTCACAAGTATATAGTGCATCACTCTACTCTCAAAAGTGTATGGTAAGTGTTTACGCTCAGATTCAATTCAATGAAAATAGAACTACCATAGGCTTTGAAATCGTCTAACATCTCTACCACTTTTTGTGTGCACAATCTAAGAATCAAAAAAGACTTTTATTAGGTTGTAATGTAGGCTCGTTGGTAAGGGTAGGGAAATTTGGATTAAGTAACTTGACTTGAGCAAATAAAATTTAAGCAAACAAACTTGCAATTCACCAACCCAAATTCAATATAATATCGCCATTTTCAACTCAATTACACCCTTATTTCTCCTTTTTCATTCTTAGGCCTTTTTGCCTATTTTTCTTTTTCTTTAGTCTCAAGCTCATTTTTTATTTTTTTTTCACAATTTTCAGAATTTTCTTTTGGCTTTGCTTGATTTTCTCTATTTTCTTTCCAGATATTTTCTTTTTTTTTTTTTCGAGCTTCATGTATTTTTTTCATTTACCCGTATCTTGATCATCCCTCTTTCTTTTGCCAACTTCCTCTTTTTTTCATAAATTTTCACCACATCTCCCCCCAAACTTATTCATTTTCTATAAGCTCAATAAATTTTAGGGATAAAAACATATAAAGTTTAAAGATCAATGTGGCTCAGAATAATAGTTTTGGCTCAAAATTGGCTAACTAGGGAATCATGAGTTCATAGGTAGGCTTTTTAGGCTAAGTAGGCTAAACAAAGATGGCCATAAATCATTTTCAAAAATTGCACACACATATGGCTTCAATGAAGATACCAGAGCAAGTTCTAGAATTCTATCAATCATGAATGACACACTCAAGAAAAAAATAAGTCTGCATAATATAAAGCAGTTTAAGGCACAAAAGCTCACAGGCTTATTTTTCGCATCATGCTCAAATACCCAATTTTCTTGACACATGCCAAGCAATAAATAACTTTCCTCCTAACAATTTATTATATTATTCCCACAAGTATGTTATCCCATGCCATAAAATATTCATAGTAAAATCATACGAGAGTCAAGGGCATAGAAATCGAATTAAAAATCACACACAAAAGCAATTAAACGTGCTAAAGTGGTAAACGTGCTAAAACAAAATAAACTAAGAATCGAAAATTTTAAAAGAAAATTAATGCAATTCTTTATGCTCTACATGCAATCCTAGATGCAATGCAAAATATGCAACAATACTAATTTACGCATTCTTGACAACCCCCAAAACTTAAAATATGATTTGTCCCGAACACATGAGGAAATTATCAAAAGAAAAGAGGAATACGTAAAGAGTACTTACCTGGATGGTTGACACGACTCGTGTGAATTTCACACGGCCAGGCCATGTAGCCCTGGGCAATCTATGTTTCACTCTGTCTCCAGCCACACGGTCGTGTGCAGCTCACACGGCCTGCTCGTGTGGCTGGTCAGGTCGCACGGCCCGTGTGGATTTCCACACGGTCGTGTGAAGTAAATATTTTTTTTTAACTCCGGAGTTGCCTCCCACAAAGCGCTAAGTTTTTCGTCTTCAGCCAGACTCAAATTTCTAGCATCACTTCCATTGAACCGGTTTAGTTGAAATCCTTGAGCCCTCATATACTGTACCATCCATCAGACGAATGGCGTTGCACTACTTTCTCGGATTAAGTATCGCCTGGGAATTTTCCTTTTTGATGTTGGCCTCCCACTGCAATTGCGATTTGGGCTTCTTGTATCTCCAATAATTCCAGTCTCGCACTCTACAAAAAACAATGTTAGAAGCGAAGAAGAGAAAAAAAATAAAAAAAATTCGAACAAAGAAAAAAAATATTTACAAAAATATGCTTGAATTAAGATTGAACTACTTATTACTATATCTAAGTAGAATCTAATCAATCCCCGGCAACGGCGCCAAAAACTTGTTCGCCAAAAATTATTTTGGTTCATACAACTTTAAGTTTACAGTGTAGATTATAGGATAATGGCAAGCAAGGTCGTATTCCTCAGGGATTGAATCTCGAAACACTTAGGCTATAATAACATCGTATTCCAATTTTATTGAAGCGACCGAAAATCAAGTTATTTTAACTAGGAAAATCGAAAATAAAGAAAAATAAATAAAATAAATTTGTGAACCCCACAAGTATTTTCAACATCTTTAGGAGCAACCTTAGGCACATAATCTCAACATTCTTCTTCAATATTAAATGCGAATAAAGTTTTAAAAACCAATTCATGCAATTCTATGGGTTCAATTCCTAAGTTCATTTACTCCCCTATCCAGGTGGTGCGTAAATAGTTAATTAATAACAATTGTAGTCCTCCCGGATCGTTACAATTCTTATTAACTCCAAAAAGATTTGTGAATTGAATGACTCCCCACAAACACGCCTGTCACACATGTTTCATGTCTGAATTCGATTTTTGTCTTACTAGAACTCACCTCCCGAATTATGGACTAGACGTATGACATGCAAATTATTGATCGGATAAAAAGCAATTATAAATAAGCACTCGATTTCATAAAATAGAGAGCATGAATTAATTAAGAAAACAAGTAATCATATTTAATACAAATCCATGGTTTCGATTATGTCTCTAAGATCCGAAAAATATGCCAAACATTGATTACAAACTCATAGACAAATTCGAATCAACATTAAGACATCGTCTAAGGACTGACAAGAGTTCTTAGACATAGAAAGAAAACCCCTTCTTGTCAGGATGGATTCCCCTTCCAAGCCCTCGAAGCTCTTGTGCTCCCTAGATGCGAAAGCCTTGTGGTGTTCTCTGCGACCTAGCCTTTTTCTCTCAGAAGCTCTTCGATTCTTCGGTTCCTGTATTATTTGATGTGTTTTCTCTATATGAAGTGATGTTTTCTTGTGCAAGACTTGGTCCCCTTTATATAGAAGCTTGGAGAGGTCACTTGTAGAGTTTGACTGGGAGAAAAACTCCAAAAAATGCGTCTCGCAGAGTCCCACACAGCCAGGCCATGTGGAACCACACGGTTGTGTGGATTTCGGCCCTTTCCCACACGCCCGTGTGGTCTCACACGGTCGGGTCATGTGGCCCTGGTTCTGTCCCCTATTTTCGTCCCTTTTTCACATGGTTGTGTCATTCCACACCGGCATTGTCACACGGTCGTGTGATACCACACGGTCCGACCGTGTAATATGTTTTTGACCTTGTTAGTGTCCGAATTAGCTCCTGAGGTCTTCATAAACGTTGTAGTTCTTTCTCTTAGATTTATATAGGCACTTGAATCACCTCAATATCTACCTTGTAGAGAAAGTTATGGCCAAAATACTAAACCATGCCAGTGTCGGAAACTATTAGCGCATTTGGACGTTTTTTAAGGAAATTCCATTTTGTTCGATCGTCCATGCTTCTCTCCTTCACATATTTGCTCATATATTAGCTCTTGACCTATACTTTGGAACAGATATCTCTTTTTATCCAATTTAGCTACATTTCCTGTAAGAAGTTACAAGAATACGCATTATCACGCCCAACAAAGGAAACCAACCAAAACATACTAAATATGCGTGCAAATGCATCAAATATATATCATTTTAAGCCTTACAATGCACGTATATTTTACACTCATCAGCAGCTAAGGCATATGATGGAAGGGAGGCTCAACTCCTGGCCCTGATAGTGCAATCCTAGGAGTTGAGACTCCGACGGATGCCACTGAAGACCCCAAGGCAGCTCAGTCTGCTGAAGGGATAAATTCCCAAGACCCTGTTGCGGTTGAGACTGCACACAGGGATGATCAAGTCCCATCAGCGGTTAAGACTGATGTGGGGGTCGAAGGCCCAAAGGAGATTAAGACTTCCTTGGGTAAAGGAACTGCCAATGAGCCAACTCCTCGTGTGGAGGTAGTTGATGAAGAAGCAGAGATCAGCACCCTTCATGATTTATAGGAACACATTGATACCGAATTCCTGGAGTTAGATGACGAAGCTTAGTCCGCTCCTATTGATCCATCAAACAATGACACAGTTGATGAGGATGCTCAGGACCTTCGGAGCGAAGCAAGCGATAAAGCTGCTCCGATGAGATTCGTTTTGGTTGATGGGCCACCCACAATGGTACCATCACACTTCGATGAAGTTGATATGTCAGCCGAGGAACAGACAACTCATAAGGAAACCCCAACTTACGTCGAGGAAGCTGTTAAGACAACTGAGGGTCGATCACCGAGCAGCTCACACACAACTCTCCGATGCCGATGAAGCTGGATCAGCTGAGGCACATCGAGCTGAAGAAATTCGGAAAGGGAAGGGAAAGGCTCCACAAGCTGAAGATGTGGAAATACCTATTTACCTGACAAGTTATTTGAGAATCTCTTTCCTTTTGAAGCCCGAATTCCTCTTGAAGCCGAATCAGCTATGGAACAAGCCAAGTACACCATCCACGTCCCACTAGAAGAACACGGAACTCCAGCTGGTACAACAATGGTACCAATAGGTTTTTAATTTGATGCAGTTTGGCCAGAGGATGAGTCTGTTGTGACAGCCGACTTCCGGAAAGCCTTTAAAGCCATATGTACTGAGATTGAGATAATGGAGCATAGCTTTGCATGATTGGACCAAAGGCTAGATAATCGTGATGCCAACATCACTAGAGATATTTGCGGTGTTGTTCTGAGTGTCCGAGAATGGGTTGGACAGACACTGGCTTTGAGACGCGAGTAGGTCACCTACTTTAAGTCCCTATTTGCAAAATTGGTGGTTTGGAGCTCCGATAATCTCAAGTTCCAACAGAGGCAAAGGGACCACATTATAAGGATGGAGGAGTCACACAAGTCGGATATGGAGTTGCTCAAGATGCAGCATAAGAACGAAATTGCAAGAATGGAGGCCAACGTCGAACAGCAGATTCGGGTCCTCCAGATAGAAATGAAGCTGATGACAGCTGAGTCTACAGCTCTAAGGTTAGAATTCCGAGAAGCATACTCCAAGACCCACGACAAGCATGACTCAACGAACAGCAAGCTCGATTTCATCCTAAGTGGAATGTTCCCTGGCTTAGCCCTACCCCTTGTTGATGATGATGCCAAAAAGGGGGAAGATGAAGCCATAAGGGAGCTGAAGGAAGGGCAAGGGAGTGATAATGAGGGAAATAAAGGGGAAGCAAGCAAGGGGAAGGAAGCTCCGTGAAGCACCCCCCATTGAAAATAATGCTTGCTAAGACCCCACAACAAGGAGATGTAACAGCTTCAATTCTTAGAACAAGGTATGATGGCCCCCTAACAGGACTATTAAAGGATTCCCCAGCAATAAAACCCTTGAGAGAAATCGCGATACCTGATGTTTGATCTGAGCCCAGATCACTAGAGGAGTTTCAAACTGCAGAAACGGAAGGTTATTTCAAGAATTTGACTCTACCCCAGGCGTGGGACTTGTACTGGGAGAAGGGTCTCAATTTGTGCAAATCAGCTGATAAGCAGCAGAATTTCAGCAGTGACTTAGCGGGAAAGGCACCAGTGCAGTACACTCCCAGAGGAGGAGCTGAGTCAACAAGAGGTAGGGGAAGGTTTAGAAGTGGTGGAAGAGGCAGAGGCACTCCATCACAGCCAAGACCATAAGATATAAGGTATATTGATCCACATAAAAAAGGAATCAATTACTGGGTTGGGTATGATCATCTTGCCAATCTAGAAGTGATGCGCAAGAATGAGGAAGCTGTGAAGGCAAGAGGCCGAAAATGAAAGAGCTATGCGTGAATGGGAAGAATGGCAGCGTAGGGATGACCCTGCTGC
The DNA here is from genome assembly GCA_016081115.2 of Rehmannia glutinosa. Taxonomy (NCBI): domain Eukaryota; kingdom Viridiplantae; phylum Streptophyta; class Magnoliopsida; order Lamiales; family Orobanchaceae; genus Rehmannia; species Rehmannia glutinosa. Next base: position 20,703 of record JABTTQ020002168.1, on the reverse strand, counting down.
TAAGCGCACATATGAAAAGAAGAAGAAAGATGAAGAAGAGAAAAAGATAAGAAGAGCAGAGGATGATAGAAGGAGAGCAGAAGATGAAGAGAGAAGAAGGAAGCAACAAAGTTGTTGAAGATGGTTGTAACCCCTTCTTGTATTTTACTTTATCAGAAATACACTGTTTGTAAGTATTTTGTAAATTCATAAAGCTCGATACATGTAGTAGTTTGTATAGCTTTGCTCTGATACATGTTGTAATGCAAATGTAGTATAGCTCTGATACAGTGTATAGAGTATACCATGTAAACAGCTTTGTAAAGGACAAGAATGTTATGATAAAAAAAATTGACATATTCAAAGCATACATTCTTTGTTCTTCTTGACCGCTTGTATTTGCTAGAATTTTTATTAAGTTTTGGCATCATTAAAAAGGAGGAAATTGTTAGGAAATTTATTATTAGATTTTTGTGATACCATGTAAAACTTAGAATAGAAAGTTGGCACCCCATTTTCCTTGTATTTCTATTTTGTAATATATAGATCATTGGTGAGTGAAGTCACTATGTTGAATAATGCAACAAGTCAATCAAGATCAAGTAAAGACCAGTTGTGTGTCAACCGAGTGCGCGATCAAGATGAAAGGCAAAGACTTGATCAAGGAGATCCAGTGAGGAAACAGTTGTAAAGGTTGAAGAAGTGAAAATCAAGTCAGTAAAAAGCCAAGTCTACCAGTTGAATTGACAGTTGAGTCATTCCTAAAAGGTTGGAGCAGACTCAAGTCAAAGGGGTAAGGGCAGTTGTCAAGCCAAGTCGACTGATATTAATCTGTTGCACAGAAGTCAATGATATTACTCAATATAGTAATGAGTCCATGCTGCCATGTCTTTAAGTGTTTGTCCCAAAAACGTGCAAAAGGAATAAACTAATGGGAAGCACTAAAGCTTGTGTCAGGTCCTGAAAAGCTGCATGATCATTTAATACGAGGAAATGTCACCATCACAAGCTGCAAGTTAAGAAAAGACAAGCCAACAAACAAGAAGTGTCATTTGAAAATGCCCTATCTCTTCAACGGGAAAATTTTCAAATGAGCACTATAAAAGGATGAGGAAGCAAGAGAGAGACACACGAACGACCAAGAATACGAATTTCAAGAGATTTTACAAGCAAGCAAAACCTGCAAACATTCTCTCAAGATTATAAATATATTCCTCAAGCCTAAATTCGATGGAACTCGATCCAACACACTCTGTGAAGGAAAGAATATTTCATCTAGTTGAAGAAGAAATAGTTTTAAGAACAAAAGGGGTCTACTCTCCAGGTTGAAGGAGTTGTAGAAAGGTTCAAGGTCGAACCAGAAGTTTTGGGCTCGTTGGAAGACTGTGGATTCATGTTAAAGCTTGATTAATTGCTTGCCATTATTCTATAAACTACACTGTACACTTGCAGTTGTATGATCCAAATATTTTTGGCGAACAAGAATCACTGCAGAAGTTGCCTCAGCTGATGAGAAAAGTTCAAAATGAGAAGAGCCAAACCATCATAAAGATAAGATCTGACAGGGGAACTGAGTTTGTCAATGGGATTATAACTCAGTATTGTGTTAAAAATGGTATTGCTCATGAGTTATCAGCAACAAGGACTCCACAACAGAATGGAGTAGCTGAGAGAAGGAACAAAACTCTCAAGGAAGCTACAAGGACAATGTTAGCTAAAGTTGGATTGCCTAAGAGATTTTGGGCTGAAGCCATAAATACAGCATGATATACTCAGAATAGATGCATGATCAATAGGCAATTAACCAAGACTCCCTATGAGATTTGGACAGGGAGAAATCCAAATGTTGGATATTTCAAGATATTTGGATGTAAGTGTTTCATCCACAACAATGGCAAGGATAATTTGAAGGCTTTTGATGCTAAAGTTGATGAAGGTATATTTTTGGGATACTCAACTGAGAGTAAAGCCTATGGAGTGTTAAACAAGAGGACTATGGTCATAGAAGAGTCTATCCATGTGGTGTTTGATGAGCCAAATGTGAATGGAGAAGACATTGATGAGTTAGCTGAGAAGTAGAATCAGCCAACTATGTAGAAGAGTCCTTATATTGAAGCAGATGTGAGAGCACTCAACCCTGAAGATGATGAGATAGCTGAATCTCAAAGACAACTGGAAGGTCTGCAGCTGAATGATGTAAAGAAGTTGTTCAAGACAACTTAGTTGCAAGACGGCTGAATCCAACAGACTTACTCCAACCTGATGTGAGATGGCTGAGAGACCATCCACCTCAGTTAATCATTGGAGATGTTATAGATGGCATAAGAACCAGATCCAGAGCACAACATGAAGTTATGTTCACTTGTTTTGTTTCTCAAATAGAGCCTAAAGATGTGTCTCAATTATTAAAAGACACACATTGGATTCATGTTATGCAAGAAGAGTTGAATCAGTTTGAGAGAAACAAAGTATGGGAATTAGTTCAAAGGCCAACCCACCAAAATGTTATTGGTACTAAGTGGGTATTCAGAAACAAGATGAATGAGGAAGGATCTGTAGTCAGAAATAAAGCAAGATTGGTAGCCAAAGGGTATTGCCAAGAGTAAGGTATAGATTTTGATGAAACCTTTGCTCCAGTAGCTAGATTGGAAGCAATAAGGATGTTTCTTGCTTATGCTGCACATAAGAACTTCATTGTATATCAAATAGATGAGAAAAGTGCATTTTTAAATGGACATTAGAGAGGAAGAAGTCTATGTTGAACAACCTCCACGTTTTGAGCAGAAAACTATTGGAGATAAGGTCTACTAGCTTGTTAGGAAATTTATTTGTTAGATTTTGATGATACCATGTAAAACTTAAACTAGGAAGTTGGCACCCCATTTTCCTTGTAATTTGCATTGTAAAAGATAGATCGAAAGAGTGAATTAAGTCACTATGTCGAAGATTACAAGAAGTCAATCATGATCGAATGAAAACTCTCTTTCACGTGTCACCGAGTATGGTCAAGAAGGAAGTCAAGGACTCGACTGAAGTAGTGTCAGCTGAGGAACACCTGTGTGAAGTGTCAGTCAAGTCAACTTAAAGAGCCAAGTCTATCAGTTAGAGTGACAGTTGAGTCAATCCTATGATTGGAGCAGACTCAAGTCGTCTGGGTTAAAGGCAACAGTCAAGTGAAAACAACTGACTTAGATCCGTTGGAATAAAGTCAAGAATATTACTTAATATAGTAATATGTCAGGCTGTCAGGTCTAAAAGTGGTTTTCCCAGAATGTGCAAAAGGAATAAACAAATGGGAAACACTGCACCTTATGTCAGACACCTGCAAATCTGAAATGGCATTTAATACGAGGAAAGGTCAACATCACAAAGGTTGCAGACCAAGACAAGACAAGCCAACAACCACAAAGTGACATTTGAAATTAGCCTATCTCTTCAACGGGCAAAATTTCAAATGTGCACTATAAAAGGCTGAGGAAGCTATTGAGAACCACGAATGACATAGACTTTTTAAGCAATATTCAAGCAATTAACTTGCAAATTCTCAAAGCTTATCAAGATATTCCTCAAGCCTGGAACTCGAAGAAACACGATCCAACACACACTATGAAGGAAAGATAACTTCAAACTGTTGAAGAGGAAAACATTTGAAAACAAGAAAAGGGGTCTACTTTCCAAGTTGAAGAATTGTAGTAAGGTTCAAGGTCGAACCAGACATCAAGTTTGTTGGAGGGCTTCGTGATCAAATCCAAGAACTTGAAGAAGTGAGTTGTAGTAGCCAGACAGCTGTCTCGTGAAGAAGCTGAGTAGCAAGAGAAGCCAGCTGTGTGATCAAGGCTGTCTCCAGACCGATAACTGCTTTGTAAACTGATCTTTTACATAGTGGATTCCTCCAGGAGTTGGAGAAGAGAGGATTAGAATAATTACCTCATCTTCGAACCTCTATAAAATATTTGTGTCATTTACTTTCAGCAAATTTACATTCCTGCATATTTACTTATATCTGCTTCTAGTTTACATTTGCTATCCAACTGATAAATAACCAAGTGGTAAAAATTAAGTGTTAAAAACAAGCTTAAAACAAATCAAAGGGTGTTAAGTCTTTCGCTGTTAAAAACCAAATTAGCCAAGTTAAGTATTTGGCTTAAGCATCCGAGTTATACATCAACTCTATCAAGTCTGTTGAGTAGGTTACTTAGTCAATAGCCAACTTAGTCCCCCCAAGGACACAAATGATTTGAGTAACTCATGTTGAACCATTTTAAAAGTATTACATCGAAAATTTGGTAAGGTTTATTCAACTCCCCCTTCTAAACCTTACACCACACCCCTTGGGCCCTACAAGTGGTATCAGAGCGGTTGGTTCATTGAGCCTTCCGCACTGGTTACTGAACTAGATATCTATCATTTCAAAAGGGTTTAACAATTGTGTTTTTCAAAGTCTTTCATCTTTTTAAGAAAAATTATTTTCATGGAAGCAAATCTAACACTCATCCTTATGTTTACTGTTGAAGAATTTGATAATTGGAAAATATGCATGCCAGCTCATCTATCTGTATTACATGATGAAATGTGGCTTGTGATAGAGGATGGGCCACTGCAAATACTCAAAGTCGACACAGTTGTGCGAAGATCAGCTGCAGCAGAGGAAGAAGAAGTTGTTGCTGAAGCAAGACTAGCCATGGTTGAAAAACCAAGAACTGAATGGACAAACGATGATAGAAAGAGATATAACCTGGACAATGTGGCCAAGGATATTCTCTACAAAACGTTGGACAAAGCCATGTTCAACAAAGTCAAATCTTACAAATCTGCAAAACAGATTTGGGATAAGCTGGCCTTATTTTTGTGAAGGATCAGAACAAATTAAGGAAAATAAACTATCTGTTGTTGTTCAAAAATTTGAAAACTTTAAAATGTTTGCAAGTGAATCTCTGGATTAGTTGGATGCCAGATTTACAGACATTACAAATGAGCTTTCAACTCTGGGAAAAGAATATACACAAAAGAAAATGTGTATGAAGATTTTAAGAGCCCTCCCAGGTGAATGGGAAATGAAGGTCATGGCTCTAAGACACTCAATGAACCTCTCAACAACATCCAACCATGAGCTATTCTCATACCTCAAAGCATATCAGTTTGAGCTGAGAATAAAAGAGCAAGAGGAGACAATTGTGCCCAAGACAGCTGCACTGATGGCCAGTGATGGAAAGAGAGCTGAGCCAAAAGAGACCATAGACCAGGAGGAGATTGCTCTAATGGTTAAAAGATTCAACAAGTTCTTCAATAAGACCAATAAAAGGAATAAGGGTGAAACCTCCAGGAGACATTCAGCACCTTCCAAATCAAGGAAGGACAGGCCACCCAAGAGAGCTGAGCCTCAAAGAGCTGATTATCAGAGAGCTGATAATCAAAAAATAGACAGAACTGATCAGAGAGCTCAGAACCTGTGTTGGAATTGCAGACAACCAGGACATTTTGTTGTTGACTGTTCTTATCCACCAGTCAACAAGTATAGGAATGAAGAAAAAAGAAAGGTCTTCGGGAAAGAAGACAAGAAAAGAAGAAAGCTATGTTAGCTGCTGAGACTGCTAAGCCAGCCAAGTGCAAAGAGGCAGCAGACTCCGATAGTAGTGAAGCAGACTACTCAAGTGACTCTAAGGAAGAGGCTATGATCTGCCTCATGGCCAAACAACAAGATCAAGAAGATGAGAACACTAAGCTGAAGGCTGAAAATGCCAAGATCATAGCAGAGTTAGCTGCTACAGAAAAGAGGGAAAAAATCTTAAAAATGTGATTGTCTCATTTACAAAAGCATCCAAATCATTAGATGAACTTATTATGAGTCAAAAGGAATGTGGAGATAAGACAAGCATAGGATTTAATTCCTTTGTGCATTGTCAAACTCCAAGAGTGATTTTGGAGAAAGGATCTTCAAGTAATGAAGCATCCCAAATACTCAAAACACCAAATGTTGCATCCACATTCACTCCAAAGCACAATCACAATCATACTGGCCTTGGATATAAAGGAAAGGAAAGCGACCATTGAGTATCTTTGAAAGGACAAATGAGAAGAAATTCAAATGAGTTCCTCAAAGAAACTCCGGATTTAAAATACTATGTGAAAAGCAAACAGAGCTACCGTAAACCCCAAAAATTTCATCGTGAGAAATACCAATGATGGGAATGGTAGAAAATATCCAAACTATCTTTGATTGGAATAATGTGAAACATCAGCAAAGACCTATGGAATATAAGCCAAAATGGCAAAGACCTAAAACTCAGCAAAGGTCATTCCAAAGGCAAAAGAGCTTTTATCAGCACACATACGCACCCAAGCACTACACTCAGAAATACCACAACTACCCCAAGAAAGCAATTGCTAAAACACACACACAGGCATACAGACAAAAGAGACACCTGTATGATCCTAAAACCCCCAAGCAATTTGCTGATATACACTATGATTATGGCACTGATAGATGGCAACCACTTAGAGTTAGATCATTTGGCTATAGGTTGGTTGGAGCATCTTATAGCATTAACCCCTAAGGACCCAGACAAGTATGGGTACCTAAAAACTGATTTCCTTGATTGCAGGTTCAAGGAACAACTGAGTGCCAAGGAACCTGGTACATGGATAGTGGTTGTTCCAGATATATGACAAGAAACAAGAAAAACCTGTCAAGATTCTAGGAGATTAGATGTGCAAAAGTTATATTTGGAGGAAATGAAGCTCCAGGGGAGATTAAAGGCACAGGATCCATCAAGAAAAATGGATTGGAAATCACAGATGTTGCTTATCGTGAAGGCCTCAACTTCAACCTGTTAAGTATCATCCAACTCTGTGACAAAAGCTACAATGTAGGATTCAACATGGGGATATGCCAGATCAAGGATGCTCAATCAAATGAAATAGCGCTGCAAGGGTCAAGGCAAAAGAATATGTATGTGGTAGATTTGTCTACTACTACACCAAACACATGTCTGCTAGCAAAGAGCACAGCCGAATCAAGTTTGTTGTGGCACAAGAAGATGAGACCTCTCCAGCTCTCTCCAAAGCCAATATCCAAGAAGAGAGTTGTTGTATCCAAGTCTGTCCCTGCCCCTGCAGCCAAATCCAAGAAAGCACCTGCTTCCACAGCCAAGTCCAAAGCTCCTGCCCATGCGCAATCGAGTCACCGCCTCTTTAGGCGCGATAGAGATAGAGGAGGAACCCCAAATTCCCTCCCCTATCAAAAGAAAAAGAGGACTGCCATATCCAGAAAGGCAGTTGCCTCTAAGAAAGGTGCAAAGGCCTTCACTATTGAAGAGCCTACAGAGGTGGAACCTGAGATCCAGCTGGTTCCCACCAAAAGAAGACGTTGTTCAAGCAATATGAGCTTGAAAAGACAATGAGTCACTGGTGATCACCGGAGAAGAAAGTTGAGATTGCTAATGCTAAGTCTCAACTCATCGACAGACGCTACTAAGTCTGAGGAGGAGCAAGGCCCGTTAGCCCCCATTCAGGAGACCGGGGAAGAAGGAGATGATGATGATGACTTAATCATGTATTCTCCCGTCTACCCTAACATTCAAAAAAGACTGAGGGAATGGAGGGCTTGGAAGTTGGATTACTCCATGCGTCAATTTGCTCGCCCAGAGTTTATTGAGGAGGAGGAGAAACTTCTTAGATTCCTTGGAATGCATCTATCCAGTGTGCACTAAATGAAGACAGCTGCATGGAAACCCTCCGCCTCATTAAGGAAGAAGAGAAGGAGAAAGCGGCGGAGCAAGCTCGAGCCTTGGAGAAATCCAAGATGTGCGAGTTTACAGGGACACTTGAGCATACACATGAGCACATCCATGAGTCTACTAAAAGTGACGAAGATATGGATCCAGCTGCTGCAGCAGAGAAGTCAGAAATGCAGCAGGCTCCACAAGAATCCCGAACCATGCACAAAATGAGCCTTCTAGAGGGTCCAGGAGAGTCCTCCAAGATTTCTCTTCAGACTGATCCCTTGGGAGTGGCGCAGCTAATTGCGACAGACATTGCTACAACCACGTCCCCCGTGCATTCAACTGATGGCTCGTAGGGAATTGGCAATGAAGCTGGGAATTCGGGCACCCAAGCTAAGCCAAGCCCTGAAGAAGGTGTTAAGACACCTAACCCTGCGGCTCAACACTCAGAGGGAACAGAAGCCGCGTCTCAGGAGCAGAGTAACCCCTCTCTCATTCACTCAGTTGGTGCGCCAACTGAGGGGGAAACTCTCTCCACCACAGCAGGGTTGGAGGTTGCTGTGGGAGACCAATCAATGCAGTTTGGAGGCAAAGGAAAAGAACTCACAAAAGAGTAGAGTGACATTAACGACGCCGTATAGTTAAGTCTGTCTCACCGAGATGTCACCGCATTAAAGGTCGGCAACGCTACGCTGCCGTAGGCCGAGGCACAAGATAGTGAAGCCCTGGGAGTTAACACTCTGGGCTCTGAAAGTGCAATCCTTGGAGTTGAGACACCAAAGGATGCCACCGAAGAAGACCCTAAGACAGTTGTGCTTGTCGAAGGGGCTGTCCAAGGCCCTACAGTAGTTGAGACTGCTGGGGGTATTGAAGGCCCAAGGGAGGTTGAGACTTCCCTGGGTAAAAATGAAGGTGATAAGAACATTCCTCTAATTGAAGGTGATGCCGCAGAAGAGGAGATTGGTGCCCTTCATGACTCCCAAGAGAACGTTGACACATCATTTCTGGGGTCAGAGGATGAAGCTGAGTCCACCCAGCATGAAGATCCAATAATGGACACAACTGAAGATGTTCTGATATCTCAAAGCCAAGTCAGTGAGAAGACGACTCGAATGAGGTTTAATTTTGATGATGAGCTACTCCTAAGGCTTCATCATCTTCCGATTACGCTGATGATACAACTGAGGACAAGGTTATTCATTTAGAAGAAAATACTGAGACCGAAGACGTTGTTAAGATAGCTGAGGCTTAGTTAGCTGAGCAAACATCTACAAATGCTCCAACAAGAAATAGTCACTGCGAGCTTCCACAACAAGCGCGATAATGACTCATATAGATCATCACTCTCTCACATCTATGATACCGGATGACGCCGCCTGCTGCCCGAGGCACAGAGAGCTGATTCTACTCATCAAGAACAAGGGAAGGCTCCACAGGAAACAGACTCGGGGATCCCATTTTTTCGAGATGACGTTTTTGAAGAAGAGTTCCCCTTCACCGTTGAATTACCAGACTTATAAACTAAATCTGCCAGAGATCAAAAGAAATATTCCGTGAATGAAGAGCCCGTCATTCCCTTGGATACGATTGTGCCAATGATCTTCGACTTTGATGCAGAGTGGCCAGCAGCCGAGTCCGGCTCAGCAGCTGAGTTCCGTAAAGCCTTCAAGACTATCTGCGAAGAGATTGAGAAGATGGAACGCCACCAAGCATCCTTGGATCTCAGACTGGACAATTGGGATGCCACCCTCTTAGCTGATTTAGAGGGATTGTCGTCAGGATACGGGAATGGGTTGCGCAGCAGACAGCTATGAGATCTAAGCAAGTCTGTCACTTCAAAGCCTCATTTGCGAAGCTGCTATTATGGAGTGCGGACAATTCAATGTATCAGCAACGGATAAAGGAGTACATGGTAAGGATGGTATCCTTCCACAAGTCGGATATGGAGCTGATCCAACATTTTCATAAGACTGAGATTGCCCGATTCAAGAATAATATGAATGAAAAATCCAGTCTTCTCATGGCTGAAATGAAGATTGTGTCAGCAGAGTCGAAGGCTACTCGCTCAGAATTTCGAAAGCGTACGATGCAAAGGCAGACTCAAGCAAAACTCGACGAATGTAAATTACGGATTTCATCATCGTGGATTGTTCCCTGGGATACCTCTCTCTTTTCGTGATGATGCCAAAAAGGGGGAAGAGGAGACCCTTAAGGGATTGAAGGGAGATGTGAAAATAGAAGGTGACAAAGCTGAGAAATAATATTGAGTATATCTTATGAAGCACACTAAAATCAGATAAATGCCACTAAATGTAAATAACAATAAATTTAATATTGAGTGTTAAATAATTATGTTGAGAAATAATTCGAAAAGAAATACAAGTCAATTCTTATTAAAATACTTTTAAATAATTTTATTATTTCATTAAAAGTTTTTGAATAAATGTGAAATATATATAAAAATGAAAAAAGAGTTGTCCTGATCATAGGCTGATCAGGTAACCAACTGTAAGCCTGAAAATATTGTCAGAAATGAAATCGGAATGGTCACAAGCTGATCAGATGGTTGAATGGTTGGGGCCTCATTAAAACCTCCTAAGGTAAAACCCACCCTTGTGGGGAAAACCCTTGGAAGGAAAAAGAGTACCCCCCATGAAGAAAAAGCGTCCAACATGGGAAAAGAAACCAGAAGCCAGGACGCACTAGCTGACAAACCTATAATTAGACTGGCCAACATAATCCTGTGTAAGAGACGAAATAATATCTGTTGGAGGCGCTCCCCACCAAGTCGCAGCGTGCGATATCTTGCTAAGTATGTCTGCCACTCGATTGCCCTCCCAAAAGATGTGCGAAACCACCAAATCCATCTGAGAAAGAAGGTGCATAGTGTAACGCCACTTGCTAAGATTGCGCCAATGTACCCCTTCGGATCTCTTCTGCAACAACTCCACCACATAAACCGAATCTAACTCCAGCCAAAGCTGAGTCCAGCCCTTTGCAAAAGCGTAATGAATTGCCCACATAGCCGCAATCAACTCTGCCTCAAAAGCAAAGCCCGAACCGCGTTCAAAAGCAACCTCGTTGAGTTTGCTATGGTTCAGTTGTATGTAGTTTCATCTTGAGTTTTAATAAAGTCTATTGTTTGAGGGGAAAAAATTATATTGAGTATATCTTATGAAGCACACTAAAATCAGATAAATGCCACTAAGTGTAAAAGACAATAAATTTAATATTGCGTGTTAAATAATTATGTTGAGAAATAATTCAAAAAGAAATACAAGTCAATTCTTATTAAAATACTTTTAAATAATTTTATTATTTCATTAAAAGTTTTTGATTAAATGCGAAATATATATAAAAATGAAAAAGAGTCGTCCCGATCACAAAGCAATCGGTAACCAAAAGTAAGCCTCTCAAAACATTGTCGAAATGAAATCGGAATGGTCACAAGCCGACCGGATGGTTGAATGGTTGGGGCCTCGTTAAAACCTCTTAAGGTAAAACCCACCCTTGTGGGGAAAATCCTTGGAAGGAAAAAAGAGTACCCCCATGAAGAAAAAGCGTCCAAAATGGGAAAACAAACCAAAAGCCAGACGCACTAGCCGACATACCTATAATTGGGTACCGCCAACATAATCCTGTGTAAGAGACGAAACAATATCCGCCGGAGGCGCTCCCACCAAAGTCGCAGCGTGCGATATCTTGCTAAGTATGTCTGCCACCCGATTGCCCTCCCGAAAGATGTGCGAGACCACCAAATCCATCTGAGAAAGAAGGTGCATAGTGTAACGCCACTTGCTAAGATTGCGCCAATGTACCCCTTCGGATCTCTTCTGCAACAACTCCACCACATAAACCGAATCTAACTCCAGCCAAAGCTGAGTCCAGCCCTTTGCAAAAGCGTAATGAATTGCCCACATAGCCGCAATCAATTCTGCCTCAAAAGCAAAGCCCGAACCGCAACGTTCCACAAAGCAACCTCGTTGAGTTTGCTATGGTTCAGTTGTATGTACTTTCATCTTGAGTTTTAATAAAGTCTATTGTTTGAGGGGAAAAAATTATATTGAGTATATCTTATGAAGCACACTAAAATCAGATAAATGCCACTAAGTGTAAAAGACAATAAATTTAATATTGCGTGTTAAATAATTATGTTGAGAAATAATTCAAAAAGAAATACAAGTCAATTCTTATTAAAATACTTTTAAATAATTTTATTATTTCATTAAAAGTTTTTGATTAAATGCGAAATATATATAAAAATGAAAAAAGAGTCGTCCTGATCACAGGCTAATCAGGTAACCAAAAGTAAGCCTGAAAACATTGTCAGAAATGAAATCGGAATGGTCACAAGCCGACCAGATGGTTGAATGGTTGGGGCCTCGTTAAAACCTCTTAAGGTAAAACCCACCCTTGTGGGGAAAATCCTTGGAAGGAAAAAGAGTACCCCATGAAGAAAAAGCGTCCAAAATGGGAAAACAAACCAAAAGCCAGGACGCACTAGTGACATACCTATAATTGGGTGCCAACATAATCCTGTGTAAGAGACGAAACAATATCCGCTGGAGGCGCTCCCCACCAAGTCGCAGCGTGCGATATCTTGCTAAGTATGTCTGCCACCCGATTGCCCTCCCGAAAGATGTGCGAGACCACCAAATCCATCTGAGAAAGAAGGTGCATAGTGTAACGCCACTTGCTAAGATGGCGCCAAGGTACCCCTTTGGATCTCTTCTGCAACAACTCCACCACATAAATCGAATCTAACTCCACCAAAGTCGAGTCCAAATCTTCGCAAAGCGTAATGAATTGCCCACATAGTAATCAATTACGCCTCAAAAGCAAAGCTCGAACCGCAATGTTCCACAAAGCAACCTCGAAAGAAGGCTCTGCTTTGAAAACCCTGAGGCCGTGGAGGCGTCCAGCGCGCCCGTAAGACTGCTGCGTCGGTGTTGACTTTGATCCAGCCCAGTAAGGGTTTTTGCAAATTAACCTGCACAATCTTTGGGGCCTGTCTGGGACGCCCAGGAACACGAAGTCTCCGGAGAATGAAGAGGTCATGTTGATCATTATGCATGCAACCCCGGTCTAAGGAAGAAGATTCCAAAATCGACGCGGGCGGAGGATGGCCGTATCCACTGTCTAATATTTGTCATTGAAATTCAAATCGTTTCGGATCTGCAAGATGAGCCAAATACAGGATAGCACTGCCATGCGCCATAAAAAAGCCACCTGCTCACTGAAATGGAAACTCATTAAACCCACCAGAAATTCATTAAAGTTGTAAGCCAAAAAATTGCGGACTTCAAAAGATTCAAAGATCCACCGCCAAAGGGCCCTGCAAAAACATAAGAGACGAACAAATGATCAACAGATTCAGTTGTTGCACAACAAAGACCGCAAACCGAGGGGTCAATGAAGGAACCCCTAGGACGCAGTACATCCAATACCGCCAGTCGATTGTGGATGGCTCTCCATGCCGCAATCGAACGTCATTCCGGAATATTAGGTGACCAAATCTAGGAACCCCATTGGACAACCGGGGAGTGGAGGCGCAGGTGAGAGTAAGCCAATTTCGAACTTATAAACCCGTCCTCAGAATGCAACCAAACGTGTGTATCCTTCGAAGCCGGAGCGATGGGGACTCTAACAATATCCCGGACCAGATCCAAATATGCCTCAATGAACGAGAATGTGAAGTGCCAACACCCGTCATAAAAGTAATCCGAGATGTGATGCTGAAATAAATGCATGTATTCCTGCGGGATACTAATCCTATCGGCAATGGTGTAACCCAACCAGCTTGTCAAGCCAAAATAGACTACGGAATTACATCCGAGATCCAACGAGAGTCCTCCAAGAAACCCGTAATGCAAGGCCGAATCCTGGTCCATATAGAAGAGGGGATTAACAAACGACGGAGAGATCCATCTGAGGTCAAAAAGCATTTTCTGAGGTTATTGTAGATCATAAGATCAAAGAGTTTGAAGTCATAACCTTCCAACCAAGCTTCATTAGGAACGCATTGTTAGCAACCACAATAGAGCGGACGCCCAGTCCACCTTAAGCCCGGGGCATGCAACAACGGTTGCAATTAACCACCACCGATCCCTTAGTGTTGACATCACCAGTCCAGATAAAATTACGCATGGCCTTTTCCATTTGTCGTAACAATGTTCGAGGCCACTTGTACACCATCATCATGTACACAAAGGAGTCGGTAATCACCGACCACCAAGCAGACGCGACCAACAATAGACAAAGATGTCCCTTTCCACCTTCTGAACTTGAGAATTATCTTATCAAAAACGGGTTGTGAATCCGCCACCTTAGGCGCGCCCTTGAAAATGGGGGCGCCTAAGTAGACCGTTGGGAAAGCCCCAATATGAGTACCCCTAATCGTCTGGATACGGCCACGCATATAATTAGAGACCCGATTGCCGAAATAAACTTTCTATTTACGAGGATTGAAGGCCTGACCTGAGATATCTGCATAAAGCGTGAGAATCTGAATGAGAGAGCATGCGTTCGCCGAAGAGGCCCCGCACATAATCACAATATCATCTGCGTACATAATAGATGAGGGAAAAATGATCTGCTTAGGCGCCCTGAATGGCTAAATCTGATTCCGGGTAACTGCATCATCAATAAATCTGCTAAGAACATCTTTCGTGATGCAAAATAATAATGGCGATAACGGATCCCCTGTCTAACCCCTCGATAACAGGATAAGTAGCCCACAGGCGACCCATTCAAAAGGACTGAAAATCTGGAAGATTGAAGGATAATTTCAATCCAGTGAACGAACACTTCTGAAAAAGCAAAGCGACGTAAAACGTGTATCAGAAAACCCCAATTAACATTGTCAAATGCCTTGCGGATATCAATTTTTAAAATCATATTGGCATCATTCTGACCCTGCAAAACATTAAAGCCTTCTGAAACCAAAGCTATACAGTCGTGAATCTGTCTGCCCGGGATAAATCCAAACTGAGTAGGAGACAAATAGGTAGAAATGATAGAGACCAGTCGAGTCGCCAAAATCTTGGTGATGATCTTAAAGAGAAAATTACTCATCACAATCGGCCTAAAGTTCTCAATAACGTTCGCCCCTTGGCTTTTGAATGAGCGCCATAAAACTAGCGTTTAATCTCGACGGAAAGGATGTAGTAACGAAAAAGAACGGATCGCGCCGCCACATCCTCGTAAATAACGTCCCAAAAGTGTTGATAAAACCTCCCATTGAAACCGTCCCGGTCCCGGAAATCGCCCAAACCCATATCAAAAGTCGCATCTTTAATCTCTCTCGACCAAGGAATAGCCATCAAAAGAGCGTTATCTCGCGTGCAACCATAGGAGAAATAACTTGATCAACTAAAGTATAGTCCGAATCGTGTCTCGCGTCCTGCGAAGAGGTCCGTATAGAAGGAAAAAATATGATTTCCAAGAACCACCGGATCATCTCAATAACTACCATCAACCATCGACCGGATCCCTGCCGTCTACTACGAATCGACAACGGCGATGGAAAACGCAGTGTTACGATCCCCATCCTTCAACCAAGTCGAGCGGGCTTTTCTGTTTCAAGAATTGATTGTAATAGCAACGTCTGCGAGAAAAAGTATTTTGATATTATTTCATTAAAAGTAATGATAAAGAAAATTGAGTTATTTTTTTAGAGTATATGAGGATAAAATTATACGAATTAAGACTACAATTAACATTACAAGGAGCAAAGTGATACTACACAATAGTATACAGAGGATAAAATGAGATTTGCCCAAGGAATTATTCACAAAATGTAATATCTCAAAAATTATGAACATTAAAACAAAGATAGTAAGATCTAAAAACAAATTACTAACTCCTCTAGAAAAATATGATTATCATTTAAGCGCACAAAATGATCTGCCCACTCCAATTCCTTAACTATCATCAATCCTATTGGTGAGCAATCAAGGTCAATCCATTTTATGTTTCTCCCTACCTATGAATAGTGTAATTATCATGTGTACAAAAATAATGTAATCATATTTGTATATGTACTGATAACATTAAAATAAAAGCAGAAGAGAATCTAAATTGATTGGCAAGTTTGGGTTTTGCTTAGCATTTCTCTGTCGCAATTTCAAGAACTTTGTGTCAGGACATCAAGATGAAGTAGGGCCATATATACTATATAAATATATGGACATGAACAACGGAAACAAAAACAATTCGATATTGCATAGCCACCAACGGAAAAGCATTGTTCAAGCCAAAGATAGTAGAATTGTTATTCCATTAGCAGAAATTTCACAAAGATACAAAAACCATATATCAACCGCATAACCAAAATCTACAACCCTCCTATCAAAATACGAGAAAACCCATAACCCTAATTACCCATATTCACATCCCACTACACACATTACTTCCATAATCAAGCAGCAGTTGATTTCTTGGCCTTCTTAGCAGAAGGCGATTTTATACTCTTGGGCTGCTTTGGCTTCGCCGAGTCGTCTTCTTCGACGCCACCTTCTTAACGACCTCCGCCTTCCTCTTGGTTCCAGCTGCTGCGGCGCGGGGCTTGGCTGTTCTAGGTTTTCTAGTGGCAGCGACAACAGCGACAGCTTTCTTGGCAGCGGGCTTCGCAACAACAGCCTTATCCTTCTTTCCTGACTCAGATAACTTGTACGAAGCCTTGATCTTGAGGAGCTTCCCTTTGTAGCGGAGTTCTTGAGCTGGAGGCCAAGAATTTTCCTGAAATTCGAGGGCAGCACAGCCTTATGCTTCTCTTCCATGTACTTTGCGATTGCATAAGGGCTCGATCCACCCTTCTCATTCAATGCCAACAGAGCCTCCTTAATCATCTACACAATTCGCATATATAAAATTCAAAACATGAAATCCATGAATTCAAAAAACAAAATTGGTAAGACAGAAAACTACTGTAGCAAATGAAAACATATATATGCTCATATACGAAGGTATTAACAGCAAAATACGCATTTACGAGAGCGAAATCAGATATACATACCTCAAAGTACGGTGGGTGAGAAGCAGTTTTGGTGGTCTTGGGCTTCTTCTCCTTTGGAGCCGCCTTGGGTTTCTTCACTTTAACGGGCTTCTCCGCAGCAGAAGGCTGTTCCGCCGTGGGCTTCTCAATTTCTCCGGTAGCCGACATCACGATATCACGCTATCAACAAAGTAATGATTGAGAGAGAGAGTATTTTGCTGTGACGGATAATACCGAAATCTTGTGAACTGTTATTGCTGCAGGCGTAGTTTTAGCTATATATAGGTGAGAAACGATCCATGAGATTGGAGAGAATGATTTCTGATTGCACAGATAGATGGTTTGCGGATCGATGGCTTTTCTGTGAACAGATCTGAAACGTCCACGTGGTATCAGTCTAAGCGCTGATTATAGTACGAATTGGATTCAGGTGCTTTCTCTCTTTATCCGAAAAGAGTCTAGGGGGACGTTTTCATTTGACGCGGAGTGTGTTTTCTTCCTCCATTAGGGCCTAAATTTTCTCACATATCTAATGGGTTTGATTTGGGGATTCGGATGGGATTGCAATTTAGGAAATTGTGGTTGTAATGTGGGGTGAATGAGGGAAAATGGTTGTTACTTGGAATCAATTTAGAGGAATCAAATGAAAACACAATTTTTATCTCTAATTTTGTGTCATTTAAAATATGAATTTTTTATTCTTCTTTTCTGGATTAAACTTTTTAGTGGTACTTATAGTTGTCAATTATGTAGGTTTAGTCTCATTCAAATAGAAACCTAATATTGAATCAATATTAGGTTTCTAGTCCTCTCAAAAAAAAAATTAGAATTCTATAATTTTGTGTTTTAGTAATGCTTTTGCAACTTATAAGCTATATTTAATTTACTTATAAGAACTCGCTTGCTCATAACCACCAAATTTCTAATCACATTATCCTATGGGTTGTGTTATTCATACCTTATTTTCCTTTAAATACACTATCTCCCTATAATTAAATAAATGTCATTGAATTACAAAACAATAATGCTCTTATTAGATGGCACGATTGTGCCACGTATAAAAGTCCATGTAATAATCGAAGGACCTTCTTTCATTTCATCTGATGATTCATCCTTAAAGAGCAATCTTATGCTCATCATTTTGAAAGAGGCACGACAAGACAAAACGAGAGGAGAGAGACCGTGGGTGTAGAGATGTTAAATGGGCTCCTAAAGAGCCGGGCAAATAGATCGACAATATTGGACCCTAATTCTAACCCTAGCAGGGCTAAAACGGCACATTTTCTTACCTTATGTTTGTACATATTTTAGCTCCTCTGTTTTGAAGTTTGTTACAAAGTAGTTGAGGGGTTTTTCATCTCTTGTATGATCATGCCCCATGCGAAACTTGTAACTTTTATCAAACATGAGCTTGGCCCCTGGATTATAGTCATTAAAGTAGTTGAGGAATCTTTCACAATTTTGTGATCATGTTCCATATGAAACAATGACTTGTTAATTAAGAGCCTTCATGTACTTGACAAAAAAAACACAAAAAATTGTGTATATTTATATTTGTTGAGATAGGTTGAATTTGTGTAAGGAAAAATCATAAAAAGATCTCGAGTATGGCCATGAAAAATATTTTTTGATGAAAACTGAGAAGTGTTTAGCCAGAAGTGGCCAACACTCTCTGTGAACGCCTTTTGGTATTTTTTCAGCTTTTGTGTGCTTGTCTGCATTTTTTTTTTTCTTTTCGAAATTTTTTTTTCCTGTTTTCCTTTTTAGGCATATTTAGGATGTGTTTGTAGTGAAAATGTCCTTACACGATTTTCAAAGGAATTTGTATGGTTTATTTTTATTCCATTTTTCTACTTTTAGGTGCTTAATGATTAGTGGGTTGAATTAAGAGGAGTTAAAAACTGGAAACATGGGATATTAACTACACTTAGTGGGTGGTTATTTGTGGTCTTTATATGCTTATGAATACTGTGATTTATTTCAGGTTTTTGTAACATCCAATTTTTCCTAGATTTTCAATTTCTCCCATATTTTCCACAGTTGTTCTTTTAAAATGGAAGAGGAACAAAGTGCTGCATTTTTGGTCCTACTTAAAGAGAACCCAGAAAACACTTCATCCTCTCACACTCAAATACTGTCTGCCGAAAAACCTCAATATTTTTTTATTCTCCTCTTTATCTTATAGAACTTCTATTCGACGTTAGATTTCTGACCAAAAAGGGGGAGAAAACCGTGTGGCACAAAAACCATTTGGTAAAATCAAGTTGAGGCTGAAGGTAGAACTGATTGTGAAAAAGAAATACAAACAAAGAAATGCGGTGCAAATGCGGTGCAAATGCAAGATGCAGTGGTGATGCCGCCAGTGTTGGCAACACTGGAGGCAACACATGGTCGTTGATTTGAGTGATAGGGATGTTTGAATGTGTTAGTGGATATTTTCCTCGTGTTGTTAATTCTCCATGATACCTGGTCATGTAATTTTTGAGAATATTGCATGTGGTTATTTGATTAGGTATTTAGGGGGAGTTCATATATGTAAATTGTCTTATTTTTTTCCTATTTTGTACATAGTTTTATTTTCTTTTCTTTTTCAGACATAATCGTATATTTTGGACATTTGTTGTCTTGAGTTTTTGTGTAGGTTTTGTTCAGAAATTGGCAAAAAAGAAGAGATTGTTAGAGTTGACTTATTGGTCAAAACTCTAATAATAAATTTGTTTATATCTTATTGTTTTGCCTATTTCTAGAACAAAATATACAAATTAATTTGCAGGCCCATTTCGCTGGATTGGAGATAAAGATCAGTCGGTTTTGGGAGTTGAGAAATAGTAGGAATTGAGTCCTACTTTGTAGACACTATCTCCTCAACCTCCTCACTAACCCATTTACTTGGGAGTTATTTGCATGATCTCTTTTGCAGGTATTTGGCTGATCTACAAAGAGAAAAGGTGATGCACGGTTTTCAGAGTGGATTCACGAGAGAAAAATATAGAAATTAAAGAGAGTCTATCATTTTTATACATGAAGTGAGATAAGGTGCCCAGATGTGTTTGGTGGTGTCGGTATCACCTTTTGCAACACCTTCTTTCAGCGTTTTTCTTCTTGTTGATATTTTTGAGAGACAAGTTTTTCCTGAGTTAGGTTTAGTTGTTATCTTACTTTCACGGATTCAAGAGCTAAGAATCGGAGTTTTACAAAGAGAGTCCATTTTTATACAAGAAGTGATAGGAAGGTGCCTAGTGTGTTTGGTGGTGTCGGTATCACCTTTTGCAACACCTTTAGACAGTTTGCTTCTTGTTGTTTGTTTGAGAGACAGATTGTAATCTGGGATATGTTCAAGTTGTTCTCTCGATTTTACGGTAGAAGGTTGAGTTGAAGATCAAGTACAATAGGGAAGTCTTTGTCTTGTTCTTTATTTTTGTAATCAACATTCTACTTCTTAGTTTTTTGCCTTATTAGCGCCGCACAAGTATTTTTATACTTGTGCAAATTGTGAATATCATGTGTTCATTCTTATGCTTTGTTTATTTTTGGTATTGCTAAAATAAATAAACTATTTGAAAAACATGTTTTTCGTTGGGTGACACCTCAAGTGTTGTCAACACTCTGCACAAAAACTCACTGCAAACTTAAAAGAATTCACCCCTTGAATTCTAACATTGCCAATTATGTAGGTTTAGTCTCATTCAATATTAGGTTTCCAGTCCTCTAAAAAAAATTATAATTCTAGAATTTTGTGTTTTAGTAATGCTTTTGCAACTTATAAGCTATATTTAATTTACTTATAAGAACTCGCTTGCTCATAACCACCAAATTTCTAATCACATTATCTTATGGGTTGTGTTATTCATACCTTATTTTCCTCTAAATTCACTATCTCCCTATAATTAAATAAATGTCATTGAATTAGAAAACAATAATGCTCTTATTAGATGGCACGATTGTGCCATGTATAAAAGTCCATGTAATAGTCGAATGACCTTCTTCCATTTCATCCGATGATTCATC